>OY757310.1:141369357-142100317 GCA_963583905.1 Stenurella melanura | reverse complement strand
GTTGGGCAGACGAAAATCCGAGTATAATAAGAAGGGCGCATTTTCGACGACGGTTCAGCATTAATTTGTGGGCAGGAATTTGCGGTAATGAAATAATTGGACCTATACAATTACCCGCTAGATTAAATGGTGATGTATACTTAAATTTTTTGCAACAAACATTGCCAAATTTGCTGGAAGATGTACCCTTGGCTACGCGCAGAAAAATGTGGTATTTGCACGATGGCGCGCTAGTCCATTTTAGTTTGCTGTTCAAAATTTTTTGAACAGAAAGTTTCCTCGACGATGGATTGGACGTGGCGGACCAGTACCATGGCCTACTATTATATCGCCCGATTTAAATCCGATGGGCTTTTAGTTTTGGGGTATTTTAAATCTCTGGTTTACCGTAATCCAGTTGACACTTTAGGACAATTGCAACAACGTATTTTAATGTGCATAGAAACCATAAAGAATTATCCTAGTTTACCAAATGTGTTGAACGGAGTGCGTATGTCCTTAGTTCGACGTGCCGAAATGTGTATACGTGGAGATGGAGGTCATTTCGAACAATTTTTGTAAAAAATTCAAAAGAATTGTTCAGTTATTGGGTGTTACCTATTGGGCATTACAGGTATGATTATTATTATTATTATTAGTATTCGCTGTCATGTTTTGATCTGTTTATTATTGTTTACATTGATTTTCATAGAGACCAAAGACTCAATTTTTAGTTTTCGATACCTGATTGGGAAAAATTATGCGCTCAATTCGTTAAAAAAATCAGATTTTTTCCTAACTTAAAATACACAACTATTTTCTGTTATCGTATCTCGGACGTCTAACTGTTCGTTTCCCAATTTCATAAAATAATTACTAATTTTTTAAGCTTTTAAACTTTTAATACAATGTTATAAATGTTAATAAATTTTATAAATTCTTATAAGCGGCAATAAAAGCTACAATAACTTTGTTCCAAATTAATAAACACATGTAAACAAAACCTATCTAAACCCCTGCGGCCATGCTATGCTTGCGTTGTGCCGAAATAGAAGGAATTATTTACGTTTTCATAATTAGTGGTATAAAAAGTTCGGTACAAGTAATCCCATCAAAGTGCCGCACTTCTTCCGGCGGGAACACAAGTCTGGTATTACAGTTTTTTATTATTTCTAATATTCGGAACTACAACATCCATTGACCCTGAAAAACAGTGGTTCTCGAATATTTCCTACCTTAACATTCAAAATTTAAATCTAAGTCAGTTTTTTTCAAAGTGCCCCTTTTTTGTTTGTCTAGTCGGTCCCTATAATACACCAGTTTCTTTAATGACATGAAACTAATTACAGCCGGTGTTAAATTATTGAGTGAAAGAAATTTAAGATAATGCAAGGTGGAGACCTGCTGGGAGCATTCCCGAAATCCCGCTGCCGACATTCATCCCTGGTTATATTATTACTAGACTATATTTAATTTAAGTCATTTTTCAACTTTCAACAAATATGTGTATGCACGCTTTTTATCGAATTCATACAGAAGAACATATTTATGACTATAGTTATTAGTCAACCAGATGATTGTTTAGATGGTTTATAGACATGCGCTTGTCAAGACAATATAATTTATGTTTAGTAAATTACATAGCTAACAATGTGTACAACTTTATAGTTGACATTTTTCATAATATTTTACATGACTATGGTGTTGAGTGGCGACCAATAAAAAATTTAAGTCCGGCTACCTAAATGATGTACCTAATTAATTAATATTTAATAACTATTATTTATCATCGTCATGCAGCTTCTGAATAATAATTATTAAACGTTTTTGCAATATGTTAAACATTATATACCTCTGTAGTTTAATGACTCGTGTGCTTCTTTATCGCCAGTAACATTAACGTTTTCATCGCTATTTAATTAATAACAAAACAACAAAATTCTTTGTCTAAATTAATATATTATGCAAAAATATGGGATTATACCTACAGCAAAGTTTTTATTTTTAATTAACTTTGACTCTCTTCGCCTTTTCATTAAAACAACAATTTTTCATTTTTATTAGAGATACTCAACTTTTAAATTGATCATTTTTTATTTTATATTAACGCAGCGGGCCTGAAATAAATCATCGTCATAAGTATAAATAAAATTTAAATATACAACTTTGTTTCCTAAGCTTTGATGCCCAGCCAATTAGCATCAAAATTTTGCATGATATAAAGCAATATAAATAAAAACCACTCCGATTTATGCTGATTCCATAATGATAATCATATAGTGCCAAGGCGTATTTTTTAGTGCCAGTGTTTGTAAATTTAAGATAAATCAGAATTAAAGTAGGCCTCTGCACATCCCAATATTTATTTATTAACATTGGAAATGTTGAAGAAATCGATAGTGTTGCTCTAGATATTAGGAAAATATGTAGAATCTAATAAGGGAACCGTAGAAGCTATCAATATGTGGTTCATGCTATATGATTCCTGTGTATTTATTTATTTATTTAGATACACCACTCGACAAGTTAACCAATTGTAGAGTGGGAAACATTACACTGATAATATAAGAACAAAGGTTAGGTAATATAAATCAAGCTGCTTAATTGATTGAATAATACAGTTAAATATATCTAGCCTATCTTGCAGTAGATTATAATTTATACACATAAAATATAAAGGAAAAAATTTTAAATAAATTAATTCGGAGTAGGAAGACAATGTTTTACAATTCCGAATTGTTATACGAGGTATGTGAAAATTGAGTTGTTCCAAAACATGAAGGCAATCAAAACTATTCTATATAACTTGTTAAAGAAATATTATTAAGTGTATGATCCTTCTATTTTATAGATTTAACATGTTAAATCTTTCCAACATAAAATTTTGGGAATATCCAGTTATAAGATAGATACCACGTTGAATAAAACATAAGTACTTAACAAAATGGCGCTAAATATTCTGAACATCGTTTATGTAAGGCCACTTGGGGTATTTGGGCCATGATTTTACAACCTGAGCGAGTATATTATACTTTGAACTTGCCCGAGAACCACTAATAAGTTATATTTATATCTAAAATATTTCTTTATATGTAATACAATATACAGTCTTTAAATAAATAATATTCAAATCCCGAGTCAAATTTAATTTTCTTTATAATAATAATTAAATAATAGAATATCTGATGGGCCCAGTTACCCCTAGAAATTGGGGCAACTGGACCATATGGGTCTCGGTTTCATACAAACGATTGTTATTTGAACTGGGGTAAGTGAATCTGTTGGTAAAGATGTAACTTCGTACAAAAATTACCACAAGTCATTTAAACCACACCATAATCGAGTTGTCGACGATGTAAGAGAACTACATAACAATGGACTCAATTAGTGTGACGTCACATAATTATGCAACCCCTATATAATAGTGTCATGACACACGGGTTGCCTGCCAAGCATACTGAAATTTGACCCTTAATGCATATGTTTATAAGACGACATTTTCGGGGATAGAAACATAGCATACAATTTTATTTTATTTCTCCCGTGTAAGAAATATTTAAGAGATTTCAGTTATCATATTACATGGACAAGGTATCGGTAAATATACACAAGTATAAAGTATTACAAAAACTGTAAACAAAAATTAAAATTAAGTTTTTATAACTCGTACATAGATATATACATTTTAACATATTTTTTGAATGTGAAATAGGTATTCGAAGTCCTTAAATATGTCTTCCACAGGAGAAATAAAATAAAGTTCTATGCTATGTTTCTATTCTCGAAAATGTCGCCTTATAAACATATGCATTAAGGTTCAAGTTCCAGTGTGCTTGGTAGGCAACCCGTGTGTCATGACACTAGTATATAGAGGTTGCCTAACTTGTGACGTCACAACTAATTGAGTCCATTAGGTGTGAAATTTATTAAAATTTAGGAATAACACAACTTCTATTAAGGTACAAAAGCCAACATTAAACGTAAAAAACATCCAATTTCAAGTAACCATAAATAACACAGGTCCACAAAAAAAAGTGATCTGTACCCGGGACCCGACATAGTAATCCTATGTATTTTGACGTGCTGAACACGAATCCAATGACCGTTTAGCTCCATTACCCACCAACTTTTAGTAAATAACAAAAATAATCTAAATAAATAGTGTTGCTTAGGCTATTTTCGCGATTTACAAAAAATTGATGGGTTACGGAGCTAAACGGACATCGGATTCGCATTCAACACGTCAAAATACATAAGGATTACTATGTCAGATCCCGGGTACAGATCACATTTTTTTTGTATGACTGTGTACAGTTGCACAAAAAAAGTGATCTACATCTACCTAATGAATAAAGACTATAACAACATACTTAATGTGCTTGGGGTAACTTGGTCCCAGGCGTGCCCAGATGCCCCAATTAACTGGCTCACTTACCCCATTTTTGAAATATTATGGGGGCAACTGAGCCACCCACTCAAGCTTTTGACCTAACGGAGAACACGTGCTTGCAATACCATTTTAGGGATATATTATGCTTCTAATTTATGCTAAATTAACTGTGACGATAATATATACGGTAAACCTGTAGATAATTCATAAATATCAAGATTACATCAAGTTGCTATGACAATTTTGCACTACAAAATTTAAGAAATTACTACATGAAAGCAACAACACTCAGAAACATGAGACTAATTGTTATAGTGAGATGCCATTGTCCTTCACAGCTGCCAACTGTTTGAAGTGAAATTATCCCCACAAGTTTTACGGAAAAAAGCCATGGCCCAGTTACCCCCTGGGCCCAAATATCCCAACTGACCTTAGGTAGTATATCCAGGAAACCATATAAGTGAGTAGTATTCCAATTTGGATCGTACAAATGAGTAGTAGTAACTTAACAATATCTTTTACTATATCAGGCCTCTGCAACATTTTACTGTTTATGTGATAACTGTACTCGACAGGGTTACGCATTTAAGAAAAAGTAAATGTATTACATTTAGATATGTAAAAAGGCAAGTGATTAGATAGGCACCAGTCATTAACTATGTTTAAGTTATTTCGAAGGTTTTTACAATCTTATTCACATTCTATTACACAATAAATTTTCAAATCATCGGCATACAAAAGGCTCACTACATTTAGATTATCTACAATAGTATTTATAAAAACAGCAAACATAAGCGGATCCAGTACGGATCCATGGAGAATGCCCGAGGTGGCCAGAACATCAAATAACCTGAAACCACGATATTCCACATATCGACGCCCATTTTCTAGATACGAATAGAAGAAATCTAATTGTGCTACTGATAATCCGAATTTACTCAAATTTTCTTCTGTAATAATAAAATCAAGTTGCTTGTTTGCATCTAATTCTTTAGTAATTAATTGTGTAATACACATAAGGTTGGTCTCAGTAGATTTACCAGAAATTAACCCATGTTCAATATTTACAATTTGGCTCTGTACATGATTGGATAATGATGTATGCAAAGTTATTTCGAACAGTGGCGGACTGACAATGGTGGCGTGGTGGCGATCGTCACAACGCCCCTAGCCTAACACACCCCCTTTATATATTGAGAACCTTCGAAGATATGTGACATGTGCTTTCGTCGCCCCTCGGTACATATCGCCGCCACGGCAGTGTTGTCTATTGGCGGAATTTTTTTAATGCTGCGGATATTTTTCGGACTTTGAAATAAATTCGTACCATTGTCTCCCGCCCTTTAAAATTTTGAGGGATGGGGAATTGGTGTAGAGAAGTAGAGAAATCCGCCCACCCCGCTCTTAAAAATTTTGAGTGAGAGAAAAATGTTTTAAGAGAAATCTCCCTCCTCGCCGGAAAGACTGCGGCAACACTGAATCGGACATTTTTGGACATTTTGATATGAGTCGGCGGATAATTACGGTTAATATTATTGGGAACACTGCGCCACAACCACCAACAAGTGTCAGTCCGCCACTGATCTCGAATACCTTAGCAAACTTGCAGATAATTGTTATGGGCCTATAGTTTTCAGCCATGCTCTTATTATCTTCTTTAAAGACATAAACGAAAATATTTCCACATATCAGGAACTGTACTCGTTTTTAATGATAAATTAAATATTATTGTAAATGGACCAGCTAGAATGGCTGCGCAATCTTTTACGATAAATCCAGGAATATTATTTAGTCCTTTGGTACACTTAGGTTTGATTTTTTTTAACGAATTAAGTATTTCCATTTCAGAAAATGCTGTTAACGATAAACTGATGATGTTATTATTATCTTCATAGGAATGATTTTTATCTTCGTTATTATTAGGTTTTAGATATGCAGTCTGAACAAAGGTGGCAAAGGCATTGGCAATTTCCTGTGGATTTGTATATTGGACTTCATTTTATGCATTATAATGGGAAATGGAACTGCTTATTCTTTTACTATTAACGTAAGCTCATAATTTTTTTAGATCATTTTTTGTTTTCTTGTATATTGAATAAATAATTTTCATGCAACTGTCTTAGCTCATTTTTCACCTTTTTTCTTATGTCACTAAATTAGCCATAAATATTATTACTTTTTGTTTGCTTATGTCGTTTCCAAAAAATACCTATTCTCTCTATATCTCTTACTATGTTATTCATGTACCAAGGTGGATATTTAATTGGTCTAGGAATATACCTTTCATCGAAAATTCCTGTTAATTTAGAATAAAACGCAGTACACGCAATGTTGATATCATTTGGTTCATTCAGAAAAGACCAGTTTGTTTTAAATAAAGAGTCGTATAGTTGAGAATAACCCGCCTTTTTAAAATTGTGTAGGGGATTATAAACGTTTAAAGTGTAACAACTATTAGGTCGCGACCGCTGGATGCAGTATACTCCAATCGGAGTGTTCTTTGTATCATTATGTAGGTTGGACCTTTCTGCGTTGCATAAAAGTTTAGAGGTCACTCGATTACCGGGGTGGCAATTGGAAAGTAAACTCTGTCGATGTTTAAGTGCACTATAAGTGAAGTTTTCCGAGATACTTAGTGTAAGGGGTAATTTCGTGTGTAGAGGTGGCAAGTCAATATACAGTTTCCAAGACGAGAAAAAAGAAAATATATAAACATGACTTCATAGATAAAGCGAGTGTCAATAATGTGCGTTTGGGTGGTTTTAAAAGTTATTGTTTGGCAATTTGGTGGTGGGGGTAGAATTATGTACATGTGAATTTTCTCCATGATAACTACCGTTCATTTTCAATATGCTAAAAGTTTGCTTGAAGGCGAATTTTCTAAATTTTTCTCAAATTAAACAAGTTTTGTACAGGGCGTCTCATATGTCGTGTGCTGGCGTATATATGAAATAAATTGGCGGAGCCAAGAGGATGGTTGTCTCACGTGTCTCTATGTACGGGACTAGGTTTAGTTGTTACCTTGTAGAGCTAAACTGACAGAATCAATTTCAAACAGAGATGTTGAAAGATGACACTATGTATAAAAATGTCTAAAAATGTTTATGTTATTAGACGTATATCCTTTACGGAATTCTAAATATTTTTATACTTTTTATATACTTCTCGATCAACTTCAGTTTTAAGTAAATAGTACCTATTTGCAGAAGGCTTCACAACTGAACGCCCTGAAAATTTCACAGACACATCTCCCATTACGACTCTCATACCCTACAATTGCCCTAGAGTTTTAGAATATACTGCCTTCTCAAAATTAATAATACCTACATTCCTTTGTGATCAATTGAACTAATAAAAGTAAATTAAATTTACTGGACACTTAATCAATACCATTCAATCAATCGCTGAACTCACTACTTTATATTGAAAAAATCTCATTTAAATAAACATCTTCAAAACCACTATATGTTATTGTATGAAATTCATACAATAACATATAGGTGGAGCTATTTTATCACTCTGTTCATTATCATTTCACTCTCTAAAGCCTTAAACGGCCCTAAGACTAAACATCCATATTTCTCTTACCACTCTAGTTCTTGTCGTAGAATATCCATGCTGGGAGACTTCTGGAACAGTATGACCAGTACAGGTGGCATCTCACTATGCCTCGTACTCATGTATATCGCAAATGTTGGTTTGCTTGCGAAACGGGCACACTACGTCTGCAATAGTATCATAATGGGTCGGTACTCAAAACCTGAGTGTATGTGAGCGTAACCTTTCCCTCCTCCAAATAATCTAGAATCTAGATCCCTTCTAAAATATTGTTTTTTCAATGTCTATTATTTTACAAAATAATCATTATAAGTAAGAGAGAAAAGCCCTGATTTGAGTACCTCTGGTTCTTTGCCATTACTAATATCGGCATTGAAAACATTCATAAAAGTCAAGCTCCTAATTCGCATTATCTGGAACCCATCCACTTGTTAAGATACATTAATGACATCTTCGTCATCTGACCGCATGATAAAGGTTTCCCAAATACTTCCCTGTCACATATAAATAACATACGCTGTAACACCTGATTCGACATGAAAACTGAAAACAGATATTCATCTCCATTCCTAGACGTTAATTTTCCTTCTCAGTCTACAGAAAATCAACCCACACAAAGCGTTACCTCAATGCAAAGTCACACCACCATCCTCAACAAATAAACTCTATCAACACCCTTGTAACAAAACTAACTAACAACTATAGCAGACAAATTTATCTGTGTATATTAGAACAAGCATTCTGTAAAACGGTTTCTATATAAAACACATAATACGACTTACACATATTACACAAAATATATTCTAAACACTACATACTGACACTTTTGAACAACAGAAAACCTTCCTACCTTATATCGATGGTGTCAGATAAAATTTCAACAATTTTAAAAACCAGTAACATGGAAGCTATATTTACAATACAACGAGCGATTTCTTGGTAGTTGGAGAGCCGGCTGTTTAGATTTCCTATGAATAATATACATGAAAATCATTATGTGAGTAAGTACTACCACAGACATACAGGGAGCCACTTTTCATTTTTGCAAATTTTGCCCGCGTCATGGAGTTCTGACGTCACTTCCGGTCACGAGTTTTTCTGTAATCGAATACATGAATAAAACTGTAGGTTTTGAGGTATACGACGAGATTGTAGTGGGCTGCCAGGCTTAGTTTGCCTTCAACCCTGAGACACCCTCGATTAAAGTATTTCTTTTCTGTTTCTTAAGTCATTGAATACATTAATTTTTTTTTAAGTTAAAGTACAAATCTTCTAGTTATAAGAAAAAATAGGCTGCCTCTTTTTATTTGCCCGCATCCTCCCATTTTGATGTCACTTCCGGTAAAATTCCATGATGCGAGCAAAAAAAAGTGGCTCCCTGTAGGTCTGTGGTAGTACTTACTCGCTCATCCAAAGTTTTTCATGTATCTTATTCATAGGAAATATATATAGCCGGCTTTCTACCTATTGAATACATTAGCATCACCTCACCGTCAGAAAAACTGATCCCACCGTATTACTAGCCTAGCATTACCTCTTAACAGGTCACAATATGGATTTCGACTATACAAGAACACTAGCATTCATTTTTCAGAAAACACAAATATTCAGAAACGCTGTATGCATTGAGAATTATGTCAATGTCAACTATTTGACTAAGAGGAGTAACAGTCTTCGACTTCCAGTTGCTTGGGAACCATTAATAGCTATATTGACTACCTGTGTAGACGTTCCTCATCACTCGCTACCGATAGAACCTAAAACTTCTCCACTGCCTGGAAAGGTGACACTCGCCACCGCGAATGCGACAAATGACGCTCCCGGGAATAGGCACTTGGCAGTGAGAGCCAGAAGAGAAAGGCTCTAGCCAGCAGAGTCTGGACTGAGGAGGTCTGCCGAAACGCCTACATCTCCTGGAATTGCAGAATGTCTGATGATCCACTACGTGAATGAAAGTAAAATGAATGATATGAAACATATTTAGAATCAATTGTCATTAATAATTTTAGATGTTAACACCTAATTACATTAACTGTAGCTATTAACCCAAAATCTTTGCTAATGGTTAGCAACACCAACCATTTGCTTCAATGCATTCTGTAAATTTTGCATCAATCAGAAAAATAATTGATGTTAAACAAATTATTTAAAATAAGTAATTATTAATAATTTCTAAGATTAATTGATAAAACTATTGACAGAAGCTGCTAAAACCTAAATTTTTAAATAATGATACTTGGACATGAGAAAACATGTAAATCTTGAAATATTTATAAGAAACTTTTGAACAAACTACACTCCCACATACAAACATAAGAAATTGAGATATTAATCTGAACGTTCCTCTAACAATTTCGATTTTTCATACGAGAATTACTCCTGTGCAAATGTCCACATTCTGTCCATACTGTGTTAAGTAGTGAGCAGCTTAAATAAATATTGGTAATGTATCGGACAAACGACGGTAACTATTAAATGAATAATAAAAAGTCAATCAAGACAATTTCTATGAACAAGTGTGACTTAATTATATTTGACATCGACTGATAAAAACAACAGACCTTCACCTATCTATTAGCTAACTAGTATTGGAGCCTATAGCCTATGTACTCTGTGCACGTTTAAAAATAATGTATTATTTGTTTGCTTATAATTGTATTGAAACATTATGGATAATTCGTCATACTATTCGCGGCAACACACAAAAATTCCGAATACCAACACAAGAAAAGGCGATTTCATTGAATTTATGTAAGGTAAGGGCTTGGAAATACCAGAAAAAACACAAAAAAGACTTTATTAGAACTGATTGGAAAGCAAAATTTTAAAAAGGGATATGCCGTTGAATAAATGTTTGAAATACGCGATCATAATATTTTACGTCTGCCTCCATATTATTGCGCTTTCAACCCCATTGAAATGGTGTGGGCTGATTTAAAAACAAGACTACGTCAATATAATCAATCCCCACAATCAAGTGAGTTTGTCTTAAAAAATAAAAGATAATAGTAGACGAAATAGGCAAAAGCGATATATGGAGGAAGTGTGTATCTCATGTGATAAAAAAGAAAAATTAATATTCTATATTACCACCTATTAATCCAATTATTATTAATGTAAATACCGATTCACGTTCTGAAAACTCGGATAGTGACGAATGAAATATTGTTTATTTAAAATTCACAGACAAAGCTTTTTTGAAATTTGTTTATTTAATGTCGACTTATTTTCATTACTGAGACCAACTACCGATGCCAGGAAACGAGCCCTCCTTTTAAAATTTTGCCGAGTCTTTCCTTTATCGAATAGTAAAAATTTTCTACTTGCCCAACATCATGAGACTGCAAAGTTCATAGTATCATGGCCTAACATTTAATAAACAAGACAGTCGTTGCTTTACTCCCCTTCGGAAGGATTATATACCATCTATGCAACTCCCGCCTAAGATTACATACTTTGCCGCTAGAAGATAGAACGGGAGGTAGGTCACTAGACAATAGACGTTGCCTTAATATATCATTTATATGACTCACAAATGTAATAAGCATATTTTTTCATTAACCGCTTCTATTGGATAAAGGTATTATAGAAATCCTTTTCTTCAACAATTAAAAAATAATTATTTAGTATTTAAAGCATTTTTACATTTCTACCGAAACCACCAATGTCCCATAAAGGAGATGCCGACTTTGCTTCGAGTTTTCGTTTTTATGCTGTCCCAATTGAGATCATATGTACTGTATACTGTGTATTATATTTAGGACAAACAGCGAGTATTATGAAAAATCAAGCAGATCAAGCAGCAAGGTTAAAAATTTCGATGTTATGCAACTTGGATTAAGTTGTCTGCCAGAGCTATAAGACTCGTGGTAGTCGTGGTACTTGAAATTATTACTTTCATATCCATATCCATAATAGTGGTGTAGAAATACAGTAATAGTAAAATAATTTTAATATTGTTTTGTTGAAATGAAACGCCAATATTTTAAATTCGAGTGGAAAAATTTCTGTCGTTCTGTCTGTCAGTTTGTCTGTCTGTAATATTTTTTTGTGTGCAGGTCTTCTGTAGAATGGTTGAAGATGTTGATTTGACATTTTGGACACGTATTATGTATTATAACGATATCAGGAACTGAATTATATTTTGAACTTGCTCTGGTGAAAGGTTGGGTGTGGTAATAGGGGTAGATAGGGGTATATCAGTGAAGCAAACTGGTAAGAGTCCAGAAACTTGAGACAAGGGTCTCAAATTGCTTTATGACACCTCCCTAGTAGCGCAACATATTGGACCAATATATAATCCATATAGGACCAATATTCATATATTGTCCTATATGGATTATATATTGGTGCAATATTGGTGTTACTAGGGGCTGCCTCCATCATCACCACCAACACTCTATTATTAAAGAGCTTTACAAAATAAAATAAAAACATTGACTTAAAATTTAGTGCACATATTATGTATAATAATGAGATCTGGAATTAGATTATATTTTGATGACATCCCGTTGAATATTTGGGTGGTAAGTAAGGGTGATAATGGTTAAATAAGCAAAGCAATCTAGTCCGGAAATTTTGAATTTGGTGTATATACTAGAGCCAAGGTCTCAAATTCTTTTTATGACACCTATCACTCCCACTGCCACCCCCACCATATTATTAGTGGGGTTAACAAACTAAAATAAAGATATTGTATGGATATTATTACATAGATATGCAGAGTTCTCGTCTTTACTTCGTTAATTTAGGGAGATTCTATACATTGCTCAGTTAGTTTATGAGGTTAGGTACGCATTCCGGTGTGATAGAGTATAGGGGTATTTCTTCATAGGTAGAAATGCAAAAGCAAGCATTTTTGTTTGTTTTTGTATGTATGCGTATAAAGAAATTATCACTTCATCTATTACGACTTCAAATCTCCATATTGGAGAATTGGCGCATTTTCGAGGCTCGCGCCCATGAAGAATGTTGTTCAGGAGGATGAAAACTATCGAATTAACACAATTCCAGTCAAATCGACAGGGTAGCCAATTTTCATTAAAATGATGCGGAGTGCTTTGTATTTGTTTAGGAGAATTATTATGAAATTAGGTACTAGTTGTATTTTTTTTGATGAAAATGTGGATAAAAACTTATACGCAGTAAAATTTGATATATAGTTTATTTGGCTGGCCGTATTAAAAATTTAGTAACACTAAAGTTCTTTATTACCAACAGTTGCACTCGTCAAACTCTAATTTGACTTTATTACTTATAATAGAACTGAATCCCATGCTTTCTAGTAATAGTTATTATAGTAGCCATAAAAGTCACGTTGTGTCATCTAATTAAATGAAATAATAATTGAATTTTGGCAAATACTTGGAACAATATTTCTACGAAATTTGTTATATGAGGAAAATATGAAATTTTGTGTTATAGAGTAATCGCTTATAATCTACAAATAATTTCTCGAAGAGTTAATTCGCAGGGAGAGAAAAAATTAAAAATATTATTTGAGAATGAAAATTTTATTTGATGTATTCCAAAGTATTACAACACTCACTACAGATATACAGGAGAAATATACAGGACAACAAATAAATATATAGGATGTTGCAGTAGGGACAAAAAAATAAAGAGCATATTATAAGTGACAAATTTTGTACTTGTAATAAGTGTTCATAGTTTCAAAGTCATCAAAAAATACTTATATATTTTGTCTATATTTTCATGTGAGAGATGATTTCTATTGACAGTAAATATTCACTGTAAAGTCAAAAATCTTTCGCATTCCACAGAAGTGAGGGAAGCATATCTAAAGATATTGATAGGCGCTTGATCAAGGAAGGCATCTGGTTCTATTACAATTTTTTCGCTAATAGCGAATACGACCGCCAAGTCTGGATTACTTTGTGAAACAGCAACCCACTTTTTTTATATAACTTCGTCAGTTGCACCCGGAATTCATTAGTTGTTTTTTAAACAGTAGCTACTTTGTTAAATGTTTTTTCCAAGGACAAATTTGGACATTGAAGATTATCTATGACTTTTGTCATTATTTTAAAACGTTTAAATCATTTTTGATATTTGGAATATTCCTTAAATTCTTTACATGCTTAATCGCAGTATCAACTTCATTTAAGGTGTCCACAACTCCTTTAGTGAGTTGAAGTTAACATGTTAGTGTAGATGTACCTAGTATCGTATGGTCTGATGGACACGACAAGGATTTTATATAATTTAGGCAGGGGCCGTGTGGCCGCTGCGATACTTATCAACTCTACTCACAAGGGGGATTCAAGTTACCCTTCAGACTCCCCAAGACGAAAATAGACAAAATTGTACTTACTGTGATTGCTACAGTCGGCTCCCTCCATCGAAATCTTATGTCGGGCGGTGCACTTTTAATGAATGTATTTTATAATTAGCACTTTCTTAGAAACACTTCTTAATAATTAAGATCGTCGATAGATTCTATGAGTATTCGGAAAAGTACACAGACGTGGCGGAATCAAAGGTGACCTGCGGAAACTAATTGTCCGACTCACGCTACAGAATCGCACGTCGGTCACAAATCTTATAATTAGTGGATCAATAAGAAATCGAATTCAAAATATATTTTTATTTATTGAAATAATTCATAAAATGTAAAAAATATAAATACTCAATACTTAGCTTATGTATATAAGGCAAACATCAAAGAGCACCACCACTCAGCAAGCCGTTACTTCAGACTCCCAATTAGTAATGATTGTAAAATGTATGCGGAAATTTTTGAAAATTATTCGCTTTGAATTTTGCACTGAAATTATCAAAATTATTGTCGGGGTGCTTAAAGAAGCTTTCTATATGAGTTCGATGGTTTTCCTGCTTTTATAAACGTACTAACGGCATCGAACCAAAATATACTTTTTTTCCGTCGACTCGCCTTCGAGCGACTACTCTGGCGCTGTCCGCCTGAGCCGGGACAAAAAGCAATTTGGGTTCGTCGGAATCGATCCTCCGACTTTGAATTTTTTGACTAATTTTTTGTACGTTCTAGTGGTTTGGATAAGGATAATTAAATGGGGGTTTTGGTTTTTATTGGAAAAACCATCCCATTGATTTTTTTCTAAATTTTGACGTTTAAAATAGCTACTCGCTACATCCTGACTGAGGATTTCGACCTGTGACCACCAAATTCGTGGTACTTTCGAAAAACCAAATTCGTGGTACTTTAGAAAAATTCATCCCGAGGAGCGGTTTTCTGTTTAAGTCTATTTTCATAAAAATAAGTTTTTGATATTTTCAAAAAAAATTAAATTCGTTGTACTTTCGAAAAATTTGTTGGACGGAGCAGTTTTCCGTCTTGTGCGATTTTATTCGTTGTACTTTCAAAAAACCAAATTCGTGGTACTTTCGAAAAGTTCGTCGGTTCGTCGGTTTTCCGGTCCGTGCAACTTGAAATTTTTTGGGTACTTTTGAAAATTCGAACGACGGAGCCCAAAGGCGATTGACCGTCGTCCTCGAGATGAAAAATGAAAAGTCAATATTTTGGTCATTTTTAGTGAAATGATTTTTTACGTAGATTTCGATTTAATATGATGCCAAAGGTGGTGATAAGACTTTTTAATGGTTCAAATATGATTTTTTTCATGGAATTTTTGTCTGAATATACTTTCATAGTAAATTGGATATTTTTTCAAATGGATCATTTTACTTGGTTCAATAACAGTAGTAACATGCCGATTTTATATTCCACAACGTGTAATCGCTGGGTTTGGAGGAAGCGGCAAATTGGAATATTTTTCTTGGAAATGTTTTATTCTACTAGGAGCTTTTAGAAAAAATTTCCTTACATTAGCAATAAATGTGTTAACAGTTTTGAAACAATCTCGTACATTTTCGAATAGGCGGTGTAACGCATGCTCTAAATAAGTAACATGTAACACGTGAGAGTAGTTCTTTTTAATTTCTTTTCCAGCACTTAACATATACGACACTGAATCAGTAGTAAAAACAACAACTCTATCTATATTTTGTTCAGCCAAGTCTTGCCAAAGCCACTTTAAAGTGCTTTCAAAAAAATTAAACACTGACTCGCCATTAACTGTTTCTAAAACCTTGGAAGCTACTAAATGGTACTTGCCAGGGCCATAAACGTGTAATTTTGTAACTAACAAATTGGCACCGTTATTTTCTAAAAAGTTTACCATTTCATCCATTGTAACACAAAACCAGTCATTTTGAAGATCACTCCGAATACCTTCTTCATATAGTTCTCTTAGAATTTCTTTACGAAGCAGACTTTCACTTAAAATATGTTGCCCCACACAATATTTGTTTAGAAAATGTGTAAAATGAGCGTTATTTAGTACATTCCATAGAAGATTTAAACGTATTAACAAAGGAGCCGAATCGAAATAAAACTTGTCCTTTAAAACTCTCTTTTCCTTTATCGTTTGTGTGTAGCTTTTCACATGTTTTAAAACAACATTTTTCTGTGTACACCTTATAGTGACATCACAAATATTACAAATTATTTTTTCGCCATCAAAATGTAGCTCTTTATAAGGCTTAACCCATATTTCGACAGTATTTTTCCTCTGAATAAAACGCAGCATATTAACAATAAGTCGTTCTTAGGTCCTGTGCCTCGTCCATTCAATTTAAAGGTGAGTAAGTAGTAAACAATGTTTGATGTTTCGGCCACGTGTTGCAGGTATGCATTGTTTCCGCGCTCTGTTTCTTTATCTTAAATAGCGTTTTTTGTATAAATAGATTATATAATTTATACTACACGAAAAATAAATCTAAATTTATTTATTATTTAGTGAATTAAACACATCTGTGCTTATTTCAATAACGACGCGCCTAAAAATTAAACCCAAATTCAGATCATTGATTATAATCAATATCCACATATATTTACTACTTATTTTACACAATGTTAAAAGTTTCTTAAGCCCATCTAAACAACTTGCATGCAGCTTTTTGTCTACTGATGAAGCAGGATTTACAAGAAATAGAATAATGACTTTCCATAATAACCACATCCACGTCCACTGTGTCTGGAAATAAATTGAGGACATGTAAAACAATTGTTATAATATACAGCTTCAAACGATTTAGTGTTACCAAGTTAATGAAATTTAAATAGGGAACCATTCAAAAATATGTTTCAAACTAATCAACAGAATATCTATTTTTTTTTTAATTAATGGAGAGGAACTTGCATATAAACATTTGGTTAGTGGAGGTATCAGAAATGACAAGGTATAACAAGAATTTTTGTGAACATGTTTCTTTATAAATCGTATAAAACTGTCTTTAACTGTGAGGAGTAACTCGTGTTTAATAGTCTAATAACTACAAGTTAGTCTGAGTAAGGCGTTTTAATAATGCTAAAAATGTGTAGATTGATGATTCAATAAAAGTTAAATAAGATACCATCGACTTGGTGTCCCTGCCACGCTTGTAACATATCAATCCCTAAATATTTGAACATGGAAACTTTCTTTAAGATGGAGTAATGACTCTAAAATTTTAATTCGATTCATTTGAAATACCTTAGAATGCAAGAAATTATCCAGCAATTTTATTGGTTGTAAACATGCCAGGCGATTCCAAAGCTGCTCTGTGGAGGATATTCCATACCAATACACCAATTTATAAAATAGTCTATTAATAATAAATAAACCTATTTTAGTCGAGGAAATGAAGCAGGGAAAAGGCCTAGTCCCACCTGATTTTTATGTGCGACGGTGCAAAATGTTCCTAAAGATGTATAGAGCAAAGTCAGGGTCATGGGAAGTGGTGATTTTTCGATTTCTGATCGGAAACTGGGACAGAAGTGCGCTATTTCGGGAAGAAGAAAACGATTGGATTTTATTCTTTGGACAATTCTAAGCATTTTTTGACTCTTGACATTTTTTACTTAACCTCGCTCTTCTATTTACTGGCCCGCTATTTTAAATTGTGATAAGGAATCTCTTCAGAGGGTCCAAAATACATGTCATATAACTTACGTAAAGATCACATCACTTATCATTTCAAACAGTCGAGTGATTAAACCTCTCGGAGCGCTTCGAATGTCACATGACCTGTTTTTCTAATGATCAAACATAAGTCACCTAGTTATTTACTTTTTAAGTTAAAAAAGGTACGGATACTCATCAACACTACACGTCATTGTACCCAATTTACTGTTCACTTAGTCACACAGCCGTAAAGTTATATAATTCTGTTCCTCTCAGTATAAAGTCCTGCACTAATATCACTAAGTTCAGAAAACAGATCACAACTGTAATTTCTGATAAGCGTATTATATAAATATGTAAATTTTTTCGGTGTTGCTTGTTTTAGATGATTACTATTGGTATTTATATTCTCATTGTATATAATCATTATAATAATTCCTCATTCACGTAGTGGATTGGAAGTATAGTAATCGTATTTTTTTTCTCGAAACAGGTTTAGAATGTCATGGAACGTCTGTCTGTCGGTCTGTCGGCCTGTCTGTCTGTCTCTCTGTCTGTCTGTCGGTCTGTCTGTCTGTAAGTATTTTTTCTCTTTGTCTGCACGTTTTCTCCCAAACGGTTTAAGATATTGACTTGAAATTTCTTACAGGTGTATATTATAATGAGATTTGGAACTGGATTGTCTTTTGAACATATCCGGTGAAGTGTTGGGGCGTAAATAGGGATAAATAGGAGGAAATAAGTAAAGTGAGCTGGTAAGAGTACAGAAACTTGAAATTTGGTGTATGTACTAGAAGTCGAGGAGTCAAATTATATTATAAAATTTTCCATCCCCCCACCACCCCCACTCCATTATTAAAGGAGTTGATAAAATAAAATTGAGATATTGACTTGAAATTTGGTACATGGAACATCTGGAACTAGATTATATTTTGGAATGGTTCCGTTGAAAGGTTGGAGGTTAAATCGGGGTAAATAGGGGAAAATAAGTAAAGCAAGCTGTACAGACATTTGGTATTTGGCGTATATACTAGAAGCGGAGGCCTCAGGTTTTTTTTAATAATATTTTCCATTACTCCACCACACCCTTATTAAAGAGTTGATAAAATTAAATTGAAATTTTCACTTGCAATTTGGTACACATATGTATTATAACGACATCTGAAACTAGATTATATTTTGACATGATTCCGTTGAAGGAGTGGGGGGGGGAGTACAGGTAAATAGGGAAAAATAAGTAAACCAAGCTGGTAAGAGTACAGAAACTTTGGATTTGATGTATATACTAGAAACCAAGGCCTCAGATTTCTTTCTAATATTTTTCAACTCCCCCACCTCCACCAACTCCACTCCATTATTAAAGGGATTGATAACATTAAATTGGGATATTCACTTGAAAGTTAGTATACATATGTATAGTAATGACATCTGATCGAGATGCTTCCGTTGAATGGGTGGGAGGTGGTAGGCTGTGAATAGAGCAAAATAAGTAGACCAAGTTAGAAACTTCATTTTTTACGTATATGGTAGAAACCAACGCCATAAATTTTTCTATGATATCTGCCCCAAATTTTATTAAAATTCTATGACCAATAATTTCCACATACTAGAATGCAAATATAGTCAAGATGTTTCCTTTAAAGTGACTTGGACAAGAAATCTGGATGTGGAAGTAGTGATTCCTTAGAGCACGTGAATATCGCCGTCCATCTTCAAACATTTTCTTTTGAGTATTAATGTAAACATAAAAATAAAGATATGTTATTATTATTATTATTATACTTATTATGTAATTAACCATAATTAAGACTAATTTCAGCAATGGATATAATCGCTGCAGGTTTTCTAACGACTGGGATTTATATTGTTTGCTTAACATAACTGTATCCAAACTAAAGTGAATATATAATATTGAATCGTTATTGAAAAGTTGTCTATCATAATAATATCATCAATATTCTCTTTTAAAGGCTTCTTAAAGATTACAGTTGCCGTCATCACTGTAATTTTCAATTCAACTTTTTCATTTTATTATATACAATTCTTCATGGTACGGTTCAATTATTGGTATAAATTTGTCATTTCAAGCCAGTCAATACCTTAGGGTTTAATATATAAAGATGATACTTTTAAATACCACCATAAAAAGTAACTTAAATAGCTTATAAAGTTTTTCTTGATAATTTGTAAGAAAGTGTCGATTTAAGTAAATAAAAAAAAAGATTAAATTATGTTGGTTGAATAAAGCAACACAAAAGAGTGTCTATAAATAACCCGAAGTGTACTGCTTGATCGTAAAATCTGTACCTGGATGGATGCGTTCCCTTCTTCAAGTAGGTGATATAGAATAAGCAACAGCCAGCCAGATATGAATGAAACAGACAAGTTTTTGTTTACTTTATTTTAATTTAGTTTAGCCCATTAATGAAGTCTATTTCTTTATTTAAATTGAAAAATTAGAAATTAAAATTGGAAAGATATTTATTTGTTGGTTTATTAATCCTTGTCACAGGACAGCTTATTAAACAACAGAGAAAAAATGCAGGTAATCAAATAGAAAATACCCGGAATTGGAAGGCAGCAGTTGAAAAAAATTACAGTAAACAGAAACTGACTTCAAAGCAACGACATACCTACAGGGTGAGCAAACCTTTTTTCTCATAACGCGCAAAAAATATTGTTACCGCGAGATATGGCCCTTCCCAGTAACTCCACCGTAAATGGATATTTACCTGTGGAACGGTTAATAAATAAGAACAAAAAAATTGAAATAAGAGCTGCCAGATTCAGAAACAGAAGAAACAAAAAACTTGGAAGAAGAAAAATAAGGAGATGACGATAGATTGAAACTTAAAATAAGCATGGAAACTGAAAAGAAGCATCTCTCAAACACCTGTAAACCCCAGCTGATGATGACTTAATAGAAGCATGGAAACTCAAAAGAAGCATCTCACAAACACCTACACTTCCCATCCTGTATTCCCACCCCATGCGTCATGCTGCTCTCGCTGCTGACAACAAGCATGTCCAATGTCCAAACCGGTGTGTGCAGCCGGTCCGGCGGTATATAAAATATCCGACATTTGGTTCCGGCACGCGATTTCCCCGTCCGTTGGCCGTGTTCGACGGAAAAAAATCATTATTTTATAATCCATTCGCAAGATCACTGCTACTACAAAGGTATTTAAAATATGAATAACTCCAAAGCAAATAAAAAATCGCTTTTTTTTTGGTTGGTTTAAAAATTATTAATGACAAACGGTGGATCTTAGTGGTTTGTCCGTTATAGGAGAGGAACAGTAAAAGCATACTTTTTTGTTACGTTCAAAGTTTTGCATAAAGTGAGAGTAAAATGAACCCATTATAATAAATGGATAAGAGAAGATACAGTTCCAGCATACAAGAAATGGTTGAAACTGTATTTTTATTAGTTAAAATATTGTATTCACCTCCACATGCTTGTTAGTCAGTTTAGGTAAAATCTTGCAAGTCTATTTTGATCCACTTTCACTCCATCTACTGCCTTGAAATTTTGCATATATGTGTAACAATACAATTGTCTAATGACGTAATGCTGCAACCAGGATAGCCAGCTCACTATGCAACTACTCAACGTTCAATGGTAGACGTTGCGTATTTGGGCTCGTATTGGTCGGCACATAGTTCTAGTGACAATGCGCCCGGGTCATCTGCTTGACTTAACCCTGCGGCCAAGATAGTCGGCTCACTATGTAATTCCTGAATAGTAGATGAGACATACCGTGTTTGGTCTCATTTTGGTCGGCTCACTGTTTCGATGACAATACGTTAGTGTCATGAGCTTATCCGTTTGGTTAAGGAAGATGGGCTTTGTTGGTGTTGATCTACAGCTTGTCTAGGAGACAATATCTGACAGAAGTGCAAAACTTTATGCGTCGTTTTTAATCACATCGTCTTTTACGAAGTAAAAAGTAATGTCCGTCATTTTTAAACTTTTACATCAGAGAATCCTGACGTCTCCACGTAACATGTAAATCTGCAAAAGATTTGAAATTTTGGCAACTCTGTGCTTTATTTGATAATTTGTATGACTTTTGACATCAAATTTAATATCAGCTTCGAAAATACCGAACTATCTATTTTGATGCAAATTCGATAAAATTTGGATTATGTTTAGTTTGTGACAGTCCGGCTCGGGAATAGTACAATGATCGCAGTTTGATGCAAAAACTACAGCAGAAGCACCACCGAGCAATAATACTCTACAGTTTGTAAAAAAGTTATTATTATGAATCGTTTTCCGTGATTACTAGCGGATGTACCAAATTTTCGATTAATTTTTTTTTCGATTATTAATCACGTGATAAGAGTTAGTTTAATGAAGCTATAATGGAATTACCGCCGAGCTATACTCTGTAGTTTGTAAAAGATTTCATAGAAATCGTTTACGTCAGTCATACCTTCACCACATTTATTCTTTAAGGCTTTATTCTTTAAGGCTCTAGAAGGGTCTTGTGCAGGAGGAGCTACATATTTAGAAACAAGGGACGTACACTCAATATCCGACTATATAGGGATTATTTTTTTTTATCACAAACGAATAATAGTGCCACATCCGGGAATCGAACCAGGGACACCTGGATAAGAGTTAGTATGGTTGCCTCTCAACCAAGCAGTCAATAAATACAAATAACATATTTGCGGCTCAAATTTTTTTAAAATTTCTGCAGCAGGTTAAAAACAATTGTTTCAAGGGTTTTTGATGACAAACCCTGTTTATTTGCTGATAATTTTCGTTATAGCAAGTGAATAAATAGTAGCGGCTACTTAATATTACCTTCACTTTTACATTATACGCATTCTTATATTTGTAACAATTTTTATTTTGTTTTTAATGTCCCAGAAGATTTATGTTTTCCTGTCTTTTTGTAATATTAATTACATAAAAATAGCGTGTTAATTTGATGCAGAGCAACATAACACAATTTTTTATATCAGCGTTATCGAAAAATAATTTATGATCGCTATGGAAATTCTGACGTTTTATATTGTGGTCTACTATCTGTATCAAATTTCCCCCGATCTCATTGTATATATTAAGAAGCCATTCTCATTCTGCTTCATACATTTTAGTGGCAATATTAAAATATGGCCTCCGTTTAGGTTTTACACAGAATAATCCAGGTGGAATATTTTATAATGATAATAACTCAATGTTGTAAAATAATAATAGGTTACATAGTATAGCAGTAAAGCATACCTTATGAAACTTTATGTAAATATTTCCTCTATTATGATTCTAAAATGCCTCGTACCTCTTTGGTTATATACAAGTTACGTTTAATTATATATGCAAGTTTTGTGAGGTATTGTAATTTTTATGTATAAGCTGCAGAATTACTTTAACCGTATGGTACGGATTATTAAATCACTTATATCCTTATTTATTATCTGGTATAAGCAAGTTAAAGCAGGTATTAAAGAAGTATAAAATCTCTACTATTGCTTAGTAGTGGTGGGATATCATCACACATTAGGTTCGATAACTTACATTGTGGAAGTTCAGCCAACTTTTTATTTTAATTTGTATACAGGGTACCGTATCCGTATAAAATGCCTATATAGGTATCTGTAAAACAAAAAAAAGGGAGCGGACCCGTGAATAATTCCTACAAGAATATTTTTGTATATAATATAGGTGTTTAAAAATGAATTATTATTTCTTGCTTATAACTGTATTGAAACATATTCTTTATAGGATTTAGCAAACTGCAGAAAAAATAACTACATCTATAACAAAAAGAAAAACTATGTGTAAAATTATTAATGAAATCTTTGCATTCTTTCGATAACCTGAATTCTGGTTATGCTAGCAAATTAAAATCCTGAAATGAATTTGTCTAATTTCTTGTTTGACGATTTTCATTCTAACACTAGCATCCACACAGTCCCCTACGGCCATGCAGATTAAACTGGTATCTACATAACCCCCTACGATCGTGAAGATTCAGTTAAAAATGAGAACAAAGGCCTAAAATGAATTTATTTATCCACCTTGTCTTAAAAATTTTTCATTCTAATGTATTGCATTTTCATGAAATCTGTCATTCCGTTCCTTGGAAATGCTTAGCCTTTGAAACGTTTTTCGCCCTTATTCTGGAGCTCATCAAAAAGGCATAAAGCCACTCATAAAGATGCTTCATGCAAAACCAAGACAATTTCTATGAATAAGTGTGAAATAATTATATTTGACATTGCCTGACAAAAACAACAGATCTTCACCTATCTGTTAGCATCTATTAGCTAACTAGTATTGGAGCCTATATACTCTACGCATGTTTAAAAATGAATTATTATTTGTTTGCTTATAATTGGATTGAAACATGTTCCTTATAGGAGTATGCAATCGTTTCAAAGGCTAAGCATTTCCAAGAAACAGAATGATAGATTTCATGAAAATGCAATCCATTAGAATGAAAAATTTTTAAGACAAGGAAGATAAATAAATTCATTTTAGGCCTTTTTTCTCATTTTTAACGGAATCTTCATGATCGTAGGGGTTATGTAGATACTAATTTAATCTGCATGGCCGTAGGGGACTGTGTGGATGCTAGTGTTAGAATGAGAATTGTCAAATAAGAAATTAGACAAATTCAATTTAGGATTTTAATTTTTTAGCATAACCAGAATTCAGGCTATCGAAAGAATGCAAAGATTCATTAATATTTTTATACATAGTTTTTCTTCTAGTCATAGATATAGTTATTTTTCTGCTGTTTGCCAAAATCCAATAAAGAATATGTTTCAATATAATATAGGTGGACTACCACAATCATCAATCCAAGTTTTCCACTAAAATATCGTTGAACCTACGGCCGCCATATTAGCAAAATGAGAGTCAAAATATAAATTCGATTATGGATTTTTGTATTATCTATTTCTCCTATTAATTCTGTTCTAAAATTAGTCACTTCCAATTTTGTAGGGAATATAAAGAACTACAACTTTTACTTAAACAATCTCTTTTAATGTTTAACTGTTTTCAATTTACTGCGGCCCTGCATCTTTTTTGCAAGCATCTCTATCCCGATTGTTTCGAAGTAGTGATTAGCTATTATTAATATTAACTACAGGAGCACATCTAAATAATTGAAAGAAATTGGGCATGATAAAAGGGCTTGACTACGGCATGCGGCAGGTGAAAGAGTTTTATTTACTTTATATGAAAACTGTAAGTCATTGAATTCATTTAACTATGAATATCTTAGAAAAGCCGAAGTTACAGCTTTTCTTCCAACTTCCAGAATATTTAACATCACTACCACCGACGACAGAGGCTCCCCGTCAACGCTCATACTGGACGTATCACCAGGTCCAGTCGTAGTGCGGCACACAAAGGTGAATCCTCTAAATTAGGATAGAAAAGAGAGAAACGGCCCAGATAGCACAACGGAAGATCCTGCCCTCTCAACTTTGCGGTAGTTCATATTATACAAATTTAGAAACTGTAGTTCGCAATATAGGGAACAAACGCCCCGCCCCATAATTCGTGAACGCAGGTTCTAAAAGTAATCGAGTCGACATTGAATATAGTACCGCATATGAACTAAGGAAGGGTATACGTCGCTAATAATTTCTACACGGAGCGAGACTAATATCTCGTCAAAATTTAGTTAGAAGTTAATTTTCACATTTTTGGCAAATAATTTCTTCTATTGATAGTATTTCAGCAGATTCTTTTTTAGCCATAAAGTCTATGGCAATAAAATAATAATTCTTATCAAAAACGAAATAAAAATGGAGCATCAAAATAAAATTAAATAACCCTCAGAAATTAAAATAACTAATAGTTATCACAAATAAATTACCGAAGTAAGGGTTCAAACAAACCACCTTCTTGTGCCAAAAAATAGCCAAACCGAATATACAATGAATCTCTCATATCATTGAGTTGATTTGGGGTAATATTTGCACAAAATTGGATAAGTTTTTCCCGTAGAAAGAAGTCATGGGGCGTTAGAGCAGGTGACCCAGGGGGCCATTTTATCATTCCCTTCATACTTATTAAACGATTGGGAAATGTTCTTTCCAGAAAGTTAATAACCGTTCCTTTATTGTGACTTGGGCAGCCGTCTTGTTGAAGCTAAATGTTATCAAAGTTGACAGGAAGATTTTGAACTGCAGGAATGATTTGGTTTTCCAAAAGCTCTAAATGTTTATTACCATTTATATTACCATCGACTATCAGTGGGCCTATAGTATGATTGTCTAAAATTCCCGTCCAAACGTTCAACTTTTGTGGATACTGAGTTCGCACAGCAATACTGAAATGTTTATTTTCCCAAGACCAATATCGTACTACGGATGAATTGTGTTTCCTATGTGATGAGAAGGATGTAAACAATATATTTTTTAAAAAGCTTTCATTGTCATTTACTTTATTATGATTTCACAAAATTCTATTGAAATTGTCCTCGGGAAATAGTTCTTGCGTTGTTTGAACTTTAAAACAACTGCACCCATTTCTTTTCAAAGTATTTCTTACAGTTCTTTCCTCCATGTTAACTTCATCAGCAATTTGCCTGCTAGAACGAGGTTCACTATTTTCAACAAGTGCGCAGACATTAGTTTTCCGAATTTCACGTTCTTCGCTCATTTGTTGATAACGGGGTTCGCGTTGATAGTATTTTTTACAGTAATTCACGACACAACCGAAATTTTCAATTTAATAATACGTGAAATTGCGCTAGGTGAGGGGATTGGTCTGTCTTGAAATGCTACAGTAAATAAATTTATTGTATCTTCAATGGAATGTCCCCCAAAGTACCACTTCACAATTTGCACTTTTTCAGCAATTTTATAACAGCCTGCATTTAAGCGAAATTGAGATTAATTTGTTTTATTCCCACGGCTTTACGGCTAGGCTACTGAAAGCATAAAGCGTGGGATCAACGAGGAAGCCAAACGGTGGTGCTATGAACGAATACCAATGGCCTGCGTTCATCTACAGCAAGGCGTGGTTTATCTGCGCAAATACAAGTTCACATATTACCAACTACAATTTCCGAATCTGTATAAATGTAAAAAAAATTGCTTGTGCGGCTTGTTCCTTACAGGAAAATTGACACAAATTGATTTGATCTCTATAAACACTATGGTAGAAATACATGTAAAACGTTTCAAAAACTTCAACCGACACTTCCGATGATTTAGAAAAAGGAAATATGTTTACTTTGCCACGTGTCAAGATGATATCGAGGAAAGTGTTCCACTTATCGGCAATTGCGTGAATAAAGTACTGTTGAGACTGGCACCACGTAAAAAATGAGCACCATATACTCTACCTAAAGGGAGGTGAACAAATTAGTCCACTCGTGTAAAATAACTCTACAGATCAGTGAGGACTGAGAAATTCAGTTAAATTTTATAGTTTGAAACTAGTACCACTACTTGAGAAAGTTGGAACTTGGAGCTACTCTAATTTTTAAATAATTGACTGAAAGAAGATTGTTTAAGTACAAGTTTCTGAAAATCATATAATCTAAAATATTAATAACTACTAATTATTATTAACGGCGAGAGATATAATTGCAAAAACCTGCGGTGAAGTAAATATTTCATCTTTCTGGCCGCTGTAAATCTAAAGATATTAACAATAGGGAAAATATGTTTAAATAAATATTGTAGCTTTTTTTGTTCAGTAAAATTTTGTAATAACCAATTTTATAGCAGAACTAATACAAAAACAGATAATCCAAAAGAACCAATTCCGGCAATCATTTCTCCAATATGACGATATTTTTGCGGAAATCTTAACAGTGTACATAAAGAAAATTTGTCATACAAATTATTCAATTGTCAAATGGCAAATTACCTGTATTCCCGTTAAATTTGGAACATAAGTGTTAAATTATAGGATAAAGATTGTTCAAGAGGTCAATTGGCTCTTTACCCTTACTTCACTTCGACCTAGAATGTATTTTGTGAATTACCTTACAACTAGTTGTACATAATTTCCAGACTTTCGACAAAGTTTCTATTTTCTTGGTAGACAATTTTCCTATAGCCTCTGGGAGCAATTCTACCTCTTTTAAGTACCTTAGCCTAGTGCGTATTCACAAGGTGTCGCGGTTATACCATTTGTGATTTTGCGAATTTTCATAAGATGATATCTAAAAGGATAATGCATGCCTGGCGACAAGGGGATGTATTAGTCATTCGTACCGTGCTCTAAGATGGGGAAACGTCCCTTAATTACAACTAAGCAAATTCACCATATTAATCAGAGAGACTCAGAAGCCACTCGTGTACCGAGACCTAGAATTTATGTCTCCTGGCTTGGGACAGTGGCCTGTTGAAAGGCTCGTTATTAGCCTCAGGTCGGCCCTTTAGAGCTCAAAAAGCTTTGTAGCATTTCTTGTAGAAGAAGTTATATATTTTTCGTTTTTACTTGACCTTGCACAATTGCACATGTTTTTAATAGGTATAGTAGGTCTTCTGTCCTTTGATCCACAAATAGAGCTCCAACACCTCCTCTTGCAAGATGATCAGCTATTTCATTACCTTCTAATTCGTCGACCCCGATACCCACATCAAGGTAACCTTGTTATTTCAGTTGCTTCAAAGATTATCTGCATTCCTAGGCAATTTTAAATTCAAGGGAACTTTAGTACTTCATAGAATTCTAAAAACATAGATCTTTGCCCTCCAAACGATTTTGTTTGTCAGTCCTGGTACAGGAATCTATAGGATTTGTTTCTGCTTAGAAGGAAATTAAAGTGCTGGCTAGCTCTAATTAGCCTATAATATGTATGCTCTGCTATGCCTGCATCCTACCCCTTTAGCTATCTTTATGCCCAAATGAATGATCCTTTCTCCACCCGCAGTACTTTGATCCTATTCGTTTGACATGGCAAAAGGCCAATCAAAATCTTCTTTGATTAATATACTTACTGCATCAGTAGGAGACAGCACTGGCTTGATGTCAATCAAAGATGATCTTGATTGGCCTTTTGCAGAGTTGATAACAGACGTTAAACGAGTGACTCAAGGAAAAAGATCATTTGGTACAGGCAATAGATTACCTACTGCCTCGACGTTAACCAAAAATATTTTGATTAACCATCTGAAGTGCTGATTGAGAGATGCCAAGCGAGTAGGATCAAGGTACTGGGATTAGAGAAAGGGAAATTTGTCTGGTACATATGCGGATCTAAGATAGTTTAAGGGGTAGACATAGGCATGGAGGAGCTAAATGTACATTTTGATTTACTTCAAATTCTTAAGTGATCAACCATAGCGTTTAGTTTTAATTTAAATATATAGTATTGCACCAAGTACTATCACATTGCTCAGGCAGAAATATAGAATAGTAATTGTTATTTATATCAAAATATGTTAAGTTTAATCCTACTAGTGCCATCTATGCTACGCATATGTAAACACTATTTACTTGTAACTTCAATGGTAATAAAAGTTCAGTTCTTCCTTTTTCAAACTAGAAACACGTTGTTTCATTTTAGGTTATGGGCCCAGACCCAAGTAAAACCGTTTTTGTTTTGCGTTAATTATTTCAGTTTATCATTTTTAATAGACAGTGGACTTGAGTGAACTTCAAGTAGTCGAAAGTGAAGTGAAAGACAAGGTATCCTGGTTAAAAACAATTTGAACTGTGCTTGCTTGAAAATCACGTGTTTAGACATTATGGCCACGAGCTCGAATTATCTAGTTAGTGTACCTAAGTTAAAGGGTCGAGAGAACTATAGCGAGTGGTGTTTCGCTGCAGAGAATTTTCTAGTGTTGGAGGGAATGCTCGATTGTATTAAGGAGCAACCGACTGTTGGAGCTGCAGAGGATGCGAAAACCAGAGCCAAACTGATTTTAACAATAGATCCGTCGATCTACGTTCATATTAAGGAAGCGACGACAACAAAAAAGTTGTGGGATAAATTGAAGGGGCTGTTTGACGATTCCGGATTTACAAGAAGAATAAGCTTGTTAAGAAATCTCATATCTATTCGTCTTGATAACTGCACATCAATGACTTCGTACGTTACTCAGATTGTCGAAACGGGTCAGAAATTAGCAGGGACTGGATTCAAGTTAACTGATGAATGGATTGTTTCGATCATGTTGGCTGGATTAAATGAAAAATTTTCGCCGATGATTATGGCAATTGAACATTCCGGTATGGAAATTACAACGGATGCCATTAAGTCGAAATTGATAGACATGGAACCGGAAACTTGCTACATAGACAGTGCGTTAGTTAGTTATAATCGTTACCAACATAAGAAAAATGAGAAGCCTTTGGTACAAGGCAACAGTGGCGCGCGAACGTCAAAGTCGTCTGTCAAAACTGTCAAGTGCTACAAATGTAAACAAACTGGCCACTACCGTAATCAGTGTAGAAATTCAGAAAAAACTGATGTGAATGCGAAAAATAATGAAGGGAAACAAAATAACGCGTTCAGTGCTGTTTTTTCTAGTGGAGATTTCAACAAAAGTGATTGGTACATCGATTCAGGGGCAAGTACACATTTGACAACAAATGAACATTGGGTTATTGATGCATCATATTCTGTCGGGACGAGAGAAATAGTTGTTGCTAACCAAACCAAAGTGCCAGTATTGTGTTCTGGTAATGTAAAAATCAAGACTTCAACTGAAAAGTGCGAATTTGAGGTTATGGTTGAGGATGTTTTGTGTGTTCCCAGTTTAACTACTAATCTTTTGTCTGTCAGCCAGTTGATAAGAAAAGGCAACAAGGTGTCTTTTACGAGTGATGGTTGTGAAATCTACAACAAGCAGAATACTTTAGTAGCTACTGCCTCGCTCATAAAAGGAGTTTACAAACTGAATATGCCAACTTACTTGGCAGCAGCTGTGGTAGAATCCGGAGAGGTTTGGCACAGAAGATTAGGACATATTAACAGCAGCTATATGAACAAAATGCAGAATGCTGTAGAAGGAGTTATATTGGACAAGAAAGCAAATATCAGTAAAATGAATTGTGTTGTATGTTGTGAAGGAAAGCAAAGTCGATTGCCATTTTCTCATGAGGGTAACAGGAGTACTGAGCTGCTGAACATAGTGCACACGGATATCTGCGGGCCAATGGAGAATATTTCTCTTGGCGGTTCAAGGTACTTTCTTCTATTTATTGACGATTATAGCCGCATGACTTATGTTTATTTCTTAAAAAATAAGAATGAAGCTTTTAAGTATTTTAAAGAGTATAAAATGAAAGTTGAAAATCTATTGGATAAGAAAATTAAGATTTTACGAAGTGATAATGGCCGAGAATTCTGTAATGGCGAGTTTGATAATTATCTGAAACAGATGGGAATAATTCATCAGAAAACGAATCCGTATACACCCGAACAAAATGGGCTAAGTGAGCGTATGAATAGGGCAGTCGTAGAAAAAGCCAGATGTCTTTTGTTCGAAGCAGGTCTAGATAAAAAATTCTGGGCTGAAGCGGTTAACACCGCTGTTTATTTACAGAATCGAATAGTGAAAGCTGGATTGAACGACCGTACTCCATATGAGCTGTGGACGAACACAAATCCAAATCTCAGTAATATTAGAATCTTTGGCAGTACTGTGATGATGCACGTCCCTAAAGAAAAAAGACGTAAATGGGATAAAAAATCAGATAAATGTATTTTTGTGGGTTATCCTGATGATGTTAAAGGATACAGAATATTCAACCCCAGGACTCAGTCGATCACTACCAGTAGAGATGTCGTCATCATAGAAAACAATGTGCATCCAGAAAGTGTGATTGAAGTTGAAGAGAAAGAGTGTGTAGATCCAGAAGAAAACACAATATGCCAAGATTCAGTGGGGGACGATAGTCATTCAGATGATTCATTCAATTCCACCCGAGATGTTGATCCAAATGACGAGACTTATATACCAAGTGAGGGCTCGATCACTGCTGCCGAAAGCTCTGACAGTGAAATTGATCCAATGACTTTACCACCCAGGGAGAGAAAGAAGCCTGAGCGATATGGTGTCTTAAATATGTGTACGGACAATAGAAAAGTGGATGTTAATGAGTTGACATTGGAAGAAGCACTACAGGGACCCGAGAAAGAGCATTGGGAACAAGCTGTGAAGGAAGAATTGCAATGCTTTGAAGAAAATAATGCATGGGAACTTGTCGATGCTCCGAGCAGTGGAACTGTAGTGAAGTGTAAGTGGGTTCTTAAAAAGAAAATCGACATTGAAAATAAAGTGCGTTATCGTGCAAGATTGGTTGCAAAAGGTTATACACAAAAGTATGGATTAGACTATGAGGAGACGTTTTCTCCTGTGGTGAGACACAGTACGTTAAGGTTATTGTTTGCACTTTCTGTTCAACTCGATTTAGATGTAATTCACCTAGATGTCAAAACTGCTTTTTTGAACGGGGACTTGGATGAGACTATATATATGCAGAAACCGAGTGGTTTTGTTTGCACTGACAGTGATAATAAAAAAATCCTTAGACTAAAAAAGGCTATATATGGGCTCAAACAGGCCTCCAGAGCATGGCATAAGAAGGTCGATAATTATATGTTAGTACATGGTTATATAAAATCTAAATTGGAACCTTGTTTATATACAAAAATTATTGGTAGTAATAGAACTATTGTAACGCTATATGTTGACGATTTTTTTATTTTTTCTAACAGTGAAAATGAAATGAAGTACTTAAAAGAGACATTGAGTGATAATTTTAAAATTAAAGATCTAGGACAAGTAAAGCAATGTCTGGGTATGTCAGTTCATATTGAGAAAAATAATAATGTTGTTACGCTAAGTCAAGAAAACTATATTGATCAATTATTGTATAAGTTTAATATGTCAGAATGTAAAACTGTTGACACGCCAATGGAAGCAAAACTAAAACTTGAAAAATGTGTAAATTCTAAAACTCAAAACCCATACCAGCAACTTATAGGCAGCCTGATGTATTTAGCCGTACTTACCAGACCTGATATTGCTTACTCTGTAGCATATCTTAGTCAATTCAATAACTGTCATGGAAATGAACATTGGATGTATGCTAAAAGAATATTAAAATATTTACAAAAGACTAAAAGTATAGGTTTAAAATATAGTAAGAATGGAAAAAATAATATTGAAGGTTATGTTGATGCCGACTGGGCTAATAATATTGGGGATAGAAAATCATATACAGGTTTCTGTTTCATGTTGTCAGGGTCTGTTATTTCTTGGAGCTGTAATAAACAAAAATGTATAGCTCTGTCTAGCACAGAAGCAGAGTATGTAGCTATCTCGGAAGCTTGTAGGGAAATAACCTATTTAAGAAACTTGCAATATGAAATCACTCGTGAGTGGTACACTGTTACTTTATATAATGATAATCAGAGTGCGCATAAGTTGTTAGTAAATCCTATATTCCACAATAGAACTAAACATATAGAAGTTAGATATCATTATTGTAGAGAAATGATTTGTAATAAAATTGTTTTGGTTAAATATATGTCAACATCAGATATGCCTGCAGATTTACTAACTAAAAGCTTAAACTCTGTAAAACATTATAAATTTATGAACTTATTGGGTATTGTGAATGTTTATTAGAATAATATTTTGATAGTGGGGGTGTTATTTATATCAAAATATGTTAAGTTTAATCCTACTAGTGCCATCTATGCTACGCATATGTAAACACTATTTACTTGTAACTTCAATGGTAATAAAAGTTCAGTTCTTCCTTTTTCAAACTAGAAACACGTTGTTTCATTTTAGTAATCTAGAAGCATTGCTAGGAGCAATACCTCAGACAAGAAAAATACTTAGAAAAATAGAAAACCTACAAGAAAACAAGTTTTCGTTTATTTTTAGTAAATTAAATTTTAACACTAACTTTTGAATTTAAACAGTTCCCAATTTTCAGTTTTAGTCATCCCTAGCCACCACTACTTCTGTGTCATATACTAAAAAAACGTTCTAACTTTTTAGGGTTCTCTAGGAAGCCCTATAATCTCGGCATTGTTCGTGCGGTGGTCCGTCTGTCTGTATATGTCACAGCCCTCCCACTCTCTCATTTTTATACCTATTGAGACGAAATTTGATATACAAACGTAAATTTCTGACCCACAAACAGATATGAAGAGTTTTTGAAAAAAAAATGTGAGCTCCCCTGTTGTACAGCGAAAAGTGAACCCAAAAAAAGTTTGCTTTCAAAGTTATTATCAACGCGTTTCTCCCACTATCCGATGCAACTCTGAAAAAAATTCCTGAAAGCAGCTTTTAATTAAAATTCTCAACGAAAATTATAACCGACGCTGTAGCAGAAGTATTCTCAGAAATATTTTGAAATCACTTCTCTCTTAATGTTTGGTCGCACCTGGGTATACATGTGTACCCCGGGCCTAAAAACCCTCGGTATTAATGCGCTAAAAGTTTAAAAATCATGCATGTGCCACCATTTAAACTTAGTTGAAGGATGTACCTTCCTCGCTTTTCGACCAGGCTCTAACATCATACAAAGCCTTAGGCTTGTTACTTTCGGTCTTGATTAAACAGATGGTTAACTAATCTGCCTGCTAATTTAACTGAAATATATAGCTAAGGCTTAAAATTGGTCGCGTACTTTGCGACATATTCAACAGCTCAGTTAGTTGATCCAGTTTTTCTTTAATTGGCATTATTAATTTGTCGGTGTTTCTTTTTCTGTTGTATTACTTTAGATTTAAATAGTCTGGAGTAGGCATAAGCCCCTAGATATGCTATATTTCTAGTTCACATATTGAAAAGAGATGAAAAATAGAAACGTGTTTTATAAAATTTCTGTAGATTGAGGTTATGGTTATTTTAACCGTCATTAGCTAGTACAGTTATTACTTCTGGAGCGTGTTCAGATGATTCGTCGGTTGTGGATCGAGTGCGCTTGCATCGTTCAGATACAACGAAGTGCTAAAGTTACCAGCGTTCAGAAGGTTGAAGCGACCATCGTTGGATACGCAACTTTTTACCGTTGTTCGGGACATCGATGAAAATGGTCCCGCATGCGCAGAAGCTGGATAGTCAGCGTATTTTGAATTGGTATCTAATTTGTCTTTAATGTGCACAGTCTGTGTTAATGTGGCTTTGAACCCAATTAAACGTTTGTCTCATCAATCTAAAATTGCGTTTGAATTCTTCCTTAGAAAAACTGGTATGGATTTCATGCACAAAAGTGTATCTTATATTTATATTTGTTCTATCTAAAAATCCAACTAACTCAGATGAATCTTCCTCTAATTCATCTTGCTCAAACAGAGCATTCATTAAGTGCCAAAAAAATTTCCATTAAGCACAGAAGTATAATATAAGCTATTCAATAATCATCAACTACTAAGCATATAGGTTATGTATACATTAATTTGTCTAAAGTCGTTCAGAAGATTTATTCAATATATAGAAACAACCAAATGTCCCGCGTTCGGCGATTATTCTTTACAGTGTAAATCATCTGAATACGCTCCTGGTCTTCATGTTGTTGTGACTGTTCAGTGTTGTTAATGAAATGGAGAAAAGAGAAGCGAGAGAGAGAGAGAGAGAATTTCACCTCGAGTGAAATTAATCTGTTCATTGAAAAGTAGTTGAGGGATCTTTCATCTACAGCAAATCAATACAGACTGTGGGGTATTTTTGGTTAAAAGATGTTCAATTTGCAGCAGAATTGTAGTTGCCACAATGTCTTTGGTGAAGCGGAACCATTGAAAAAATTCTTTATCAGTGCATGAAGTGTGTGTCGTTCTTTAACATGATATGTACGTAAATTATTTATGTACCTACTCCAAATCATCCTCATCATTGTCGTGAAACGCTTCAGCCAATTCACGTAAATCCATTTATCAAATTGAAATTTACGAATTACAGTTAAAACGTCACTACTAACCTTACTTCACAAAAAATATGGTTATGTTTAATCTTGATCAACTACGGTAATCGTATCTCGATGCTAAGATTAAATTTAACTACAGCCACGCCCACATTTAACTACGATTAAGCCCTAACTGAGCTTGAAAGTAACCGGATAAGCTGGTTAATATTTAGTCAGATGCTAAATTTACTTAATCGGGAACGAAAGTAACGGCCCTAGGCGTCACAACTTTTTATAGTCGTATTCTCAATGTTTGACCTGCAGTAATTTTTGAAAATAAATATGTTTTTTCTAGTTAACACATGAAATCTGTCATTTTTCTTACAATATAGTATTTTATTAGATCAAACCCAAATTTTTAAATTTCAAAATTAAACATTTTAAAAGTTATAAATTTAGAAAAAACGTGATTTTTATGACTTTTTGTCTATATGTTTACAAAAAAATTATAATAAGCCGTACCAAGCAGACTTCATACAACGTCCATGTACCACCGTAATGTTAAAAATTAAAAACTTGCATTTTACGAACGTTTTTTTTTTCCTCGTGAGTTAGATATGTACCCCCATGTACACTTATGTTAGTTACGTTATACAAATGAGGTGGTGCAACCAAGGGTTAATATCGAATATATATAAATGAAAATAATCGCACTCACTGTACGAGTTTTACGTAACTAGATTTCTATTTGTATCAACTGTAATGATCCACATTATATAACTTATGTAGTATTATAACTTATAACCATGAAATCTACATTAACTAAATTATTAATATTATTAATTGTTATTTAGCAACTCTTTATAAAAATATTTGTGTACTATAAACAAAACTTCCATTTCTCCGTATCTTAAATTTCTTTAACATAATTTCTCGCCACTCAGTTAACAAACAAAATAAATACTATAATTTTCTTTAAGTTCATTCAGCGGAAGCTTTTGTACGTTAAAATTTAATTAAAATAACCAAGATGTAATCTAATCCGATAAAATTGTTAAAACCTATCAAAGATCTCTTCTAAATTTGGTCATAATCCATTCATGAATAATGAACACTGGTAATGAACAACATCGACTGATCCGATGACAGGAAAATATGTGAGAAATGTAGATCAGTAGCGGAGGTAGCGGGGCGGTGTTTCTCTGACAAATATCTCCACATTCAACTGCTTGGGTGGGCTGCGTGTTCCACGACCCTGCACAGAATGTTGCATGAGTCATAGGCGTTGCAAATGGGTCTTAGTCTTTAAACGCGTTTAATAAATCTAAAACCTAATCGACTTGTGTCGTAACTAATTAGCTCTTTCATTACTTGCAGTGTGTAACATTTTCATTTTATTTTTTTTATGGTATGCTATGCTGATCTTTGCATATTTGTGGAAAAGATTTCATGAAACAAGAAATGTTATATATATATAAATATATGAATGCATTCGTTTTTCCAGATGAATAAGCAAGTCTTTGGGACATGAAATAATAATTATTAAGTCTGGATAGATGTTGAATTCGTTTAAAAATTTCTGTTGACGTAAAATAATTTAAAAGCATCAAATACGAATATTTTTTGTAGAGAAATATAAATATATTTCGACTTAAAATTCAAACAATCTGTAAAAGTATCTACACAGAACTCCCTTCTTTTATTTATTTGTTTATGTTGAATGACCGCCGCCTACAATTTTCAATAAAAATGTAGCAGGTCTCCCATTTGTCATTTACATTCCAAGCCTTATTTTCTTCCGCCATTTCTTAGCTAATTATTGTAGGGTGGTCACCCTGTATAGTAGTAGTATAAATCTTTATTGGAAATTCCAATTGGCTAACGACCGAGGTCTTCCAGCTTATGTACAATACATTATTTTACAGTCGTATTGATTTTAGTAACAAATATAGCACTTGTGCTTATGGTCTTACACAAAAAAAAAAAAAAAATTACATATTATATATAAGTAGATGATTATATGTATTACCCTGTATATATTTCACTAAAAGTATAATAGTTTCTCATACGGCAGTAATGTCAACTGCATTGCATATATTATTTCTTACAGCAAGTTTCTTTTTTGGCAATTCTCAAGAAAAAAATTTCTGTACGTTTAATGAAAAATATATAAAGTAGACAAATTTTAAAAAAATTAACGAAAAAATGTAACACACCAAAATAATTCTTGGCATGTAGGTAGCACCAATGACAAGACAACTTTGGCACAATATATCTAACACCTCTCAAGGAAGAAATCTGCTACACTTTTAGTGGAGAATATACAAAATTTTCATCCTAATAGATAGTTAATTTAGAATCGAAAGTGGAAAATATTAGATTTACTTTCAATGAAAATTTAGAGGTCTAAAAATATTTAAAAACGGTAGAGGAGAATGGTATTCGGATTGTAGTTGTCACAAGGTCCCAAAAATTTGAATATGTCAACGATTGGGCTCTGACCAAACAATACAAGAGCATTAAAAAAACAAACGAAATACATACAAGCGACCTAGCTACAGTAGTAAACTACTTCCACAAATGGAGACACCAATCTAATCAAACTAAAACAGAGACGGCATGTTTTCAGCCAAATAAAAAACAGAGAGCTCAAAGTCTATTTCTATAACCACCTCCTGGCACATAATAAAATTCCGAAATATTTAGGAGCAACTCTGGTCAGAACTTTGAGCTACAAACAACACTCGATTAAGTCAGCCGCGAAACTCCGTACTAGAAAAAACATAATTCAAAAGCTCTGTGGCACCACATGGGGCTCATCTTCACCCAATCTGCGTGCGCCCGCCTTGAGGCTGGTATACTCGGTAGAGGAATACTGCTGCCTAATATGGCTTAATATTGTCCACACCAAAAAAATCGATTAAACCGCACAATGATCATGCAAAAAATACAAGGCATCCTACTACTACCACTCCATCTATTCTCTGACGACATTAATATCAATAGACTCCGATCCAGAGCCCCAGCTACTCTGTTAGCCCGAAACCTGGAAAACCGCCACTTCAATATGATGGAGCATTGGGAAGAGAAAGGGAGGAGGATTCGCCGACACGGTAGAGGTCTGCAGTGTATTTCTGATAAGCCCGCCGGTTTCGATCTCCCCAGAAAAATTTGGTCCAGCATAAGCAGAATCAGATCCCGGCATGGAAGATGTGCGGACTCTCTCCACAAATGGAAAGTTCCCCATAATGCGACTTTGGTGCGGATAGACAGACGATCAGACACATAGTGGAAGAATGCCCCTTGAGAGTATATTCTGGTGAAATGATTATATTTGTCACCTAGATGTTTGTCTGTAACGAATATACTGGCCGTTGTATACAAGTTTCATATATTTTGTATATAGTCAACGAAATACATATAGTGACACGTAGTGCAAAAAGAGCGGCGTCCTTTGTCGGTCACTTTGTCGGGTTCAACTGCTTTATCGGCATAAAGAATTCGCATGAATGCTGAACTAAATCAGATCAATAGAAGGACTGACATTATTAAATATATAAAATGTCAGAGACTAACATGACTGAGACATGTCGTCAGAATAGAAGACTCGAGAATAACTGAGAACATATATGAGCAGAAACCTGCTGGAGGACGAAGAAGAGGAAGACCTAAGAGAGATGGATATATGATGTAGAGGGCGACCTGAGAGCTATGAGTATTAGAAACTGGAGAAGAAAAACTCAAGATAGTACAGAATGGAGGAAAGTAGTCAGACAGGCAAAGACTCACCCTGGGTTCTGATGCCAAAAAAAAGTATTACTAAAGTTAGTAGTAAAAGGGTTATCTTCATTTTCCTTTTTTATGTTGAAGGATGCTGCTAGAGCAGAACGGTATACGTTTTCTTTTAATAACATGTCCTCAGCTCTTTCACGCACAGAGCATTGGAAGCTTAAGTGTTCCTTTAGAATTGTTAGGTACTAAATTGCAGCATATATTAAGACGGCTGATGAAATAATTTAAGGCTAAGACGAAAGAACTTACTTGATTATTTAAGCAATTCGAGTAGTAGCTGAGAATGTTGTCTAAGATTAGTATACCATTATTAACAATTATGTTAAACGAGCAATAATAACAGAAACCGTTTCGTATTTGGCAACATTGGTGGATATTGGTATGTAGACTACAAAAATAAATATAACGCGAACATTTATTATGACCTTTAGATCTAAATCTATTATGTATTAGATATGACAGTTATGATAAATTATTAACAGAAGCAAGGGCCTCTAAGCATTTATTTTCTACCCAATTGAATTCTTATTTGTACACTTGCTGAATTAATTATTTTACCTTTCTTTTTTCTTACGCTTGAGACTTTTAAATCAACGAATTAGGTAAGTGTTTGTTGACAACTTAATGGAAAAAGAAAAAAAAAGAAAACTATGAATTTCGTCAACGTTTCGGAAACCTGTTTCCTTTCTCAAAGCGATTTGTGAAAAATCCTGTGTATGTAAAATTCACAACTCTAAGAATGTGTTTGTTATATCCATAGATTCTTCCTACTTGCAACAGGTCTATTGATTGAAGCATATTCTTTATAGATTTTTGAAAACAGCAGAAAAAAGTAACTATCTATGGGAACTAAAAGAAAAACTATGTGTAAAAATATTAACGAAATCTTTGTATTCTTTTGATAACCTGAATTCTGATTATGCTAGTTCTCATATATAGTAATTTTTTTCTGCTGTTTGCAAAATAATAAAGAATAAGTATTAGAATAATTATTCACTTTTAAAGCTTTATTGATATAGTTAGTAATTTTATTTTATACATGTACACACTTTTTCAAAACCTTATTTTAATATTGGCAAACACTTTGTACAATCTTCTAGGGAACAATTCGACTCTCGTCTAATCCCATTTAATAATATTATTGTTCTGTAGATATTTGTACAGCCTCCTTGACAATATTAAAAGAAGGACTTAACATTGTGTAAAATAAAACTGTTATCAACTGTTCTGTGTAAGCAGTACGTATCTGTGGATATTGAATGTAAAAACATATCCATAGAGCTGTGTATTTACTACACACAGCACAATAGATTTTACAAAAAACCCCTTGAGGAATGAAACAGAATAGGTTTCCGAAACGTCGGCAGAATATTATTGTTACGCATTTGCGCTCCCTATGTGCTGATAGCATGTGTAGCATGAATTAGATAGCAGGGATGACAGGCCACTGCATTCATTATCAGTATGTCTTCACACCCAATCGGTATTAACTTTATGGAGATCTTTAATGTGTTAACTTTGCGCCATTTCCGAGGAACGACTTTTCTAGAAAAATCCGTATCGAAACTTTGCTGGATTGTTCTTGATACATGCATGATAAGGTTATGGAGCTTGGTGGAATTTCACAAATGCATTTTGTAGTGTATATAAGGCGACCGATTCACAGCGGGAAGGCAACATCTACCTAATCCTTTGATGTAGAAGTTATAGGTACAGAGGTTTACAGTAATACATTGGAAAACTGTATAATATTGTTGATTCTTTGCACGTTATTTAGAAGTCCCAAAAAGAAAAGTAAAATAATTATGATAATGCCACAACTAACATAGACAATACTGAATTAATTAATTTAACAAAACTGCTAATTTATTTGGAGATTCATACGAATACTGGGTACCTGTAATTGATAATTTGAAAAATAAATAGTAATACTTAACTATTGATTTGTCGTCAGTTGATATCAGGCCGGAGTACCAGCTTGCTAGTTGATTTTATTTTTGTTATTAGCAACAATACACTACTTTCATTTGTCACGCAAGTTACATAAGGAATATACATTTATCCATATAAATTTAGTCAAGATACCAACTTTTAAATTGATTTGGAAGCCCTAAGATTAGTCAATGCAGCTAACTGTTATCGATGTAATCTATCTGAAATCCCAGCTCAAATTAAAATGCGCTTAGCCTTAATTCACAAGTGTCCTTGTTCTAAGTATACAAGTTATCCATGGCAAGAGCATGTTGAAATGGACGTGTATTTTTTGTATTATGACTAAATTCGATAAGTATTTTGCGAATTTAAAAATATTTTATATGGAAGAATCACCCCCATTTGACTTTCCCCATAAATCGTCTCATTACATTCATAAATAATAATGCTTTAGCAGTTCTAGATTAATAGATTTCTATCATAATAATATGAGTATTTACAAAAATACAGATTAAAAATTACATAAAATAATATTTTTATGCAAACCTTTAAAAGTAAACTGCCTTCCAAGTAATGAACATAATGTTAAATCATAGAATTGTCCAAAAGTAGACCTTCAAGAAATCGTACAATATTATCTCATTTTCTTCTTCATTCTCTGTCATACACATTTGACCATTCAGTTGGGAACATCAATATGCAATAAACAGGAAGTAACTTTTTTTAAATTTTAATCTTATTTTTAACTAACGAACATCTATGTTCAGCTATCAAAGCCAATTGCCGATGTCAGGAGAAAAATTCTAATGTAACCACTGGTACCCATAGCCTGCACATGTTTGCCGAATTCCTACTTTGTCACGTGATAGAGAATTTTGACGATCCACTCATTCACTAGACCACATCCACCAGTCGGGGTGTGCACCTATATCGCATAGTTCCTCATGTCTATTCAGGACTCCGAAACCGTTAGTAAGAAAAAAGTGAATCAAAGAAGGTAAATTTATCAAAAAGTAGAGGGTAACTATGCGAAGTTTCTTAAAATTAGTTACCTATACGACAACAAAATCGCACGAGATGATAACCTTAAAAATAATAGTTCAATAAATAAGATTATAATAAGCACAGGTCTTTATATATAGGCCAGTCATTTAATACACTCTAGTTCACAAAAAATCCGGTAGTTATGAATTTTTGATATGTTGTTAGGATTCATATCTGCATAAAACCAAGTTTGCAGTTTCGAAAGACTTGTGCTCGCTGCGAGGTGGGGAAAAAACCACTATATTTTTGGACTTTTTTTAGTTTTTGGGTTATAACTCGTAAATAATGGATCATACGTAACAAAATAATCTTAGCTTATTTCAATCCGACAAAATTTCCTTCACTTCAAAAACTTGATTTTTTTCTTTCGTGCAAAACATCAACTATATAATCCATATTACAAATAAAATCACGAGGTATATAAGTAATGCAGTTCTTTATTAAATGAAACATAAGACAAACAGAATCGATGTTTTAGAAATATCGATACATTGTTGTGATCTCTACTAGGCTTCGTCCACACGCGTCATATCGTATGTTGTTCCCACCCAACATTTCGAGTCGACGCGTACCGTAAGTACGCTGTCACTACTCCTCGGATGAACTACCTATTCCTGCACGCATTCACAGGTTGCGATACCACTTCTGCTCTTCTCTGGCACGAAAAAATGAAGATGCTAGATGTTCTTAAAAAACATCCACAGCTAGTTAATGTAACTATCATTTTCCTGCAATCTGATGCCACCACTAAAGAGATAATCTCGGCTGGAAATAAGCTTCTTGTGGCTATGTATGGAGGAAGAACCGACAGCACACTATACGACCTCCATTGCGAAATCTTTGTCCGATCAGCTGCCAACCCTCCAAGGTCCACCTGGGTCGTCTGCCGCCAACTGAAGAGGCTGCTGCTCAACATTCTTATCGCACATACCACCAGGTATAGTATTTTGTAAATGGTTAATCCGTTTATAATATACATTGTTTATTTATAGGTGCAGATGTGGTTGGGAAGAGAAAAAGTACCTACCGATTGGGGCTGGATTAAAAGCCCACAGGAATTGGTACCCGTGACATCCACCAAAGATCCAGCTTCAGAAGCCCTAATTAAATTGCTTTCATGTAAATGCAGCAAAGGGTGCAGTGGAAGAAGGTGCACATGCCAAAATGTAGGCCGTAAATGCTCTGCTCTTCGCAAGTTCTGTCGGGGTAAGTCATGTCAAAACGTCCCGACAACGAGGAGGGCATCGATAAAGCTGTACCTGATGAGATACTGCCTCAAGAGCCCTTTGTGACTTCGCTGGGACCATCAGACTCACCAAAACTGGGACCATCCAAACGGTTCAAATTTTAAATTTTTATTAAACAAAAATAAATTAATACAATTATTTTGATTTTGGAAAATAAAATAAATATGCATATTATGTAAATATAAATTAAGTACTAGAATAACATTCTGCTATTCCTTTTACTCTCCTTTACAACTCAACAAATCTTCAGGCTTTATTTTGCAACATATCTGATTTAGCCAGTTATTGATATGTCATTTATAAAATATCGCGAAAAATACTCTACATGCTTTGTTTTATGCTTAATTTAATAAAGAACTACATTACACTTATAATACTCGTGATTTGATTTGTAATATAGATTATATAGTTGATGTTTCACTCGAAAGAAAAAAATCAAGTTTTTGAAGTACTGTATCTCAAAACTTATTGGTCGTACAAAACTGCACTTAGTTTCTAAATGAAGGAAATTTTATCGGATTGATATAAGCCAAGATTATTTTTTACGTAGGATCCATTATTTACGAGTTATAACCCAAAAACTAAAAAAAGTCTAAAAATATCGTGGTTTTCCCCTCACCACGCAGCGAGCACAAGTCTTTCGAAGCTGCAAACTTGGTTTTATGCAGCTGATATGAATCCTAACAACATATCAAAAAACCAGAATTACCGGATTTTTTGCGAACTTTGCCTTTATTTTTGTTTAAGATCACTGGCGTAATATTAATAAAACTGATACGGATCTGATAAGCCAGCAAAACATAACCACTTCTAAAGGTAAACCTGGGAAGGAAAGTTATAGTTCAGTCGCTAAAATCAAAAAGGTGCAACAAAATAACTCCATATTTATCAAATCACGAAATACGGAACAAAAACCAGATGACTTATGTAAATTGATCAAATCTACAGTTAACCCGGCTAGATTATCTGTTGCTGTTAATAAAATCAAATCGGTCAACAATGGAGTATTAATTCAGTTTGATAATGTCGAACCTGCAAATAAACTCAAAGACACTTTAACACTTCATTTGCTAAATAATTGTGATTTCCAAAAATATAACACCGAAGTTAATTATCTATGGCACCGAAAAACCTGATGAGCCCATTGATGACTTGATGTTGGCAAAAGATATACTTACAGCAAATAATATTTCATCAGATGCAGACAATTTTCTGTTCAAAATTGTTAGAAATTAATCATGATGGCTTAGTCAACTTGATTGTGGCTGTGGATGCAAAAACGAGACATTTAATATTAAATAAGGGACGTCTGTATATAAATTGGAAACGGTGCACTGTTGCCGATTCATATCACATAAAGCGTTGTAACATTTGCAGCGGTTTTGGTCATCTTTCTGATCATTGTCAAAATAAGTTCCCTGTGTGTTATTTATGTGCTAATAGCCACGAACCTAAAATGTGTAGCTCCACCTATAAACGATGTGCAAATTGTATACGATCAAACAAAAGTCTTAAAACAGACTATGATATAAACCATTCAGCTAAAGACAATAAGTGCCCTAGTTATGTAAACAAATTGAATTTAGTCAAACAGCGGACTCTACAGTCTGTCACACAAGAGTAGCAACTAAAAGTAAGCAATGTACTATGTATTGTCCATCACAATTTACAGTGTATAAAAAACAAAATTGAGGAAGTTGAATTACTCCTATCTCAAGAAAATATTGATATCTTATGTGTCACTGAAACCTGGATTCAACCTGGGGAAATTGAGTACATAAAATTTCCTGGCTACGATATATCAAGCTGTTTTTGTAGAAACTCATTCATACATGGTGGATCTTTAATATTGGTTAAAAATTCCTTGGACGCAGTGGAAATCTCTGATCTAATGAATGTGAGTGTAGAAAAAATTTTCGAGTGTGCAGCAGTCAAAATTACTCTATATGGAAGTGTTTATTATATTATGTACATTTATAGAGCTCCTGACTCTAATTTAAAAGAATTTATGTTAAAATTTGAGGAATCCTTGAATATTGTGTTCAATAAAAACCAGCCTAGTTATGTAATAATATGTGGTGATTTTAACATAAATTTTTTATGCAAGAACTCAATCGGTGTTACTGAGCTTCTGGATCTTTTAAAATCTTACTGTATGTACCCTGTTTTCGATCAACCTACGCATATTCAAAACAATAGTATAACGGCACCAGATTATATGTTAACCAATTTTAATAATACTTTATTAGAAAAATATGTCATGCACATTGGTCTGTCTGATCACAGTGGTCAAAAAATTTCTTTTGAGGTGAATAAACCGAAAATTAATACCAGTCACACATTTAGATCGTTTTCACAAAAAAACATATTAAAATTTAAAAACTGTTTAAGTAGTGAGTCATGGCATAGTGTTTTTAGCGCACAAACAGTAGAAAATAATTATCATGAATTTAATAATACATTGCACTGTTATTATAACGCGTCATTTAAGTTTATTACTAAAAATTTTGACGACAAAAAAAACAAAAATTGGATAACTGCAGGAATTAAAGTGTCATCGGTCCATTTAAAAGAACTTTTCAATATGCAACAAATTGGTTTGATCAGTGTACAATATTATAAATCATATAAAGTAATTTACAGACGAGTTATGCGACAGGCGAAAAAAATGTACTTTGACAATATTATAATAAACTCCTCGAACAAATCGAAGGTTGCTTGGAATATAATTAATCAATCATTGAAAAGGGGAAAAAATAATTACAGTCCTGATATATCAATAAATAATGAACTAACTACAGATAAAATAGTCATCGCCAACGAATTCAATTCATATTTTTTAAATATAACTAAATCATTAGCAATACCAGACAATAATATACTTAATCATAGGAATAGGACCCATACGCGCATTATTAAAAATTCACTTTACCTAAAACCGACTAATACATCCGAGGTTATAAATATAATCAACAGTTTAAAAAATTCTAATTCTTCCGGTTCTGATTATTTTCCTGTTAAAATTGTTAAAAATTGTTCCAGAGAATTGGCTACACCATTAACCGATATCATAAATCAATGTTTTTCAGATGGCATTTTTCCAGATCTTTTAAAATTATCCAAAGTAATTCCATTGTTTAAAAAAGGTGAGCGTACACAGCTCTGTAATTATAGACCAATCCCAATTTTATCCGTTTTTTCTAAAGTAATTGAAAAGCTAATCGCAATAAGAATATCTGAATTTTTAAATACTAACTCAGTCCTCTCAACAAATCAGCATGGCTTTAGAGCGAATAGATCAACCATATCAGCTTTAGTAAGTTTTCTGGACTATGTTTACGAAAATCTTGACAGGGGTCATGAGGTTATGGCACCGTTTATTGACCTTTCAAAAGCATTTGATTGTGTTAATCACGACATTCTCTTGGATACTTTTGAAAAATATGGTATACGAGGGAAATGCAATATGTTATTAAAATCTTACTTATCCAACAGACAGCAATATGTCGATATCTTAGGTTCGAGGTCAGAAACTAAAACAATAGATATTGGTGTACCCCAAGGTAGTGTTTTGGGACCGCTCCTTTTTCTCCTTTACATTAACGACTTAGATAATTATGAAAATGAATTTTATTGCTCCTTTGCTGATGATATTACTATTGCCGTAGGTACAAAAAACATTCAAGAACTGATTGATAAGTTAAATTCTACCCTACTTAATATAAATAATTATTTCACTATAAAGAAATTGGTAATGAACCAAGAAAAAACATTATCGTTACAGTTTCATCCTGTTAGAGCTCATTACATATCTAGTTTGCTTCTACAGCTTAATGGTAGATCCATTGAACAAGTGTCAACTTTTAAATTATTAGGTTTGTATATTGATTTAACACTGGATTGGAAGTCACATGTCTCCTATATCTGCAATAAATGCTCAAGTCACTGTTTTGCGCTGAAAAGATTACGTCATATAACCAATTTAAAGACTGAAAATATTTTATTTTACTAATTTAGAGTCCCGACTACGCTATGGTATTATTTTTTGGGGAAATTCACCGTCATCTAACCGTGTGTTCTTACTACAAAAAAGAGCTATTCGTAATATGTTTAATTTAAGCTATAGAGAATCCTGCAAGCAGACATTTATCAAACATAATATTTTTACATTACCCTGTCTGTACATATATGAAATTTTAAAATTTGTAAAAAAAAACTTATCCACCTTCAATTCCTTAAATGCTAATCGCAATTATCCTACACGGCATGGATCCAATTTGCAATACGATATACACAGACTTGAATTATATAAAAGAAAACCATATTACATGGGATGTACACTTTACAATAAGTTAGCCGTTGAAATTAAAACTATACCTAGTGTAAATAAGTTTTTGTCAGAATTAAAAAAGTTTCTGTTAAAAAATGCATTCTACTCGATAGATGAATTCTTAATGTATTAATATCTTTATCTTATTCTGGAAATGTATTTGACGTATCCTATATCATTGTATGATCTCTTGGATAAATAAAGCATTATTATTATTATTCAAAGTTCTCACACACTGAGGGTGGGGTTCGCTTATTATCGGCTCTTTAAAGCAAGATAATAAGTTTCTATTGTAGGTTTATTAAGTTGGTAGATTTAAAAACTTCCGGACTGTATTGCAAGTGCTGAGTATCGTAGCTTTCTGTATCAGACCAATAATATGCTGACTAAGGCCGAGTGTGTCCAGGCCCTTCTTCAAGTCATTAGGAATAACGCCAGTTGAGGACAGAACGATCGGGACAATGGATACCTTGTCTTGTTGCCACATCTTTTTAATTTCTTCTGCAAGTTCACTGTATTTATTAAGTTTTTCCGCATGTGCTTGTCGTAGTCTGTGAGTATTTGGTATGGCTATGTCAATCAGAAAAGTAAGTTTCTCTGATTTGTTCGTTAGGACGATGTCTGGTCTATTTGCAGAGATGGTTCTATCAGTAATAACAGATATTATTATTATTATTATTATTATTATTATTATTATTATTATTATTATTATTATAGGTCTTTATATATTTATAATATTTTCAATTTGTATAATAGTCAATAACGCCTTTAGAACAAGTACATAAAATAGATCAGATCCGCATAACAACCATGGTTTGAGATACCTCCCGAAGATGTTTAATCCTAACTACATACTACAGTTAGAATTTAAGATTCTTCAAATGTATTCTTGATGAATATGTGTGGGCAATTTGGTTTGGGGTTGAAAGGAGTGAAATTTATGCCGTAGACAATTAACAAAATTTTGTTCGCTCAAGTTTAGGTTCTGTACCATTTGTGAGAATTAGTCACTTGAAAATGCTTTAAAAGCAATAGGTTGTTCACTTTATGCAAACGTACTCGCGGCATATAACCCGATAAGGCTAACCAAACTTCAACTCTCTTGCGTGTTATCCTTATGGAGATGGTTTCATTTCACCAAAATTTTGGTTAAAATTGAAAATTTGCCATTTGGAATGAACAGAGTTCAGATTTGTGAGGACTTCCCCAATAGACAGAAAGTTTTCCAATTCGAATTTCAGTCCAGGTTTAATAAAAAGTTTGTTTTTTACTTCCCTCTCTTATCAAAGAGACATACTGTATGCTTCATCAAAATTTATAATCCAAAATTATATGCATTTTTCTTTATTCCACCACAATGAACTAAATTTTAGTGTAAGAATCTGTACGGAATTAGTAAGGAAAAATAGCAAGGAAACAACTTTATAATTTTTTTTAGTTGTAAAAAAATCAGTAAATATGTCTAACTATACCTAAATCTCCATAAAATAAAATAAAATGTTAATTATAGCATGCCAATAATGTATAAATGATGTATAAATTATCAGGTTCTAGCTATAATTAAAATACTTGACTCTTAAGAAATGTGAATATGTATTTATTAGTCTATGATAATTATTTATAGATATTGTATCTTAATTAACGGATTTTTCTTACATCAGGACAGTTCAATTTGATTATTTTAATATTATGTTTGTAATTTCTTTACTGTTCCCTCTATTTGTTATAAAACTGATATAAATAAAGATATTTTTTGTTTTCTTTTGGTATCAGAAGAGATTCTTTGTCACAGAATAAATTAGCTGAGGAATTAACAAAATATTATTTATTTTTATATTTTTAAATTTACTTGTTTGAGAAACCTGTACTAGCACTAACTAGGGAGCTAGTGGCATCAATTTTTAAATCATCTGCTCAAGTGGCAGACGTCATTAATTATGAAGTTCCGACCATAAAAAACATCATAATCCATCTGATTTTTAATTATCCGCTTCTTAAACTTATGCTCAGGACTGCATTTCGTTTAAATTGTTTATTGAATCAAAAAACCTATTAAAATGCATTAATTAGTAATTAATTTGTTTTACTTGTTCAAAATTCAAATCAGCTCCACTTAAGGTTTTGTTGTGGATTTTCCGATTCACATACACTCAAACTACATCTTGTGGGCAATGAGCAGATCATCACCTTTTCGGCCATCAGCTCCCTTGCTATCAGCATTTCAGGATTGTATGTACTTAAAGAGTTGACCGGGGAGTCAACATTTAGATACACGTTACAACGGTATAATAATAATTTTCAATAACCACGGTATCAAAATCTGGTCCTTAACACACTAAATTCGAATATCTAATAACAAAAGAAGCTGTTTGCGTGTAGTCTGTTTCTTATAAACACGATGACTTCTGCTAGACTTAAAATTTTTATTTGGTATTATATGGTTCAGCTCATTGTAACTTATGAATGGACGAATGGAATTTTATTTAATATCAATACACCAAATTTTAAATTAATCCATTAATTTAAAATTTTGTGTAATGATATTAAATAAAATTGCCAAATATGTGATGAAAATACCAAAATAGCCGACTGTTGGTTTGGATAGTATGTCATGAGAATCATATCTTTAAATGGGACTACTTACTTATATTTTTGCATATTTGATTCCAGTTTTCCAAAATACAAATGATTCGACCCTCACATTTTTTATTTTTTTTCTTCAGAAATTGTATTGTGTATTATTTTTAGATTTAGTCATAGAATGCCACGACTTAAGTCAAAATTGTTAAAGGTCGATTTGCAAGCACCTGTAGATGGTATATCTTCAAATAATTGAAGATTACGCACAATATACTCTTCATTAAGCTCAACGATACTAGTCTCAACGAAAACGATTTGTTACACGGAGCATCTATATGACACTCGGTGATTACACTCTTCGCAAATACAAAACGATGAGTATAGTACATTCGATCGGCACATTTCTAAAATCGCTAATATTGCTCGTAAAGGAAAAATTGTGTTGGTGATTCGAACAACTTTCAAAATGACCATCCCTCCATCTGTCTGTACGATTGTATTGAAATTTTCACAATGATTTAATGGGAATGGGAAGAACCCTATTGTTTTTGAACAAAATCGATCAATGAATAAAAAAGTTATTAATTATTTAATAAAAAAGAATATACTTATGTTTTGTAATTAAACAAAAAAAATGTCTAAAACTAACATTATTTTAAAAAAAAACTGCGAGGAGTATCCTATAGAGTGCGCAACAATTGCATAAAATATGCAGTAAATCGGCGATGGTTAACTTGTTTAATTAGGCCTTCAAATTACGACTTTGTTATATTCATAATGTCTGCCTTTTTTAGATAAATTTTGCACCCAGTACGTAAAAGGGCATGGAAGAATACTTCCTGTTCAGGTTGGGCCATATCCGTCATGTAAAGAGATTATAAACTGTCATGTTCTATGTAAAACACGTTTTATTATAGTAATAATATAGCAATATATTACACTGAGGTTTTTAATTAGGCTCACAAATTTCGAAGATGGACAATATGTCGAAACATAATATAGAGTTTGTTCGAACGACCTTGATTAGTTAATGGAGCAATTTTACTTTAAAATATTAATAAGGCATTCTTATTAAATCTATTCCGTAAAGAGTAAAAGTTGCAATAAGGCGTTACCGAGTGTGAACAGCATTCTGTAGGTATATATAATTTTCTATTGTGTATCTGTTCCTCCACAGCCTCGTTGATATAGAATACTGAAACTTGGAGCTTGGTTTTCTATCTCCTTCCTTAGGGCGGTGATAGTATAGTACAATTTTCCGAAAAGCCCATATTAAGTTTCATAAGACATCTAAGCTCTAGACCTAAACATTTAAAGTAAATTAACACCAGGGTTCCAAATATTTCGATCGGTGGAGGGGAGAGGAGGTTCCCAGGTAACTGGTCCTGAGATACATGACTTCAATCGAACACTTCTCCATTTTTTGGTTATCGATCTGTACGGTTTGTTAGGGTGACCACCCTTTACTAAGGATATCATAGGTTTTCTTCCTTGACATTTGTGCAAGCTGTATTATTGTCATCCGACTAATTTTTTATTCATTATTATTCTAGGATGCTAACCCCATATATTTCTACCAAAAGTATACCCAACTACCTGCCAAATATTATTTTAACCGGTCAAGTAGATTTTTAGATATAGTGTTAACAGACAGACAGAGAACGGACCAATGCACAGTAGGCAAGACGCTAGAAAGCATGGCCAAAACCCCCTAATAGAAATTTCGATTTAGGGTCTAGTTATGCCCTAGATATTTAGTGTGATATGTCTACTATATGACGTAGCTGTTTATGAAACCCATGTGTACATATCTAACCCAAAAATAGCGTTCCTCTAAAATTTTTATTGTGTTTTGCACTTGTCCAAATTTGGTTTAAAAATTGTTTCTGTTGTTGAGTGTAAGTATATTTTAACTATGTACTTCAAATTTATCAAAATTAATTTATTATTAATCGAATTTAGCATGTAAAATATGAATTTTATTCGTTACTATTTCAAGAAATGTAACGCAAAAAAGCATTAAGTAAATTTTTCTGCGGTTTCCCACCCTGAAACTAATTTCCCCGTGTTGGTTACAAAGTTTTCTATAATGCCTGTAAAATTCAGTTTCCCGGAGCTTCCTAATTTTTATTTATTTAATTGTTTCGTTCGCGACGCATGAATGCGCTGAAGCTCGCGCACGCTCCACGCTTTGTTTTCTTACAGTATTTGACAAACGAAACAATTATATTTAGTATAATACATGAATGAAAATGTCTCAAAAAATGTTATTTTATACTAAATGTGGTAAATATTTTACAAATACATATTGCAACATGCTTTTTAGAGGCCTGTGGTAGCGTCAGACACTTTTATTTTGACCTTGCCGTCCGAAGCGGTAGAATTATTAACTGAGCCTGAATTTGAACATTCTAATTCAACAATGTAAAATAGCGTCCGACAACGAGTAGCAGTTGCAATAACATTGTATGAAAATCTTTTATAAAAAATCAATTATTTCTATGTTTTTGACATAAAGGTCAAATTCGAAATCAGCGACCTCGAAAACCTCTCTATACGCTAACCTTTAGCTGAAATTTTTTTTTTTTAATGAATCGGTCGGTCATACTGGATCCGCCATTTTTTAAAACCCTTTGTGTCCTAATATAAAATGTAGAGGGGTACAATTATAGCCTTTATAACCCTGGTTATAATTATTATGAGTATTCGTAACCATACCTATCTTTGTAGATTTTGAGATTTCTTATCCATCGGCAGTTAGAAGCAGTATTTATGGTGAAGGCTTCTTCTACCAGTTCTAACAAACTAAAGCGACTCTTAACATTCTTGCAGATAATGAAAAAGGAAAAATGAGATGTGTATTACAGATACTTTACATATCTCAAGATTTACATGTTAATCAAATTCGTTATCTGTGAAGGTTCATTTTTGATTACATGAGGTGGTTCCACTTGATAGCCACTAGGACACAATGGATTATAAACAGTATCAAGTTCGAAATCAGCGACCTCAGAAACACCTAGACACTGACGTTCAGCTTAAGAAACTACTTTTTCAATTAATAAGTCGACCATATTGGATACGCCATTTTGTTTTTTTTTAATTATATCAAACTCGAAATCAGTGACCTCAAAAGCCCCTATATACTAATTGTCAGCAATATTGAAATACATCTAAGGGTTTTGGTCATGTTTCCGGGTATGTTGCCCACTGTGTGACAGACAGATAGACTGAGAGTATGAAAAGACCTTAATTTTCGTAATCACTTACTGGAGGGAAAAAACGTGAAAAAGTCACAATTTGACATTTATATAGAAAAATCCAGGATGGTGTTTCCAAAATCGTGGGTCAGTTTATTGGTATTTAATATTAGGACAAATAATTTCCAAACTTTGGAGATATATTTATTGTACATCATAGCAAACACATTCAAATCTTTATGTCATTATAATGAAAATTGTGGCTTTGGTACCCCTTGAAGTGACACCCCTTCTAAAATTTCTCTGTTGCTGGTTAACACAATTCCTTCTCTCCAGATCAGATAATACAAAAAAATCAAATTTCTTTTTACTTCTTGTGAATATAGGTATTGTATGAACTACGGAGCATTTCTCTTTTCAAAAATAAGGACACTGCGGTGAGAAGTATGAAAAAAATTACTTTCTCTCTTAAAATGTCACATTTTTTATGATAAAGAAAAAAGTTTTGCATGTATTTTATTTTCCGTAGTTTACGAGAAAGACAGTTATGTTCTCGATATATGTGCCAAATTTCAGAGCAATTGGCTTAATAGGACGTGATATCTCAAGAACTCATGCATTAATTTTTTGAAAAGAGAAATTCTTCGTAGTTAAACTAATACCTTTATTCACAAGAAAAAAAAAATTTTTTTGGTTTTAAACGATTTGGAGAAAAGGAATTGTGTCAACCACAACCGAGAAATTTTGGGAGGCGTCACACATCAAGGGGCACCAAAGATACAATTTTTACTTGTAATCTTCTACGTGCTTGAATTATTGCCGGAAATTTTTTGAGTACATGAATCATTTGAAAATTATCTCGAGTCGTGCAGCGATGAGGGTAATTTTCCTAAAAATATCATTTGCGAAAAAAGTTTCCTGAAATTAATAATAATAATGATAAAAATAATAATAATTTATTTTCCTTAAAAGACAATAACAGTTGTATAGGAATAGTCGGTAAAACCATAGATAATACAAATAAAGAATAAAACAAATGATGAATAAATGACAACAAAATTAAGGGGTTAAAGGTTAAACAGATAAAAATCTGAGAGTGAATAAAAACAGCGTTCTAACAAAAACGACTTAAGCTTACTTTCAAAGGTGTATTATATTTTGACTAGACTTTATATAGTCGGGTAGTTGGTTAAATATTCGGGCACCGTTATGGGAAGGTGATTTCTGAATAATTTTGTATTTAGCAAAAGGCACATGTATTAAACCCTTCTGCCGAGTGTTAACATTATGAATGTCTTTATTATGTTGAAAGTTATTTTTCTTAGAAAATACATAGAGGGATATTTCTAAAATGTATAAACCTATGAGTGTCAAGATTTTGTATTCGTAAAATACATTTTTGCATGTATGGGTGTTGGGAAGATTACCAACACAACGTAATATACGTTTTTGTACCACAAGGCCGTCTAGTTCATGCACGCGGGGATTCGGTAAGAAAATTTCGTACCTAAGTATGTATTTTTATGTAAATGCAAATGTAAAATATGATCATATGTCAATAATTTGACAGAAAAATTTCCGCTTATTAATTTGGCTCAGGAAGGACAAAAATGTTCAGAAATTTTTGGGGTTGCTATAACGAAACCAAGAACAAACTTCTGATTGGATAAAAAAGTGACGTGTGAAATTTTGATTATAATCACATAAAAATTTGAATGTAGTTGCTTTAATGTATAATAAATATATCTCCAAAGTTTGAAAACGATTTGTCTAATAGTTGTCCCAATAAAACTTCCTAAAAAGACGCGATTTGTTAGCTCGATTAATGGAAATCCCCTTATTAGACTGAAAATCGTAATCTGATGATCAAGATTGCAGATTATAAATATTTTGTCAAAATTTAAAATTCATAATAGCAGCGTCAATATGGTGGATAAGTTTTATAATTTATGATCTCATTCGTCTGAAAATCTGTTTCTAGAGATTTTCGAGGTGGCAGATTATAAATAATTAGTCGGAAGTAAAGAATAGAAAATAACGACTTCCAGTTGAACTGTTTTTTCATTTATGGGTAGGAAAGTTTATTAAGTGACACGTCTGACTTATGTTTTTGATAATTGTTAATAAATTAAACACTGCTTTTAGATGAATCAACCAATATATTATAAATACTCTACATATGTTTCGGCTTATTAGGCCTTTATCAAGAGTATTACATAGTGAATACTGTAGTACTGTAGTGAATACTGTCAGTATTCACTATGTAATACTCTTGATAAAGGTCTAATAAGCCGAAACATATGTAGAGTATTTATAATATATTGGTTGATTCATCTAAAAGCAGTGTTTAATTTATTAACAATTATTTTCAAGATGTTTCACGAGGTACCTACCACAAGTTCAGTTCAGTGTATTATGTTTTTGATTTGTGGTACTGAGTCCGGAACGAACAAATACACTTACTAGTCTAATTGGGACAGAACTAATAAAAAGACAATAAATTAAAACACGCTTTTAATAACCAACTAAAAGCGTTAAAGAAAATGCATTAAAATGGAAAATACAATGTTGATAATAATTATTATTAACATTATTTATATAAATTTATTTATTTATAATATTGGAAGTAAACACCTGACATTAATCTAGCTAGTGCTAAACACAATCAAGATCGATCAACTTTTCTATCAAAATGCTTTTTACAGAGTTCGTTCTCTTTTTTTCTTTAAATTGGATGTACATTTAGAAACCACCAGGACAATTACTGGAATTTTAAATTTCTCCATTTATTACTAATCTTTCAACCATGATATGGTATATCACAGTCGAATATATAAAAAATAAGCACGCACCATAATTTCCAATATTTTTGTGTGCTAAATATAATTATTTTACAGACAGCCAGACAAAAGACGGACACACAGATAGACTGAGAATTGAAAGACCTTAATTTTCGTACATGGAAAACTCACTCAAGATTTGTTCGAATCTCGGCGGAAATATCGTCGAGTAGTTTAAAAGGGAATTATTTATTATTTGTTTGCTCATATCCTTTATAGGATTTTGCAAACAGCGGAAAGAAAAACTATCTATGAGAACTAAAAGAAAAACTATATGTAACAATATTAATGAAATCTTTGCATTCTTTCGATAACCTGACTTCTAGTTATGCTAGCGAGTTAAAATTCTGAAGTAAATTTGTCCAATTTATTATTTGACATTCTCATTATAAGACTAGCATCCAACATAGTCCCCTACGGCTAAGCAGATTAAACTGGTATCTACATGACCCCCTACGGTATGTAAATTGAGTTAAAAATAAGAACAATGGCCTGAAATTAATTTATTTACGTACCTTGTCTTTATTATTTTTTTTTCATTCTAATTGATTACATTTTCATAAAATCTCTCATTCAGTTTCTTGGAAATGCTTAGACTTTGAAACGTTTGTCGTCCTTATGCTTAGCTTATCAGAAAGGCACAAAGCCACTCATAACGTTGTTCCATGCAAAACTAAGGCAATATCCATGAATAAGTATGTAATATTTATATTTGACATTGACTGGCAAAAAACATCAGGCCTTTGTTCTCATTTTTAACTGAATTTACATACCGTAGGGGATCATGTAGATACTAGTTTAATCTGCATAGCCGTAGGGGACTATGTTGGATGCTAGTGTTATAATGAGAATGTCAAATAAGAAATTGGATAAATCTATTTCAGAATTTTAACTTGCTAGCATAACCAGAAGTCAGGTTATCGAAACAATGCAAAGATTTCATTAATATTTTTACATATAGGTTTTCTTTTAGTTCTCATAGATAGTTTTTCTTTCCACTGTTTGCAAAATCCTATAAAGAATATGTTTCATCGGCAAATAGTATCTTCACTATTGGAATGCTTCCCTTTGGTAAACAAAGGACATTAAAATAAAGAGGTACAATGCCCTTATTTCAGATAAAATTCAAACTCCTCGGTTTTGACTTTAATTACAATAATCAATATCCACCGCCTTAATCCAGCAATGTACACTTCCATTGTTCAAAAATAGTTTATAGAATAAATACAATCACACCACATCCTGCTCCTGACAATTATAACGAATCTATTACAATAATATTTTTCATACAGTAATTTATTAATAGAAATTACATGTGATTGTAATATCTCGTGCACATAATTCTTGTTTAACCCATTAATCCCACTCATAAATTCTAATAATAATATTTAACATGAAACGCCATCGATCTCATATCAATTTAGAAAAGAACAAGTCACCAATTTGAACATGTTGTAAATCAATTATGCTTTATGAGTAATTGAATGAATAATAATAGTGACCAATGGAGTAAATCCGCGCCCATTTTACGTAGTGTTACACGAATTAGCTGGACATAATATCAATAAATCAATTAGGGCCAACCCTGCCTAGCTCTTAAAGTATTACACTCTTGTTCTCTCCCATTTTATTCGGCTCGAATCCATTTAAGCGTGAGCTGTTTCTTTAATGTAATTAATTTATATCATTTATTAATTATTGTCGTTTATAGATACTAAATTCTTTAAAGAGAACGAGCAATTAGTCTTATCTTTATATTTTAGAAAATAAACATTAAAAGACAACATTTTTGGCTGATTCATTAATTTCGTTTTAATTACATACATAATTTGAGACATTTTTATTCTTTCGGACTTCTACTAAAAACTGCGTGGCGAAAGCTGCGTGGAAATGGCGAGTGGGGATGAATCGTCGAAATATAAGGAAAATGAGGGGAAAATTCGCCAAAGTCGTTTTGTGAGGGCAAGGGGAGCGACACCAAGAGTTTTTTTTCTACCGGAGCGAATTTAGATCCCGAAAATAGTCGCATGGTGAGAGGGAAAAAAAGTAATATGAGACGATGCTCCACATGGTCCTTAGAGTAAACAAATCAATTTCCAAATGGGAGTACTTTTTTCACGATTACCTACCTACTACCTACCTACTTCCCTCTGGTAAGCAAAGAAAAAAATACCCTCTGTCAAATGTTAAGAATAATTAGGAAGTAGGTAACTGCAATGAAATTTAACATGGCCAGAGTGTGTTCATGATCTAACAATAGCAAATTTTCATATTCATTTGAATTATTAATGGACAATCTTTAAGAAGGGTTACCAATAATAAAACTTTCATAAACCAAAGTTTTTCAGATAGCATTTTTCCAGATCTTCCAAAAGTAATTGAAAAACTAATCACAATAAGAATTTCTGAATTCTTAAATACTAACTCAGTCCTTTCAACAAATCAGCGTGGCTTTAGAGAGAATAGATCAACTATATCAGCTTTAGTAAGTTTTCTGGACCTAATTTATGAAAATTTTGACAGAGGTCATGTGGTTATGGCATTATTCATCGATATTTCAAAGGCATTTGATTGTGTTAATCACGACATTCTCTTGGATACTATTGAAAAATATGGTATACGAGGGCAATGTAAAATGTTATTAAAATCTTATTTATCCAGCAGACTACAGTATGTCGATTTCTTAGGTTCGAGGTCAGAAACTAAAACAATAGATATTCATGTACCCCAAGGTAGTATTTTGGGACCGCTACTCTTTCTCCTTTACGTTAACGACTTGGATAATCATGTAATTGAATTTCATTGCTCCTTTGCTAATGATATTACTGTTGCCTTAGGTACCAAAAACCTACAGGACCTGATTGATAAGTTAAATTCTACCCTACTTAACATAAATAATTATGTCACTACAAAAAATTTAGTAATAAACCAAGACAAAACATTATCGTTACAGCTGTTAGAGCTCATTACATATCGAGTTTGCTTTTACAGCTTAATGGTAAATCCATTGAACAAGTGTCAAATTTTAAATTATTAGGCCTGTATATTGAGGTGATGTCAAAAAATTACGTCACATAACCAATTTAAAGACTGTGAAGATATTTTATTTTTCTAATTTAGAGTCCAATCTGCGTTATGGTATTTCTTTGGGGAAACTAACCATCATCAAACCGTGTGTTCTTGCTGCAAAAAGAGCTGTTCATAATATGTTTCATAATATGTTATAGAGAATTCTGCAAGCAGACATTTATCAAACATAATATTTTAACATTACCCTATCTGTACATATACAAAATTTTAAAATTTGTATAAAAAACGTATCCACTTTCAAATCCTTAAATACTATTCCCAATTATCCGACACGGTATGGATCCAATTTATGATACGATATACACAGACTTGAATTATATAAAAGAAAACCATATTACATGGGATGTACACTCTACAATAAGTTGGCCGTTGAAATTAAAACTATATCTAGTGTAAACAAGTTTTTGTCAGAATTAAAAAAGTTTCTGTTAAATGTCGCATTCTACTCTATACATGAATTTTTAATGTAATAATATGTTTATCTTATTCTGAAAATGTATTTGACGTATCATATATTATTGTATGATCTCTTGGTAAAGAAAGCATTATTATTATTTGTATTATTAATATTCTCATTCATTTTCAATTTTTTCGACTACTCGAATGTGGATTTCACTATGTTCATCCGGTAACTAAACTACATATTAATATAACGAAAACCAAATGCTCGCATATCCCTCACAGGATAAATTTGTTCTGTGTCGCGTAATAAAATAGTAGTGGCGTGTGTGAGTCGGACGAATGGTAAATATTTTGAGCTGGAATGAAATTACCTTCACCCCCCCGTTTTAGAGGAGGCTGAACACGATGGCGGTGTCAGAATTTCTCTTTGGGGTTGCACAACCCGTCAAACAGGCCAAAAACCATCCCCTAGAGGGGTTAAACGCGATTTAATAGGTTTCCCTTCAGAAAATAGTACTTTCCTCCCGTTTTCAAGGATGCTGAGCACGGTTGTGGTGTTCATAATTGCGTCCGGCCCCTACCAACACCTCCAACGGCCAATACTCGCCCCCGAAAGGGGTTAATTTTTTTTTTCGGATTATCAGCGGCAAATATATATATTCCCTCCGTTTACAAGGATGCTGAGCACCATGGTAGTGTTCCCCATCGTGTCCGACCCCTACCAACCCCTCCACCGGCCAATACTCGCCCCCGAAAGGGGTGAATTTTTTTCCTCGGATTATCAGCGGCAAATATATATTCCCCCCGTTTTCAAGTATGCTGAGCACGGTAGTGATGTTCTCCATCGCGTCCGACCCCTACCAACTCCTCCACCGGCCAATACTCGCCCCCGAAAGGGGGGAATTTTTTTTTCGAATATATGTAGAGATATATGTAGAGTATGCATGCATTATATATACTATATATGTTATAAGTGTTTTGAAAAAAATTCACCCTTTTCGGGGGCGAATATTAGCCGATGGAGGGGTCGGTACGGGTCGGACGCGATTATGAACACCACCACCGTGCTCAGTATCTTTGAAAACGGGGGAAATATATATTTGCCGCTGATAATCCGAAAAAAAAATTCACCCCTTTCGGGGACGAGTATTGGCCGGTGGAGGGGTTGGTAGGGGTCGGACGCAATTACGAATACCACCACCGTGTTCAGCATCCTTGAAAACGGGAGGAAAGTACTATTTTCTGAAGGGAAACCTATTAAATCGCGTTTAACCCCTCTAGGGGGTGGTTTTTGGCCTGTTTGAGGGGTTGTGCAACCCCAAGGAGAAATTCTGACACCGCCATCGTGTTCAGCACGAAAACGGGGGGGGGGAGGTAATTTCATTCCGGCTCAAAATATTTACTATTTTCGCGTTTTTTCCGACTCACACACGCCACTATAGTGGGAGATGCGGAGTTTGAGGTATGTTGGAAGTGGAGATCGCATAAGGCGCGATCACAGTTATCCATTTATTTATTTCAATTTATATTTAGTTTCTACATATTATGAATATAATCATTGAAAAACATAATAATTAGTGATGGCACATCTGGGAGTAGAAGACTTTCATTAGAAGAAATCATCGAAATAGATTAAATAGCAGCCGCTTGCGAATTAGAAAAAAACGAAAATTAACTCAGCTGTTCAGAATTTCAATTAGACTAGCGGCTTAATCACTTACCTTTTACATTTTGAAACATATTGTATTAGTTTTTGGTATAAAATCAATATTAAAATATATGCATTCAGTCGTTGTCGTTATTAATTGACAAATAAATTTAAAAAATGCATGACTAAACCTCTTATGTCTGGATCAGTTATTTACCATTGTAGATATTTCATTTTTAATAACATTTTTGCCGTATCTTGGTTATTTGACAAAGGCAATAAGTTATATAAAAAGCACGCAAACCGATTTTTATATTATTCATTGCCGTTTTACTAAAATATATTATCTTTCCCTTCAATTACCGAAGTTAAAAATTTTATAAGAATAATTTATAAATTGCAGTTCAGTTCTATTTTTATGCCCCCCACTCCCTCGTGCCAATATATTGACCCACCCTGGCATGTTATGATCAGTGAACACGCGATTTATAAACACCTTTTGTGGTTCGGCCAGCGTGTGGGGGTGGACTATGGTGTTTTTGCACGGTAGGGTAGATAAATAATGTTATAACTTATAACCCCGTTTTAGATTACTAAACCCATTAGTGGTTATAAATTAGTTTTCTTTTTGTGTGTTGATAAAGATATATTAGTATTCCGTATTCGTATAATTTACGTATTACTAACAAACTCATGAAAATGATTATTTCTTTTGTCAAAAGTTAATTATGTTTTATACGGAAACACGCAGTTTTGAATAAGTTGATATCATGCTATCGTTTTTGAGGCAAAAAATTCTATGAAACTTTTTCAACGCTTTACTTTTGAAAATGTTTTCCTACGTAAGAACACAATTGATATTTTCTAAACATATTCAATGACTTTGTCTTTGTCAGATATAATTTAATTATTTTGAGAATTAGAGAATATCACCACAAGTGGTAATATAATCACTAGTGGGTAATATTCTCCAACTCATACCGTTATAAGCTTTCTATAAAGAAAATATTTAACGGTTACTTCGTTTCTTAGTAAAAATTTACTGATAGTTACTTTTTCATAAGTTTTTGAATTTAGCTAAAAAAATTATTCTATTTTTCAAAACACCTGCTTAAAATTTACGCAATTTGTGGTAAATAATAAACCATTTTTGAAATAATTTGTCAGGCTGACAATTTTTGTTAATTAATTTATGATAAATATTTTTTTTTATGAAAGTGCACTTCATAACACCTTGATTATTGTTTTAAAATGAAGTTTAAGATCTCTCCTATCTATTACAACTTGTCTGGCTGACAATTTTTCGTAATCAATTTGTCAGACTTAATTTTGAATGCGCAGCATCAATGCATCAAGATCAATCATTGACATCTCATAATACCTCCTTAGAAATACAACTGAAGTTTAAGATCTCTATGCATAAAAATTTCTCTGTTGTTGAGAAAATGTTTTTCAACATGTCAGATATTAAAAAGTATAGTACTTATATAGCACTTAAAAAATGAAATCTCTCCTAGTGAAAAACACCTTTTCGCTGACAGATCCGTTTTCATGCATAAAATATATTGTTATGTGTTACACCCCGTTGCAACTAGAGATTGATACGCCTACGCCTAATAGTGACTGGAAACTTGTAGAAAGAGATAGAGTTTTCTAGAGTGTAGTGGGAGAAGATTCTGGATGGATCTAGAGGCAATTTCAGAGTATATAAGGCACAATTACCGGCGCAGAAGTTCTATTAAAGTGAAGTTTGGTACCAGCGAAAAAGTGAGGTTAAATATAAACAAAGTGTAAAGGTTGTTTTGGTTAATTAAGAAGTATTTTGTAATCAGTAAATTATTAAATAAAGTGTTAGTGTTTATCTCTTGTTAAAATTATTGAGAAACCACGAATTCATACAGGGTGTTTCCTAGAAGGTGGGATACACGTAACAATATCTCAGACTTAATTACAGAAAAAAATAAGGCGGTGTATTAACGCGGTCATTGTATAAACTTATTTAAAAAAATAACGTTGTTACGGCGCCCAAAAATGAAATCTAACTCAGTGAAAAATATGTTTTTAATGTCAGACAAATTTTTATGCATTGAGGAGATCTTATCAAACTTCAGTTGTTGTTTTTTTAAGGAAGTGTTATGAGATGCCAGTGATTGATCCTGATGCATTGCTGCTGCGCATTCAAAATTAAGTCTGACAAATTAATTAACAAAAATTGTGAGACAATTTTTTTCAAAAAATGATTCATTATTTACTACAAATTGCGCAAATTTCAAACAGGTCTTTTAAAAAGCAGAATAATTTATTTTTAATTAAACTAAAAAATTCATAAAAATAACAATTAACACATTTTTACTAGGGTAAAGTCACCAGTGAATGAACATGCACCAGTAAATGAACAATTTCACATATATTGCGAAATATTAAGAAATAGAACTACTGGGCGATAATAACCCTTAATACACCTCAATTTTAGACCATTTTCACTTGCTGTGATGCTATTGGTTAATTCGAATCATGTGATCCGTTAATTCCATGATGGCCTAAAGTTTACATGGGCGCGAACTGTAGTTGTGAGTGGCGTAGCTAGTAAGGCCCTGCTGTAGAACAACTTGTTTACTTGAATGTTTTTAATTTAACAAGAACATGGTGAGTGACCAATTATTTATTACCCTAGTATAAAAAGGTGTGAGGATTAAGTCTAGATATTCAAAACCGCATAAAGGTTATGTTGCTAATTAAATATCGCTGTGTTCATTCACTGGTTCGCGCTTTCGCTAAAAACCAGTGAATGACCATTGTGTTCATTCACTGGATTTAGACACAATACCATGTATTTCAATGATCTATATATCAAAATTTTCGGAATTTCAAGATGAATACAAAACTATAAGCTAAACCTGCATTTTAACCGTTTATCCAGTAAATGAACGGGGGTCTTCTGGTAGTGTCCATGTAGTGTTCATTCACTGGTCTAGCTATGGCACATTATGTCCCAATAAATGAACACACGCACACTGTTTTATATTATTAGGTACTAGGTACGAACCTACCTAGCAGGTCTTTTTTATTTCTTCCAGATGTCAACACAAACTGAAAAAAGGTCGTATGTCCGATTTAGATACCCAGAAAAGGCATTAGAGTTAGCAATCGAGGAGTTTGTTGTTCAGAGTACTCTTCGGAATATTGTATTTTTTTGAGGCTGCATTTTGGCTAATTTGACCACTACTTTAGTAGTGGTTTAGTAGACCACTACTAAAGTAGTGGTCAAATTAGCCAAAATGCAGCCTCAAAAAAATACAATATTCCGAAGAGTACTCTGAACAACAAACTAAGGAATAACGTTCCCTTAGAACGTAAAATGGGGCCACCAACTATCCTGACTCAAGAAGAGGGAAAAAAAATGGAAAAATGGATAATTGGGAAAGCCAAACTTGGCTTTCCCATGCGTCACAATGAAGTCCAACTGGCAGTACAAAAAGCACTAAAAGATCTAGACCGCGACAACCCATGTAACGATGACAAACCTGGAAAAAAGTGGTTGAAACTGTTTTTAAGGAGACACCCAGGAATTGCCAAAAGAAATACAGAAATTATTTCAAAGGCTCGAGCAGCTGTAACAGAGACATCGATTAGAGACTGGTTTAAAGATTTGAAAGCCTACTTAAAGGAGGAGAAATGTGAAGAAATAATTAATGACCCGACAAGGATATATAACGCCGACGAAACCGGCATGCAGTTTTGTCCTAAAACTGGAAAGCTACTGGGTTCGATACCGAATACATATTTCATTGGGAGATCTGATACAGGCTGGATGGTGTCGGAAACATTCTATGAATATATAACCAACTGCTTCTACCCATGGTTGATAGAGAATAAAATACAACTACCAGTTCTTCTTTTTTTAGACGGGCATAAGTCACATATTAGTGGTGAATTATACGAATTTTGTGTTAAGATGAAAATATTTCTTTACTGTTTGCCACCCAACGCAACCCACATAATTCAGCCTTGTGATGTTTCCATTTTTAAGCCCCTCAAAACGGAGTGGAAAAAATCTATGCAAAAGAACAGGTCAGATTACATAACAAAAGTCACTTTTGCACCTGTGTTTCAAGAAGCATTTGAACACGCAATAAATGAAACGATCATCAAAAGGGGATTCGAGAAGTGCGGCTTGTATCCACTGAATCCAGATGCCGTTGATTATAATAAAATTATATCCTATAGACGAAATCAACTATTTCCAAATACAGATAATATTAATGAACAGCCTACCTCAGATGACTATAAAGCCACCATTAAGGTTTTAGAATACCACTTCGGTGATCAATGCCATGACCAAAATTCAGACATTTTCCGTGCATATCAAAAGTGCCTCAATAATCTACATAATACCACTGATGAAAGTAACAAAGATGTACCCCTAACAGAATCGCTAATAGATTCATTGCCAATTCAATTTGATGACATAACTTACCTGTTTCAAGAGGACGCAGCCATTGATAATAATTTGGTTAACATGGCAACAGGTTTTAATTCGGATTTTAGCATAGAAAACAGCAAATGGAGTGAAGAGGAAACAAAAACAATAGACCAAGTCAATGAAGAGGAAACCGGTTCAATTCAAAATCAAGTTCCAAATGGCATTAATCAGATAGAAAATGACAGCAGTATTTTACTTGGTAATGTAATCTATGAAACATCTTTGAACGGCGATGAATGTGACGATGTGGATACACAAGAAAAACTGACTCATTTAGTGAGTAAAGTCGAGAGGGATGCAAAGTCTACCTCACTTGAACAGAGAGAGGACACAAATAACAAAATTTTGAAAAATGAAATAGGAATAAACAGTGACAGCGGCCTACAAGCAGTTCAAACAGTGATCAAAGGCAATGATAATATAAGTGACATAAAAGCGGACGGTGGCAATCAAGTTTTGTTGAAAACTTTTTCTGATACTACTGTAACAGACTGTGACATTCCTAATACTTCTGGCAATATTAATTTAAATAAAAAAGAAAGAAACGATGACAACCTAATCTCACCGAAAACTTCTCTGGATAACAATATTGTTTTAACAGGCAGTGATATTCCCAGTACTTCTGACTTTATTAATTCAGATGAAAAAGAAAGGGACGGTGACAATCTAGTTTCGCCGCAAACTTTTCGTGATACTGTTTTATCAGACTGTGATATTTTCAGTGCGAATGACAATCATTCTAGTCCTATAGTTAATAAATGTGATGACACTTTAAAAGGCGATTTACAACACTGCAAATTTGCTGGAAACAGTGGAGTACATAAACCCGATAATGGAGGAATAAATATTCTATCCGATGTCAAGTTAGTACCAGGTACATGTAAAAACTCTGTGGAAGACGTTTGGAAAAAGCATTTGTATTGGCCTCAAAAAGAAACAAGGAAATCTGGTTAAAAAAAAGACACAGCTGTAATGCCATACGCTTTAGTGTCAAAAGAATGGAAGCGATACTATGACGAAAAGGAGAGAATTAAAACTGAAAAAGCTGAAGAGGTTAAAAAAAGAAAAGAGAGAGAGAGAGAGAAAGGCAGAAGAACGAAAGAAGACAGCAGAAGAGAGAAAAAAGGTAGCAGCTGAAAGAAAACGGAAGTCTCAAGAAAATAAAAAATGTAAACAAGTACTAAAGAAGAATGACAGCCCCAAAGACAGTCCTATTTCTACTGATACATCCACTGATAGTGAAGGGGAACAAATTAAAAACCACACCGAAAATGATAATCAAGAATATCAAGTTAATTATGAAATAGGTGACTTTGTGATAGTAAAGTACGACAAAAACTATTTTCCAGGAGAAGTAAAACAGATAGATGAAGCAAACCAAGAATATGAAGTGACCTCAATGGAAAAGACTCACAATGGAAAATATTGGAAATGGCCACAACCTGAGGATACAATTTGGTACAAAAAAGCCGATATAATTAAAAAGACTGAGACTCCAAAGCCAGCTAATTCCAGAGGTTTTTTCGTAGTTAAGAATATAGAAAAATATTTCTTCAATATCTAGTTCATTCACTGGATGTACCCTGTTCGTTCAGTAGAACATTGTGTTCATTTACTGGGGTTTTATGTATTTTGTATTTTTAAAATTAATAAAAAAGTTTCATATTTTTCCATGATAATTCTGTTGTTTTAAAAAAAATTAATAATAAATATTTTGCATTTTCAAATTTTCCCTAGGTTTATAGATTATAAATACACTAAGAATGTAGTTCACAACATCACAACTTCCTTAAATGTTCATTCACTGGTGACTTTACCCTAGTCTGGCGGGCGTAACATGATTTTTACATGTTTTTGCAACCACTTTCACCTCTTAAATCTGAGGTGTTCGATGGGGTCCTTTTTGTGGTGGGAGCTCGAACTATAACTACACGTCGGGAACATTTTATTCTATGTTATTTAATAGCCGTTTTTTTTAAAGCAGTTCAAGTTTTTTCAAAATTAGTTTTTAGTCTTTTTATTGTTCTGTTATATGGATTCTGCAAAAGAAAGAAAGTATTCATTGTTATGAATCGTTATCCTGATACTCCCATGTAAATCTGCAAATATTGCAGCACTATTGAATTCGCCATTTTTAATTTTTAACCTTTAACATCATATTCAATATCAGCTACTCTGAAAATACATATCTACCAATTTCAATGCTATTTTGATGAAAGTTAAATTTTATCTAATTTTTTATCTAGCATTCTACACATTGGTTAAGTATAGCTTTATGAAAAAAACTAAAATGGAACCATTGCTGAGCAATAATACATTATAGTTTGTAAATTAATATTATTATCAATTGCTTTCCGTTATCATTTGATAAATTTACGAGCTTACAAATGAAGATTTCATAGAAGTCTCTTAAGCAATTCCAAAGTAATGACTGGACAGATATAAAAATTATATGGGCCGAATCTAAGGCCTCCTCCTTTTTTGAATTTTTTGAAAACTAAATAAAATTAAAAAAATGAAATAAATTTTAAAAAATTGTCTTACAATAGCATATTTGCTGGAACTTGCTATAAAAACCTCTGCCTAATTAATCACTACTTCCAGATCCAGATTTTCCATCCAAGTCTCCTTAAAGGAAAATATTTTGACTATATTTGCACTCTAGTATGTGGAAACAATTCTTCATAAAATTTTAATAATATTTGAGGCAGATGTCATAAAAAAATTTGAAATGTTGGTTTGTAGATTATGTACCAAAAATGAAGTTCCTGGACTTTTATTAGCTTTCCCCACCTATTATCTCCAATACAATATGAACAAGTTCCAGGTGTCGTTATGATATATACGTGTATCAAATTTCAAGTGAATGTCTCAACTTTATTTTATCAAATAAAAGACGATCCAATTTATGATATTGGATGGATAAAAAGGTTCCTCATTTCCCCCCACTTCAAAAAGTTGCGAAACTGATTTTTATTACAAATTAAGAGTATTTAAAAACAAGTGTGTAAGATGCATACTTTTGAGTCACATCTATTCCACTAGTTATATAAGTATCATTCGAGGACCAGAGTCTGCGGCGACGCCACTGAGGATGTACTTAATGTGTACAAACAGAAGGAGATAACATAAACAGGATAAATGGATAATAGTAAATCACTTTGTAGTCCGCCAGGGATTGTAACTACGAGCTGTTATCCCCATGAGGCGATAATGGCCGTCTGAACCTCGGCTAATCACGATAACAAGGGGTGAAAGTAGTCTATGATTTAATAACTCCGATAATGGGCGTAAACCGTTATTTTAGGGTGTTGTAGAGCCTTATTAAATATTTATAATTTTCAAGTAATATTCTCGTCTTTGTTGAACACACAAATGGTTTTCTTGAATTTTTCAAATGAGTTGTGTAACGTCGAAAGTATTTATGGGTAATTTTATTAATAATAGTAATTTTCTATCGTTTTTGTATCTATACAATCCCTGTGAAAGAGGAAGGTGTGCCACTTTTTAATATTTTATACTTTTAGTATTTTATTCACTGAATTCTTTACCAAATTTATATTCAATTTTTACTACTTCATTTTAATTATTGCTTTTAAAGAATGAACTAAAAGTTTTATTTGATGAGCTCGGTAGCTCAGTTAGCGGCTTATTTTAATATGAGTGGCGATCGAAATTTATAATGTGCCCCAGGACCCTACGAGTATCAATAAATACTAAGAACAGGCAACTTATTACGGCTAATCGAGACATTAATCAGATTTGTAGACTTGAATGTAAAACCAATGACAATATATGAAACCTTTCACAAAATCATAAACTCAAAAACGTAAGTGTGTATAAAGCTCACTGGCACTAAGTGTATAAATCACCTAATAAGGGACTGTCCTACTATAGAAATTTCATTACTGGAACTTGTAGACATTACAATTGGTTAAAGTGCAAAACGTAGAAACAATTGTGGGTGGCAATTTTTAAACAATTGGTAATAACTTAAACAATAATGCATTAAATGTAACCAAACTTTAGAGGAATATGCCACTAATGGAGATAAATTATGGTGCCAAATTTCAAGTCGGCAACAACGGCTAAAGAACAAGAACAAAATCGAAAATATATCAGTCTTTGGGTATCAAGTCGTACAAAATTTTTTTTTCATATCGTAGCTTATTTTATGTACTTCTCAGCGGCACACAGTGGAAAAGAAGCCTTTTTTGGATAAAAGTCTGCCTACAAGTCAAATCTTAATCAATTTTGATCTACCTTAGTTTAAAATGTAGGTTATTGGCTCCACTTTCAGAGTATACTGCCTAAATTGCGAACTCCGATTTTCTAAAATAAAAAAAAACTCGACAAAATATAAGTACCCTACTCGAAATTTTATTAACATGTTTTATAAATTACTTTCAGTTATTACCACATTTTGTTATAAAAGAAAAAAATTTTCGAGACAATGAATTAAAATTTTACCTACAAATAAAAGAGGTTTGTAAATTATGAAAATAAACAAATGTGTACTACAAATAACAAAACTGGAACCTTTTATTGGCAATAATTGTGGAGATATATCGAAGACACTAATTAAATATTAATATATCAAATACACGATTCAAATGTATTGACCCCTCACCTTAACCGCGAATATCTCAGAAACGGAGGAACAGAAAAGATTGAAAAAATTATGTGTTTATTATGAGTATATTTTAAATCAATCACTAAAATTTGAATAATGTACATGCTAAGTTATATTGAAAAATGTCCTACTTTTTAAGGACATTTTGACCATACCAGTTTTAAATCTATTATATCTTGGAAAATATGCATACCATGTAAATAATATTTTAGACACCGATAAAGCACGGCATTTTTTGTACGAGGAATTTTTTTTATAATTTTGTATTTTAACATTTTGCAGTTATTCTCAAAAACGTGCCGTCATGTTTATTCGGTTATTTATCAATCTATATGATTTTTTTTATTAAAATAGTTAATTGTATGAAATTAAAGCATTTTCAGAAAGAATAATTGGTGTATATATCAAATATTAAGTTAGTTATCAAGCGTAAAGGATAGTATCATCGCAAGTTTGCAATAGTATTATGTATTAAGCTTGATAACTAAATTAATATTTGATATATACCAATTATTTTTTCTGAAAATGCTTAAATTTCATATAATTAACTATTTCAATAAAAAAAAAATTAAATACATTGACAAATAACCAAATAAACATGACATCACGTCTTTGAGAATAACTGCAAAATTTTAAAATGAAAAATTATACAAAAATTTCGTCGTGCTTTATCGGTGACTAAAATATTTACATGGTATGCTTATTTCCCAAGATATAATGAATTTAAAACTGGTATGGTTAAAATTTCCTTAAAAAGTAGTACATTTTTCAATATAACTTAGCAGAACTTCAAAAATGTCCAATGTACATTATTTAAGTTTCAGTAATTAATTTAGAATAGACTCATAATAAACACATAAATTTTTCAATTTTTTTTGCTCCTCCGTTTCTGAGATATTCGCGGTTAAAGTGAGGGGTCAATACATTTGAATCTTATATTAAGATCTAATATCTATTTAAAAGATCCAATCGAATATTTTATTATTATTAATTATCTTGAAGATATAGTGGAAAGATTAGCTAGATATTGATAATACCACCAGTCTACCAAATTTATTATTATAGATTAAAGTGCAAGCTTTATCACATTAAGCAGGGATCTGAATAATTATATTATTATATTATATTATATAAGTGAATATATTCTAATTTTCTGCAAATATCAAAAATTATGGATTGTTCTCGCTCTTCACTAAATATAATTATTAACTATATCTATAAAATTGTTAATATTGACATTGTATTGATTTATAGAAAAAGATTTGAAGAAAAGGATCTTTAAATTTCAATTTTAAATTATTTTATATAAATTAAACATTCTTACAAAAATGAAATATAAAATCAAGAAAAAGGAAGTTGTGTGAAATTATTTGGAATGGTAATAAACAAAAACATACAAAAAAATTTGATGAAAATCAATTAATGATGATAGAGAAAAAAATGAAAGAAACCTGCTATACTTTTAGTGAAAATAAATAGAGTTGTCACTCTAAGTTTGGTAATTAAGAACCGGCCGGAGGAAAATAATATTTAGAGTGCAGTTGACCATATTGCCAAGGAAGGAAACCTGATTGGTCCATAAAAAAAGTTCCAAAAAAGCCTCCTTTTAGGCTTCTCACCCGAGGAACTACCCCTAACCGCGAAAAACCACACCTTTTCACGTTTTTCCATTCTAGGCATGCAAGGGCTTGTCGGATCGGGTTTTTTTGGGTAGGCCGTAGAGCAAGTTCGTGAGGGATGGGAAGCCTAGAAATATCACCATTATGTTGAGCGTCCCCGAAAATGGAGGGAGGTATCCCGGTCTCGTCCTGGTCATGGCACTTTTAATGTTTTTGCAACTTTTTCATGAACTAGATTATATCTTCTGCGTTGATAGAAACTAGTATGAGTTGCAGCAGGGTAGTTGCCGACTGCGTGAATTGAGTTGCATTGGATTACATTACATACATTACTCAAATAGGTACCCGCAGTGAGCCACACCTGACTTCTGCTCGTTCAAGAGCTAACAGTGGATGTTTTCTAAGATGTCTATGGAACATTGCTTGAATTCTTTAATACCCAACTTGGATTTTAATAATGATGTTGAAATAAATAGACAATTAGAACGAGACTGACCAACAAGTAACCAAAATCTGTACATCGAACACAAGAAATTAATGTCAAATTTTTGTTAGCGATACTAATACCATTCTTTCTTTAAAGATGTTCCTTGTCTTCTGCAATAGTTTTAATCATTACTATCTTAGGACTAAAAATTGAACATGTGGAATATTATGCAATAAAATTTGGGAGTAGTTTGATATTTTATTTAGTAACATAATTTTAAACTTTGATTGGAGCGAAATGGGTCTTTGCGGAATAGGATACCTTTATAACAACATGTTTCGGAATAATTTCAAATGACCCATTCGTTTTCTTTAAATAATCGAATGAAAATGGATAATTATTTATTTACTTACCCGTCATTCGATTTATTTTTAGTTATTCATTAAAATAATAACTGTTGGGTATTATGTTAAAATGTTACAGAAAATAACTTAAAAACTGTTATTAAATATTTAACATTTTCCAGCATTAGTTACTGAATTATTAAAATGTCGTATCCTTCTCTTTGATTTTTAATAACATACAATTACAGTAACTGCTAATGTTTTGTCACAGATTGGAAAAATATTTATTAAATATTCCGCCTTAGACATTAGTAATTTATTAAGATTCATGTATAAATATAGGTTTTATTTTTAATGGAGAAATAAAGGATTGAATGATATAAATGTAAATCTTTATTTAATTTATATTCAAGGCATCATGCAACGTAATATATTTATGGAAGGAAATGGTACTCTACAGATTTAAATTCACACTGAAAAAAATAATTACAGTTCGGAGAGTCGAGACATGACTCATAACAGATGGCTAATGGCTAGGTTGTGTTATCACTGTTGTTTCGGATAATATCTAGTCTAGTAAAAATGATCTAAGTATGTAAGAGGCAAGCCACAATGGTTGACTGATGAAAACGTAGATGCAGCGATAGGAAACCTAAATAACAACGTACATATTTATGGAAGCGGGAGAGGACAAGGTTTCGTGTGGGTCGAGCTTAAGGAGACGAACTTCTTTAGCTGCTACTTCTCGCCGAACATAAGCATAGAAGCACTAAAGCAGGCTCTTGAAGAACTAGGTGATGCTGTAAGAAGTAGAAAGAGGCACTCCAAGAAGGAAGTCATTATGACTGGTAATTTCAACGCCAGATCACCAGAATGGGGTATGGAGGATACAAATGAAAGAGGGAGGTTGGTCATCGAATGGATAGCTCAACTTGACTTTGTAGTGATAAATGAGGGGGAGGTACATACGTTTACCAGAGGCAAGGCCGGCTCTATTCCGGATATTACCATTGCCTCTCCGGGAATAGCAGAGAAAGTATCAGGGTGGAGGGTACTGGAGAACAAGGAATCGCTAAGCGATCATCGGTATATCACCTATGAGGTGGGGCAGAAATCCCTCCCTTCGACGACCATGGCGAAAGCATGGAAACTGGGTCACTTCGACCAAGTAAAATTCAAGAGGGTTCTGCGGACACAACTTGAAAATGCCCCGGAACACACGGACGATCCCTTGACCAGAGCAGTAGCGAAGGCCTGTGACGAGACAATGCCCAAAAAAAGGACAGGCCGAGCTAAGAGGGGTGTTTACTGGTGGAACGAGGACCTTGCGAGACTCCGGGAAGGGTGCGTCATGGCCAGAAGGCAGCACACCAGAGAGAACAGAGGGTCAGAAAGGCTGGATGGAAACGAAGCGTCTGCAACATACAGAGAGGCAAAAAAGAGGCTCAGAGACGCGATCGCTAGAGCCAAACGCGAGAAGTGGGAAGAACTGTGCGCGGACATAGACAGAGACGTGTGGGGTGATGGATATAAAATCGCGACTAGGAAAATGAGAGCCCCTCCCCCGGCAATACTGACGGAGATTATGAGGAAAGTAGTCGGCGCCCTATTCCCAGGGAGGGAAGAAGCCCTTTTATCCGAGGAATAAATGAAGGTCGCATTCGCTAGACTAAATGGCGGTAAAGCCCCAGGCCCAGACTATATTCCACCGGAGATTATCAAAATAGTGGTGGAGGACTACCCTGAAATAGTCCTACGGGTGATGAACCGGGCGCTCCAACAAGGAGATTTTCCAACTCGATGGAGGAAAGCGAGACTGGTGATAATTTCAAAAGGGAATAAACCACCGGAGGAACCATCCTCCTACAGACCTATCTGTCTTCAGGATGCGCTAGGTAAATTACTCGAGTACCTACTCCTAGGAAGGCTGGGAAGGGAGATTGAAAGGGAAAGTCCACAGTCGACGCGGTAGCAAGGATCACTGGAATTGCACGAGAGACCATGGAATCCAAAAAAATGTGTCTAGTAATGACACTAGACATCAGAAATGCCTTTAATTCGGCCGGATGGGAGGAAATAATCCAAAGACTGGCAAAGTAGGAGTGGCACTTTATTTGATTAGATTCCTAAAGAGCTACTTCCAAGACAGGATGGTGAGACTGGAGACTGAGAACGCAGTGGAATGGAGAGGGGTGACTTGCGGGGTCCCACAGGGATCAGGCATAGGGTCAACCCTGTAGAATCTTATGTTTCACGACGTTTTGCGGCTGCACTTAGCAGCCGGAATCACCCTAACGGGATATGCCGATAATCTGGCAGTGACCGTCACTGGAAGCCGGATGTTGGAGATAGAGGAGAAAGCGAATCGGACCATTAGTAGAATAGAGAGGTGGTTACAGGGAACTAAACTAGAACTAGCCCCAGAGATAACGGAGGCCATCCTAGTCGCAAGGAAGAGAACCCCCTGGCAATTACCATCAAGGTTGGAAGAGTGGAAGTACGTCCTGGAAATGGACTGAAATACCTCGATATCTGGCTAGATCCAAAGCTCACCTTCGGTCTCCATGTCACGAAAACGGCCGAGAAAGCAGGGAAGACAGCGACAGCGCTCGGCAGAATAATGTGCAATAAAACGGGATCAAAAGCCAGTAAAAGGAGGGTATTGTGTAGTGTGATACACTCCATCCTTCTGTATGCGGCTCCAGTTTGGATACATGCGATTGGAGTGGAAAGACTCCGGATTAAGATGGCTAGAGTGCAACGCTATGCCACAATCCGAATATGTAGTGCCTACAGGACCGTCTCATTCGACGCGGTTCTCGTGATAGCCGGCATTCTCCACTGTCTCTACTAGCAAGGGAACGACATGATGTATATGAAGGTAGAGAGAAGTCAGACGCTAGACAAAATCTCTGGAGAGTGTAGCAAACGCAATGGGAGGGGTCCCAAAAAGGTAAATGGATGAAACAACTTATACCGGATGTCAGGAAATGGGTAGAGAGGAAACACGGGGAGGTTAGTTACTACCTCTCGCAGGTTCTATCCGGGCACGGGTGTTTCATGGAATACCTCCATAAAATTGACAAAGCTGGCAGCGACGAGTGTATCTACTGCGGGGAGAGCGATACACCCGAACACAGAGTATTCGTGTGTAATCGATGGAAAAATGAGGGGGAAAGGGGTGTAGCAGAATTAGAACAGCCTCTAAATGCAGGAAACCTGGTCGAAAGGGTGCTACAATCGGAGCTTAACTGGAGAACTGTCGACGGCATGATCACGCGTATCATGAAAGCTAAAGAAGAAGATAACCGAGCAATAGGTCCGAACCCCTAATTCGAACAGGAGGAAGGAGGACGCACGAATAAGGTCAAACATCTAAAAATAAAAAATGACCCGTGGCCTGATGGAAAGCGGAAGCCGTTCCAGGTCACCGTGGAAACAGTGAAGAGGGGAGGGGTTTTAGCCGGTAGAAATCCGGCACTACCCCGCGTAGACAGGGGTGTCTTTTCTGAAGATTTCCCGTCCCCAGGAAAAAACAACCTATTTCAACAAGAAAAATTTCCACTTCCACGCCATTACGTGAATGTGGAAATAATAAATGTCAAAGTTTCCTTGTCTCGTCTGTCTTCTGTTTATAGTAGTTGTAGGTACTATCTCTACAGAAAACATTACCTATTTTCAATTAATTTTTAAAAAAAGTGTAGGTTTGAAAATATCGATTATGAAAGCCGTCATTTTGTAATAGTTAATCATAATAATAAGGTTATGTCTTTTCTCATATCGAGTAGGTTTGAATTAGAAAAAATATATTTACGTCTTGTGGGCAAACAGACCACCGTACAAAACATTTGTACGTATACAGCTAACACCATGTATAAAGAGCGTTACGCGAAGTGAACTAAATAAAATCATCTTCGTAAATGTAACAAAATAGAAATTATAATCTGCCCCAAAATATATCCGTTGTTAGAGACGCTATACGCTATCATTATGGTAAATATAAATATACATAAAAGTTCGTGTTTCGGAATAATTTGGAATTAATTAGACCAGGAAGCATGCTGCCCCCAACTAAAGTCAAATAAGAGAACATTGGCAGGACCGCACAGAAAACACTCGGAACAGTAGCTCGTTTACAGGTAGATGCGCACCGGGAATATCTTCGATGGTCCTCATTATAAGGGGATTAATTATCTCCCTATATCATTTTGACAATAGAAAAATGCTACTGTGTCTCATAATTAATTGGTGTGGAATATTCGACATATATCTGATTTGGGTATCATAGTAATAAAGAGCAGTTGGTGCGAGCCCCTTCCTCTTTGCGATCTTAAGGTACATGCTGTCGAGACGCGCTTCATTTCGCCGGTCCGTGCCCGCCTCGAAAGTGATCGGGACGGAATTCTACAGTGTATAGGCTATACTCGGTTCCGGTATTTTTCCGGGTTTTTCCGTTACAATCGGACGAAAGTCACCTATCTCTCTCGCCTGCTTTTTTGGGGAATGAGGAGTCGAGGGGTAAAAGAGAAAATAGGGGAAGGCGATTTGGTATTTCGTAAACGTCAAAAATGTACGATTTCCTTTCGCTCCTGCCGGGCTTAATTTTCGATTTCGACCTCGCAGTTTGCGGCTAGCTATAACTAGAATCTCTCCCCGTTCCGCCGCGATGCCGCACGGCGCTCCAAAATATGTATTTCCAAAAATACGGACGTTTTAAGATTGCACGTTTTTGCACTGTTTCGGCTCCGAAGCGCGTCTCATTTTTTCGGTTTTTCGCCTATAACTCGAAAACGGTCGGAGCTAGCTCAAAATAAAAAAATCTCAAAGGACAAGAGCGTTTCTTTCCGCTTCCTCCGGTATCTTCAAAATTTCCGTACGTGTCTTCGTTTCGGAGATATCGGCCGAAAGGTGCGGCGGTGCAAAAAGGCGGAAAATTGGACATTTTTACCTTTAAACCTCCATAACTTCTAAACGGGGCCTCCTAGAGCAAAATACTTCGCCCTAACGAAAATGTAGAAAAATGAATTATCTAAAAGTCTTTTTTTTTGTTTTTCTCCAGCTCCAAAGATTAACGAGCTACGGGCGGTCAAAGTGGAAGAATTTTTCGTAATTACGTGATATTTTAAATTTAAAAGATCCCAGAAAAGCTACTTTTGTCGCGCTCGCCGCGGGCCTAATTTTCCATTTTTCCGGTCAAACTTGGTATCGCCAGAAAGCTACGTTCTTCTGCTTTCCAGAGAGACGTCGAACACCGTTTCACTCCCGATTTTTATTTACTTATGAATTTTTAAAGTACTTACGGTTTTCAATTTTTACGAAAATATCCATTCTTATTTCGCACAGAACTACACTAAATTTTTTATTTAACCCAGAGCACGTACTGCGTGGATAAAATGCCAATCTCCGTGTTCAAATAGAGACTAAGATCGAGCTTTTACGTCAAGTATTAACTAAAATATGAGTGTTTTAAGATTTCATGTTTTACAATTTTCTAGGTTACGTTTTAACACACTCAAATTTGTCACATTTGTCTCGCCCCTGTGAGGCCGAATTTTCGATTTTCCCTGTAAATTTTGGGATCACGGGAAAGGGCCAAGCTCCCCCTTTCCATCGATACACAGAACGAGCTTCTATTCTATGTACTTGCTTAATTATGAATTTTTTTGTACGTAGACGTTTTTCACTTTCTCACAAAAAACCCAACTTTCACACGCCCGTGTCGGGCCGAATTTCCGATTTGGCCCGCACACTCCACTATCACAACAAAATATCGTCCTTTATGATTAATTTGAGACCTAAAAAGCCTCTCAACTCCCATTATTTCCTGAAAAATCACAGTTTTTAAAGTCCATGTTTTCCTTTCAGACATAAATTTTTGTCGACAATGCAGAGCACTGTAATAGGTGGTAAAAATTATGTGTGTGAAGTTAGCACGCGTTGCTGGCAACACGGCGTTGCCAGCAACGCGGAAATAAGTTTTGATGTAAAATCTTTACAAATTAAATAGAATGCCAATAGTCGGGTGCCCAAAACAAATCTCGATATAGGGTGAGCCAAATTTATCGAATTAAATTTATTTGTCGTCCGATTGGCCTGAAATTTGGTACTCGGGGATTATCGACCACGGTGCTCACGAATGTGACGTCGGAATCGCAAAATTCTAAATGGCGGCGCCAAAATGGCGGACGATGTTTGTCGATTATGGCGTCACACCGCTCAAAATCGGTATGTGGGGGTTTTCGAGGTCGCCGATTACGAATCCGAAATCTAAATTGAAAAATTCAAGATGGCGGCGGAGCTGCAGGACACATTTTGCCATTTACGATGCTATTCGACTGAAAATAAGTACGTATGTGTTATCGAGGTCACAGATCACGAATATGTTATCGTAACTCAAAAATTCAAAATGGCGGCGTCCCCATAGCCTAATATTCATCATTTACTTTAACTTCCTTATTTTTCAATCGATTCAAATGAAACTCGGTATGTTGAAGTTACTGAAGTAGCTGATTGTGAATATGACGTCGAAATTGAAAAATTCAAAATGGCGGCGGAGTTGCAGGACCTATTTTACCATTTACGGTGCCATTCGTCTGAAAATAGGTATGTATATGTTATTGAGGTCACAGATCACGAATATGTTATCGTAACTCAAAAATTCAAAATGGCGGCGTCCCCGTAGCATAATATTCATCATTTACTGTAACTTCCTTATTTATCGTCCGATTCAAATGAAACTCGATATGTTGAAGTTACTGAAGTAGTTGATTGTGAATATGACGTCGAAATTGAAAATTTCAAAATGGCGGCGTCCCCATAGCCTAATATCCGCTATTTACTGTAACTTTCTTATTTGCCGTCCGATTCAGCTGAAACTCGGAATGTGAAGGTTGCCGAAGTACCTATTCGAATATGAAAGTGAAAAAACTGAAAAACTGAAAAATTGAAAAACTGAAAAACTAAAAATCTGAAAATCTGAAAAACTGAAATAATGAAAAACTGATAAACTTGAAAACTTGAAGACTTGAAAACTTGAAATCTTGGAAACTTGAAAACTTGCAAACTTGAAAAATTGAAAACTTGAAATCTTGAAAACTTGGAAACTTGAAAACTTGGAAACTTGAAAACTTGAAGAGTTGAAGACTTGAAAACTTTAAAACTTGAAATCTTGAAAACTTGCAAACTTGAAAAATTGAAAACTTGAGAACTTGAAAACTGGAAATCTTGGAAACTTGAAATCTTGAAAACTTGAAAAATTGAAAACTAAAAAATCGAAAGGTGAAAAACTAGAAACTGAAAATCTGAAAACTGAAAAACCGAAAAACTGAAACAAAAGGCTGACAAATGAAAAACTGAACAATGAAAAACTGAAAAACTGAAAAACAAAAAACCGAAACACTGAAAACCTGAAAAACTTAACTTAAAAACTTCAAAACGTAAAAACTGCAAATCTTCAAAACCTAAAAACTTAAAAACTTAGAAACTTAAAAACTTAGAAAATTAAAAACTTCAAAACTTCGAAACTTTAAAACTTTAAAACTGAAACTGAAAAACTGGAAAACTGGGAAATTGGGAAACTGAGAAACTGAAACACTGAAAGACTGAAAAACTGAAATACAGAAAAACTGACAAACTGAAAAATGAAACTAAAAACTGAAAATCACAAAAACTGAAAACTGAAAAATTGAAAAACTAAAAACTGAAAATTGAAAACAAAATTAAAAAATTGAAAAAGTGAAAACTGAAAATTGAAAAATTGAAAAACTGAAAAACTAAAAACTGAAGACTGAAATACTGAAAAAATTAAAAACTGAAAACTGAAAAACCGAAACACTGAATGATGAAAAACCGAAAAATTAAAAAACTGAAAATTAAAAAACTGAAAACTTAAAATTTAAAAAACCCAAAAAAGTGAAAATTGAAAACTAAAATTCAAGCTTTCTACAATGATTCAAGCGTTACCTAATCGAGTGCGGAGCACTCGCATTGACAGCTTTAGCTGTCACCCCTCCGGAGGAGCTAGAATGGGCGATAGCCCATTCTAGTTTTCAATTAAATTATTGTTAGAGGTTATTATCGTAGGTATTTTGAGGTCGAATATTTAAACTATTACTAATGAATTAATTAGTGAAATCCAAGGTGGCAAGATGTTCATTAAAATTTCATGTGGACATTTTGGTCATAGTAAATTAATCTTCTTTACATATTCAGCTGCTGCAAGGAAGAATAAAATAAATGAATCATTATAAATAAGTATATTATAATACATACAGCATGAGAGATTTATTACAGCAATACCTGACCGATTTATTTATTTTTTCATTTGACATTTGGTAGATACTCGATAACTTATATTAGGCCATATTGGAATATTTGAAATTTATATCTTTACAGGATCTACTAGAGCCGGTAAATGGGCTGAAATTTTGAAATCCACTATAAGGCAATTCCTTTAATGAAAAAGCGGATAGTGATTTTGATTCGAACATGGTTCAAATACCCTTATACAAACTTTAAGTTCAGTACCTTATATAGAATTTAACAATCACTCTATATAAATTTTGAATTTAAACTTGAGTCGACCTTTACTTGATGAAAATCCATAATATTACAATATTATTGACTGCCTTCTCTTAAATCTCCTACGACTCGGATAAATCGTTAGTTGTATCTATTCCCTGTGCACTTGTAGACTTCTGCTATCACGGTTACCCTACGTACACCACGACGCTGCGCGATGTGGTTGTCTGGTTGGTTCCGGATCGCGATTCAGGGAGGCAATGTTTGTATATTATTAATTTAAATAAAATTCGTTATCTATGACGATGATGATGACGCTATCGCTGTTCAAGCCGAAACAAGGCTCATCGTCGAATGAAATTGATCTGGATACTACGTTTCAGTTTTGAAGATCCTTCGTCCCACTTACTAGACCTATCCGAGATATGAAGATCAGTTTGACAGGCGGAATCTATTGTGTAATGAATGAGTGTATGCTTTCCCGAACCCTATGCGTTGCTGGTAAGGTGATTTTTACTTTAGAAGTTCAAAGGGTAGGATTCCTTCTGGTAAGTCGAAGATAAAGGTCTTGCCGCTGTATTGTACACCGAGGTCGACCCCATTTGGGCAGTGATTATACAGAATCAGTTTCCAAAAACTGATTCCAAAGAGTATTAATGACACCTTAGCTTACTCCTAATTCTGTTGCAATTTCAACCCAAGTCTTGTAGTAGTGTACTCAACGCAAGCTAGCTTAGGGCATACTAATGCTCATGCCTTGCTTCCATATTTGTTTAAAACTGCACAGAATATGATCCAAAAACACTTGAAAGCAAATTAACTACAGAATGCGAATTAATTGTTTGTATTCGAAAATTACAAAAACAACAATTCGATGAAAAAGGGACAATTTTTTTATTCTGGACATCTAGAAAATATACAAAAGCATACACACGAAAAAACTTTTGTAGGGAAATATTGTCCTTTCAGTGTGATTTTTTACAATATCCCTGAATTTCTATGTACAGTGTATAATGAGATGGTGCCTCATCCATTTGTTGAACTCACACTATGTGTAAGACATAGATATGCATTTTACAGTGTGCATTCTCTTAGGGCCAGCACAGGTACCAAGTTATCGTTTTAATGAAAATGTGCTTCTCTTATTAATTATTAAAATAATGTTCTGTACGTAGACACATTATCTAAATTGTAATTTTACCACCAAAGTTGTAAACAAGATGTACGCATTCTCCAGGTGTGAATACTTCTAGTACACTATAAGTAATATGGTCTTTGTTTTCATGTCACGTTAAATGTTGTTTTTGGCGGAGACATCCATTTATCGATTTGTTTGTCTTAGGATACCAAAGTAAGTGTACGGTAAAAGTCAAGAATGTGTATTTACATAAATTTAAAGTATACATAACAGGTAATTTATATTGTGACGATCTCAGTGATCTTACTAGGCGAAACTAATAAATATTTATAGAAATGTTTCAAGTACAAGCTTCAGCCAAATCATCTAACGGTATTAAAGTAGATAATAGAATTTAATAGTTTCTAAAACGGGTATTTTTATATAAAATCTTTGTTAGAGTCATAGATTGCCACTTTTGTTACTTTAGAAAATTGTTGTATATTTAAACATCGTGTAACATCCCAAAATTATAAATATGATTATAGCAGTAACCCATTCATGTGACATTGCTCCAATAACGCTTTCTAATGAAGTTACGCCCCTCCGAAGATGGTCCCCAAAAGCAATATTTTTATTTACTACCTCCGGGACCATTTGAAACTACGCAATGCAATTTGGTACATGGCCTTAATAAGGTATTCGCGTATTTTGATCGTATGAGGACTCGGTATGCTCAACACATTAGTTAATTTAAAGCTAATGTTGTGATGTTTTTTCGAACACTTTGTTGAAGTTAATTTCCTACCATACTCACCACCTTGGATATCTTTCAGGTAATGGCACCCTCGATATACTCCGGGCCTTCATCCAGCAGTTTATGAAACATAATCTCACGTATTGTTCAACTATTCTTATAGCCATTACTACATACGGCACCATATTAGAGTCGCAGCTACGTTTGTTCTAAAGCTGTCTTCAAGACTACCTTCACCTGCAACAATCGCTACCTTTGGACATCCCACCAAGGATAGGGCTCAGTGTTACGCCCTACTTTGTAGAATCTGCTCATGAACCAGGTGTTCATCCAATACCCGGACGAGTGTTCCGCTACCGGGTATGCTGATGATCCTTGCCGTTATAGTGCGCACTTCAAACAAGAGAACTCTACAGAACGTGTCAAATGTTAATCTAATAAGGTATAAACATCAATTCACTGTTTAGGCTTATGCTTGTGTTTGGCAAATCACAGGCTTTCTATATTCTTGAATAAAACTAAATGTATGCTTTTTGGATAACCGAGAGATTATCAAACCTCCACTTCAGGAAAAGTGGTAAGAGGAGCGATTTGGAACAGGATTTTAAGAGTCAGGACCCGATATCAAGTGAATCAAAGCGGTTTCTATTTAACATCATGATTGCATGATGTTAAATATAAATTGAAGAAAAATAGCTTACAGCATATTCGATATTTTCTCAGTACCATCAGCCTTGGTATTGTCATAGAACATTGATAAAGTCAGGTTTTTTATATGATTTGATGAAGTTCCGGAAACATTTAAGATTTTTCAACACTACCCACACATTCAGCATAATATCGTTTAATTAGTAACCTACGTCATTTACTAAGATCACTAAAAACCATATACACATTTGATATCCTGACTGACTATGAGTTGTTTTTTTTTGACAGATTAAATCTCAGCTTGGAACTGAACCAGACAGGATATTGCTGATCTCGTTTAGTTTGCAAAGGTATGAACTGGTCCATGTAATTACACAAAGTGCTATGAAAATATCAACCATTTCATTAACATTAGTAGTATTTGAAAATACATCATACCAATCAATTGATAAAAAATGATTATTTGCCTGCTCATATTTTGCCAAACTAAAATTGTAATAACTTGTAACATTGGAATTAAGACATTTCTTATCGTGATTAGCTAGGCAGAATGGTATTGAGAACACCTCCAATCGAAGTCTCCAGATCTCGGTTTATTACTACCTTAAATCAAATCAAACAAATTTAAATTATTATTTACATTGATCTATTATGTATTTGTCACATATCAAACCACCCGCTCGCATATTCGTTTTTCCGGACGTCTCTGATTAAATTACCGACGTGGTTAGTAGTTGGTGGTATCCGAGAGGGGAAAGCAATATTTACGCCGTCTGCGCTATTGAAATTAAATTGCGAAAACGGCTCAAATGCTCCTTACCCTTCTCGGGTACCACCTAGGGACTATATCTATACAAATAAATCATTATTTAGAACTTTTTCCTCAATTGTAAACAATAGTGCAATACGTTGTATGTTGCAGAGGTAAACTGTTAATACGTCTCTAACTTATTCAGAGTCGTTCGGAAAACTGAATTGCTATTTGTGTCTGTAACTTACGAACATGCCACCCGCTCAGTCCCTACTTAGGGAACTCCTTCATAAGCCCATTTTACACTTTTCTCCATATTCACGTATACATAAATCAATCTCATTAAGAGAGGGTTCAACCGCAATGTAGGTACTTCTCTTCAGGAGTCCGTTCGCTCCTTTCTTTCCAACCGTAAGTAGCATTTTAAAATTATATAATGATTCTATACACCTAATTACTTCTACCAACATCCTATTTCTGTGGAGGACTGATGTGGAGGTGCACCAGGGGTGGAGGCAAATTCCTCTCCAATGAGCCTAATGCTAGTAGATGTAAGGGCTGTCCTTAGTAAGATATTCGTGAATAGAATGGGGTTTCAGTACATTTTATTCGTATTCATTTCATTCTAGTCGCATTAGCGGATAGTGATTTTGATTCGAACATGGTTCAAATACCCTTATACAAACTTTAAGTTCAATACCTTATATATAATTTAACAATCACTCTATGTAAATTTTGAGTTTAAACTTGAGTCGACCTTTACTTGATGAAAATCCATAATATTACAATATTATTGACTGCCTTCTCTTAAATCTACTACGGCTCGGATAAATCGTTAGTTGTATCTATTCCCTGACACCCTGTGCACTTATAGACGTCTGCTATCGCTCTTCAAGCCGAAACAAGACCCATCGCCGAATAAAATTGATCTAAATACCACGTTTCAATTGTGAAAATCCTTCGTCCATCTTACTAGACCTATCTGAGATATTAAGGTCAGTTTGACAGGCTGAGTCTATTGTGTAATGAATGGTTGTATGCTTTCCCTAACCCTATGCGTTGCTGGTAAAGTGGTTTTTACTTTAGAAGTTCAAAGTGTAGGATTCCTTCTGGTAAGTCGAAGGTAAAGGTCTTGTCGCGGTATTGTACACCGATGTCGGCCACATTTGGGCAGTGATTATACAGAATCAATTTCCAAAAACTGATTCCAAAGAGTATTAATGACACCTTAGCTTGAACTTTTTACTCAGTTATAAACAATAGTACAATACGTTGTATGTTGCAGAGGTAAACTGTTAATATGTCTCTAACTTATTCAGTCGTTCGGAAAACTGAATTGCTATTTGTGTCTGTAACTTACGAACATGCCACCCGCTCAGCCCCTACTTGGGGAACTCCTTCATAAGCCTATTTTACACTTATCTCCATATTCACGTATACATAAATCAATCTCATTAAGAGAGGGTTCAACCGCAATGTAGGTACTTCTCTTCAGGAGTCCGTTCGCTTCTTTCTTTCCAACCGTAAGTAGCATTTTAAAATTATATAATGATTCTATACTCCTAATTACTTCTACCAACATCCTATTTCTGTGGAAGACTGACGTGGAGGTGCACCAGGGGTGGAGGCAAGTTCCTCTCCAATGAGCCTAATACTAGTAGATGTAAGGGCTGTCCTTAGTAAGATATTCGTGATTAGAATGGGGTGTCAGTACACTTTATTCGTATTCAGTTCATTCTAGTCGCATATTATATATAATAACTTATACGCTTTAATGACGTCTTTGGGTGGGACGCTAGTTTACATCAGATGATATGATTTGTGCATGTTAAGGACATATAAGCTTTTTAATTTTTTTTGTGTAACAAGTTAATGAAATACCGAAAATGTATTGATATCGTATAGTTTTGTCTTGTAGTGCATACCGAATTGTATTTCGTAGCCGATAATCGTTTAAAAGTGAATTATTTATTATTTGTTTGCTTATAGTAATGAAACATATTCTTTATAGGATTTTGCAAACAGTGGAAAGAAAATCCATCTATGAGAACTAAAGGAAAAACTATATATATATAATTATATGCAAATGCAACGGGGAATTTCCTATAATCTAATTTTAATCTAATTTTAATTTTTAATATCCTGTTCTGGTAATCCTTTGATAGTTATAACACGAGTATTTGCTTACATATTTCAGTTGATTGTGAACTTTAGAAAAAGCCGCACCGAAGAGGCATAGATGCCGAAACACGTGTCTGTGGATGTTCTAAAGTTTTGTGTTACTGCTATATCGGTAAGTGCTTTTGTTTTGATTATCTTTGGGTTTCATTGAGCAGGATAATTTAAATTAAAAATAACATTATGATAACAGTTGTACTGTTCATAATGGGCATATTCTTTGTTATAATTGATATAAGAAAGATATATGTTTTAAACTTATTTGTGATAAGTATTTTGTAAAAGTTTGAATATTTACTAGTATTTTCTGGTAATATATTTTCATTTGTTTCTATTGAAAAACTATATATAAAAATATAAATGAAATCTTTACATTCTTTCGATAACCTGACTTCTGGTTATGCTAACAAGTAAAAATTCTTATTTGCCATTCTCATTTTAACACTAGCATCCAACCTAGTCCCCTACGGCTAAGCAGGCTAAACTAGTAGCTACATGATCCCCTACGACATGTAAAACCTAGTCCCCTACGGCAAAGCAGGCTAAACTAGTATCTACATGATCCCTACGACATGTAAATTTACATGTCGTAGGGGATCATGTAGATACTAGTTTAGCCTGCTTAGCCGTAGGGGACTAGGTTGGATGCTAGTGTTAAAATGAGAATGGCAAATAAGAATTTTTACTTGTTAGCATAACCAGAAGTCGGGTTATCGAAAGAATGCAAAGATTTCATTAATATTTTTAAATATAGTTTTTCCTTTAGTTCTCATAGATAGCTTTTCTTTCCACTGTTTGCAAAATCCTATAAAGAATATGTTTCGATAATCGTTGGTAAAATCAAAAGTTCACACCCTGCAAGTTGTGTTATCCAATAGGAGCTAAGCGTATAACATAATAATTTTTCTCGCATATCATTTTCTCGAATAAGTTTCAAATAAAGAAACTGATTAAATCTGTTGTCATTTCCTCTCAACATACTTGTTATTTATTTCGAGAGATAAAAAAGTTGCCATAATTTCCTCTGTAAATTCCCGTACTTTATAGACAGAAAAAAAATCATATTTTCTACATCATCATATACTTGTAACTTTGCAATATAAATAAAATAAATTTGTTGGGCATTAAATGTCGATTGTTACTGGGACCATGCAGTACTCGTCCACCTAAGACGCCACTACAAGATGGTAGGAGGTGGAAAATTCAAACTTTGGTATAGTATACACAATCTCAGTTGAGACAGCATAAAAACGAAAACTCGGAGTAAAGTCGGCATCTCCTTTATGTTATCTACACTCTACGTGAACTTCATCCGCCTGTCACAATGAAGTGTGGGCGAGATTAGATTACTAGCGAATTTGACTTATCAACATAAAGGAGCTGCCGACTTTACTCCCAGTTTTCGTTTTTATCCCAACTGAGATCGTATTATATACAGTATCATGTTTTTTTATTATATATCGCGAGCAGATCTGTGAGATCCGCAGCACTCAGGCCTGTCGGCCCATTGTGCGTTCGCGTCATATGGGATCTTTTAGAAGAGACCAGTGCTCTCCGCAATGGATACCAGTCTGTTCCATCTTTGATCCCGCAATTCCTCCGGCTGTAAAAATTGCCTTTGGAGATGCCTATACCTATAGTATCATGTACTCACAACTTTGCAAAACAAGGCAAAAAATTATTGTCTACTAACTACAGATATATTAAGAAAACTTTATTTTTGCCCTTTTTAGGAGGCAACTTGTAGCGAAAGACTGACACGATAGAAACATAATTTCTTTTCAAAATTGGTTTTAGCCTGTTTAAATACTTCAGAAAAGTTAGATCAGAATCTTAGAACAATGCCTCTTTTTATATAAATGTAATGTGGAACCAAGTTTCTTATTTTTTATTTCTTTTTTAGGATTAACAGCTTTCGAAAAAAATGAACATTGAACTAATGTCATACATAATATCGATACATTTAGTGGACAAAACAAGTTGCAGGGTGTGACACATCACCTAGAGCCAACCCTGGTTTTGATGCCATTTATCGCTGAGTCCCGAAATTTGATTATGGCATATGCGATGCTTTTGAACTATAAATCAAATTAATTGTTCTACAAAAAATGTTATATAATTAATAGGAATTCCTCTGATTGGTTGTAGTCCGTGAGTAATGATTTATGAGTCACTACCATGAGCAATGAGCTCTTTACTTAGTCAAAAACGTATTTATAATAAATGCATTATTTAGGTGGAGTAGAAAACTATAGAGGTTAAACGTCATACATTCTTTGTAAAAGTGAATTATTATTTGTTTGGTTAGATGTATTGAAACATACTCTTTATAGTATTTTGCAAACATCAGAAAAAAAACCGCTGCCTAAGGAATCACTACTTCCACATCCAAGTCACGTTAAGGGAACATCTTGACTAGATTTGCACTCTAGTATGTGGAAATTATTGGCGATAGAATTTTAATAATATTTGGGGCAGATGACATAAAAAAGTTTGAGGAGTTGATTTCTACCATATACGTTAAAAATAAATTTTCTAATTTACCCTACTTACTTTCCCCTATTCACAACCTACCGCCTTCCACCTCTTCAATGGGGTTATCTCAATCAGATGTCACTACAATACATACGTGTACCAACTTTCAAGTGAATATCTCAATTTTATGTTATCAATCCCATTAATAATGGAGCGGAGGTGGTGGAGTTTGAAAAATATTAGAAAGAAATCTGAGGCCTTGGTTTCTAGTATATACACCAAATCCCAAATTTCTGTACTCTTCCAGCTTGATTTACTTATTTTTCCCTATTTACTCCTATTAAGCCCAACCCTTCAACGGAATCATCCCAAAATATAATCTAGTTTCAGATGTCGTTATAATACATACGTCTACCAAATTACAAATGAATATCTCAATTTTATTTTATCAACCCCGTTAATAATGGAGCAAGGATAGTGGAAGGGTTGAAAAATATTATTAAAAAATCTAAGGCCTTGGCTTCTAGGACATACACCGAATTTCAAGTTGCTGTACTCTTACCAGCTTGCTTTAATTATTTTTCCCTATTTACCTCTACTTGCCCCCACTCCTTCAACGCAATCATGTCAAAATATAATCTAGTTTCAGATATAGTGATAATACATACATGTACCAAATTTCAAGTGAAAATCTAAATTTAATTGTATCAACTCTTTTAATAAGGGAATGGAGGTGGTGGTGGAATGGAAAATACTACTAAAAAAACCTGAGACCTTCGCTTCTAGTATATTCACCAAATCCCAAATTTCTGTATTTCTACCAGCTTGCTTTACTTATTTTCCCCTATATTCCCCTATTTAACCCCCAACCCTTCAACGGAATCATCTCAAAATATAATTTAGTTCCAGATGTCGTTATAATACATATGCGTACCAAATTTCATGTGAACATCTCAATTTTATTTTATCAACCCCTTTAATAGTGAAGTAAGGGTGGTGGGGGGTTGAAATATATTATTAAAAAATCTGAGGCCTTGACTTCTAGTACATACAATGAATTTCAAGTTTCTGTATTCATACCAGCTTGCTTTACTTACTTCCCACTATTTGCTCCTAAATAACCCCCAACCCTTCAACGGCTTCATCTCAAAATATGATCTAGTTCCAGATGTCGTTATAATTCATACGTGTACCAAATTTCAAATGAATATCTCAATTTTATTTTATCAACCCTTTTAATGAAATAGGGGTGGTGGGGGTTGAAAAATATTATAAATAATCTTAAGACCTTGGCTTCTAGTACATACACCGAATTTCAAATTTCTGTGGTCTTACCAGCTTGCTTTACTTATTTTTCCTTATGTACCCCTATTTAACCCCCAACCCTTCAACGGAATCATCTCAAAATATAATGCAGTTCTAGATGTCGTTATAATACATACGTGTACCAAATTTCAAATGAATATCTCAATTTTATTTTATCAAAAACCTTTTTCATAATGGAGTAGGGGTGGCGGGTGGTTGAAAAATATTATAAAAAATTCTGACTCTTTGGCTTCTAGTACATACACCGAATTTCAAGTTTCTGTACTCTTACCAACTTGTTTTACTTATATTCCCCTATTTACCCCTAAATAACCCCCAACCATTCAACAGAATCATCTCAAAATAGAATCTAATTCCAGACGTCGTTATAATACATACTTGTACGAAATTTCAAATGAATATCTCAATTTTATTTTATCAGCCCTTTAAATAATGGGGTAGGGGTGGTGGGGGGGTTGAAAAATATTATAAAAAAATCTGAGGCCTTAACTTCTAGTACATACACCGAATTTCAAGTTTCTGGACTCTTACCAGCTTGCTTTACTTATTTTCCATATTTACCCCTATTAACCACCAACCCTCCACCGGATATCCTCAAGAAACAATCCAATTCCAGATCTCGGTATAATATATACGTGTACAAAATTTCACGTCAATATCTTAAACCGTTCCGGAGAAAACGTGCGGACAAAAAAAAAAGAGTTACAGACAGACAGACAGACAGACAGACAGACAGACAGACAGACCGACAGACAGAATTTTTTTTTTCTCTCTCAAATTTAAAATCTCGACGTTTCATGACATTCTAAACCTATTTCAAGAAAAAAAAAATTGAAAATTTTTTTGCGATTACTATACTTACTTCCAATCCACTACGTAGATGTGGAAGTAATAACCATCTATGAGAACTTAAAGAAAAGCTATGTGTAAAAATATTAATGAAATCTTTGCATTCTTTCGATAACCTGACTTCTGGTTATGCTAGCAAATTAAAAATCCATAAATGAATTTGTATAATTTCTTATTTGAAAATTCGCAAAGCTTTTCTTTTAGTTCTCATAGATAGTTATTTTTTCTGATGTTTGCAAAATCCTATAAAGAATATGTTTCAATCATACATTCTTATTTAGCTATGAGAATGTTTATTTTACATTTTTTATATTAGAGTCCTCAATTTAAAAGAAGTAGGCATTGCATTAAATTAATCAATACTACCCAGTACTCAATCAATTTAGCATAGCTCTCGCATTTACTAACATGCTGCAATTACGAGTAAGTGTAAAATTTCAAAGGTTGAAGTATCCCGTTGAACAGCATGTCATTGTATAAACAGTGAAACAGTGACCCGAACAATTCAGTGTGACCAGTCAATTAAATGAAATTGGTGGCTGCCATATATCAGTCGAGGGGACCCCACACTTGGCTACGTATAAATAATGGATTGCAACTTCGGGGGCGCAGTTCAGGGTGGAGTCCTACGCCACATACTTCATGCAGAAAAAGAAGAGGAAACATACGTCCGTGTCCGTGTAAAATTCAGGATACTTAGTAGTCATTTGCAAAGTATGTAAATTAAGCTACCTTTCCTTATGTTTAAAATATTTTATTACCTGCTCATTAATATTACATTTTAGATAATAACAAGGAATACATATTTTAAGAGATATTTATAGAAAATCTTTATATTGATTTAGAATTTAAACTTTTTTCTTATTACCTACTCAATCAATACGGTGTTTGATAATAAGGAAGAATATACAGTCAAAAAGATATATGAGACTTTGATGTTGATTTAGAATCTAAATATGTTGACATTGGCGATGAAAAATTCTATTCCATCTTTTTTCGCCGTGTCGCGCATTGTGTCGTCAGAAATTATAATGACGCTTAGTTTCGAAAATGGTTACTATAACCCATTTGAATTTCGCACAACTGATATGTTTAATACAACAGAGATTAAAATACAAAATCAATAGGCACCTAGTTATCTATCATAGAGCAAAGTAGGGTAATATTACTTTGCCCCATTATCACTTCGGCGTATTATTAAAATTTTTTTGATTTGAAGCATTATCTTGGAAACTGCCTCTTGTACGAGTTTTCTTGATGAACGCAGCACAGGAAATACTGTTGTACCAATGGAGATAGAAGCACCAAGCTGGTCTTTACTATTCACAATTAATTTTTATAAAGTTACCTTTAACTTGTAAAACCCTTTCCATAGTCGATTTCTAACGAGACTTTGCGAAAGAGCTACCCTTATCGTAAAGTCCCGAATTTGTTTTTTTTTTATAATTAAGGCAACCTCTATAGCAAATCCTAATCTAAGAATTTCTCCCTGTGCCTGACAGGTGTTCAATGCTGGGATTTAGCATATAGGGCGCGTATGCAGCTGGCGAGATTTAAAGGAACACAACCTCAATTTTCCAAAATAATTAACGTGAAATTCACAATCTTGGTTTGCTTTTTTAATTTCCCTGTGCTATCAGCTATTGAAATGAACAGTTTCAAATTTAGTTTTCTTTACATACAGACAATCACATGTGTTTAACAATAATATTTCCTTTGACTTGCCTTTCAGAAGGCTAGACGCTAATCTTACCCTGCTATTTTAGAGTAGTCAAAATATTTTAAAATAGAACTTTATCCAAAAGGATATGGAACTGAGCAGAAGATATTCTTCTCCCAGAACGACTCTCCGGCATCATATTCTCTTGAACCTACTCACGTTTTAGCCATAAAGAGAGAGTACAATATAAAACTATTGATAGTTTAGAGAAAAGCAGATGGCCAGAGGTGAAGAGGAAACCTTCCAAAGCGTTTGGTTGTCACCAATGTGCTGATTGGAAAGGTGATAACGGACAACCACAACAGCTGATGTGATAATGTCAAACGTAATATAAGGTAAATGTAGGACAACAAAATATGGATTACAAAAGATCTTGCGAAACGTGAATAGGAAGAAGAACGTAGTCTGAACCGGACATCAAGTCTTGATTTCGCTGCAATTGCAAACACATGACATGAAAATTATTAATTTATTGATAATTCTTTATTAGTTTATTCAATTTACCTTATCTCGTTAGATCAATTACAGCATAGGAAAATTACAATGAATTTAAAAAATTTTATTCTCTATAATCACATAATAAAACTAGCGTAAACGTCATACACTTTGTTGATTTATTAAATTTTTTATGTAATTGTGACGCATTCTATAATATACTCTTCCCAGTTTTGTTTGTAAATAATGTTATAACGTTTTCTACTTAGTGAACTTTTTGAAACAGTGCAACTTTAACTTTCCACTGATAATATCAGACGCCCTTTGACAGTTTCTTATATGTTTCACTGGGGCCTGGCAACTCGTGCGATCGTGGAATGTAACATGGCGGCTATGAGAGTGGGCTAGAGAATAGGATCATTTACTATATTCGGTGAATTTTTGAGTATCTCCTCGGATAAATAGTATAGTAACCAACACGATGAAAGATAAGGTTAGTGTACGAAAATTCGCAATTTTATCGGTGACATAATACATAACCTAATCATTACTGTTAAAATCGTGGAGTGTATGTCGTCATGTGCACGCGCACGATGTGTTTTTCGGTGGAAACGCTACTAGTCTTGTGGCATTTTTAATTATATGATGCCAATTTAGGTTAAACACTTGCAAGTTGAAGCAAACAGAATATTCAGAAATGAAATGTGGAATACTGCAGGCCAAGGATTAGGATATACCAAGGTTCTAGCTCTATCTGGAAGGGATAAGTTCATCACTCTGCCATGACGATATGCACTATACGATTTTTACAGTAGTGACAATAGTGCGACTAGTAATGTTTTCCACCTCTATGAAACTGAATGCAACTTTTATGTTCCACTGTGAATGTCAAACGCCCCATGGCAGGTTTTATGTTCCACTGAGAAATTTTTTCATGTAGCGCGCACTGAGCAGCTTTTTGTCATGAACTCTAGCAACTTGTACGGTCGTGGGGTGCAATGTGGCCGCTATGAGCGTGGGCTAGAATTTACTATATTCAATTATAGTAAATAATCTTGTTCTTTAGCCCGGTCTCATTGCCGCCATATTGCACTTCACGATCGCACGAGTTGCCAGAGCTCGTGCCAAAAAGCTGCACTCAGTGCACACTACACGCAAATAATTTTCTCAGTGGAACATGAGAAGCTGTCAAGGGACGTTTAAAGTTCTCAGTGGAACGTAAAAGTTGCACTTAGTTTCGTAAAGTGCAGTCAGTGGAAAACATCATCAGATAATGACTAGTGGTGTCTTCCTGTCTATTTCACCATTCCATATGCAGCCATATTCCATAGTCGAGATGGCCGAGAACACGATAGAAGACATTTTCTAAGTCCCGGTGATCTGGAGATCGATCGAGGTCTCAGGAGAGAACCATTTTTATTTTATTTAGCCATGTTTTGACAATACCTATATTATTCTAGGAACTTATGTATTTCATTTATGTATTTCAGCCATATATTTGTACATATAATATGCCGGGTTAATCATAGACCAGTGGACCTGAAGATACGTTTATGATAAAGCTGATACTAATGCACATTCCCAATAGTATATGCGTTAACCTTGCTACGTGTCCATAAGAAAATTGAAATATTTCCTAATATACCAATCATTACCTAAGTAATTTGAGAAGTTATATTTTAAACATACAGGGAAAGGAGAGTATCCTATATTACAAACAGAGATTTATGTCATCTTGCTGTGTGCAAGCAAAGATTTCAGAAGATATCAACAAACATATACAGTAACAGCAAGGCACCTTTGAGCTGAGTGTGAGCTAAGCTGTGTGACCACAACTCAGTCAAATTTATATTGGTGCTCGGACATAGCGGCGTAGTCAGCAATGACGACAGACAGGAGGAGGAGCAAGAACTTTTTTCCCTGGTCCTAAACCAGCCTTCGGTTTGCCAAGGAATCTGATTCAATCAGTATCTACTAGACTGGACCGTGGCACAGTTCAACAACCATCGAACCGAAATTAAGCAGTCCATGACTCCATGTAAAGAGGCCTTCAGCTAACTCCTACCCCTAAAGTGGTTGCATGGGCTCGATAGAGAAAGAACACGACGAACGTTAGCCTTGATAACAGGATTTTGCCCTCTGAATAAGCATCTTCAGACAGTGGAGTTGAGGACGATTTCATTTCTCGGATATGTGGGGAGTGGAGGATGAAACAATCGCTCATATTCTTGCCACTATTATTTCTTAAGTTATCATGCATACAAGAGACGTGATGGATAAACGAACAAACGGACAGTGTGTCTGTCCGTTTGCCAGTCTGTCCGTCTGTCCATCCGTCCATCATATTTCTTGGACATTTTGAAAGTTATTCAGAACTCGATCACTAATACAATGATATCACAACTTCTTCTGCATGAGCAACATTTAAAAATATACCGATCAAATTTACTAAACTCTTAACTTTCATATTGAGAGGAGTATTGAGTATATAGAGTATAGTAATATGTTGTATACATATTAAAGTGCATGAAGTAGTACTTATTTCACAAATAAGAAGTTTGGCCAGTCCCATTTTTAAAATCATTTCATCTTTTCTTGTTACAGACGTCAACAGAATATTATTCTCTTTATCCAGTAAAAGTAGAAGTATTTAATCTCAGTGTAGATTAGTGGCATGCCTAGAGTACTGCAAGGTTAGGTGTGTTAGTCTCACCTTGACTATTATTCTACCTAAATGATCTTAAGGAGAGAGAACCGAGTGCTTAACTTGTGTTAGTTACAGATAGTAATAATAATAATGATAATAATAATAATCTTTATTTGCCCAATAGGATAACCTCAATTACAGGACAAAGTATGCAATAATCTTTAAAAATAAGTCTAAAACGTATTGCATATGCTACAATAAAATTAATATAAATTGTTGAGTATTAATATAGTTATATAGATAAAAATACACAAATAAAATTAAGAAAAAAACTACATTTAAAAAACTCTATTTATAAGAGACTCATGGACGTATCTAAAAATTGTTTTTTGATACATGTATTAATATCACAGTTATTGCTTATTTTATTAACATCGTGACACATATTTGTAATAGGTGACTTCAAGTGTACATTTGTTCTCGAGTTATTGCAAAGAATATGCTTTGTCGCTTCGATCCAGTACCACAAATAATACAAATAAGCATCTGAACCTTAGCATTAGAGTTAATCAATGTTTGATGCTAGTCTTGTGATTGGTATAGAATAAAGATAGTCTCAATTAACATTGTAAAAATTGTAAATATTTTAATTCAAAGAGGTTATGAAACCTGATATATTCATATATATTCATTAGCATATATTCGCAAATACCAGCAAGCTTCCTCATCTCTGTTCTGTTTTTGTAATTCGTATACTCATCTCAAGAGCTATACTAATTATAGATATCTAAACCATATTAAATATGAATATTGCAAAGTTAACAGGTATGTGCTCAATGTCACGTTCTAAAAGTATTTCTGATTATATTTATGACCTATACGGTAATAAATATAATCAGAAATACTCTTGTACATGAAGCTAGAGTTTCACTGCTTATCAGATAAGGCAAACTCTTATTATGTCTTACTGCCCACGTAGGCTTAGTGGAAACAAAATATTTATTTTCAGGCACATACCTATTGAACTTAACAAATCTATCTGGTACTTTAAAATATTTGTTAGAATATGACAAAGTGTATGCTTTAAAATCTCAGAACAAGAATTTATTTTACATTTTTCTGTATTACTTAAATTTCTTTAGAAGATCTAGCTGATATACCGGGTGGCCACGAGTCAAAGTACGCCCCCAATAATTTGGTTGTTTTTGTATTTAAAAATTTGGTTTTTGGTACACATAAATTAGACAATAAGAAGCTACTTTCAGCCTAACAGGAATGAACATATCACTTCCGGTTGAACCGGAAGTAACATCAACTTTTTTCCTTAAATGGAACGACTATATTTTTTTATGGTTTCTCATTAAGCATGAATTTCTAAGTGCAGCAGTTTTTTAGATGTAAAAAATTCCAAAAAATAAGTGAGATACGAACAATTATTTAATTTTTTCAAAATGGCCGCGTCAGATGAATGCGATGTAAGAAAATTACTAAGTAGGCTATGGAAATTATTAGTAAGGTTGTAGACTTGTCTGTAAAGAAGAAAATAGTTGTTTGAATTACTGATAGGTACCAGTACTTTTAGTTTTTTTTCAAAAACACGGAATTTCATTTTCATTTTCCTTTCCGTAGGGGTCCTATGGAATTTTTTTAACTGAACTGTGCTATTTCTTTTATTATTATGAAATAATGATTCATAAACTATAATGTTTTCGCCATTAATCATTTCTTAACGATATCCTTCGTAATAATAGAAGTATTTTTAAAAAGTAAGCGCCAACAAATCATTTTAATAAGGTATCTATCTACATTTAAATCCAAAATTGCAGATAGCCATGAAAATGACAGACATTCACAACAATTGAATTAGTCTTGCCTTACCCACTAATTTTCAGAAGCAAGTGTATTAAAGTTGTTATAAACAAAAAAAAAATAATATAAAATAGCTGAAAATTATTCAAGAGATGAAAAAGTTGACATGATCATTATTTATGGAGAGACTCGACGTAATGCAACTAGAGCACAAAGTCTGTATGGACGGAGATATCCAGAAAGAAGACAACCTCCGAGAAACTATTTCGCCCGGTTGGAACAACAATTTAGAACTGAACCTAATGTAGAAATTGAAGAAAGATTTATTGTGGATGAAGACGCGGAAATTAATGTATTAGCTTTAGTGCATGTTGACCCAACCATTTCGATAAGACAAATTGAACATGAATTACCGGTTTCCAAAGAATCAGCCAGAAAAATTTTAAAGAAACACGGCTATGGTTCTTATAAATATCAATTGCATCAATTTTTGTATGAGAATGATTATTATCAACGAAGAATAACCTTTTATAACTGGTTACAGTTACGCCAATTAAGAAATGAGAATTTTATCAAAAACATTTTGTTCACTGATGAATAGAGATTTACAAACCTTGGGTTATTTAATCGAAACAACACTCGACATTGGGCAATTGATAATCCTTACATTATGAGACAGGGGCGGTTTCAGGAGCGGTTTGGCTTCAATGTTTGGTTAGGCGTACTGGGCGACCATTTCATAGGTCCATTAATTTTTAACGAAACTCTAACTGGACCAAGATATCTAGAATTTCTCCAAAATATAATAGTTCCACAGATTAATCAAATTCCCAATACCAATATTGACGAGGTTTACTTCCATCATTACGGGGCTGGACCACACAATGCTATTATCGTTAGGGATTACTTAAACCAATTATTTCCATATCGTTGGATTGGGACCCACGGTCCAGTCAGATGGCCTGCAAGGTCGCCTGACTTAACCCCACTCGATTTTTTTATTTGGGCACATGACTGCTCCAACCACAAGGCAAAATCTGGAAGAAAGAGTTCGACACGAAATTGCACAAATAACACCTCAACAATTTACAGAATGTTAGACGTGCAACGATAAGTCGTGCTACTCTGTGTATTAATCATAACGGTGAACAGTTTGAACAATTTTTATAATGGTTTATTATAATTTAGGTTTTAAATAGTTTTGTTATTCTTGGTAATTTATTTATGGTTGTAACGTTATACCTATTAAAATTATTTCTTCTTTAATTTGTGTTTACTTTTAAAAAATACTTCTATTATTGCGAAGGATATTGTTAAGAAATGATTAATGGCGAAAAAATTATAGTTTATAAATCATTATTTCTGATTAATAAAAGAAATAGCACAGTTCCATTAAAAAAAAAAATCCATAGGACCCCTACGGAAATGAAAATGAAAATTAAATTCCGTTTTTTTAAAAAAAAAACTAAAAATACTGGTACCTATCAGTAATTCAAACAACTATTTTCTGCTTTTCAGACAAATCTACAACCTTACTAATAATTTCCATAGCCTACTTAGTAATTTTCTTACATCGCATTCATCTGACGCGGCCATTGTGAAAAAAATAAAAAATTGTTCGTATTTCACTTCTTCTTTGAAATTTTTTACATCTGAAAAACTGTTGCACTTAGAAATGTATGCTTTTTGAGAAACCATCAAAAAAATATAGTCATTCCATTTAAGAAAAAAAGTGGATGTCACTTCCGGTTCACCCGGAAGTGATATTTTCATTCCTGTTAGTCTAAAAGTAGCCTATTATTGTCTAATTTATTTGTACCAATACCAAATTTTTAAATACAAAAACAGCCAAAATATTGGGGGCGTACATTGACTCGTGGCCACCCGGCACGAATGAAACATTTTAAACATGAACATAGAAATGAAACTATTTACGCATTTCCTATTAATGGCTTTACACGAAATGAAATATCAACATTTAAAAAAATGCATCGTATTGGTTTTTGCAAATAGAAAACTGTGATATACCTAGTAATTAATTATTATACTCTTCGAAAACGAAGATTATATTGCATTTTATCGATACATTTCTAAATCTGGTAATTTCGCTCATAGAGAAAAAAATTTCATACGACTACGGCTGTGATCGAATTCTGAAGAACTTTCAAAATGTACGTCCGTCCGTCCGTCTCTCCGAGCATCATATTTCTTGTAAGCACAATAGCTTAAGAATGAAAAATCCGACTGTATTGAAATTTGCTAGTAAGTTCGTGTCTGCTAGAGGAGGAACCCAACCCTATTTTGAAGACAATTAATCAATAAACAAAAAGTCAATTATTTAAATTTTAAAATACATATTTTTCTAGGTTTTATAATTAAGCAATAAATGTATTAAACTAATATCATTTACAAAAAAAAAAAACTGCGAATAGAATGTGCAATAATTATATAAAAAGTGCAGTGTATAGGCGAAAACGGTTAGCTTATTTGACTGTAACATTATTAACAATGTCAATAAATATCAAATTACTATATTATAATAACAATAAATATCTTTATTTAAGACAATGCATGAACACACATTTCAATTTACATAGGCGAAGTTTGGCAATAAGCTACTCTAACACTTAACAACTGTGTCTATTTATACATACTATTACTATCACCTATAAATAAATAGAACTGCCACTAAAACTAACATTACTAAATTAAGACAATGATAACAACATTTAAGATCATAGTACGAAGAGAAGTAAAAAGAGATTATTTATTATATTTTTAAGAAAAAAGCAATTCCTTGCTAACAGATAAACTTGTGACTATTGAAAAAACTTAAGGACAAATATATGTATCATGTGGTTATCTATATGATTGTAGTTTTTAACACCAGATAAGCTAATGACTTTTGAATAAAATGCAGTTGATTGCTGAAGAATGATTAATGTTACTCGAATGCAACTCATTTCAAGGTATGAGCTTGTCTCTCAAATATCGCATTGTATGTGCAATACTTCAACATATTGATATATATTTTTTTAGACACTTTTTATTTTTATCTTTCATAGATTAATTTTTGTGCTATTTGCAAAATCCTAGAATATGTTTTATTATAATACTTCAACCTTGTGCAAGCAGCAGAGTCTGAAGTTTCCTGATACTATTATACGATTCGAATGTATTTACCTCTCACTTTACCCACGAATATCTCAGAAACGAAGGAGCAGAAAAAAATTCAAAAAGTATTATGTTTTCATTATGTCTCTATTCTAAACCATTGACTGAAATTTGAATAATATGAGTTGGGCGGTTTTGAAGTTCTGCTAAGTTATATTAAAAAATGTCCAACTTTTTAAGGAAATTTTGACCACACCCGTTTTAAATCCATTATTATCTAGAAAAATATGCCTACTATGTTAATAATATTTTATATACCGATAAAGCACGGCATATTTTGTACGAGGAAACTTTTTCATAATTTTCATTCTAAAATTTTGCAGTTATTCTCAAGAACGTGACCTCATGTTCATTCGGTTATTTATCAATGTATTTAAAACGTTCTTGATAAAATAGTTAATTATATAAAATCTAATCATTTACTGAAAAAAGAATTGATATGTATCAAACATTAACTTAGTTATCAAGCGCAATAGATAATATTACCGCATGCTTGCAATAGTATTCAGGGAATGATTTAGAATGGACACATAATGAACACATAATTTTTTCAATTTTTTTCGCTTCTCTGTTCCTGAGATATTCACGGTTAAAGTGAGGGATCAATACATTTCAATGGTATATTAGGTAACAATTTCCGATCAATTAATTTGTTGAACTGTCATGCATCAAGCCTAACCATTATACTCTTCGCCGATTTTACGCATATTTTATATAATTGTTGCACATTCTATTGGATATTCTTCAAAACGTTTTGTAAGTAAAGTAATTTTATGCCTTTTTTGTTTAATTACAAAACATACAAAAATTAGATTTTTTTATTCAAATAATTAATAACCTTTTTATTAATTGATAATGTTGTTCAATATAGTCATTCCTCTAGCTAACACTAACTTCATGTCAAAATTTGAATGTAATCGGACTTTTCATTCTAAAGCTGTCGTGCTTACAAGAAACGGGACGGACGGAGAGACAGACAGACGGACGAAAATTTTGAAAGTTATTCAGAATTCGATCATCAACACAGTGATGTGAAATTTTTCTCTCTACGAGCAATATTGCCAGTTTTAGAAATGTGTCGATCAAATGGAATGCACTCTTCGTTTTGTATTTGCGACAATTATTCAGTTGAAGGGCTGGGGGCGAATTAGGGGTAAATAAGTAGAGCAAGGTAGTAAGAAGAAAGGTTCACGAGGCAATGAAATTGTATTTCCCTGCACCAAGAAACTGTAAACACTTAATACGATAAGATACTAATTAGAAATACTGAATTCCTTTTTATGTCTATTCTAGGCTTAAATATCCGACACTAATTTTGTGCACATAACATAATAGTAACGAAAATTGGTGGTAGAACTAGTTCATAGAAAATTCTAGAAACATTTGACAGTAAAATAATGTCCCATCGACAAAAGTGGATCGGGCACCGCAGTTGCCGCCTCTTGGTGGAGACATTGTAGGCATCTGTAGGTACCATTTCCCCCCAACGGCAGGTCATGTGACCTCTACCTCTTCGAGAGAGGGGCAAAAAATATAGGGCAGCTTAAAAGTTGCTTATTTTTGCCCAAAAAATGTACCTGAATTTTTTCAGAAAATAAATTTCGGTCAAGAATATCCCTAGATTTTTGTTTTTTCCCTAGATTCTTTTTTTTTTTCTTCAGAAAATTCCAAAAAAAATCAGGCAAGTTCTTTAGATAGAAATAAACAACTTTTCCCCTTAAACTGTTTCTTCAAATTGCTTCCTTCTCCCATAATAAAATTACAAAAAAATTAATTTTTAGACCTTCATTAATTTGTTTAGGGAAAAGTAAGTGTTATAGAGAAAAATCCAAGAACCTAAACTTGCTTATTTTTGTACAAAGAACATGCCTGACGTCTTCCAAGATTTTTGAGCCAAGAAATAATTTCGGTCAAGTATTTCACTAAATTTTTCTTTCTTCAGAAAAGTTCCGAAAAATTCATACACATTCCTTAGACAAAAATAAACAACATTTACCAGTTTTACTGCCACTGCCCTGATTTAACAGGGAAAATTATCTTTATTTTTGGGAGAAGGAAGCGTTTTAGAGAAAAAGTCCAAGAGGCAAAAGTTGTTTATTTTTGTGTGAAAAATACATATGAATTTTGGAATTTTTTTGAAGATGAAAAAATCTAGGGAAAAAAATAATCTATGGAAAATCTTGTCTGAAATTATTTCAGCTAAAAAATTGTGGCTCTTGGAGTTTTTCTCTAAAACGCTTCCTTCACCCTTTCTTTTAATTTTTTTTTTTTCGGGAGAAGGAAGCACTTTGGAGAAAATGTCCAAGAGACAAAAGTTTTTTGTTCTTGCCCAAAAAATGTATCTGAATTTTTTCAGACTTTTTCGTAACATTTAAGCGGCCCTTTGTTTTTTACCTCTCTCTCGAAGAGGTAGAGGTCACGTGACCCGCCGTTGGGAGGAAATGGTACTTACAGATGCCTACAAGATCTCCACCAAGCGGCGCCAACTGCGGTGCCCGATCCACTTTTGTCGATGGAATCCCGTACTACTAGAACATCCCAATTGTTGGAGGTACCGCGGCAGACACTTTGATCCTGCAACGTTTTCACTTTTAAGCCATGCTTAGTGAATGTCAAGCTGATATTGATTGATTCATTGATTGACTTGCCAGCGTAAGGTGGGCATTGCTGCCAATTCGGGTGCATGGAGATTTGTTCCACCACGCAGCCCGATCGCCCGCCGAACGTCCATCTGCAGTCGACCGGTCGCCTATTACATATTCATGCGGCTCCACCCGACCGACTAACGGATCATCCCACCGTGTGCCGGAACAAACCCCCGGTGCTTTTATGTACCGCCGGACCGGCTGCATACGCTGGATTGGACATTGGACATGCTTATAGTCAGCAGCGAGAGCCGCATGACGCATGGGGTAGGAGTATAGGATGGAGCGTGTAGGTGTTTGTGAGAAGTTTCTTCTTGTTTTCCTTCTGTCTTCATCGGATGAAAAGTGTAGGCGTTTCTGAGATGCTTCTTTTAGGTTTTCGTGCTTCTTTTTACTTTCAGGTTTTTATGAGATGATTCTTTTTAGTTTCTCTCTGTGACCATCTTCTCTCCTATTCTACTTCTGAGTTTTCTGTTTCTTCTGTTTCTGAGTCTGGCAGTGTGTATATCCTTGATATTTCTTTATTGTATTCTGTTTTCTTTTGATGTGCTGATTTTTCTCAGTGTGTATAATCCTTTCATAGCTTATTCATTATCCTCTTGAGTGTTGTTATCCATGTGTAGCATGGCCTCCCTATTTTCAGTCTGTTGCTGTTCAATCGCAGCGCTTTCTTTAGTAGGTGTGTCGTGTCTCGTCTTTTTACGTTTCCCCAATATTTCATTGCGTATGATTCTATTCTTTTAATTATTGTTCTTCCCTCTAGTAATGTTGACGTTTTCTGTCGTTTTTGTGGTTTTTACGTGTCCCCAATATTTCATTGCGTATGATTCTATTCTTTTAATTATTGTTCTTCCCTCTAGTAATGTTGACGTTTTCTGTCGTTTTCGTGGTTTTCCTGTTTTTGCTAGCAGTTGGATAATGTTCCTTTCAGCTCTTCTCAGGCCTCTCCTGTTGGCCTTTGTCGTTGCTGCGTGTTTCGTGTCTCGTCTTTGTACGTGTCCCCAGTATTTCATTGCGTATGATTCTATTCATTTGATTATTGTTCTTCCCTCTAATAATGTTGACGTTTTCTGTCGTTTTTGTGGTTTTCCTGTTTTTGCTAGCAGGTGGATATAATGTCCCTTTCAGCTCTTCTCAGGCTTCTTCTGTTGGCCTTTGTCGTTGCTGCGTTTTTCTAGTCTTTGTACGTGTCTCCAGTATTTCATTGCGTATGATTCTATTCTTTTGATTATTGTTCTTCCCTCTTTTTTGAATTATTAATTTCGTTTATAGTCTCTATCACTATGAAAAATTCTCACATCACTTTTCTTATTTGCAATGATCTAAGGCAGATTAATCATATCTCTAGCTGTTATAAAAATAATTTTACAGTAGCTCCTATACTTATGATGCAGGTTTTATTACTAAGAATAGTACTTATTTTACTGCTAGATTTAGCAAGTAAAATTTCTATAATTGTATTCTTTTTATGATGTAGTATTACAATTATCCTGTAAATGAGTTCTCTGACGGGCGATGAAGCTATTATTATTTATATTTTGCTTTTTTGACAAAATGTTTAAAATGTGTTGAAATTAGAACAACATTATTTCCCCTTGTATATAAACCGATAATATTAAAAGAAAATCAAACTAAAACCTCTGCTTGTATCTGAAATTCTACCCAGGATTGGGGTGTTGCCATCCGTTAACCCCGACACATTTTTGTGTCAATCCGAACGACAGACTGCATGCTTTGGTAACAGCGACACACTTTATGTTCCACCCTCGGCACTCAGCTGCCTACATCTCACATTCTTCACCCGCCTTGCTTTTAAAATTCAAAGATTTTCACATACTTAAAAGGCTACATCAGATATTCCATTATCTCTTTTAGTATTTCGTATACTATCATGATATACATAAGCTGGGCTACATGGAGGATTATCCTTATTTTAAGCATGCAAGCAAATAGAACATTAACAGATTAATAATAATTGTTTAAATGAAAACGAATTTGTTTACTTTCGTAATATTTCTTGTTTAAATTGAGGAATAAATAATTCTAAAGAACTCTACATGTAGTTATTAAATTAAATTATTGAAACTGAAAATTTTATTTAAATATACGTATTGATCTTTTCAAAAGAAACTTACATATACACAAAGTTTAAACCTAATGCGAGATACATATTAACTATAGTATTGGAGTAAAATTATTTATTGAAGGACCAAACATATCAATATCATTCAATAAAAAGCGAATATTTAATGTAAATACAGTGTGCCACTAAGTGAAGATGGAGCAACTGATTACATTTCTATCCACGGTTATTATGGACATGATTTGATTTTTGATGATTTTTTTTCAGTTGTAAATGCCCAATGAAGCTTTTCCAAGTAATAATAAAATGAGAAAGTAATGCAGTATTTGTAATACAGGGTGTAATTAGTTTCATGTCATTAAAAAAAACTGGTTGTAGGGAACGACAAGACAAACCAAAAAACCTTATATAACATGGGGTCCAAAGCTCATAATTTTGGAAAAAAAATAAACAAAAATTTCGCAAACTTTCAATAAAAATTTTTGAGAACTGCTGGAATATTGAGGTAGGTTTAGATCTAGATCTGATCTGAAGAATGCTATACTCTAACTCTCCCTTGTGCAATATTTTAGTTACTGTCGGTGTTTCGTTACGTACACACGTCCAACCCGCCGTTCGTTGTTTTTGTTATTTTTGAATTTCGCGTAATTGTGTATTTATAGTTAAGATTTATTTTATTGACTTACCGTTCAAGTTGTCAAATTCTTGATTACGTACAGACACAACTTACTTGTTCGTTCTTTTTGTATTCCTTTTTGGCTTTTGTACCAAGTTTTTATTTTATTTTTCTTTATTGACAACGTTAGTTGATAGTTTAGTGTTTAGTGTTGAACGAAGTGCGTATGTACTTAATTCGACGTACCGAACTGTGTATTGATACAGATGCAGAGATTTTGAATCATTTAGGTAGGTGTTAAGCTTTTAACCCAGGACACTCATTTATGTTACAAATGTTAATAAACCACATTTAAATTTTCTAAATTATAAACAATCCAATATTTTGTTCCAAATTAAAAAACACACATGTAAAGAAATGCTCTGTTTAAACCTCTATGGCCATTATTTGCTTGCAATTGTGCACGAAGAGAGAACGAATTATTTACCTCTTTATACTTGCCTCAGTTCAGTTGAGGCGGTACATCAAAGGCGGTCGATGATTCTTTGACACCGCGTGTGCCGGCCAGCACTTTTTAATGACAATTTAAAAGTTGTATAATTGGGAAGTACAAGTCCATCGACCAAGAAAAGCAGTGGTTCTCAATACTTGCCTACCATAATAACCTAGATCAGTGTTTTTCAAAGTGCCCCTAGAGGGAAAAGTCATAAAGGTTTTTTGTTTGTCTAGTCGGTCCCCATTACCAGTTTTATTAATGACATGAAACTGATTACACCCTGTATATCGCCTTGTATCATATTCTCCACTTTGTGTTGTATAATAATACGTAAAGTGTTATTTGTAACACAGCTCCAGAAACTGAATATTTTTCAAGCAATCTTGAATCATCAAATCTACACTATTATTTATTTTTTAAGAATCTGTTCAGAACCTTCTGATTTCCATTTCTATTTATATGTTTTCGAATTAAGCCAGTCACTATAGTACAAAACGGTATGAAAAACTGCAGAACTTTTTGAGAGGCAAAAAAATAATAAACTCGGTTTTTGCACCCTTTTCCGAGCCGGGAACATTGTTAAATTAATGAAAAATGTAAATTCACAATAAGTTTTTGAAAAGAATTCTGGAATGTGTGCAAACCTTGGAGAACATTTTAATAATTATTAAGCATCTTGTATATTGCAAAATTGCAAATTGTTGTTTAATAAACAAAAAGTCGTGACCGTGTCATATAACAAAATGGTGAGAAAAATTTACCGAGGTAACAAAAATTATATAAAATTACAAGGACTCTATTCTGTTGCATAAACAATCATTTCCATAACTTTGACAATTTTTTCGACAAAATATATCATATATATTCATGAAAATGTAATCCATTGGAATGAAAAATTTTTAAGGCAAGCATAAATTCATTTTAGGCCTTTGTTCTCATTTTTAACTTAATCTTCATTACTGTAGTGGATTATGTAGATACTAGTTTAATCTGCATGGCCGTAGGGAACTGTGTGGATGCTAGTTGTTGAATGAGAATTTTCAAATAAGAAATTATACAAATTCATTTTAGGATTTTAATTTGCTATCATAACCAGAATTCAGATTATCGAAAGAATGCAAAGATTTCATTAATGTTTTTACACATAGTTTTTCTTTTAGTTCTCACAGATAGTTATTTTTTCTGCTGTTTGCAAAATCCTATAAAGAATATGTTTCAATACAATTAAGCAAACAAATAATATCACTTTTAAATATTATATTAAAGTTAATAAACAACTATTTGCAATGTTTCGGTTATCGTAACAGGGCGCAAACTTGATTCAAGATGTCTAATGATTATTAAAATGTTTTACAAGGTTTGCATACGTTTCGCAATTTTCTCATAAAGTTATTTTAAATTTTGTTAATTTAACAGTGCTCCGGGGGCGGAAAAGAATATATTCTCTTTTTACCTCCTCCAATATTGTTGCAAAAATTAAAAACTTTCACAATTTTATTCTAACCTAGTCTAACTTCACTATTGAAATCCGTGGTGACTGCCCTAAATATCTGAGTTTCAATTTTATAAATCAAGTGTCACCGAAGTTGATTAATGAGCTTGTTCCATGATATTTTTTTTATATGGTTTTCATACTTTTTCATATAGTATTCGATATTCTCATTATACACTTAAAATTTCGTATTATTAACTTTTTCCGTTCTCGAGATATAAGGAGTTGAAATTGGTAATAGTTGCAAAAACCGAGCGCTCATATGTGACGTCACTGTACGTAAGTGACGTAAGAAAAATGGCTTTCTGGGACCTTTCAAATTTAACCTGAAAAGTCAAAAAACATGGAATTTTTAAACGCTGGTAACTAAATAAATATGTCGAGTGAAAGTTCGTTCTATGTCTCTAAGGAAAGGAGAAGGTCGGCGATCAATTCTAATGGTAAATTGCATGGTCAAAATTGAAAATTCGTCCCGGCAGGAGCGATAGAAAATTGTAATTATTTGACATTTCACTAAATTGTACTCCCTACTGTCAAGTAGTAAACAAAACAAACAATACTTTGAAAACACTTATAATTATAACAAGTAAGGAGCATCAACTCTATTGAGATCGCCGAGTCTATGCGTATAGTGACGTAGCGCTTGGCCACGCCCCATTTTCGCGAGATGGAGATTTGCAATAGTTTTTAAGATACTAAACGTGCGAATAAGATTCAATTTTTTTGCAGATCCATTAATTTATACTTACACTTTCGATTTATGAAATAAAATAAAATGCTGAACAAGCCCATTTTGTGGCAGCACTTATTGACTCGGTTTAAACACACATTTTCTACCTGATTTTCAATCATCTGTTCAAAGTCTCTTGATTTTCTTCTCCATTTTCATATTTTTACGCCCGATGGTATGAGATGGGTATATGAATTTAGAAGTAAAGTTTGATGTTTTGTTTGTCTCCTGTTTGCCTTTGTAACATACGAATCGGCTCAGATGTGATTCTCTTATGCGATTTAGTATTTCAATCAGAAGTTCTATAGATATTTATATACATGAATTCTAGATTTCTTTGAATTTTCATGTTTCTGACCATGTACATTACGAAAATTAAGGTCTTTCAATTCCATTACTATGTCTGTGTGTCTGTTGTCTGTCTGTTAGTGCTATATTTAATTTACCATTTCACGGAGAACAGGTGTTGGTAAGTAGTTGACGCTACTGCCAGCGAACAAATAGATACAGATAAATGGCAATAATAATTGGCATATTGTACTTTTAATGAAAAATAGACAGGGCAGGGCGTTCATCATAAAAAAAAATCAACAATGGTGAAAATTTGTAAAGGTATTTACGCAAACTTTCCATTTTTAGTTCCCTTGCATACAGGGAAGTACTGCCTTCGGGAAAAAAATCGCACTTCGAGATTTTTTCGGATTTTCACGTTTCAAATCACATGGATTTCGAAAATACAGGTTTTCAATATCATCAGTCTGTCTGTCTGTCTGACTGCCTTCTGTCGATCTGTCTGTCTATTGATGGATTAGCTAAAAAGCTACTTGACGGAGAACAGTCAAACTTGGTTGATAGCTAACGCTACTGCTGCAGAAGAAATGGTTAGACTTTCACTGGAAAATATACAGGGTGGGCTGTCTAAAGGGAATAGATAATTAAAAACATTTTTTATTGCTCTTTCAATTTAAATTTAAAATGTCCGCGTTTCGTGACATCCTAACCCTATTGCCAAAAAAAAAAAAAAAAATTCTTGAATATTTTTTTACCGCTACTATAAAATAGATTTAGAAATAGAATTTTTTCTGAAATATAAAATTTATATGTTTCATGACATTCTAAACTTATTTAAAAAAAAAAAATTGAAAATATCTACAGTACTACTGTCCACTACGTGTATGTGCAACTAAAAATATGACAGATGGCAATAATATTTAGCAAATAGTTAACTCATTTGGTAATGAAGACATCTATTACGGTTCTATTGAAAAATATACAGGGTGGTCATCCTAAGAAATAATTTAACCATGATGGAAATTCTTAAATGTATTTACACCAGCTTGCCATATTTGGCACCTTTTATTTAATATTGAATTTTTGCTGTCGGATGATCACTCTATATATTTTTTTGACCAAAGTTATCAGGTTTTCTTTATAATAATAATGATAACTACATTGGGATTATTATTCTCATACGTCGTGTCGTTTCGTAATTAATAATAAAGAGAGAAAGTCCTAAATACCTTTACCAATTTTTAATTATTGTGGAGGAGGTAAAATGAAATTTTGATACTGCTTTAAAAGGCAATCCCGGATTTCCTACGATGTTGGCTACAGTGCACCTTATAAACAACAAAAAATTGGAGCCTTCCTCATAAGATATAAGTGTGGCGTTTCTGTAAAAATTACATCTTTTTCGCCGTTAAAATGTTTATTTTTAAAATCTGTAATTCTTTGATAACTCACGTCTGGTTGCATTAGAGAACAAAGAGCTCTATTCCAAACTTTTACATTCAAAAGGACTATCTTCTGCTGTTTGCGAAATTTTACAAGAAACATTTTGAAACACTTTGAAGTAGAGAATATAATTATGAATCTTTCTTTATTAGTTATTTTAATTAAAATTAATAGTTTCTGAGAAATATTTTATTCTATTTTTATCATAAGTTATAATTTCCAATTCAATATTAAATTAAACTAAATTAATTGTTTTAATGCAAATAAATTTGAACGTTTTGGCATCTACCGTTATGCTATTTATTCTAAACTATGTCTTAATTGTATCCAACACTTTGTTAATTTTCACTGCTTTTGTGCCTATGTCTATGAATTGTTTGTCATTCAACCCATATAAATATATTTAGTGTATCATCTGCAAAGTGAAGTAATTTACATCTTTCTGATTTAATCATGATCATATCATTAATATAATGAGTGACAAGTGTAGACTGCAATAAGTTACCTTTACCAAACTAGTAAAATTTGTTGATTTTGCTTTTTTTTTCTCTCCGAACGCAGGTTTAAACGATTAACAGGGATTTTATGATTAAACCAGAAAACCTTACATGCTAAATAAAATGAAAGAAAATATTGCTATGAGGTTAAAATCTAGTAACTATGAGTTATAGGAGAACGAATGTAAAAATAGTTAGTTTCATGTTAGTATAATGAGCGCCTAGTATGAAAAAAAATTAGAAATCAAAATTATATTGTAATTGCCATTAAACCAAAGAATTAGAAAATCATATTTCTTTTCACTTCGTTAATAAAATGCTTTATAATTTTATAGAACCCTGGAAATCAATGAACTGCTGTATCAACATTTTCAAAATACTAATAAAGTTATGTAAATAACAAAAATCTCTTAACTTCAAGAGCTCTTTTTAGGTCTAAGAAGACAGCTACTACTACAACCTTTCTTGTATTAAAGAAATATTTAAAAATAACAAATTTACTTTTTATAACACTGTTTAGCATGAATAATTTTCTCTAAATACTAGTCCTTGTGGCAATTTATTATACATTCACTAAATTTTTAACGGATCACTGCTTCCTTTTTTTCACAGAAGGCAACGTGTTTATTGATCTAATCTCAGAAAATTTTGTTCCAACAATAGGAATTACCACTGAGTTTTTCAATAAATTCTGATACCTGAATACAAAGGCATGCTTTTAAATGAAGCATTACTGCCATTATAAAAGGCGTTTTTTTATTAATATAGGAGTTTACGTGTTTTCATTTTTGTTTAATTTCTCATTCTGTAGTATGAAGTACTTCTGTTTTTTTTTTGGAATTATTAATCATGGAACGACATGGTATTTAAATTTTACGTGACGGCATATCGCATGATATATATAACAATTACGAACATTATGAAATCCTCACTCGAGTCGTTGAAAAGATTACACATTAGTTGAAATATTATGTTTTTTTGTTAGTACCAGTCAAATAGGGAAAATTAGAGGAAGAAACCCGATAAAGTTTTGAAATTCAGTACAGATATTCATTCGAGCGTACTATTAAATATACAAGTCCCCATCTCTACCATTGGGATGCCGAAATTATATTTCATGTACAAAATAACGCTTATAAAATTCTCTACAAATAACGTCCTATAGAATATTTCTTTATATATTACTATGTTTCTCGAAAACACAAAATCAAAAATTTGGTCGACGCATTTCTAAAATGGCAAATATCGCTCGCAGTGAAAAAATATCCCAATCATTGTATTAGCCATGAACAACTTTCAAAATCTCCGTCATCTGTTCGTTCGTCTATCGAGAAATATGAAGGTTATGGACCATTTTGATTGTTGATAAGATTCTATAAACATAAAAAAACTTCATGGTATACTAGTGAACGTTTCCCCAATCAAGATGGTATAATCGGGAGATATTAAAATCGCAAACAAATACTTAAATATTAATTTCTCAGCAATAGATGCAGAAAGAATGTACAGGGACATTTTTTGTAGAAAATTTTATAAGCCTCATTTTTTATATGAAACATATTTCTGATATCACTAATGATTAGAGAGATAAAAGCACAAACAAAAGTACCATTTTTCCAGAATTGTGGCTCAAGCGCAACAGACAGAGGCCGGGACTTTTGGTATATTCAGTAGTTCGCCTGAATGAACATCTATACCAAGTTTCGAAACTGTATCATCTTTTTCCGTAAAGCGATGAAATTTATTCTAATTTGACTGGACTATCGTTACCCTTCTTATAGACTACCCATTGATAATTCAAAAGAATGACTGTTTACTACCGTTAGATGGTGATATGTACTCTGGTCATGTTGTATTACATTGCATTAGTTAATTGTACGTAATGATTGATATTGATTTAGGATCTATAGACGACAATAATGAAAGTTTTAGCTATGATGCAGGAAATAGTATTTGTAACTTAGCTAAATTCGTCAACAATATAGTCTTCTCGGACCATACTGTTGTGTTTATACCTCTCTAGGTACTCTGAAACTTCTACGCCTTAATGGATTTGCTTCTCTTTACTTTTTCTTCTTCTCTATCTTTTTGTTTTGTGATACTGTACGAAAGCTTTATAAGTTTAGGTGAATCACGAGGAAAAGGGAGCGGAGGCGAAAAATGGGTTAACCTGTAAATTTAACAGTTAAATATTGTACATAAAATAGCTTAGAAATGTAAGATTAATTCTACGAAGAGTGTGTATTGTTTTCCTCGCTTACTCAAATTCCTTTTAAATTTCACTTCTCAGTTTACGCATATTGCGAAAATTAAGGTCTTTCAATGCCGTCAGTCTGTCTGTCTGATAATCTCTTGGCGCTATATCAACAAAACAATTTGATGGAGGGTAATAATATTCAGCAGATAGTTGACGCACTAGTCAATGAAAAAGATAAAACATGCTTTTAATGAACAAAGTACAAAGTTGGCAGACAGAAAAATAATTAATGAAAAAACCGTGACATAGAAAATTATATTTTGAATGAACAGATGTGTCAAATACAAATTACAATTGTCAAGGTAGAAAACTCTTGTGAAAAATACACAGTGAAAGAATAATTAATAAATGGTAGAAATAACATAAACTAAGCACTTGTCGAAAAGAAAGAATAACACAGACCTTCAAAAAAACACTTTCTTGTTTTTTTAAACCCAAATAGGTGATTCCGAAGGTTCTTGACGTGCTGAATTCGATGCCGTTCGTCGCTTTGCGCCATCACGTCACAATTTTGAGAAAACCTAACCTAAAAATGCTGAAAAGGCTATTTCTGCCTATATTCGTGCCTTAATAACTGAACAACGATATGAGATTGAGTAAAATGGACCAGACAATCTTATTCAGCTCTCCAAAATCTTCAAAAAGCAATAGTAACAATAAAAAAATATATAACTAAAGATGGCACAAACAGTATTTTATTTCTTATTATAGTAAGAAGTACTAGAATTCTTGTGGTGAGAATATATACAAGTAAATAGGACTTAAATAGCTAATTCATAGGATTTTCACGCGCTGAACACAATGCCATTTTGCTATATTAGCTCAGAATTTTAGGAAAACATAACCTCAAAATGGATAAAATAGTATTTTTATATTATTTTATCCATATTGCTGCAGCAAGATGCTGACCTGACATAGCAAAATGGGTAACGGCATTGTGTTGAACGCGACAAAGACCTATGGAATTAGCTTTATTGGTCCGATTTACTTGTAAATATTCTCACGACAAAAATTATAATATTCCTTGCTATACTCAGAAATAAAATAATGTTTGCGCTATATATAGTTGTTTTGTTTATTGTTACTATTGGTTCTTGAAGATTTTGGACAGCTGAATAAGATGGTCTGGTCCGATTTACTCAATCTCGTATAGTAATTCAGTTATTAGGGTACAAATATAGCAATTTTAGGTTAGATTTTCTCAAAATTGTGACGTGATGGCGCAAAACGGCCAACAGCATCGTGTTCAAAACGTCAGAAACCTTCGCAATCACTTGTATGAATTAGGAAAAAAACCTTGCGGGTCAGTGTAATTAACAACTAAAGGGAGCCAAACAGAGAGATAAGTTTTCCTCCAACACTGAACAAGGCGTATATTTAAAAATGTGAGTGAGTGATGATATTCTTGTATCTCTTGTATCTCTCTCTACTCTTGTTTTATCAATTTTCCTAACCAAATGAGAGATCACCACGTTGAATCAGTGCAGCGAAAATGCATCTGTTGGTAGCAACACTAGCATATTTCTTACGATCATGTCTCTAGAGCTCATAATATCGGTGTGAATTAATTGTCCAATAATCGAATAAAATTTGAAATTGATGAAAATCGTTAAAGCATAAATTACATTAAAATAACAACTATCAGGTTGTATCAAGTATATTATTTTATTGCAAGTGTTTTATTTAATTGACGTAAGTAAGAAATAATATGAAATACAATAAATTAACCATTTCTATATGACATTTTTATTTGCTGTATTCATAGAAACTTTACGTGTCGTAGAAATAGCACTAAAACATAACAACTTGATAAGAAAATGGAATTAATTAACCAGAACTTTTTATGGCATAATATTACGCAACCCGTTCCATTAAACAGGCATTTAAATTAAAACACAAATTTAATTATAGACGGTTTTAATGAATATTTATATAATCTATATTTTTACATTTTTATTAGGAGATATAAACCATTTAGGTACATAATTTTCATCTATTTAGTATATAAATCAAATAGGTACACTTTATAAATTAACTATTTTTTTCACAGACAATATTCTATATATAAATATTTACAATTAAATTATTATACAAGTTTTATCTAATAAATATTGCTTTCGAGGTTTAATTTTAGAGTTTTAATAAATAATCTACACTATCATTAAAATTTATACAAAGATTTATTTACACGGTTCCGTATTTGCTCACCATTTTCATTCATATTTAGCGTGGTCCTTATTTTTCGACCTCCGATTTTTTTTTTTTTTTTTTTTCGGGACATCCCCTGAAATGATGCCCCTTAATGAGAAAGAAAAGTGTGCAAATTCTCAGTTCAATTAGATAAAGAGAACATGTGCCGCAAAGTACTTGAAAATGTCGAAATTTAGATCTTCTAATTTGCACAGACTATAGAAATTAACGTTTCAATATTTTTTTAAATTAATTCATTTTATTAAAAATATAGTTTATTATTGGATCAGTATCAAAAATTACTCATATACAAAAACATTTTATTTCATTCTAGAGTATGGGCGGTAATAATCAATCAAATAATAACAGTCTGTGGCCTTTGGTTTTACCAACATTTTCATTGTTATTACACCTTCCCGAACTTCTGTTCCTGAAATATTCCAAGACCGATTTTATAATGATAAATACCATCAAAGAGAAACTATCAGTCTAGGCAGAAGATACAATGTACAGTAACATCACCCCAGCGAAGATTTATCCAGAAGTATCAGGAGCTTTTCAGCATGTCAGGTGGATGGCTAAAGTTATCTACTGCCTGATGATTTTCATTTTTCCCAGAGAGTTCACATTAACAGAATAATAAGAAGAAACTGGAATTCGTGATGTTTCTTTCTTTTTTGCAAGTTCATATACAAAGGCTTGGATTAACGCACCAAATCCGATTCAAGCTCTATCTCCCGACTTTGAGGATAAAAAGACTTATAAATTAGCCACACTACTGTTGCGAAATTTTGTAATCATTCGTGTTATCTAGCACCAGAAAGCGTGTCTCCAGCCATTTTTGATGACAAAGGTTCCTAAAGATACCAAAAAACAAATGGTGCAAGCATTAAAGTGTAAATAAAGGGACCTTAGACATGCCCCCATTTGTTGAGATTAAGAAATTTACAATTCTACCAAAAAATATTAAAAATCATATAAACAAGGGATGCGAGCAGTTCATTAAGCCCCCATCAAAGAATTTTTCAACATCGAAACCAAATTTTTGGAAAAGGACTCATCAACATGGAAAAATTATGACAGCCACAATGCTTGACTGGATGTGGTAAACTATTTGAAAGTCATCAACGATTCTGATGTAAGAGGAGTTAAATTGATTTTGACAACTTATTTACAAACAATTAAATTTAAAAGCAGTTTATTCAACAATTAGTCTTGGACTATCGACGCAAATATTCCGACTTTACATAACCACTTTGGCACGTGTTTCCCTTTGTTTGATTGAACTCAGATTTTACATGAATTATTTCTCAAGCGAAACAAATGTATGGGGTGTCCCGGAAAAAAAAATATTTTTTCGTATTCATATAGTTAAGGACCACTCTAATAAGTATATTTCATAAAACGGATCATATTGTTCTTTTCTTTCAATCATTATCTCATATGGCCTTAATATTAAGAGCAATTATACATTACCAAATATGAATTGATATTTAGTTAACAAAATATAAGATGTTCAGCTGGTCCGTATTAGATTAATAGCATTATCCGGAAACTATAGGGATAAGCCTGAAAATAGCAAATAAGTTCTCAAAATTGTAAAAGATTTTCTTTCTTTTTAGATATTTTAAATATAGTAGAAACATTAAACTAATTGCCATAAAAATTCCAATTGCTATAACTTTTGATCATTTGAAGATAAAACAACAAATAATAATTCATTCTAAAGGAAACTCAATGCTCCACAACTTCTATGAGGAGATTTTTGTAAAACTAAGCGCTGACGCTCTAGAAGGCAAAGTTAGCAGATATCTCGAAAGCTATTGAAGATAGGAAAAATATATAGCAATAACCTTGTTGTAAATTTTCTCACTTTTCAGTTTGTACAGAATAAATGTGACCTTCTACCTGCCTCCCTGCACCCCGTTCAAATCATAGGTTCGGGGACTTTTGATATGTTTACCTTCTAACTACCTCAAACACAGCTCTTAAGTCAAAAATTCTGTCCCCGACCATGTCCTCTACACCCCCCATTTTGACTGGAGTATTTGTAAAAAATAGTTTTTATCACCAACTTTTCACGGACGGCTGTTTAAATGAAGACCAAGGTATTGATTAAATTATTTCAGTTTTTGACAATATTATAATTAATTATTTTCCGATATGCTGAAATATTAAAGAGAATCGAAGACATAGTAAAATATAATGTATATCATTGATATCCATCACGAAACAGATTAAACAACGCTTTAATTTCAGTTTTTAATGTGGTGAGGGATTTGGCGTTCATGTAAATTAAAGACATCTTCATAAAACATCATTATTCAACAGTAATGATTGAAATAAAGGATAATATGGTCCTGTATAATGCACTAAAACAATAATGGCACTATAAAAACTCTTATTTAGTACCACACAACTTGCAATTGTGTTCAAATGAATGGTACATTAATACATTTTTTGCAGGACGAGCCTCTGAGAATTGTAGAATTAAAGAAACAATGCTAACATACTAAAAGGATGGCCGTAAAAAGTTGCCCAACTCTTAAGTAGAGCATTGACGGCTTAACAGTGTGTCTGTGGACAAGACAAGCAAAAACTTAATATTGTTTACAAAGTTCAGAAATCTTTACAGAATTTCAGCTATTTCGGTTTTGTCAATCTTGTCTCTGGTTGTGTCTCCGCTGTAATTCTCAAAATCAAGTGTTGGATACACTGATTCTAACAACGCATATAAGAAATTAAATTGAATACAAGTTCGATTATAGGGTGTACATTCGAAGATACATGTACATTATCTTGTATGACTTTTTAGGTCACTCTGCCTGCGACTGCAAAAATGTGTAAAAATTTTGTAATCTTTGTAATGCTGAAAATTGATTAATTTTGGATTCACACCACAATTACAGGCTTATTTTTTAACAGTCCTTAATTATTTTCGAATCAACGGAAAGCCTGTGTTTTCTAGGTTTAACTGTAGCCATATTAGTCTCGAACTTATTAGCGAATGCTGCAGAAATTATTATTATGTAAATTTCAGCATCGAAATATTTTTAAAACTATTCCAGATAGATGCATATTCAACGATATAAAATCTATAGGATAAAATGGAGCAGAATCTACTGAAAGAATTATCTGCATTGTGTTATTGTTATAGAAAAATATGGTTATTTTTGTGCAGCACTCCGCTACCGTCTTGAGTTATTAAGTGAACGTCTCGCGCACTCTGGCCGCTCAGTGACTTGTATGTATTTATATTGATTCATTATGCTATGTGCTATTAGCTACGGAGAAAACAATGAGTGCTCAAATTAATTTAGGTAATTTATTTTTGTGTATTATGCTTTGACTGGATATAATACAGTTAGTATTTTATTTAAACTAGGAAAATCCAAAGTTGCAAAAATATGTTTAACGTACGTAGAAGATAAAAAGCTACAAGTATTACTAGATTACCCCAAAAATGGCACCAATGGATTAATTCTCTTTCGTAGCTCATTAATGTCTTTAATTACAATATACTGTTCGCATTTTTTTCCTTCTTCAATTCTTTGGGACTTCCTGCCACATATATGTTTTCTCTTTAAGCGGTGCTTAAGAATCTACAAAATATCACAATTAACCAGTATGTTACTGGTAAATAACCTCTACGCCTATGAATTTTGCGTCAAAGGATCAATTAGAGGTTACTTTTTTAAATATAAAACACAAATAAGTATAAAAACTTGAAATTAAATGTTTCGCCGACGTTTCGGATATCTAATCTGTTTCCTTTTTCAAGGCTTTTTTTGCTGTGTATGATAAATACGCAGCTCTAAGAATGTTTGTTATATTCAATATCCATAGGTACTTTCTATTTACATAGAACTGTTGATATAGTTAACAGTTTTTTTTTTTTTTAGTTTTTATACAATGTTAAGTTTGTGAAGTTCTTCTTTTAACATTGGCAACCTGTGTAAATAGTAAGTATCTATGGATATTGAATATAACAACCATTCTTAGAGCTGTGTATTTATCATACACAGCAAAAAAGATTTTTCAAAAAAAGCCTTGAAAAAGAAAACAGATTAGATTAGTTTTTATACTTATTTGTTGTTGTTTATTTATAAAAGCAACCTCTAACTGATCCTTTGACGTAAAAGTCACAGGCGTAGAGGTTATTTACCAGTAACATACTGGTTAATTGTGATATTTTGTAGATTCCCCGAGCACCGCTTAAAAAGAAAACATACATGTGGCAGGAAGTCCCAAAGAATTGAAGAAGGAAAAAAAAAAAAAGATAATGCCACAAACAACATTTAGACAATACTGCTCGCAAATTAATTTTACTTTTCGATTTCTATTTCTTTTTCCTGTTTACAAATTATCACAGATTTACAAAAGAAAAGTTGTAAAATGGCGATCTAGACCACAATTCCTTAAAAATTTTCTACCGCACGATTCGATTAAATCCAAGTTTTTACTGTCATAAACCGTATTTTTGCAATAAAAGTCGGGATTTATTCGAAATCTACGCGGTAAAAAATGTTCTCCGATCATTAAAAGCGCCCGAAACGTGCACTTATAAATTCAAAACTGTGGCGGATAACAACGAAGTGCTGTACAAAAATAACCATATTATTTATAACAATAAAGCAAAACACATGAATTTTTCACTAAAATTGGATCCATTCTTTTATGAAGATTTAATACCATAGAAGTCATCTATTTGTATAAGAGTCTTTAAAATACCTCAATGCTATGCTATGCTATTTATAGAGTGCTTTTCTAGTATGCTTTATTTAACCTATTTTTGTAGAATTTGTTGACAACAATATGTAGAATAAGTTTGTAAATGCAGTGCAAACGTAAAATATTGGGCTTGTTTCTGATAATTCTTTTTTCGTAATTTTTTTTATGGCATTCAATAGTATTCAATCATCTTGATAAGTTGTTAAAATTTCAGCTTCATAAGCATATCCAATCCTTAAATACTTAATGTTAAAGATTGGTTTCAGTAGAAAGCGTTTCGCCAACTCATGACGTCATTTTGCATGAACACTAGGGTGAAAGTGTTTGAGTTTGCTATAGTAGTCAATAGTCTATTATAATCCATCAAACGTTAATATCCTGACATGAGTTAATCTGACGTTTGAAGAAAAAAGGTGTTTGTTTCCAACAATATAATTTAATATCAAATACCGCAATATGCAAAGTGACGTCACGCGAAGTTCCGCCTCGTTTTCGAACTTCGGTAATTTATTTAAAGGCTTAAAATTTCGAATAAAAACCTCAAAATTTGAAAATTGGCTTAATACCTTTCGATTCCTTAAACAAAGAAAAAATGCCGAACGGGCCCATTACAAATGGGAAGAAAACTATATTTCGCCATGCAGTGGCTTCTTCAACATCCGAAGAAGCCAATGTGTGGCAAGACAATGGTAATGTTGACAAAATAAAGTGAAAAAGTAGACTAACATAGCTTCCTTCCTTCTTGTTATGGAGAATATTCAAGTAACGGCCCAATCTGTTCAATCTCTAAAATCATTGATTTTCTGTAATAAAAGAAAATGTCGAACACAAATTTGTTACGTTTTTTTGCAATTTCCGACAGAACAGTGCCCTCTATATTTATATGCTGAAGGTGATTCCAGATAATGACATATTTCTACAATTATATCTTCAAGTGGTGAGTTCGATATTGAGAAAGTAGATTTCCGACTATAAAGCGACGGGATGTTTGTTTCATATATTCGAATTCACTTTTCTTGTCCTTTTTAACATACAAAGTATATCTTTAACAAAAATCACAACTCGTAAAAAAATGGAAGCATTAAATTATCACCAATCAAATAAATTAACTAACAGTTCAGAAGATGGAAACACTAACTTTCCCTAACCCTATGACGGTGCTTGCCCGTGCATTTCTTGTAACTCTTCTTCTTCTTTTGACAGGGGGATGGTAGAATGATTGTACAAACCCTGCGCCATAAGTTGCAGGGCTAAAGGATTCTTTTGACCAGATGCCTTTTTAATCTTTGCTCTTTTGTTTTGAAACCAAATTTTTATCTGTGCTTCATTAAGTCCTAATTCTGCGCTCAGCTGTTGTCTTCTTCTCTCCGTCAAATAACGATTTTCGGCAAACTCGTGCTTTAATCTTGCCAACTGGGCTCCAGAAAATGCCGTCCTCGGTCGTTTTTCTTCAGGGATGGGAGTGTTTCCTTGTGGTTTTACTCCTGGTTTCTTCGGTCGCCTCGTCCTTGGACCTGTAACAATAGAGAATATTAGAATTTTTAAATTATATAAATCTTTAGAATTTTCAAAATAATTTTTCTTTTTTATTATCAGCCAAAATTTTTTTTTACAAAATTCCTTTTTAAAAATTGAGACTTTCTACCACACGTGTGATAGAATTAATATTTAGAGAATATTTTATTTAATCTTATTTACAATTCGTACACTTTCAACTCATCTGTGTTAATATAAGAATAACAACAACTTGATCTTAACCTTAAAAAAGATTTTTTAAATGAATCATCATTTTTTGCTCAAGAATTTTTAAATATCTTTGAGTTTAGAATATACACAATTGAGAGACACGTCAGAGGCGGTGGCTTATTGAGTTTTATCAGCAATTTTGTTTAAAGCGAAGTGATTCATACGCAAGAATATTTTTGTGATCAAGTGTGGATTAAAATACAAATTAAAACGAGCATAACTTGCAGATATTCGATGTCTTTTCATCAACGCTCATTACATTGACATCAAAAGTTTTAGGACATTGTTTATTCACAAATAGTTAGTGCTTTATTAGAAGTAAAATTGATACTTTTTTGACGAGTCTGTCTGTCTCACTTCGTTTTTCCGGCAACTGCAGACGAGTCACAAGTGATTTTTACACCGAATAAAACATACAGTTTTTTTTTTCAAACGTCGATTAGCTATACAAAAATCTTTATTTTTATAAAAAGTTTCGAATATTATCATCAAAGGCGCATCGTGTTAATATCGCATGACCGCCGCGGCGTATTAAGCAAAATACACGTTGCTATGGATATGTATTGTACAGTCGTACTTTTTCTGCTGCTCACAGTGCATAAAAAGTACTTTTTTCCACCACCGTCTATATAAATGAACTTTGCAACCCTAGCGATACGTGCGTCTAACATAAACCCGGTGACAGATAATAATTGTCTCGTTGGCATGTAAACAATTGTCACAGCCTCCTATACTATAACATTTATTAAAAACGTCAAATAATATCATAAAGTATTTAGTTTTATATTATTGAATCCCATATCTTTCGGTAGTAAAAAAATTTTAATACAATACACAATGCGAAAGCCCCTTTAGGTGTTCGGTGTTTTACTTCCACATCCACGTAGTGGATTGGAAGTATAGCATCGTAAGAAAATTAAAAAAAAAAAAAATTTCTTGAAATAGGTTTAGAATATCATGGAACGTCGAGATTTTAAATTTGAGCAAAAAAAAAAATGTTCTGTCTGTCTGTCTGTCTGTTTGTGTAACATTTTTTTGTCCGCACGTTTTCTCCGGAACGGTTTAAGATATTGACTTGCAATTTTGTACACATATGTGTTATAATGAGATCTGGAACTGGATTGTTTTTTGAACATATTCGGTGAAGGGTTGGGGGGTAAAAAGAGGGAAATAAGTAAAGCAAGCTGGTAAGAGTACACAAACTTGAAATTTGGTGTAAGTGCTATGAGCCAAGGTCTCAAAGTTTTTTATAATACTTTCCATCCCCCCACCACCCCTCACTCCATTATTAAAGTAGAAGATAAAAAAATTGAAATATTCACTTAAAATTTGGTATACGTATAATATATTATATTGACATCAGGAACTAAATTATATTTTGCGATTATTCCGTAGAAGGGTTGGAGGTTAAATTAGGGTAAACAGGGGAAAATAAATAAGGCAAGCTGGTAAGAGTACAGAAACTTGAAATACGTTGTATGTACTAGAAGCCAAGGTATCAGATTTTTTTATAATATTTGTCAACCCCCAACAACCCTTCTCCATTATTAAAGGGGTCGATAAAATACAGTTGAAATATTCACTTGAAATTTGATACATGTACATATTATAACGACATCTGGAACTAGATTATATTTTGACATGATTCCGTTGAAGGAGTGGGGGGGGGGGAAGTAGAGGTAAATAGGAAAAAATAAATAAAGTAAGCTAGTAAGAGTACAGAAACTTAAGATCTGTTATATACGTATACTGGAAACAAAGGTCTCAGATTTCTTTCTAATATTTTTCACCCCCCACCCCACCACCCCACTCCATTATTAACGGGATTGATAACAAAAAATTGAGATATTCACTTGAAAGTTACTACACGTATGTATAGCACATAATGACATCTGACTGAGATGATTCCATTGAAGGGGTGGGAGGTGGTAGGTTGTGAATAGCGCAAAATAAGTAGGCCAAGCTAGAAACTTCATTTTGACGTATGTGGTAGAAACCAACGCCTCAAGTATTTCTATGATATCTTCCCCAAATATTATTAAAATTCTCTGACCAATAATTTCCAAATACTAGAGTGCAAATATAGTCAAGATGTTTCCTTTAAAGTGACTTGGACGAGAAATCTGAATGTGGAAGTAGTAATTCCTGAGGCAGCGGTTTTTTGAAAGCCCTCGGCCTCACTTTGGCCATTAAAAAACCACCTCACACGTAAAAGTAAACTTTCGCATCTAGTAATGTAAATAACTATTACCTCCACTTCTAATATCAAACTATAATCATGAAAAACAGTTAAGAAATGTGTTTTTCTGACGTTTGAAGAAAAAATAGATTGTGTAGACATAAATGTATTCATGCGAGCGTTAAAGTACTTTGCCTCTCAATCTCATAGGACACGAGCGGTAAAGTGACATTACTCATAGGTCCTCAGTAAACGTCAACTTTGCACTAGCAACTATGAACAAAATAGCCTACTTTATCTCTCGATTGTGATAAATGCGCTTTACATCAGATGTGTATACACTATATTATGCAAGTAAAGGCCATGTGCTTTCAGTACTGAATACATTTCTAAGTTTGACAACGCAAATGAGCTTTAATATTGTCAATTCAATTTCTCATTTCTTACCAACTGTGGCAGAAATGGAGTCGAAATATTTTTATTTCAAGCATATATATCTACAGTGATTCTAATAAAAGACTTTTAACAATTACAACCTATGATCCCACACCATAGTTGATTCAATAAATATGTAATATACCATCAATTTTAATTTAGGCATGGAATTTATGCTGTGTACTAACCTTACAAACATGTTAATAAAACTTAATTAATTCTAATGCAATATTAAATAGAATATAACTAACAAGTCATTGATGAAATATTCCTTTTGAGCTATAAATGTTGTTAGTGGCATTTGAAGTTTATTGAAATATCACGTACGTTATAATTATCTGGCGATGTTTACGTTTGTTACGGTTCATTAAAAATTAATTAACCCAGTTAGAATTCCATACAAACATCAAAAATATCATTATCCACCTTATATTCTAGTTCCCCACTGTTTGGGAGCGAAGAATCATGGTCATGACGTAATACACTGAATATTTTCTCGATAGAACTATACTGATTGTCATATCCAAGTCATTCACAAAAAATTTTAAATAGTGTTCTTGCTGGAAAATATTTTGTCACAACCGGCTCTTTTATTTAGTAAGTCTGCTTGGGCTCTTCAAAGTCAATGAATTCTCAATGACTTTAAATCTTTCAGCAAGTTTACGTTAAGCTTGAACGATGTACTTTGCAGGCGTTAACATTTGGACAAATATAGCGATATAAATATGGGCCTCTTGCCAGCCAGTCGCTATAGATGTAATGCGTACATTTTTGAGGTATTAAGACTGTCGATTGTCTTCCATCCCCGTAGTATGTGCTTGTGTTCAAAAATGTTTTTGCCTGCGTCATAACTGAAACTATTTTTGTAACTTACCGTCACACTTAGCTTATGTTCTCCTCCTCATATGTATACACTGTTCTGTCTTGCACAGTCTGATATTTTCGCGTGATATAGTAAAATTTTGCTCTAATATCATAAAAAATATGGTTTATATAAAATGTGACAGTTTACACGTCTCTAGCAATTAACCTATGTAACGGATATGATCTAATTTCCTTAGAGAGTATTCTGTCATACTATTTCACATCCCAGAGCCAGCAGAGTGACGTGATTTTACGTCGATTTCGCGTAGAAACTTGGGGATTTTCGTCGACGGTAGGAAATCGACCAAAAAGCAACGTCATTTCTACGTGTCAAATATAACGGTTAATCAACGTAAACTTACATCTTAAGCATTTATTAAGGTAATATCAGCACATTGGGGTCTAAAAGTACACCCAAATAATTATAGCACAATTGTGATCGAAATAAAAATATTCCTATTTACAGGCATCTACTAAAACAATATTAAGGAATTTTTATATTCCTTATAGCATTTTACAGATTTTCCATGCGTTGAGTGGATAATAAAAATTGTTACTTTTTCAACTTTTTTAAATTTATTGTATTAGTGGCTACCATGATTTTTTTCGAACAGGTACTTCGGATTTAGATATACTACATTTTATAGTTTATGTTTTCCCTGTTTTGTTATAAGGCCTTATGGATTTTTTAAATGCGCGCCACGGTCCTCACATTAGTGCGCATGATCATCGCGCTGTCAAATATCAATTTCGATTTGTTTGTATTTTGCTACAACACGGTTGGCGTCGTCGAAAATGATGCAGTTTTGTTTTACTGTGCTTAATACCACTTACTTATATTCATCTTAGTGTGTGTGAATACATGCATTGCAGTAAGTATTTTACAGTTGTATACATACAATTATCACATAATTTTAAGGATGGCCCTTTTGTTATTATTTTATAGATATTTTAATGTTTTATATACAAAGTGTAATACATCCACTTTTATATATTATAAAACTAAGATTACTAAGAATATCATATTTTAGCTATAATACTAACGACATTTGTTGTAGGCATCAATTTTCGGAAGAACACAAAGGTGATCTAATTCGAAATGGATCACTCCACGAAAGAAGGAGTAAGGAGTTTGTACATCCTGTGTTCAGAGTGAACATGAACAAAACGAAGGACTATCTATAAAAAGCACATTATTCCTCCCAAGAGATTATTATCAACAGGTGAAAGTAGTCATATTGAAGAACATATTGGAAGCCGTCGACTCCCCAAAGTAAAAGAAAATGTTCCCTTGAGTTGGAATCTGAAAAAGAATATGCTACTCTTCTAATTACTCTGGTAAGAGTTTCACAAGCATAAACACTTTCCGCATTTCACAAAATATGTCTTTTAAGTTTATGATAATTTCAATTGAATTCGTTTTTCATTATTTTTATTTTTTTTTAGATATTTTTTTCGGGGACTTCTGTCATTCTCTAACGAAATAGGCGAATTTTAAGTTTACTGTAAAATTAACTAATTATAAACGTATATTCATGTATAAATCATGTCACAATTGTCTTTTTTTAATACAGTTAAATTTTGTACTAAATAATAAAAATATAGTTGACGTAACACAATGGTTTTATTTGTATGTGATATATCATTCATGTTTCTATGCAATAATTTAGAATGCATAATTGTTCCAACAAACGTCAAAGTAATTAATATATGAAAATCATGCTTATAGCTTTGGACAATTTAGAAGATGATTTGAATTTGATAAAACTTTAAGGTGAGTTAGGTGAGGTTGATATTGTGAGTGATCTTATAGTCGGACCCTCCAGTAAATTGTAGTTAAAACTTTAAGGTAACGTAATATGATCATAGTTCTTTTTTTTTTCTTTGTCCTGTGATACTAATCCAGTGTGAATTATTGTTATTAATTTTCCAATAAGTAGAGGATGGTCAAATCTTATAAAATTATTTTTCGTTGCGCTATTGATTTCATGTTTATTAACTAAAGTTAGTCGCAGCCTCGTAATTTTGATAGCATAGAATCAGTACTGTAATAAAACAGAATTTTATGAAGTCTTTTATTTCATTATTTTAAGGAAATTTTGCAAACATTTCCAAAAAAATGTTTCCTCTATTTATAACGTATATTTCACGTTGTTTGGCGACGACAATATGACGTCGTTTTGCGGTGTATATTTCACGTCGATTTCGACGTATATTTCACCACATCGACGTCAAATCGCTGTGACATATCTCCGTCATCTTCGCCGACACGACGTCGAAATTTTTGTGAAATCGACGTGCTTAGTGTCGTATATTCACGTGAAAATGACGTGTCTCTGTTAGCTGGGATATGTACCCAATTTGAAATTACAGTTTTAATACAAGAGCCAACTTGAACAATATACAGGGTAGGGAGAATGCGTAAATACGCCTGATTTCTGGTTAAACTATAAGTTTAAGAAATACCCTTAACAATAGTTTTTGCAGTATTTTTATTCTATTCAGGCACAAAATTTGATTTCCAACAGCTACCTTATTTTTGGAGATATGATGTCATCGTCAAATTTTTTAAATAGATGATCCTGTATATTTTTACATTCTCAGATAGAAACTTTTTCACAATTATAATGATATTGAGCACTTCGTTATTGAGAAAAAAAGGAAATATTCATAATGTATGTTCAAACTGGAGACCGCCAGCAGCCTGGCAATATCCTAATCGATCAACGAAAGTTTTGAATAGCATGTTATGATATTTCTTGAACAGCTATACTAATTCGATCTTCCAACTATTCTAACGACTGCGGTTTGGTCTTATTGAGACCTCTTACATTCAGTCCTATGCATCTCTTGGACACACTTAAAATTAGGTCTATATTATGTAAAATTGTCTGCGGAACCCATTTCCGGGCGATTTGCGATGTAGGCTTGCGTTCATCCCCTATGTTAATTTTACACCTCTTTTCAGTGATACACGATTTTTAAAATCTTTCGAATATACCTCGTACTATCTCGAAAACTATAGCAGCTATAAGTATGAAATTTTAGACGGAGGTTAAATGATATATGGCGATTACGATAAAAGCATTGAAAAAGTCTTGGTTAATTATCCTCCAAGAAAAAATAAATAACGCGATGGTGCTCAAACATTGAAGGTAAAAATGTAGCATCGAGGTACTTTTTCTATTTCTAGAAATATTGTACCGATTGTATGAGCGGTATTATAATAAATAGTCCCAATTTAATTTCAGTGAAAGAATTTTTGGAATCGGATTAATAAAAGACATCGATTTATTTAGGAAAACCATAGGTAGCACTTCTTTCAAATCGCGCAACTTTTAAGACTGAACATGAAATCAATTAATAAATTGATTTCATGTTCTATATTAAAAAATGCCAAAATCATAATTGCAAAGCGTATGAAAATTTGTATTTCGAGTGCGTGAAAAATATTAGTATCTGCAATATAAACAAATTTCATAACAGCAAACGTTTTTTATTTCAAATGAATACCCTGTATTTTTTTTTTAAATCAAATTATGTAAAATTAGATTCTCCTTTTCTTAGTATAGACATTGTAAGGTTTAAAGTTACAACTATTTGAAATATTGGCGATAATTTGAAATGTTCAAGAATATTTAATAAAAATTGCAACTTAGCCATGATTGGAAGCAATGTCAGTCATTCTCTTATGTCAAGAAATGCCAGCAGGTTTAAATTACACCCACGAAAACTTCTTAAATTTGTTTGTTATTTATGGAGATTGTGATAAGATAATATCAAGAATATGTAACACATTTGCTACTCGATATCGACAAGAACAAAAGCCGTCACCATAAGTACACTGTAAAACGCATATTGGACAATTTTAGAAAGAAACAGAATTCCTGACGAGAGAAAATTTTTTTGCATTTATTTTAATAAGACATGAAGGTGATGATTCTTTTTTGGGAAATATTATATGGACAGATGATGCTATATTTACTAAAAATTGACCATTTAATCGACACAATTCCCATTACTCTCGAATCCTCATATACTCCGGGAGCGAAATATTCAAGAACATGAGTAGTTTAAAGTTTACTGTGCCATGAGAAACAATATAGGGTGGTGACATCACAATTTTCTGAGTAATATTTAAACAGTAAGTTAAAAAGATTTCTTCTTCAGCCATTTTGTCTAAGGCTTCTTCTTTAGAATTCCTGTCTTGACAGAGCCAAATATTCTAAAATTATACAATATGCGCGTTACAGTGTATGGTGATGGTTTCTGTTCTTGTGGGTATGGAGTAGCAAATGTGTTACACGTTCTTGATATTACCTTATCACATTCTCCATAAATAATAAACAAATCTAAAAAGTGTTCGTGGGTGTAATTTAAGCGTGCTGGCATTTTTTGACATGACTGACATTAATGATTTTTTCTAATTGTGGCTAAAGCTCATGGCAATTTTTGTTAAAAATTCTTGAACATTTCAGAAAATCGCCAATATTTAAAAAAGTTGTAATTTTAACCCCTACAATGCAGATACTGGAGAAAAGAAAATTTAATTTTACATAATTTAATGTAAAAAATATAGGGTCACATTTGAAATGAAAAAGTTTTTGAGGTTTGAATTTGACAAAATGTAACCTGAAAAATAGAACACTTGTTGTACTACTATGGGATTTATTTTTATTGTAGAGACTAAGACATCTTGTGTGTTCTTTCTACGTGCCAAACAGCAAATAAGGATCTCCCACAAGAAGAAAGTTATAATCGTAATTGCAAACCGTTGCACCTGTCAATTTTTTTATAAAATGTCAAATATCTCTGAAACTGCTGGGTTTAGGTACAAGATGTGCAACATGCTTCGTTTCAGAATTTCATGGCTATTTCGAAAAGTCGAAAATATATAGGGTGTTCCATTTAAAATAAGCAAGCTTGTATCGACTTCCGGTATAATCGGAATTATCACATGCTTGTAATTTTTCATTGGATTGGCCACACTGACTTTAGTAACTCCCAAAATTTTCAAAATCTTTTGTAACATGCTTTTCCCAATATCGATCGATTTAGTTCCCGATGAGAGACCCTGTAGAGATTTCGTAACAATTCTGTAATAATTTAAAAAAATTCTTAGATGTGGAACTGAAAATCGTGATATTATATGAGTGTCGCTATGACCGTAAGTCTAAAAGTATAATTACTTCCACATCCACGTAGTCGATTGGAAGTATAGTAATCGCAGAAAATTTTCAATTTTTTTTTTTTTTTTCTTGAAATGGGTTTAGAATGTCAGGAAACGTCGAGATTTTAAATTTGAGCGAAAAAAAATCTGTGTTATTTAGGGGTAAATATGGGGAAATATTCACATGAATTTGGTACGCGTATGTATTATAACGACATATGGAACTAGATTATATTTTGAGATGATTCCATTGAAGGGTTGGGGGTTAAATTGGGGTATATAGGGGAAAATAAGTAAAGCAGGCTGGTAAAAGTACAGAAATGTGGGATTTGGTGTGTATTCTAGAAGTGAACGTCTCAGATTTTTTAAATAGTATTTTCCATCCCCCCCCCAACCCCACTCCCTTATTAAAAGAGTTGATAAAATTAAATTTAGATTTTCACTTGAAATTTGGTACATGTATTTATTGTAACTCTATCTGAAACTAGATTATATTTTGACATGATTGCGTTGAAGGAGTGGGGGTAAGTAGAGATAAATAGGGAAAAATAAGTAAAGCAAGCTGGTTGAAACTCGGTATATGTCATAGAAGCCAAGGCCTCACATTTTTTAATAATATTTTTCAACCCTTCCACTACCCTTACTCCATTATTAAAGGGGTTGATAAAACAAAATTGAGATATTCACTTGTAATTTGATCGACGCATGTTGGGGTTAATAGGCGTAACTAGGGGAAAATAAATAAATCAAGCTGGTAGGAGTACAGAAATTTGGTGTATATACTAGAAACCAAGGCCACAATATTTTTCAAACTCCACCACCTCCGCTCCATTGTTAATGGCATTGATAACATAAAATTGAGAAATTTAGTACACGTATGTGTTGTAGTGACATCTGATTGAGATGATTCCATTGAAGGGGTGGGAGGTGGTAGGTTGTGAATAGGGGAAAATAAGTAGGGTAAACTAGAAACTTAATTTTTAACGTATATGGTAGAAACCAACTCCTCAAACTTTTCTAAGACATCTGCCCCAAATATTATTAAAATTCTATGACTAATAATATACTAGAGTGCCAATATAGTCAAAATGTTTCCTTTAAAGTGACTTGGATGAAAAGTCTGGATGTGGAAGTAGTGATTCCCCAGGCAGCGATTTTTTATCATACGACGCGACTTTGTTATCTATCTCGGCTGCTCTTCAATAGATAATGTTTACGCTTGGTGATAAAAATTACCACTTTTACTTGTCTACTTTAACTATCTGTTGATTTAATTTTAATATTTTGAAATCACACCAAAACTTCCCTGGAATTATCTTTCTATAATCATTTTTTCTATGTTCTCGTTTCAAGGCGAATGTATATTTATTTTTACTTCTACATCCACGTAGTGAAGTGGAAATATACATATCGTAAAAAAATGTTGAAATGGGTTTAAAATGTCATGAAACGTTGAGATTTTAAATTCCGGTGAAGGGTTGGGGGTGGTTAAATAGGGGTAAATAAGTGATAATAAGTAAAGAATGCTGGTAAAAGTACAGAGACTTGGAATTTGGTGTATATACTAGAAGCCATAAGGCTTAGATTTTTTATAATATTTTTCAACCCCTCCACACCCCAACTCCATCATTAAAGAGGTTGATAAAACAAAATTGAGATAACCACTTGAAACTTGGTACACGTATGTATCATAGTGACATCTGGAATTAGATTATGTTTTGAGATTTCTTTGAAGGGTTGGGGATTAAATAGGGCTGAATAGGGAAAAATAAGTACAGCAAGCTGTTAAAGTACAGAAACGTGGAATTTGGTGTATATACTAGAAACCAGGGCCTCACACTTTTTAAAAATATTTTTCAACCCCTCCTCCACCCACACTCCATCATTAAAGGGGATGATAAAATAAAATTGAGATATTCACTTGAAATTTGGTAGACGTATGTGTGTATTATAACGACATCGGGAATTAGATTATATTTTAAGACGATTCCGTTAAAGGAGTAGGGGGTAAGTAGGGGTAAATAGGAGAAAATAAGTAAAGCAAGCTGGAGAGAGTACACAAACTTGGGACTTGGTGTATATACTAGAAGCGAAGGCCTCAGATTTCTGTATAATATTTTTCAATCCTCCACCACCCCCACTCCATTATTAAAGGGGTTGATAAAATAAAATTGAGATATTCACTTGAAATTTGGTATATACGTATGTATTGTAATGACATCTGATTGAGATGATTCCGTTAAAGGGATGGGTGGGGAGTAAATAGGGGAAATAAGTAAAGCAAGCTGATAAGAGTCCAGAAACTTCAATGTTTGCGTATATTCTAGAAGCCAACGTCTCAATTTTTTATGATATCTACCTTAAAGATATTATTAAAATGTTGTTGCTAATTATTTCCACGTACTAGAGTGCAAATATAGTCAAGGTGTTTTACTTTAAAGAGACTTGAATGCGAAACCTGGATGTGGAAGTAGTGATTCCTTAAGCAACGGTTTTCAAATATGTGTTCAGTAGAGACTCTTCCAGCTAATACGAATTAATAATTCTTTTTTAAATTATACCCTGACTTTTAAAGTCATAGAGTAAAATACGGAAGTAAACAAAAAAAATACCACCTGGCCTATAAAAGTAAGATTGTAATACATTTAAGAATTCTAATTATAGTCCGGAAGCTAACCAGGCTTTTTTGGAAACTTATCGTTACCTGAGTTTTGTGTCAGTTAATTAATTTTATTCACAATCATACAGAAATAATGAAATTGTCTTACATGTTGGAAAGTATGACATTTCCACTTCAGTCAAAAAATCGAAATCTCATTGAAAATACTGAATTTTGTTATTTATGAACAAAGTTCATCAAAATGGTGTTGGGGACAAAACACATATTTTTTTAATATACCGTATTCAACTGATAAAATGATAAATACAACCGAAGTTACAACTATAGTGGAGGGCAGTTGTGTTTGTCACGCCCACGGTAGTGACCCGGCTCAAAATGTTCGTATTGACAGTCCAAACAACATGCAACCCATTTCTATTGGCCAAAAACTGGGTTTTGGGCCTTTTTGGAGATGTACTTTTCAGTTTAATTTTTTTTTTGAATGCCTTAGAGGTTCTGTTACGGTTTGGGATTGATACCCTTTTATTCTGGGTGTCATAGGAATTCATTGGTTCAAGGTTTTTGAAAATCGGTTAATGACACCCCCCCCCCCCCCCGTAATATATACATATATACACGTATTTTAGGAAAAAATTCAAATTGGTATGCAAGGGTCAATAATTGATAAATTTAGCTGAAAATTTAGGTGAAGGTAGTTCTTTCCATGGCTAAAAAATTGGTCCAATGTTTGGTCAAAAATGTTTGATAGTTTTCTTTACAACCCAATTTTAGCCCATTTTTTCCTAAAAATTCAAATCCAAATATCTTTTGTCATTTTAGGGTTAGCGAGGTATACTTAGTCTCAACTGAAAGCTATTTTCATGTAGTTTAACATGATATATGACCGAATTCATTTTCTTTTAATCTCTACATTATTTGGACATTTACTCTATATGTATATTCGCGCTATGATTTATGACTTTATATGTATAGAAATACATATACATACGTATGCATATGCATATTCAACAAATATACATTAATATACATAGATCATGTATAGGTGCCCAATGGACCGATGTCCATTGGAGCTGGACTTCTCAATTTTTCCGTGAAATGGACATGTGACCTATACACTCCGATGCAAAATAATATTCCAAACAACTTTTATTGATTGCATTTTATCAAGAAAGTGCGTGTTTTTCGAAGAAAATATGAAGAATTGGAGCTACTGAAAAAAAAAATTTTCTTTTTCCTTTTTTGAGAAATTAATATGCGACCTAAACTACGATGTAAAATAATATTCTAAACAACTTTTATTGATTGTATTTTTTCGAAAAATTGTGTATTTTTCGAAAAGTATTTTGGATTTTGGATGTTTCGGAAAAATTGGCTAAAATTGGGTTGTAGAGAAAACTATCAAACATTTTTTACCACCTTGGACCTTCAGCTACATTCATGAATTATTATCCCTTCCATATCAATTTGATTCTTTTCCTAAAATACATCTATATATGTATATATTGCGAGGGGGGGGATTAACCGATTTTCAAAAACCTTAAACCAATGGACCTCTGGACCCCTGACACCCAGATTAAAAGGGTATCAATCCCAAACCTCAGCCGAACCTCTAAGGCCTTCAAAAAAAAAAACTAAAAAGTACACCCCCAAAATGGCCCAAAACCCAGTTTTTGGCCAATAAAAAAGGGTTGCACCCATTTTGAGATTTCAACTTTTTAGTATGTTGTTTGGGCCGTCAATACGAACATTTTGAACCGGGTCACGACCGTGGGCGTGAAAATTGCAAAAAAGAACCTAACTGCCCTCCACTACTAAGAAAAAATAACTAAAACGCATTAATACCAGCCGCGGCTCTAATGTCATACACATTCACGGGATAACGTGCCACAAATTAATAAAGGTAATTTCAATTCTAATGTGATTGCGAGAGAAATAATCCGCCTTCTCTCTGCATTTGCATTAAGACAGAGCATAAAGGCAAAAGTGATTAATGACCGCAGTTTTGTAGCTAATTCACTGGCGAACCCTCTTTGCACGTCTTCTTGTTCGCTTTACTCACTTTACTTTAGTTCTCTGATTCTTTCGGCTTATTACACTGATGCGAAAATGACTTGCAAGAAACATGTCCTTTAGAAGTGATTGTAGAGCACTCTAATCAATAACAAATGTTTCTGTTCATAGTAAACAATGAAACTCAAACCAACCGGGCGAAATATTTTAAGTAAAAACTATGGATAAAATTTTATTGCAGAGAATTTAACCTTCGGAGTCGATTGAAGTAGCTTTGCTACAACGGAGTATTGTTTATCACAAAAAATACAAGTTAAATACGTTTAATTAGGTATGAACATGATTTATAAATTAAATGTAATTTTGCAAATTTACTTAATAAATAAATTGTTATCGCACCCAGTAAACACTCAAATTAATAAAACATATTTTTAACGCGTCTCTGATTGACAATTCATGTTAAGAAACATATTCTTTATAGGATTTTGCAAACAGCGGAAAAAAACTATCTATGAGAACTAAAATAAAAATAATATGTAAAAAATATTAATGAAATCTTTGCATTCTTTCGATAATCTGACTTCTGGTAATGCTATGCAAAACCAAGGCATGAAACATCGTTATGAGTAGCTTTGTGCCTTTCTGATGAGCTCAGAATAAGGATGAAAAACGTTTCCAAGAAACTCAATGAGAGACTTTATGAAGATGTAATACATTAGAATGAAATAATTTTTAAGGCAAGGTAGGTAAATAAATTCATTTTAGGCCTTTGTTCTCATTCTTAACTAAATCCTCATACCGTAGGGCGTCATGTAGATACTAGTTTAATCTGCTTAGCCGTAGGGGACTATGTTGGATGCTAGTGTTATAATCAGAATGTCAATTAAGAAATTGAACAAATTTATTTTAGGATTTTAATTTGCTAGCATAACCAGAAGTCAGGTTATCGAAAGAATGCAAAGATTTCATTAATATTTTTTACATATAGTTTTTCTTTTAGTTCTCATAGATATGTTTTTTTTCTGCTGTTTGCAAAATCCTGTAAAGAATATGTTTATTATTATAATCAAACAAATAATAAATAATTCACTTTTAAACAATTCATGTTACGTTAGAAAATCAATCGCTTATTGAAGGTTGGAAAAGTAACAGTCAATCGTGTCTAAGGAATCACTACTTCCACATCCAGATTTCCCTTCCAAGTTTCTTTAAAGGAAAACATCTTGAGATTATATTTGTAGTTCAAGTGCTTATAGAATTTTATTATTATAATATTTAAATATTTGAAATCGTCTGAACCAAAAAATAGTGCCACTTTAATAAGTTTTATACTGACCGACGTTTAATGGGGGTTAGGGTGGCTAATGTCAAAAATTTCTACATACCAAATCACAATTTAATTTTGTTAAGGTGACCATTTCTAAGAAAGAGGCATCCGATCAGGAAATATTTTACTAGCTTGCCTTTCTTATTTACGCCTACTTCACCCCCAACCCTTTAACGGAATGAGCTCGAAATATAATCTAGTTCCAGATATTATATTGCATACATGTACTAAATTTCAAGTCAATATCTTTATTTCGTTGTGACAACTCCTTTAATAATTTAATGGGGATAGTGGAGTGGTTGCAGAATGTCATAAAACAATTATTTGAGACCTTTGCATTTAGAATATACAACAAATCTCAAGTTTCTGTGCTCCTCCTTGCTTGCGTTACTTATTTGACACTACTTCACCCCCACCCTTTCAACGGAATCACATCAACATATAATCCAGTTCCATATGTGCTTACCAAATTTCAAGTGAATATGTCAATTTTATTTTATTAAAACCCTTTTAATAATGGAGTAGTGGTGATGGTGGATTGTTGGCAAATTTGAGGCCTTGGTTTCTGGTGTATATCCCAAGTTTCTAGAGTATTATCAATTTGTTTTACTTATTTTCTCCCATTTACCCCCAGCCCTTCACCGGACATGTTCAAAATACAATTCAGTTGCAGATCTCGTTATAATACTTACGTGTACAAACTTTCGTGTCAAAATCTTCAACCGTCTTAGAAAAATCTTGCGCATAGAAAAAGTTACAGACAGACCTACAGAAGACAGACAGATGGACAGACAGACAGACAGACAGACAGAGAGAAAGACAGGCAGAAAAATTTTTTTCGCTCAAATTTAAAATGTTTCATGACATTCTAAACCTATTTCAGCAAAAAAAAAAAATAATTTTTTTTACGATTACTATACTTTCAATCCACTTCGTAGATGTGGAAGTAAATAAAACGGGTCTGTAAACGTCCATAAGACATCCATTGAATACTCATTAATTTAACTTTAAATGCATTTTTTTAAGAAAAACAAAAATCCATTAATAAAATGTAATCACACTTGATGTAAAGTTTATCTAGTTTCAGTTTATCTGAATTTATTATTAAGTAAATAGCTGTTTTTTTTATTATTATTTTATGTGTTTACTTACTAAAAAATTAATCATTTTGCAATAAATTGTTGAAACTAGATAACTGCACCAAGTTTGATGACGTTTTATTAGCTTATTGTTGTTTTTCTTAAAAATAATGTCTATGGGATAAGTTTAGTCACAAAACGCATTTATGCGATGATTTTAGTACTTTTGCTTAAAATCGGTTACGTTAAGAATGCATTAGGTTACAAAATTCGCAAATAATTAAGTTTTATTAGAAGGTTGAAGGTTGGTATAAGCATATAAAATTGAAAAATAAACAACATTTTCACACTTTTACTGAAATATTAAGAAATAACGTCAATTTTTAGTATTTTTATACCTTACAGGCATTTTTTTACCTCAACGAACAGACATTTTAAAATCATAAATTGTAAGTAAATTATTATATAAGCAGTTCAATTAATTGCTATTAAGATTTACGTGGTTTTTTTTCCTTTAATTTTCAAACCATGAGTGGTTCTATTTAAATATCTTATTTTTAAATGACATTAAAATTTTTTAAAAGGTGCCAGTTCACAATTCAACCCGTAAGTATGTTTTTTATGTTTGTTTATGTCCTTATTACTTGGAAATGGCTTAAGCGCTTTTTATGGAAATCTTTTGCAAACTGTAAAGCATAGTTCGGCGGTATAGTTTTATCAAGCTGTAGTCTAAGATGAAGAAAATCGAAAAAAGTTTTTTATATTCGAGAATATGGTGAATGCGCCATGGATAAAATTTCGTGATAATTTGTAGTTAGGTATTTTCGGAGTAGCTGATAGTGAATCTGTTACAAATAGCGAATCCAATAGGGCTGTCATATGTACATGTTTTTTCAGAGTTACATGAAATTTGGAACATAGACAATGTTCTCTACTTTGTAGAAACTACATGAGAGGCCACAAGACATCGGAGAATATCATCTGATATTTCGATTAACTTCTGCCATTTTATTGTTTGATAATTGGTCAGGCATATTAGATATTTGTGTCTGACATTAGTCTTTACGAGTTGCCGTGCCATATTTATGTGATATATAACCCACTTTTTTTACCGAATGAGAAACTTATTAACAATAATACAAATACAGATAAGAACTGGATACTTTTTGTGATATTTCGTCAATATTTTGAAAACTAAACGCACCTTTTAGTAGAGCACAATATTCTCTACAATAACGGGTTTAACAAAAATAACGGTACAGATCAAAGTTAAGTTTGTACAGGTTACCAAAGTCTCATGGGGGTTCTTAAACACATATTTTTCATCACTACTTGATCGTACCTGAACAAATGTTCTCGACCATTTAAAATGCAATTAACAATCTGAAAAAATCATACGTCACCAATGGACTCTAAAAATACTTTTCATGACACCTACTTGTTTAATACTGTTCCTATATGAATAAAAAATTACTATTCTGTATGGTCAAAGATTTTTGCGGTCTTAGATATTATCTGAGACAATTTTCGTGATATAGATCTTATTTGTTATCAGATTTTTGACGCAACAGTTATATATAATTTTTTTGAGGTTTTTCAGGTCCAGTATATACATTTCCAATAATTTCCATAATCAAATAAACCACAAACTGAACTTTTCCTAATCAAACAAGGTGTTCACTAGATCTTAGACTATAAAGAGTTACTTTGCTTTGAACGTTGCAACAATAATATGTCGAAATAGTTTAATAGTAATAGAGTTTATTTTAAGTAAGTTGATTGTTTTCTAGTCTGATCGAAACCATGAAATATACTCACAACTGATCAAGAGCTTTCCCCTTGACGCAGCACAGCATCCTCTAATTGCAAACCTGTCAAGCACATTGTCTTAAGATGAACCAATATAACTGTCACAAGTCACATCTTAGTATTATTAGTATTACCTGCTTCTCCGCTAAACTTGTAGTGAACTCGACTTGAAAACCGAGCTCGTTTACATAGAAATGTTCAGCTGGGCTATGATTCATGTCTCTCCTCTGAGTTTGTGCACCGTGGTTTGTGCATTTTAACTTGAACGCGCCTATAATTATTCAATTAATTGCGATTTTATTTAAATGACCATGATTTTGTAATTATTGTTCTAGAGTTTGAGATAATTGGGATAATAGAAGGTTTAATAAACAGTTAAGGCCTCAGGCGTGGGACAAACGTCAACATATATTTCAGAGGTTTTATTAATACGTCGCTCTTTGGCAAATACATTAGAGTCTTCAGATAACATTTTTAGAAAATAATAAAAAAATCCTTTCATTGAAATCAAATTGTCTGAAATTAAATCATAACCTTAGTACAGGAAAACTTTACTTTAACTCGAAAAAAAATTGTACAGACCTTAAACTTTGGTTATAGGTTCAAAATAGGCCAAAGTTCACGAAACGAAGAAGTTTAGGAATTTTAGGTTTCCGCGGGAACCTAAAGTCTTATTTGGATGATGCATTTCACTTTATAGAGCAAGTAAACCCCATCAACAACATGCAATGTAGTGTTCTATTCAGTATTTTCATGTATAGTTTTAAAATCATCGTATAGTACTGGCTTTTGCACTAAAAAGTGAAAGTGATCGTATTTCGTATTAATTGAAAAACACCAAATTTAAGATAATTTTGCTAATAACTTTTATTTGGACTATATTTTTGCAAATTCAATATCTCTCGACAAAATAGAGGAGAACCTATTTTTTTATTAAATATACCCCTTTTTACACCCTATAGGTTCCCGCGGATCCGTGAAACTCCAAAACTTTTTTGTTTCATGAACTTTGGAGTTACGGTCATTTTTCCAATCTATTCCTGTACTATCTCTGTTTGTTTCGTTTATCATATTTAAAAAAAACATTTTATCACCGTATTATAACTACATATAGAAATTACCGCCTAGGTGCACAGCTGTACAGTTATTACAATTAAAACGAAATTGATATATTTTGATACATGTTTGATAAAGGAAACTTATGTGTCAATTGTCATTTTATTTTAAACTTCTTATTCGTAGCTTGATCTCTCGTTCCTCTGAACCAATAATCATTCTTTGAAAGTTAATTATTTTCTGTTTGTCTACAATTGTAACAAAACATTGTTTATAGGATTTGGCATAGACAGTTTTTTCTTCTTTTTGTCAAATCCTATAAAGAATATATTTTATTACAATAATATCTCTATATTTATCAAGACAACAACGAAGACTCCAGTATAATTTTCAATGAGAACTCCTTCCAATTCAACATAACTTCTAAAGTTACGAACATACCGTCCTTAGTCTTTTAAAGTGGGTGCCAATACTGTTTCGCATAGCTTCAGAACAGAACACGATTTTATCAAAAAATTATTTACTAATTTGAACGGATGCTGGGTAAACCAAACTTCTCGAGAGTATTTAAATCTGGAGAATGTGATGGCTATAGAAATGGGCTTCCACTACATATTTGTTCTATTTGAAAAACACTTAGATAATTCAGCATATTAATTCTGAAATGGAATGGAGTAGCATCTGACACTCTCTATATGCAAATTATATAGGTACTCGTTTACATAGAAGCTATCTTCTTAAATAATGAATTGTGAATGATCAGATATTTACTTTAGTAAGAATACTGAACGATTTACCTGTGGTTTACCTCTAACTTTTTTAAGAATCTTCCATTATTATTGCACGGTAACTAAATATATTTAAAATTACTTTGAATTTGTGCCGTTTTATTAGTTAAGAGTTTTATAATTTATTTGATTTTACAAAGTTACGGTATATAAATAATTTCTTAAGATTCTATAAGTATACAAGACTCGAAAACTGTAAAAGTTACCTTCAACCAATATATGTCTAACTGAGCTTTTGTACAGTCTATAGTTTTGCGTATTTTGAATATCAGCATGAAGACTATTGAAAATTAGAACACAGCTGTACTATGATGAGTGTTTATAATTTGACGTGTGACGTGAGAGCAAACTAAGTAGACTTGTTAAGATTATTTTTATTTTCAAATATATGTTTACAGCTCTCATAATAATTTATGGGGGATATAAGCTTGAAGAGTCTCGTTTGGCTAATAATCAATCTATCCTTACCTATTGCACTTCCCAGATGACAATATTGTACAAGATATGCGAATTAACCCCGCATCATCTAAAGAACCTTGCGTTTGCAATATGGCGAAGCAAGCTTATTAAATTGTAAGCATACATGCTCAATGAGTTTGCCCCTAAACAACTTATTGTCCAAGTGTGTTCCTAGCAATTTCGTATTATGAGACAATACAACATTATCATGCAACATTATATCTACCAAACGGTAATTATCATCGTAAACTAAAATTTATAATAACTGTATTATTGTCGTTCATTATTAGTTCACCTGCCAATAGCTCATCAGTAAATGGACTTGTGCTGTTGTATTTACTGATAAAGTTAACGTTATGTTATCAACAAACATCGCTAAGTGAACTGTGATTAATTAATTACGAAAGTTGTTTACATATGACATAAATAATAGCGGTCCTATAGTAGATCCTTGAAAGACTAAGCATAATTTTTGCATATCTGATCAGAAATAACTTTCAATGTTCTCCCTACCATATAGTTATTTGTATCACAGATTATGAGACTTTTCTACCAGTCTTCAGAATGCCAAAATAAAAGGTTTATTCAAATTTACAGCTCATTTCTTCCCATTCTGAGGTTTGCTCCTTATTTTGCCTTATTTTCCTGGAGTAAGACAGCAAGTTACTGTTTGTCTTCATATGCCAGCTAAAAAAACCACGTTAAAAGCTCCTAGTACCCATATTATATTTTGTACTGAGAGATGCAGTTCTACTGTAAATGGTTTTCTCATTTTGGTTATCATATAAACTTACGCAATACCAATTTTTTCCTACTTTTCCGCCTTAACTTGATGGTAAACAATTAATTAACTTAAAATAATGGCCCATGTTAACATGGCTTTTAAGAAATTTTAAAGGGAGAAGGTTCTCTATTCGATCCTTGGTATGTCTTTTTTTTCTCATATTTGTTAAATGATTTTTCTGCAATGACTTATGCAATTTCTAAAGAAATCTCTTGCAGACTATATAGCATGGTGGTCCCCTATTAATTTCTTCACGTTATGCCTAGTATAAGGTGAGCAAGAATCGGAAAGAAATATTTTCTATGCGTGAATATGCGAGAGTATGGCGAATGTGAGGCAGCTGATACTGAATCTGATGTCAAAAGTTAAAAATTTAAACCGGCGAATTCAATAGGGCTCTCATAATTGCATAAGAGATTTATATGTTTGAAAACTGAGAAGGGCGAAAAAAAATTTTTTTTAATTGAACACTTAAAGACAATTCACTAATATTAATTAAATCATATTCCCAGTGGAATATGATTTGATCATTTTCCTAATTTCTCCGGACTATAGGTAATAAGGTTTAATTAATCGAATGATGCGTCAGTACGCATCATTCGATTAATTAAACCTTATTACCTATAGTCCGGAGAAATTAGGAAAATGTTACAGAAAGTTTTGGGAGACAGAATTTCCTGAGGAACTCGAAAAGTGTTGACCACTTAAAATGTTAGTTATATCTCGAAAGGTGCGACATCAGTTAGCGAATCGATAAACTTGAAATGCGAGAGACAGAGTTGGGAAAGATTTGGCAACGCCGCATATAATTTCTGACGTCAGCTAATCACTAATGTCACTATATTTTTACCTTCATTTGGAAAAGAATATTATTATACATACAATAAAATAAATCGGAATGAAAATTTGTAAATCTTCTGCTTTCCTATGATACTGCATTTAAAATAAACGCAAAGTATTTTCAAATATCCGCGCCAAGTAATAGAAATAGTGCGACGTTGCCACGTCTACTACTCATGTCCTCCATTCAATAATTTCAATAATATTCGGGTAGCTGCCATTACGTTATTTTACGGTGAATCATCTCGATATTAACAAAACAAAAAAAAATATTAAGATACAAAAATCCACGCGCATTTCCAAATAAACGATGATTTTTACGAAGTATAATATATAATTCCACATATACCACATATTCTGGAAAATATATAAAAGAATGTTTTCTTTGGAAAAGTGAACTTAAATAATTAAAGAACTCAACGTGATTTTGGACTATAACAACAACAAATGATAAAAATCTGCTAGAAATTAAGAATACTCGAGGGTGCGTTCATTAGAAATATTTTGTTTTTTGATTCACTCAAAAAATCGAATCCGTTTTCCAGAAATTAAAAAAAAAGCAGAGAGGTTTTCCAGCTGCAAGCTGGTGGGATGGGTGCTTATGAGGCGTTGCATTTGAGTTACACGTATTGGCTCCAAACAAAAAACAGTCAAAAAGTACGTTTATTGGCTTCATTTTGAATTCTATTTCATTAAAAAATTAGAAACCGTTTTCTAGATATTGAAAAAACAAAACGGAGCCATTTTCTGACCTCACGTCGGTGGGATAGGTGATTATGAGGGGTCACATTTGAAAACAATTATAGATATCGATTTTCAAACAAAAAACAGTCGAAAGGTACGTTTATTAGCTTAACTTTGCATTTTATTTCATTCAAAAATTCTGAACCGTTTTCCACAAATTCGAAAAAAACTGAGCGATTTTCCGACCACACGCTGGTGTGATAGGTGTTTGTGAGGGGTCGCATTTGAAAACAATTATAGATATCGTTTTCAAACAAAAAACAGTCGAAAGGTATGTTTATTGGCTTAACTTTGCATTTTATTTCATTCAAAAACTCAAAACCGTTTTCCAGAAGTTCAAAAAAAAAGGAGCGATTTTCCAGCCATACGCTCGCGGAGTAGATGCTTATTAGTAACGGCCTTTGAATACAATAACTGATTTGGACTCCAAACCAATAACATTTGAAACGTACGTTAAGCATGGTCATATTTAACATTTTGATATATTAAAAAATTCGGTTTCTCTGAGAGTTACAGATTTACAAAAATATTTAAAATAATGGATATTTCGGCAATTTTCAATTCTGACTTTTCCATGTTAAATTAATAATTCGCGACCTAAGAAGTTTTTCTGGAAATTTTCCGATAGAATTATGAATATTCACAGAGAATATTCCAAACAATTAGTGTCACAACCGCCATTTTGATTTTGGACTCAAATCGGAGATCAAATTCGTAATCAGCGACCCCCGAAACTCCCCTAGAAAAAAATTCAGCCATTTTGAATAGTTATTCAGGAAGTTATTCAATTGTTAAGTTAATTGGTTTATTTAACAATGTCAGAGGTTCGACCGACAAAAAAAAACTCTTAACTTTTCGATTTGTGGACCCAAGAAGATATTTCCAAACTTTCAAACAAATCGGTAAAGTATTAAACAGTTTTTGGGTTTTTAAAAAATGTCGATACAGCGACTCGACTATATAAATAATTAATATTTTGCAGCGGAACAAAGCACATTTTTTTAAGAGTAAAAAGGCGTATTGTTTCTTATAATATCGTTAAACTATTTTTTCAGATTTCTGAGGAAATTCTGTAGGGGATAGACCAATTTTTAACTAGTCCCAAAACTGTCCTAGAAATAGCGATTTCTGAAGCTAACTTCCCCGGACTATAATATCGCTATTGAGGTCGGTGTAAAAATGAATAAATAACAAATCGAACGTATTTTTAACCGATCTCCAAATCAGTATTAGGTAATAAGGTTCAATTAACCCAACGATGATGATATTCTATTTCATAATTTTAAGTGACCGTTTCTTTAAGGTTTTTGTCTCATTGAAGTGGGCTTTATGTAACTGATGCAATGTGAACAATATGTTTTCGAAAACGAGGTTACAAAAAAAAGACGAACTGTTACAAACGTACTACTATGACAACGACATATGACAATAATTAATTTCTCAACCTCTTTTAATTCCAAGTGTTCATTGCGGTAATACCAGGAATCAACTAGCGGAAGACAATAAAAAATTATAGATGTTAATTGATGCAATATATGTTTCACATTAGACTCTCTTTACGGTTACAAACTTGTGTATTAAAGACGGTATAATTAAGAAGTAGACATAAACATTAATCTTGGTATAAAACGCGACTTACTATCTACGTGCGCAAAGTAATTGAAAGAATAAGAAATATAGTGACCATAGCAAAACAAAAAGTTGCTCCGCGTCTGTACATGGCAATGGCGGCCGTACATTTACTACTTCACATTTAGTTCACATAACGTCTTGAATTTTCTAATTCATTAATCATCTGAGCGATCAATAATCACACTGTTCCCTGTGAACGTATTGGGTACTTTCTGCTTTCCTTGTTTTAGTCGTTTTAGACACCATAATTACTTTCGCAGGTATGAGGTAGGTGCAGGTATTCAAGAAATATTATATATTAATAAGCGGAGATGATAAGTGCTTTGTATGGTAATTTGAAAACATTTTCTTGGCGCTCTAACACATGTTTCATTAACATTTTATTACTAGGACACTTAAAAAATAAAAAGTCTTAATATACTTAGTTTGCACTATTTTGTTCTTGTCGCAAAGCATAATTTTCTAACCTGCATATCCATTTTTATTGTTACCTAACGGCTCATATTAGAAAGAAATATATGGCTTACATGAAACGCAAATAAAATAAACCAGGATGCGACGTAAAATATAACAAAAGTAGAAATATGGAAGTGAAAGAATCGTCATATTATTTTAAATGGCGAGGTGGACAAATCTTTGTAAGTATAGTATCTATACATACAGATTCAGAAAGTATTCGTTTTGGTATGGCAATAATTGGCAATAAGTGGAAGCGAGAGCGAAGCAACTAGGCTATTCTTTTCTATCGTATGTATAACACATCGTACAAAGCGCCACCTGCTATCTCCACCACATGTGTGTGGACATCCCTAGAGTTTAAATTTGTTTCCGTCACGTCAGTTCTCGTTTTGCCCTATACGATAGAAAAGAATAACCTAGTTGCTTCGCTCTCGCTTGCTCTTATTGCCAAATATTACCATGCCAAAACGAACACTTTCTGAATCTGTATAAGACTGTTTAGAGCAAATCCATGGTAAGTGCATGGCCACGTCGGCGCACCGCACAGCGTACATCACACATCGCACATGGCATCTCGCTCCTCGCACATCGCACACCGCCTCTGGTCTGCAGGGATCTTTAGTGTCATGTCAATAGTCTGAGGGCATTCAACAGTTCAACATGAATCCTTCATTAACATCATCTCCCGACGAAAAAAATATTATATTAGAGTGAAACTTTAAAAAGTTGTATATATACAAAAAGAAACGAAAATTCAGAGTACATCCCATTAACTGAAAGTGAAAGAATTTTGGTGAATTTCACCACCTCTATAATAATTTAATGCAGCATTCAGAGCGCCCGCCCTTTTGAATACATGGAAATATTTAATACATTCGACTATATTTTGAAAATAATGCCTCGACCCTTATTAACCATATTTATACACCACTATTTTAAATTTTTGTAAATGCTGCAGGAACTTTTGCAGTTCTGGAATACCACATCCCACCGTTGATATAATAACACCAGCATCAGTAAATACCTGTAGAGCTCTTTGAGTTTGTATCTTATTAGGTCCTTATCCCTGGTTACACAAGCGATAGCTACCACTAGATCCCGTGGCAAACACATATTTTTATTTTTTTTTTTCATTTTTTAGAGGAGGGGAAATCTTGCATAAGACAACGGCTAGTGCCGGGAGTGTCGGATTCCTACCGACTAACCCCCCCCCCGCATCCCGCTCCTCACATCGGAAAGCGCTGTCGCATTACTTCGATGGGGGAGCTGTCCAAATACTATCTTCCTTTAATTTTTTTTTCAGCTATCGGCTTTCCTTTTCTTTAGTTTCTATTATGTTCCGTACTGCCTTATATGCTATCTTCCAAGTTTCCTCAGATGATGTCAGGTTTTCCATCAGGTTAGCGACGTTAAAGGGGCTTCCTGCTTCCGGAGAGAAGCTATTTCTGATCTCCTCCCACGTGGGATATGTGAACAATGTATTCTCGACGTCGTCTATGTCTCCACAATAGGAGCACGCTTCCGACTCAATGTTCCCTCGGTCGTACAGATGTTTTCTAAAGCTTCCGTGTCCGGACAGTGCTTGAGTGAGAAAATAGTCGACTTCTCCATATGGCCTATCTATTCATCTATGAATGTTATGGTTATGGTATTAAATGCCAGGTCCAGCGCCCGTAGGTGCCAATTGTCCACTTTTCCTGCCACCTAAGCATGAGATTAATTTTTGCGGCCCTCTTCTCTTCTCCGTTGTATATTTCCAGCCTTTCCTGGATCATAAGGTCTATGGGAGGGATGCCTGCTATAATCCTCACCCCTTCTGTTGATACTGTCTTGTAGGTACTGCATATTGGTATAGACACAAGCCGCTATATTCTGGTTAGTTTTCTCGTGAGCCTTTTATTTTGCGTTACCCTGTGCCACACAGGGGCAGCATACCATATTTGTGAGTGAACCACGCTGGCTAACAACTTCCTCTTAGATGCCCTGGGTCCTCCTATATTTGGCATTAGCCACGATAGGGCTGTTGTAGTTCTTTCTACTTTTTGCACTGTTTGGTTTATGTGTTGGGTAAAAGTGAGTTTTGTGTCTAGCCACACTCTAAATATTTTCAGTGCTTTGTCTAGGGTGACTATCATATCCTGGATGACAAAATTTACTGACATCATCTTTCTTTTCTTCGTGAGGAGGACTGCTTCTGTTTTTTCAGGTGCCAACTGAAGCTATCGACCTTTCATCCAGTTTGTAACTCGCTGGAGGGCAGTGTTTGCCGTGTTGATAAGAGCCTCTTCGGTTCTCGTCACAACGACCAGGGCTACGTCGTCGGCGAATCCTATCAGTGTTACCCCATCAGGTTGATCCATCTCTAAGAGGTCATCATATAAGTACATAGCTGCAGTGCTTTTTGAGTTTGTATCTTACCGACATCTCTACGTATTTTAGCTAGGTCCTTATCCCTGGTTACACAAGCGATAGCTACCACTAGAATCCGTGGCAAACACATATTGTCTTTACTGTTAATAACTATGATCCTGCGACACTTAACGCAAAATTATCCGCTAGCAAAATCACATAGGACCCCCTTCATTTCTTATGGAAAGTGGCCCCCGGTGAAATTGGCTGCAATTAATATATGTTGTTTTCCTCGGACTCTGAATCAAAAGTTCTCACGGGCACAAAGTCGGAAAATGGACAGTTTCCTTTAATTTTACTGTGCGATGTGCCAAGGCGCCGATATGGCCACTCTCATTTAAAATAATGGTTCTATTTAATTACAGTGTGAGATGTGCGAAGTGCGGTATGATGTGGGTTGTGCGGCGCGCCGACGTGGCCATGCACTAGTTCTTGTTCCTAAAATAGTCTGTCCAAATGTTTTTGTAAACTTAAGGTGGCCATTCCCTAGAAAGAGACATCCGATAGGGAATTATTTATTATTTTTGGCTATAACTTTTTTTTCTTAGTACGTATATTTAAAAAAACTATGAGAGTACCTAAGTAGAACCATAACAAGACTATCATTATGAATTTTCACTCAATAATTTCTGTGGTTTGCAAAATAGCTCGAGTTAAATTTAAAAATTATGTGTATCTTCCTATTTCGTAGTTTGAAATCTAGCTATTTTGCAAACCACTGAAATTATTGAATGAAAATTCATAGTAATAGTCTTGTTATGATTCTACTTAGGTAGTCTTATAGTTTATTTAAATATACGTAATAAGACAAAAAAGTTATAGCCAAAAATAATAAATATTTCTCTATCGGATGTCTCTTTCTAGGGAATGGCCACCTTAAACCAATTAATATTTAGCCAGCTCTTTCTAAATTTTGGAAAAATGATGGAAATGATGGAACATAACGACAGAATACGATATTCTTTTTTCCACACAGTCAGGTTTCAGGCTAGATTATAGCTGCTCAATGACACAGTTAACTATTACTAATGGTATATTTCAGACAAGAGACGAGGGCAGTGCAACAGTATTGGCACTGCTTGATTTCCGTAAAATCTTTGACGCCGCAGATAACAAAATGCTCATTGAAATACTGATGCGTATAAGTTATTTGGAAGACCGTAGCCAGCAAGGGTGATTGACGGGCGTTGTTTCCACTAACGGAACTGTGCCGATAGGAGTACCACAAGGATATATTTTAAGACCCTTACTTTCACAATTTACTTATCAAATTTTCCTATATTTATAAAATATTCTTATATTCTATATTATTCATTTCCCTTAAAACATGCGCAAATTAAACAAAGATTTAATAACGGCTTACTACTCTCAGCTTTTTTTCGCTTAAATTTAAACTCGCGACGTTTTATGCCTATTTGACCAAAGAAAAAATTTAAATTCTTTTACGGTTGCTATACTTCCACTCCACTACGTGGATGTGGAAGTAAAATTAATAACATTCTTGTTATATACAGGGTGTCCCGTAATAACGTGCAAAAATTTAACTACGAATTCCTTATTGGAAATGAAGATGGGTTTTCAAATGAAATTTTTCAAAATAAGCCTTTCCTGTCCAGCTACACCATTTAAGGGGTATGCAAAAAAAACGGTTTTTAATTTCTTTCTGAAAATAATTTCTAGGCACCAGATAATCATATCGGTACATAATACTGTCAAATTTTATTTGACATCAGCCTACTTAGTGTTTTAACTTATATAATAACGCTTATGACTGAGCACTTAGGCAGACGTATTTTAGTTCATTTTTCTCAAAAACGGTCGCTTTTACGAAATTTCATCAAGAGGTAAAAAAGTTTCTAAACGAATCATAACGTTTAGTTATTTTTTGTGAATTGAAAGAAAAAATAGCAGACAGAAAGATATTTACAAAATTTTAAGAAGGGTAGTTAATATCATCCCTTTGTATACATGCTAAATGGATGAAATAATTTCATTAGATGCCTCTTCATTAGTAACAGAGATGTGCTAAATTTGGTCTTTTTCCGATTACGCTATTTTCAGATAGAAATTAAAAACTATTTTTTGCACACCTGCTTGAGGGGGTGTATCTGGACAAGGAAAGCTTATTTTTTTAAATTTTGTATACAAAACCAACCTTCATTTTCGGTAAGTAATTGGTAGTTACATTTTTTGCACGTTATTACATGACATTCTGTATAGTTCTACTTAAGCAATCGTACAGATTTTTGCAACATATATATTTTAAAAAAGCGGTTCTGGACAAGTGTAATAAATATTTCCTTATTGGGTCTCTCTCATTCTCTCTCCTGGATATGACCATTTCAAAGTCTAAAATTATTTTTAAACACAAAATAGTAGTTTTAGACTGTCTGCCACAGTATACCAAAAAGCTGTATTAGAGAACTTTACATTTTTCTATATTTTTAGATTAGTCAGTAATTACTAAATATAAGCACATTCTATAAAATATTCATCTTTAAACAAAAATATTTGTATAATTTGTTTTACTATATTATGTTCTACTATAGTATGTGATTTGACCGCAAAATTATAATAAATACACAAAAAATTAAATAAAGTTAAAAATCTCACATGTTATAGCATCGGGGTAGTAGGAAAATTCTTCGGTAGCAAATAATACTTACTTCGTCCTAAAACAAAAGAAAAAAACGAAATTAGTAAAACACAATAACAAAAGAGAAACGAAATAAAAATTAATTTGGACGTTTAATATAAAACGTGCGATTTTATTTCGTGTGAAATTGAGATAAGGGGAATTGGTTGTTTGAAATTCTTCCTACACCATTTGTTGCCAAATGTAGCGGTTATAATAAAAGTTTTATTGACTTTATTAAAAGTGGGTCGTACCAACGCAACGGCCCTAAATCGATTTCGGTTTTATTATTCACCACATTAAATTTAAAAAATACACAACATAAGTCACATTGTCGAGATAAGCCGCATATTTGAAAGCCAATTTGATTCATTGAACACGGAGAATGGCGTGAAAATATGCCAATAATAAAAACATAATATTTACATAAACAAAAATATCTTAATTTTATTTTTACGAATTTCATTTTATATACAAAGCAGCTTTATAAATAATTGCTAGAAAGCATGCACATGTTGGAACGTGATTTTTTTTTATTAAGAATAATCTTGAATAAGACAGAATAGTTAGGTATTTTATAACGATAGTTTTATTTTTGTGTTTTCTTGGCAGACTAAAAATACGCTAATGACATATGAATGAAACAAAAAAAGGAATACTTTTCAATACTTAAATAGTTTTACGTGCAAAGCGTTTTGGCCACACATGAACAATCAAAATATCAAATATCACCATCACCTGAGTATCAAATTATAATTTATACATATTTCTCTAGTGGATTTATGTAGATGTGACTTGTTCAGGAGCTTACCTAAATGAATCAGAACAGCATAAATTCGAATTCTGGCATGAATATACTACACAAGGTGTTTTTTAAAATATGTCAATCACTTAATCACAGATTTCTGTCGTCAAATAAAATTGTGAAGTGTTACTTAATTAAAATGTACCCCACAAGAGACATGGCCATACAAAGTTGAAAATAAAAAATAGCGGTTTAAATAATTTTCATATATGTTTATTATTGCAATAATTTGAAATATTTTGTAATCAGCTCTTCTAAGGGGCTGATTTTGATTAGATATAAATAATATTTATCTACTCATATTAGATTATATGTTAATTACTCAACTGCTTTTGAACATGTAATAGTATAAACAAATAGCGTGATTTATTATAACTGCCTAGTGATTTATTTTTACACCAATCACCTTTAACTTTATGCCTAGCCCGTCCAATCGATGCAACGCACAAAATAAAATAGAATTTATAGAATTATTATTATGGAGGGAAGGAAGGTGATTTGACATGTTTGAATAGTTTTGATGTTGTCAAACTATTGTATTAATATTTATTGTTACAATCGTAGATAAAGTATAGTTTTCAACTTACGTTAATGGTAATAACACACTTGATGATTTACAATACTCGCCTGCGGCTCGAGCTGCAAACTTCATCTGCGTTTGTTATTACTTACATTACCGGTCGTTGAATAATACACTATTCTGTCGTTTTTTCTTTCTTTACAGATACGCCTGTTTAGAAAACGCCTACAATGTATAACAATTAATTCATTTTTTTTATAAATGTGTTATTTTGTTTAAGCAACTATACGCGTAATAAACACATCCAATAGAAACCGAACAAAAACTCAATCAAGCAAAGAAATCCTTATTTGTAATTGTCACTTCTCGTTTCGTGTTTCAGATTTGCAAGATCGGTTAATCTGTCAGTCTGTCTGTCTGCTACTTGGTCTGGTGTCTCTTTGTTGGCGCTATATCTACAAAACTATTTGGTAGTTGACGCTATTATCTTCGAATAAATGGGATCTATTTTTAGTACAAATAAACAGGGTGAACACCTCAAAATAATCGGAGGCAACTCCGTGTGAAGATTGCCGACAAGCTGTCAAACTACAAGCCCATGGAAGCAGGTGTACCGCAGGGATCGGTACTCTCTCCCCACCTGTTCACCATCTACACCTCTGACATGCCAAGAACCGCAAGGACCTCTTTGGTGCTCTACGCAGACGACACGACCATAATCGCAAGATCATGGAGTGCAAGACTTACCACCCGCAACCCCCAGGAAGCAGCATCCCTTCTGGAAGAGTGATGCACCAAGTGGAAAGTCAAAATCAACGCGGAAAAGAGCAAAGCCATCCTCTTCAAGACAGTCAGGAAGCAAACTCCGACAGGACACGTCTCCTTGAACGGCGAGAACATTCAATGGCACGATGCCGTCAAGTACCTTGGCGTTATCATGGGTCGAAGCCTGATGTGGAGACAGAACACGGAAGCGATAATGCAGAAAGCGAGGACGAGGAGGACTCTACTTTACCCTATGATAGGCAGACAGAGCCAACTCAACCTGAGGAACAAGCTCACGTTTATCAGGACCCTCACTGCACCTATTCTGACCTACGCCTCCGTTGCCTGGGGATACCAAGCAGCCACCCATCTGAAGAGTATACAAGCCGTGGAAAACGTCGCCCTTCGGTGCGCCGTGGATGCACCATGGTTTGTCAGAAACGCCGACATCTTCAGAGACCTGGAATACACCCTAGTAACTGAAGTCATCCAGGGCAGAGCGAAGAACCTATACGCCCGTGCAGCAGAGCATGGGAATCCGCTGATCAGACAGGCGACTGACTATGACCCCAACGACGCTCCGAGGCACAAGAGGCCGAAGTTCCAAATCCTGGATAATGGGTAAGTATAACTAACCCTTTATCTGTTTCAGCCCAATCTGCAAGCCACACCGTAAGGAGATAATGACCAAATACATCCAATTACCCGATCCCGGGGGTACCAAGTAAACAACCAGCTCGGTACGCTTACCCTAGTCCGTGCCGGCCTCTGACGCTAAGAAAGCGTCTCTGGCCGAACACAATCCTGAACTACACAGTTCACACTTCCTTTCGACGAGATCGGAGCACATGATGCCAATTGGCACCCTGGGCTACCGACTAGTCAACACCCCCAAATCCCTTTCAAACTCCGAGAGGGCTCTGTAACAGCCGTTCCCTCTTACGACAGACGAAAGACGCTCCCGGGAGCCTATACATGCCAACGAAGAAAAAAGACCAAGACAGAAGATCGCCAGAAGAAACGACCCAGCTGGCAGGGTCCAACACCCAGGACCAGGGGAGGTTCGCTAACATCGCCAATACCGTCCGCATTTGCGGGGGGGGTAGGCGAAAAAGCAAGCCCACCCCTTACGAGGCCGGTCCAGGTCTACAGCGATGATTGGGGCAAAGAGCTCAAGCTCGACCCCTAATCATCCGAGATCGTCATCTTTAGTCAAGAATATTGACGACCTCAAAAAATACATTTAATGAAAAAAATGTACCGGATGGCAACAACATGTGCCACGTAGTTAACATTATTGTCTAGGAAGAAACTTGCTATGCTTTTGGTGAAAAGCACACTCTATAAATAATCAAGGGAAAAATGTGAAGAAGAAAATAATATTTGGCATGTAATTAACATAATTATAAAGGAAGAAATCTGCTATTATTTTAGTGAAGAATAACAGAGTGTCACTCTAAAATAATTTTTGGAATGTAGTTGACATTTGGGTACAAACTAAATCGCTGGAATGGTGGAAAAGTTTCCCACAACAGAGACAGCCCAAAGAGTTCATTAAAGAACGATCGGCCAAATTTACGAAGGACGTATTATGCCAAAACAGAAAGGCCATTAGAATAATGGAGTGCGTCTTTTAACCGGTCACTGTCGACTTAATAGGCATCTGACTCTAATGGGTCCCCAACTAGCAATTTGATGTTTTGTAGAAGCTGAAAGAATGTTAACAGAACATTTTTTATAAAACAAGATTGTTGATATAAACATTTTTAATGCGTTTATACAACGATTATGGGCTCAAAATGGGCACAGTTTATAAAACGATGTAGTTCTTTAATTTATTTTATTATGGCTCTCACAGCGACGGCGGCCCGTGAAATTTTGGTAAGCTATAACTTACTAATGGAGCATGGGACCCATGCCAAACTTTAATGGATCATTACCAAGGCCAAACGGAGACGTTTTGTGGAAAAAAATATTTGATTGCAATTTGCGAAATATTTTTTCAAAAAGGGCACTGCCCACCCTGGGGTCTGGAAAAGTACTTGTAAAATATCTAATGTATTTTTTTTTCTAACAAGGAAGAAAATATAAGGACATACTTTTAATTTTATCAAAAAAATGCTATTCTTTATAAAGTTACATCATTTTGAAATTTTATAAATTAAATATCAGTGTAAAATAAAATTTCAAAATGATATAACTTTATAAAGAATGAATATTTTGTGATAAATTTAAAACCTATCCTTATATTTTCATCCTTGTTCAAAAAAATACACTATAGATATTTTACAAGTACTTTTTCGGATCCCAGGGTGGGCAGTGCATTTTTTGAAAAAAAAATCGCAAATTCCAATAAAATATTTTTTTCCACAAAACGTCTCCGTTTGACATTGGTAGTGATCCATTAAATTTTGGCATGGGTCCCATGCTCCGTTAGTAAGTTATAGGTTACCAAAATTTCACGGGCCGCCGCTGTCTCACAGGTGTTATAAAATAATTGTATAAATATGTTTATAGGCATTGTGTTATTATTTCCATCGATACTTTTTTGTTATGTAACAGCAACAACAACATAAGTTATTTATTTTTTAAATGTTTTTGCAGACAATAATAATTCTCAAAATTGTTTTAAAATATACAAAGGTATATAGATTCTATGTGACATGGCGGCGTAACCAACAACATGTTTAGTGAAATAGGAGATAAATATTAACTGATTAAGACTTCTTTTCGCCAACAACAAAGTTATTTTGGACTACGAAGAAAATGTTTCTGTCAAATATGTGGTATATATACAATGAAATATTTGAGCGCTCTAAAAATAACGAATATTTATCAAAATTAAAAATATGAAGTAAAAATAAAATGTTTGTGTTCGATCCTTTTATAGCATAGCACCAACTGTGTTACGCAGATAACACATTTCACAATAATATTGTTGTTAAAATGGTTATATCACAATGATTTTTATTTTAAACTGCTTTTATTTTAAAGTTTAAAATGGCCGCTATGCAGAGATAGTTCAAACATAAATAACATTATGGCGTCCATCTTATAAATCATGTTCCTAACTATGAAAACACTTATAGAACAAATGTATTTTCCAAAGAATTATTATATATCAATTTTGTAATTAGTCAGGGGCGTATTGCAAAAAGCAAAGGTAATTTCCATTAATATTTTTTTCCGAATAATTTTGCCCAGTATATCAACTACGAGAAGTTCCGGTCAAAAAACAATACAGTATGAAATAAATTAAATACATTTTCGACATTATTATACACTATGACACTAAGTCCTCTAAAAGACTTACTGTAAACAAGAAAACACTATGGCGCATAAACACCTACCCATGTTTTATAAAAATGGTACAGAACATATTACAGCGTTTAATGGTAATTTTTAGCTTTTTAACTACTTTGTGTTTTATAACAGCAATGTGTACTTCGTTTATATAACAATTGTTTAGCAGCTACGGCTGAATACAATATACTCTCAAAATAATAGTGTGTTAAGAAGAATCCTAATAAAATTGTCTTATTAATGATTAGCTAAACTCATAAGGAATAGTTTTATAGTTGTTCGCAAATTGTAGATTCTCTGTTAATAAATTTTCTAGCTTAAATGATTTGGTAAGAAAGTGGGTCCAATAAGATGGATGTAGAGGCTTCTAGCGCAAACATTTACGCTGTAAAAGTCTTCTCTAATTGACCAAATGTTGACAATATGTTGTAAATAAAAGTTACATTTCTTTTATTTTGTCTTAAACGCCAATTACAAAAATCGGAAAATTGTTGACAATATTTTACATTTTGCAAATTATTGGGTATTATTTATTGATCGACGATGGTATAATTGTGGTTTTTTTTATCAAGCTATGACCAATGTACAATGGATGTAACTGTCACAAACAAGACTGTATTTAAATTTCGTCGAAATTGTATTAAACCTGGTAGGTATTTTCAGAGTAGCTGCTATTGAATATGACGCTAAAAGTTAACCATTAAAAATACTCCAATATGGCTGCCATCAACGCAACATTTTTGCCAATTTACATGAAATTTTTTACTTGGGGATATCAGTATTCTATGTTAACCAGTCAGATGCTAAAGCTCAAGAATTGAAAACGACGATCTTTTTTTGCAAGAAGCCAGTAAAACGAGACGAAACATTTTCTTAAATCGCCTTCAATAAAGTTACACTGTCGCCCGGTTAAATAAACCTTATTATAGTGGAGCCAATAAGTGTAAGCAGTAGAGCAAAAAATCAGCGGCATTGTGGTGAAAGGATAGTAGCTGTTATGTTAGAATTAAACGGCACCTCGTTCTACTATATAATCCCACATAATCGAGAGAAATGTATTAAGATTTATCCGCTTATCAGAGACGAAAACCATAACTAGGTCATTATGTGTATTTGGTACAACCGACCAAATAGAATTAATGTTTAAATGTGGTGACTTTATACCTAATAATTTCTTCAGCTACTGTGAAATTGAGGGAATAACTACCATAACCGAACCTAACAAGCTCATACTATCGCATTCAGTGGCGTCACATATATATTTGCAATATCAACGATTTTAATGCAACGGACAAATATTTTCGGCTGCGCTGCTACAATACTTGGAGATAATGTTGCCAGATTTGAAAAAAATATTTTAAATTTGAAACATATGGTAGTTCATGCACAATTAACACCATCCGAGTGCTTTCATTTCTTAGAATTGCGTACGTGAGATTTTACGAAAATCTTAAATCCGCACGCCCCTGGCTCTACTGACTAGAATTATTGGCCCTACTATACCTATTGTCGATATTGGGGCAATGTGAAGTGAACAAATAACAATATCAAATGTATTTTTAGCTGGCTTCAATATTGATATTAGATATTAAGTTCCAATTAAATTCACGTAATCAAAAAATTTAATAACCAGATACCACGTCCATGTAATTATCTATTTGTATTGTTTTTTATTTCAATTTGGGTTACTTTTCATTATTTAAATAATTTTACGTCTGCAATTTTCCATTACAGCTAATTGATGTTAATAGCATTAATACGATTTTGCAATAAAATAAACAATTATTTTGAACACAAGCACGTTAAACGAAATCGTTTTATTTCAGTCAGTGATCCAATAGCGCATTAAAATGAAAAATACAAATAATCAACGATGTTTTATTACAAGCATTTCCTGAGAATTTCAATTCAATCCCAAACACTGTTACTTAGTACACCGAAGTTGATAATACGAAATAAATATTTAAAAATGTTTAAGTACCGCATTATTGATGTGAAAGGGTGGAAACTGTTTAGAAGAGTTAATATTAAGTTTTATTTTGTGTACAAGTCAAACGATAGAATAATTTATATGGTGAGAATTAACACATTCGGTCAATAGCATGCTAGCAAAAATACCTGTTCTTCGAAGTGACTAAAATATATAGAAAAAAGGAAACCGACGTGACATTGACAATAATTTAAGGTGACCATTTCCTAGAAAGAGACATCCGATATTGAAATATTTATTATTTTTGGCCATAACTTCTTTTTCTTAGTGCGTATGTTAAAGAAACTATGAGATTACCCAAGTAGAACCATAACTAGACTATTACTAAACTGCTGGCCACTCGAACTTACACATAGAGACTTTTAGGCAAAATTTAAAGTTCAATATTTTCAACAGGAATGCAAATTTTTGAACGCGGCTTGCAAATTTTAAGAGCTAGTTTTTTTTCGGATTAAGCTGCATGACATATATTTATCGTAGGACCATAAGTTTATTATATACGGGGTGATCAATGAAGTCATGCAAAAAATCAAAAAGTTTGTATGAGTGAAATTTTCGCAAAAAATTTTTTTGGTCGTTGCAATATGGTTCCTTACTAAGGTAACATCAATATCTCCAGACGGTTTTGTCAGTTTTTGGATTAAGGCCCTTAGGCCTTGTACACACTACTCAACATAAAATTTGGATACCGAAATCTTTAAAATGCTATAACTTGACATTGGATTGACGGTTCTTGATGATTTTTGCGGATTTGGAATCCTTATTTCACGTAGATTTTCTATGGTCTAAGCACTTTATTTGAGGGTTGAAATTTACACATTATACCGGGTCGATAATAAACAAAAACGTAGGGTACGATGCGCTCTAAAGTTTGGCATTATTTAAGTTTTTGTAAAAATAAATTCTCACCTCAAGTTGTTTTTATTTAATGTTCTTCTCACTGTTCTGTCCGAAACTCACACCCCAGTTTGTTGTCTCAAAGAATCATTCAGTTTTACAGAGTTCTTTGTCCACCCCCATGCCCATAATTATGATCGGGTGTAATTTCTACGCGACGCGTCAATTTCAAAGTAGGCATTGGAAAAACAAATTTGTTGCTATGGAATTAAAAACTGTTTACATTATTTTAGAAATAATCTGACATATTTCAATGTTATAATTTTGTAAAGTTTAATTAATATGAGGCGTTTAACCACGGCAGAAAGGGAAAATTGCATTCGACTTCTCAACGAAGGAATGTCAAAACAGCAAGTTGCGCACATTTACAATGTCAGCCGAAAGACAATTTATAATTTGAACCGCCGCGTCGAAACTACTGGTGATCATAATTATGGGCATGGGGGTGGACATACAAAAAAAATAAACCAAAGAACCGAAAGAATTTTAATGAGAGAAACTATGCGGAATAGAACAAAGAACTCTAGAAACCTAAATGACTCTTTAAGACAACAAACTGGGGTGAGAGTTTCGGACAGAACAGTGAGAAGAACATTAAATAGAAACAACTTGAGGTGAGATTTTTTTTTTTTAAACATAACATAATGCCAAACATTTTAAATTATAGAGCCCGTCGCAGAGCAAAATGTGTGCGGTTATTACAACGCCATAGAGCGAATAGGCGGGCATGGTCAAATCGGCATGCGAATTGGGGTAATGCAGAGTGGAGCCATTGTTTATTTACTGACGAAACAAGATTTAATTTGTTTCACTCCGATTGCCGAATGTTAGTTTGGAGAAGGCCAAATCAGCAAAAATATGGCCCCTCAAGAAGCATTTGGTGGCGGAGGTGTTACAGTGTGGGGAGGTATCATAAGAAATGGTAAAACCGAGCTATTCATTACCAACCAAACCATTAATGCTACTGTTTATCAGGAGAAAATTTTGGAACCTATTGTTGTTCCTTTTGCTCGACATTACGGCCCAGAAATTCTATTGGTGGATGACAACGCTCGACCTCACAGAGCGCGAAGGATCACACAGTTTTTGCAGGCACAAAACATCAATAGGATGAACTGGCCTGCAAAGTCTCCGGATCTTAATGTCATCAGACACGTTTGGTCTTATTTAAAACTTAAAGTAAGATCTCTTGATGTACCCCCTGAAACCTTAGAAACGCTCAGTGAGGCCATTCGTGAAGAATGGGAAAATATTCCACAAGATTTTATAAATAATCTTGTGGATACTCTACCAAATCGATGTCGGGAAGTAATATTCCGAGCACAAGGACCAATAAAATATTAGCTTCTCTTTTTTTTAATTAATGTACCTAATTTTAATTAGGTAATTTTAATTCAATTTTAATTTAAGTTTAAATTAAATTAATTTTTGATTTTTTAGTTAATTTTTTTTTTAGTTATTAAAAATTACCAGAATTAGAATTATAAATTTTTTAAGAATTGACTTTTGGTCGTTGTTAAGCAATGTTGTATATTGTAGAATTTAATGTAATAAACTTGTTCTTGTCGCTACGTTTTTGTTTATTATCGACCCGGTATAATGTGTAAATTTCAACCCTCAAATAAAATGCTTAGACCATAGAAAATCTACGTGAAATAAGGATTCCAAATCCGCAAAAATCATCAAGAACCGTCAATCCAATGTCAAGTTATAGCATTTTAAAGATTTCGGTATCCAAATTTTATGTTGAGTATTGTGTACAAGGCCTAAGGGCCTTAATCCAAAAACTGACAAAACCGTCTAGAGATATTGATGTTACCTTAGTAAGAAACCATATTGCAACGACCAAAAAAAAACGATAAATATACGTCATGCAGCTTAATCCTAAAAAAACTAGCTCTTAAAATTTGCAAGCCGCGTTCAAAAATTTGCATTCCTGTTGAAAATACTGAACTTTAAATTTTGCCTAAAAGTCTCTATGTGTAAGTTCGAGTGGCCAGCAGTGTATTTTCAGTCAATAGTTCCAGTAGTTTCCAAAATAGTTACATTTAAAACTACGAAATAGGAAGATTAGAATAATTTTTAAATTTAAATCTAATTATTTTGCAAACCACTGAAATTATTGAGTGATAATTCATAGCAATAATCTTGTTATGGTTGTAATTAGGTAGTCCTATAGCTTTTTTAAATATACGTACTAAGAAAAAAAAGTTATGGCCAAAAATAATAAATATTTCCCTACTTCTAGGAAATAGTCACCTTAAAACCATTTACTCCCCACTGAAGGTGGTTTATGAAAATTTACTATGCGCTAATATACTGTTTGCAAATGCGAAAACGAAGGGTATATTATATTTGATCAGCCCATTTCTAAAAACGTAAACATCGCTCATAGAGAAAATATTTTCATATATTTGTGTTAGTTTTTTAATTCCCAACAACTTTCAAAATGTCAGTCCCGTCTGTCTCTCCTCCGTATATCTATCTGTTCTGGGCTAAACATGGGAATTCGAAGGGTTTTTGAGGTCGCTGATCACGAGGTCCAATTTACGAGATTCAAAATGACGAACCGGAAGAACAGTAAATTTCTCAGGAAGAACTCATATTCTTTTCTTTCTTGGGCTGAAAGTGGAAACTCGAAAGGTGTTACTCGTACTTTCAGCCCAAAAGAGAGAAAAATACGAGGTTTTCCTGAGGATCCGACTCTACTTCCGATCCGCCATTTTGAATTTTCTCTAATTGAACATCGGATTTGTTATCATTAACCACAAAAACCCCAAAGTTCCCATTTCCAGACCAGAAACGAAAAGAAGAGTCTTTCCTGAGAAATTGACTCTACTTCCGGTCCGCCATTTTGAATTTACCAAATGAGACCTCGGATTTGTAATTAGCGACCTCGAAAACCCCTAAGTGCAGATTTTCAAGGCCAAGATATCCATTCTCATTTTTTCTGGAAAATGGCCCGATTACCGTTCCTCCATTTTGAATTTCCCAACTTGTGAGATGCGTGATCAGCAACCCCAAAAACCCTCGAGTAACAAAATTGGGCTAATTTCCACCATGGATTGCCGAATAATGATTTTCTTTTAATTACCGCAAAAACTGCAGGCGAAAAAATGCATTTTTTTCGATGCACAAGTGCAATTTCCCATTTGCACAAAATTAAAAATAGGTAACAAATTGAATAAATGCATCACGAATCGAAAAAAAAAACCGCATTTTGATTCGACTTACTGCACATTTTATGTAACAAACTGCAAGTGTTATGCCACAAATTAGACGCGTAGGTGCCTATATCTTGGGCAGTTTTCCATACGTGCTGTGTAACTGCACTATGCATAATTAAAAAACGCATTTCCTGTTGTGTAGTAATAGGTGGAAAAATGCATTGGTAAAATCGAAAGTGCACACCCCGTAAATTATTTCATCCAATACGAGCTAAGTGTACAATATTAGTTTATTGGACAATTCTGTCACATACGAATTTCTCGAAAACTGGATTGGAAGATTAAAGAAAGAAGGCTTGAAATAAAAAAACTTGCCTTCATTCTCTATCTTCATTTATTCCTAATGGTACCTATTTCGGAAAATAAAGAAGTTTCCCGCTTGCTTGCAAAAATTTTTATCGACAGACAAAAAAATCATATTTTCTACACGTAATAAAATTTGACATCTATTAAACGAGAAAGTAGTTGTTCTCTTATTTGATTTTAAATTATTTATCATAAGACGTCACGAACGATTTTAAATAATTTTATTTATAATAATTCAAGTACTTGAGGGATCGTTGTGTAATTGAAAAGGATTCTATCATAATATTAGATGCAGGGATTGAAAAATTCACAGATCTTGCATCTCTCGCAAGTATCTTAAGCGTATTGAAAATACCAGATGCAACTATACTGCTCTAGGCCGAAGTCCTATAGGATCGTCCTATGCTAAATTACGCCAAATTATTTTCTGTATTTCATTTTTTATAAATATTATTTTTATTAATCATACTACGAAAAACTGAATAATTAAATATTAAATACTTTCGATAATATATCTCTATAATATAGGTACAACCATTGAGAGAAAGAATTAGAAAGAAAACGGTCTCAGAAGGCAACGATTAAACAGTTATCGGAGGAAAATTGACTGTATGCGTGCTCAATAGCATAAGGACGAGTATAGCAGGGGCGTTCGGTAATTATGAACCTTGCTCGCATGTCTGTGGTCGGGCCGGCGAGATTCGACAACGGTTCACAAAAAAAAATCCACAAATTAAACGGTAAATCCTATTATAAATTTGAAAAAACCAACTAAATCCTCGATAACAAGCGTACAACGTTTACTTCAGGGGCATTTTTCAAAAAATGAACACGCTTCGAATTATGATGAGTTAAAGGATTTGTGAGTTGATACGTTTCAGGGAAAGCGTTAATTCATTAAGGCGCTCCATAAGAAAGCATATAGCGCAGACAATATTGAATAGTTAGAAAAAAATATTAAGTATTAAGATATGTACGTACCATTACGTGAAAACAAAGCTGGAGTGCTGTAAATTTCAAATATAAATATATAACAAAAATCTTTTGACTTTTTCGGAAAATCGCCCCCTGCAACCCCCTGTATAGGGCAATTTTTCCACGACCAAGTCAAATCTTCTTTTTTGATGGGGCATCGCTTAAAATAGGTCGTAGCTTTTAGCAACACATTGCAAATGGAATGACACCATAGAGGCAGCTTGTTACTCTACTACAAGGCCGGCGCAGCGGCCTAGACAGATCTGTCGCTCTCGATACGTTTTTCGTAAGATGGGACCTATATCATGCGCCCAGTAGTATTTTCAATACTAAAAAATTCAAATGGATTCGTTAAACGCGGAAACCAAAAAATTAAAAGGGTGGAGGTTAAAATAAAATATAATGTATAGCTGCTAGGTTTACATATCAGTTCTTGCGGTACCAATACTTTTTGTGTTTCGTTTGCGCATTTAAGACAAAATAGATATTTTCTCTTCTATTCTATTTTATTCCAAATATAGCAAATAAGAAATTATTACATACCTATGCTTGCTTTCAAAATATTGTGACTGCCAGAGCAGCACCCTACCGATACAATAAAATTATTTTTTGGCACAGATATTGTAACGAGGTAAATTTTCCGTTGCAAAAAATGCACTTTAAATTAATAATATATATCGCTATTTGCTCCGCTTACATTCGAACATATGTATTTTAAATGATTATTATAGATTTCTCCTAAGTTAACTAGTTGAAACCGCGATATAGGATTCTATTTTATATAGAAAATTTGATAAACCTGGCCGTGAGAAGGCTGTCCGTGACATTAACCACAAATACAAAAATTAACATTGAGGGTGTTGGTAAGTGAGCTGCGTAAATTAGTTTCATTAGAGCAAATTTGAAAATATCTTCTGTCCGATCCGTCAAACAGCCCAGTCGAGTATTACTCCGTATATTTACCACATGTAAGTACACCGATTTATCATCGCCGCTCGTTTCTTCTTTTATAATAACACCGATAAGATTAATTCACTAAAATGCGTGTTTTAAAGCAATAATTTTGAAATAATTTCCGTCTAAATGAATCAGAATATAATTTATCATTTTCCGAAATTAAATAAATTTAAATTTAAATTAGTACAAGAGTAAGTGAGTCCGAGTTAGGACCTGTTAACTTCTCCGATTTTATCCAAATAGCTATGTTCTCAAGAATTTCCAGATGGGAAAAAGAACATAGATGATACGTCGAGAGAAAACCAGTATACCGTTTACCGTTTATATTATTTTAATCGACACCATTTGTGATGGTGCTGCGTTAAAATAATATCTGTTGTGCTACCAAAGGTGTAGAAGTTATAATTACCGTATATTTTATTTTAGGTAGTTCGTAGCAAAATATAATCTGTCTTTGCAAAAATAATTTTTGTGAAATTTGTTGTAGTGTTGTTGTTCTATTAAGTGTGTAGAAATTTTAATTTATCGTTTATTTTGTTTTCAATATTTTGTACTGATACGAAATGGAACAAAATTCCTTACTTTGAAATAATTTGTAGAAATTTATTATAGTCCGGGAATTGAGAATAAAATCTAGGCTACCGTAAATAAATTAACTAACATTATATTCTGATACATAGAAATTTTCCGCATCAAATCCCACAAGATACCACGTGGTCGAACCGAAATGCATTTAATGAAGGCACCCAGCTGTGGGGTTTGAGGCGTTTGGCAAACACCGCATCAAGTGGTGATGTAATTTCAACATTTCCGAACCGAACCGAAATACCACTATTCTGATTATTGCTGTCTGTCCGTCTAAGTAGAATAATCTCCGCCGTAAACTGATACCAAATCCGACAACCGTTTTATTTTCCGAACCGAGTGTAACCAAGGTTACACACCGCTCCTAATCCGATAACCGTTTTATTTTCCGATCCGAGTGTGACTTAAGTTACACACCGCACCGAATCCGAAAACGGTTTTATTTATTTGGTATCAGTTTTATTTAATTTTGCCAAGTTCTTCACACCTACACTCTAATGCATCATATGGGCATGATTATTACTGTAGATAACCGCTTGCTTTTGCCTGGTACTTGGACGCTGTCCGTTTTTTTAAATTACTTACTTGTGTAGTTTTTTTCCGCTTACTGTTTTTTTATACTGCTTTTACTACTGTTTTTTGCCGTTTTCACCGTTTGCTTGCTTTCCACCGCTTGCTTCCGCATTAATGAGTAACTAGTGGCTAACTAGCTTCTCACCGCCTGGTTACCCGTACGTCACAAAATGGTGCCCGACCTAAATCAAATTAAACTAAAATGACATATCTTAAGTTTTTTCATTTTATGTATAAAAAACTCCGTATTTTGGTACCTAACCGTTTTTTATTGTTTTGTAAATTTTATTGTATGTTAATAAACTTTGTTATTTACCGACATCTGCATTTTACTGTTGAATGTGAAGTCTAATCTGCCGTCCAGACCCCTGGACATACCGTGTCTCCACTGTAGCAATCCCAGCCCTACTGCAACAGGCTGCGTTTAGGAGGCTAATGTGGGACCTTTGCCCCACGTAAAAATTGCAAAGGTGGCGCTCGAGATAACCGAATTTAAACTAAATATAGCTCAGCGCTAAAGTGACGCTTTCGCTTGTCTATTTGTTAGGCAACGGAAGAAGGCACGTCACAATATTCGCAACTACTGTTGTCAGTAAAAATATTATTTAATCATTACAGTAAAGACATTTGGATCACAACCCTAACATTTCTTAAAATATTTAACAAATAAGAACTGTTCGGAATAAACGCCCCAACTAAGCAGAATCAGCAGGACCTGTAGAGTTTGCAGGGCGAGAGATCACGACCCCTTAGTCTGTAAATTAATGTAGTACGCGTGTAGTGATGACATTTTCAATATTAGAGCAACCCTTAAGTAAGCCGATAAGCGGCGATGTGGGGTCGCCCGGGCGATTTGCAGAAACATTCAATTACCAAGTGAACAGTCGTGGCTGGAAACACTCCGATAACAACCGGAACACATCGTGAATTTATATTAGATTCGGAGGGAAAAGGGACACCTCTGCCGCTAGCAGGAGATTAAAATTAGTACTTCATAAAACCCAACAAAAATGCTTTTATTTAATTTGAGCGGACTCACCGAATGGCATCAAGTGATAAAAGAAATGCGGTTTCTGGAATTACCAAAGGCCATTCCAGCAGCCTGCAAACTTGTATAATTATACTTTTTACAAACCTAAAACATATGAAGGCCACGTTATTGTACAACCCGCTGGTTTGTGGTCTATTATATCGATGAATTTTTTTCAGCACTGGATATCGCGGATAAAAGTCATTTTAAATTAGTTAAATTTGTAATCGATCGATTTCTGCTTTTTAAAAAGAGAAAACTAACTTTACTACTAAAAGATGATACCATTTCTAGATTGATTTGAAACTTTTTTCAGATTTAAAATTACTATTGAAAATACGTCTTCATTAGTGGGTTTCTACGTGAATAACACCCTACAGGTCACAGTCTTTAACGGGTCCACTTGATTATTTTTAAACGCTTCGTCTGCTATCAATAGAACCTTATTTATTTATTTATTTATTTAACAATACACTACCCAACAGAGTATTCAAATTACAGGGTAGGAAATAATAAGTATTTACAAATATATAACGTATGAGAGTAGAAACAAAAGAATACAAAATAAACAGATAAAAATAAAGATAAAACAAAAAAAATAAATAATGCAGTTAATCTTTTTATCGCAGCAACAATGCAGTGGAATATATTAAACTGGTCTTGTAGATTGTTATAGTTCTCACACATTTTGTATAGCGGCGAAAATTTCTGGATGTTAGTTCGGGGAATCGGCAAATAGAACAATGAATTATGCCTAGAACCAGGCCTAGGTGTTCGAAAATTTAGTAAGCTTAAGGTAGCGCCGCAATCAGTTGCATTATGTATTATTTTAAAAAGAAAAATTTGCTGTGAAATAGTTCCACGAGTCTCCAAACTCGAGAGTGAGAATCTATTTAAAAGTTCAGTCTGATGAAAACCATAGCAGGATACACACCATCTTCCTTATGACTCAAGGTCTTTAAAATACGCCTCTGAATTCTCTCTATGCTCTGTATATGTGTGTTATAATGGGGCGACCAAATAATTGACGAATATTCCAATTTGGATCGAGCAAACGATTGATATAGTAGTTTCCGTGTGTTAATATCGTTAAAATCGCGAGAACATCGTATTATGAATCCTAGCGTTCTGAAACTTTCATTAGTGATGTATTTATATGGGAATTAAATGATAGTTTGGTGTCAAATGTTACACCTAGGTCGCGGAATGTTGTTGAACGTGTAAGCACTGAATCTTCTGTGCGGTAATTAAATTCTACATATTGGTGTTTATTAGTAAAAATTAGGACATTACATTTTCTTATACTGAACTGTAATTTATATAAATTACACCAATCATTAATTTTATAAGGGCACTTTGTAATACCATACAGTTACTCACATCATTAAATTTATTGTATAACTTCATATCATCTGCGTATAAAATACAATTGACACCCAATTCCTCTGCCATGTCATTAAAGAAAATGTTGTAGAATAAAGGGCCCAAAATAGAGCTTTCTGGTACACATGAAATAGATGCGAATTCCACAGATCGTTGTCCATGGTGTTCAATATGGTGACGTCTATTTTCAAGATATGATTTGAAAAATAACAACAAATTTCTTGAGAAGACAAATTTTTGAAATTTAGAACCTAAAGTACTGTGATCTAGTCTGTCAAATGCTTCAGTAAAGTCTGTATAAATTACGTCAACCTCTGAGTTAGTGTCGATAGCATTAGATATATATTGATTTATGCACTTAGTTGATGTAGATCGTCCCTTGAAGAAACCTTGCTGGTATACAGTAATGCGATTCTTTGCATAAGAAAATGTTGGTTCATGTAATAGAATTTCGAACGCTTTTGAGAAATTGTTGATAATCGTTATAGGTCTGTAATTCTCAATATTATTTTTTTCACCTTTTTTATATACAGGAATTATTTTAGGACATTTTAGTGCATCAGGAAATATATTAGATTTAATGGTGAAATTAAATAAAAATGCAAGTGGAGTTGTGAGCACGCTAGCACAATCATGTAGTATGAAGGCTGGAATTTTATCAGGGCCCATTGTGTATTTAGGCGTGATTTTTTTTTTCAAGGAATTTAAAACTTCTTGTTCTGTAAACTGTTCGATTGTTAAAAAATCTGTTTCTGAGTCAACAGGAAGGTCCTCGATTCATGGATTAGAGGTAATATGAAGTACAAAAATATTCAGCGAAACCATTAACCACTTCCTTGTTGCCTACATAATGTTTATCTTCATAGTTCATAGCTGTTGGCAAATTATTACTAGATTTCTTACTGTCGATAATCTGCCACAATTTACTGGGATTGAGTTTAATATTACTTTCAATGTCGCGACAATATTTTTTTATATTCTATATCAACCTGCTCTTTGATACATGTTCTTAATAACTCATAAAGTGCAAGAGGATCCTCGCCGTTCTTGTAATCACACCACGCTCTATATTTTAATTTAAGGCTTTTAATTATGTTGGAGTTATACCACGGTGGGTAACTCTTGCCTTTAATTACGGTTTTAGAGACAACTGTATCAACTTATGAACATTATCATTTTAAATTTCAAAATAACAGATCCAAAATGGCTGATCCAAATTTGGAAATCGTGCAGTCACGTGCACACTTTGCAGGCCGTTAAAAAAAATCAAATACTGAAGAAGTTAAATACAAATGTTGTAGGGTTGCATCTATATTTATTAAAATACAACTAATTCTCTGCATAGGTCACGTGATACCAAAATGAATATTATTATACTCTACAAAACGAAGAGTATATTGCATTGGATCGGCACATTTCTAAAGCCGGTAATAGCGTTTGTAGAGAAAAAAAATCATATCACTGTGTTGGTCATCGAATTCTGACAAACTTTCAAAATGTTCAGGGTACATATATAATTACTGCTGAAAATTTTGCAGACAATCGGGACCCTCAAGACATTTTCTATATCAAGATACAATAGTCATAAGTAAGCACAAAAAAAGATATTTCTTAAAAGTATTATATAGTCGGTACTAAAAAAATGTTTTGGTTATTTTCATTGCACCCTAATATGTACGTTCGGCGTCTATAAAATATTTATCGCGATTCCATTCCCTTCCAAATATATTACTTTTGGCTACCGTCACTTAGCGGTTTAATTAAACACTGCTATACGGCATGTCAAAGCTCATTTGGATGGCAAATGTGCCTGTCTGCCATTGAATTTAAGTCCCATAATATCCCTAACCTAACACACCGAATCATGTGGAATTTAACAAACCTAAAATAATTACAGTCCCTCATTCACAACTCAACCTACACATGTATTTGTGTACATAAAATACCGCCTGTTTGGCTGCCAAAGGAAAATATAATTAAAAATGAAAAGCAATCTTTAAAACGAAACAAGCTATTTGATTTTTCAACTGGTAATAAATAAAACATGGCATTCTACTAATATTTTATCGCGGAACATGAAAAAGAAAAAACAGTTGTTGTAAGTTTCAACAGCCACTTTAAATATGTACACTATAATAACACTCAAAATGTTGCTGTCAGATTTTCGATCAAGTTTTATATTAAATTTAGTCGAATTAAACTGTTTAGAAATGAATCGTGATGTAATAAAATACTTCGTGAACCATATCACGAATATTTCTGAGGCGGAAATATCATTTATCCAGCGACTTATCAAAACGCAAATCACATTTTTCCTTTAATCTTAGTTACTTTATTTGGTGAAAATTTATAACAACATATTACTGCACACAACATAATCGAGAGAAGATACTGGGAGTGTTGGTAAAAGTGCTGAAATCGTTTAGAAATAAACAAGTAAATTATTTTATTACTAATATTTAATTTAGCAGATATTGATTTAATGAGTTGATTTAAATTGGATGTCATTATAAAGTACTCACAGTTAAATAGATATCAACCATACAAATACCTACTTGTAATTTTTTAATTTCTAAGGTACTCTTGCAAATTATACCGCGTTAACAAAAAAAACCTAGATTCTTTTTATTGCCTTGACAAAAAAATTAAATATGTAAATACACAGCAGTCAAACTTCCAAAAAGTTTAAACAGTGTCATCAAGGTTAGCGATCAACCATCTATAAAACTTTATACACGGACTGCCGAGACTTGACTTGACTCCCTAAAATTTGTACACCAACTGCTGACGGTGATACCCCTTGCACCAGAGCCAAATCCGAAGTATAATCATGAACAGCGATTGTTTCAGAAGACTTATCATACCAAAAGAATTCTTGATGTACTTTAAATTGCTAAGGTTGTCACTCTTTTGCAAGAGCGTCACTCTCAAAGAATAGATTGAAGCTAAGAAACTACCATTTTGCGGCTACTAATAGACCGCACAAACAATAAGAAATCAACTTCATGAAATAGAACTATAGTCAATAAGTGTAGCAATTGTTACTTAATTCGAGAATATCGAAAAACTAGAAGAAACTTTACATAAGAACGTACCAATTGGAACATGGAGCAATAGGAATACGTACTCTTTAGCGACGAATTCAGATTTTCTCTTTATTTGCTAGTTCGTGTCTGTAAACGTCCAAGAGAATGGTAAGAGGATTTGACGGTAACAGAATTAAGAATTTTTGGAGATGGTTCCGCGATGCTTTGTAGAGAAATACCTTAAAAGAGACGCACCGCTTTGCATGTGTTTGAAAATAACCAAGGAATACATTTACGAGATTCGCCAACCTACTGTCACCCCATCTCAATCAGAAATGTCCTAATTTCATTCTGCTGACAAAATTGTTCAAAAAATTTTGTCGACCAACAATAAAAATTTTGTTGTTCGACAAAATTTTTTGAACAATTTTGTCAGTAATGGAATGGCCAGCCAATACTCCTGAACTTAATCTTATCGAACCCATTTAGAACGTTCCAGGACAAAGATTACTAAGTCAGAAACCAGCAACCTCAAGAAGAATGGGACAATATTTCGTAAGATTTAATCCCTCGGTTGATAGTCATTGTTAAGATGTGCTGATGAGATGGACATACTGATTACTAATCTTTTTGTTTCGATACATTCTTGTGAATTATGAAGTCTATGAGTGAGAAGGTTGAAAGTGATTATTTCTTCAATAAGAGGAAGCTTAGAGTAAAAACGTTAGCGAATCATCTAATTCCCACGAGATCAAAAAAGACACTGCATACGAATTGCATATAATATTTTTTATACAACTTATATTTCTAATTATGATTGTTTTTCTGTTTCATTATTACAGTGTGTTTTAATTGATTTCGCTGTTATTGGGATGAATATGTGCATCGGGCGCAAATACCTTTTTAACCAAATCTAAAAATCCTTAAAATGGGGGAGGTTCTCAATTTGACCCATATGTTTTTTTAATATAACAATTTTCTAATATATATCGGAGACGGTACCCTTGCAGACGCGTAAAAACATATAATTCACTGAAGTCAGCAAGTACCGATTGCATAGAAGAATGTGAACAGTAAACATCTCCATATATGGTCATGTGAAGCAGATGACGCCTGGAGTACCCTAGGAGACACCCTCTCCCCGGTGGACAGAACAAACCCCTTTAAGAATTCCGTCGATGTCTATTCTAAGTAGAACCTTTATAGATATAGTGCGAGATCGCGACACTAGTGGTGGCGGACTGCCAGCTCCTAGTATGTTGTGGTATTGTTTACATTTTCAACAATAAGACATTATTATTTTACATTTACCTATTTAGATAAATCATCTCATGTTACTTTGTTATTTATGCGACTGTTATTTAAGTTATTATATTGTGTTTAACATGTGTCCCAAATCTAATAGATCCGCCCTAAAACGCCCCTCGCCGCCTCACCCCTATCAGCTTCGACATATATTGATACAAATATGACTTTTTACACTAAGAAATACTCAAATTCTGCAAACTTTTTAAAACAGTATTAAAATACCATCATTTTTAAATAAATTAATTCGGGATTAATGTAAAAATTAACCTGTTACCAGTTTTTAATGTAGCAGTGTGTTCTGACATTTTGTGCATACATTACTGTATTATTATTATAATATATTACCATATGTCATTGAAATCAAGGAAATACACCTTCGTTTCAATCAAATATATTAGTTTATTGTTATCATTAAAATAAATGTAGTTTCTTAATTGAATATGTATGTTCCTGTTTTTGTTATTTTCAAAATAATCATGGTTTATTATTAGGAAATAGAGCAATAATTTGTATAGGCCGATACAACAAATTGTTCTTGTTGACACAAAAACTTTTATTTAAAATAAACATTAATACTATTGTTATAAGGGAATTAAGTACATGATATACCTTTGCTTCTTTGGTAACGCATATATGCTCTACTTAAACATAACCTTCGAAGTACTGCTTTGCAATATTGTTGTAGCTCACATGAAGCATGTAATCATTAGGAACAAGGTAGGACCATTTTCTGCGGAAAATAATTTTATTTGATAGACAGATGTAAATTTAAATTGAATTGTGAATTTAAAAATTCACACAAATCCAAGTTTCTCAGAATCGAAATTTTTAAAATTTAATGTCGGAAAAGTAAGGTTAAGGTAAGATTCATTTCTCCGTAACGACTTATCCTACCTGAGTATATTTCTTTTAATTATTCTTTGTGATATCTACTTTCATTTATGTCTAAATGATTTTTTTCGACGGGGCAACAGATTTCCTTGAAATAGGCGTTTCAGATGAAAGAACGTGAAACTACCACAGAACTGTATTACGGTACGGAAAGTTTATACACTCCAAAAATATGCAAAACTCATTACAAATTTGAAGCTTTCCTTTGAAGTTCATGACGCCCAATGCCTGGTATGGTTGTTTCCGAAAACATTCATATCATAGTTCTCCTGTTGCATCATCACAATTCTAAAAATAATGAAGAAATTTAGTTGTTGGGACCAGGAGAAGGAGGTTCTGATGATACAAATGGAAATGCTCTTTAAACAATCTTGGGAAAAGACGCATGCATAAGACTGTTGGCAATTCTGGCCTTACAGATGTGACACCACCTTCTGACAACTCTAGCAAAGAGAATGGAACGTGTTTAGAATATTCAGCCACAGCGCGTATACCATCTACTGTTATGAAGACTATGACAGAAACACCGTGATCCAACCAGGCAAGAATGTCATAGTGACACTAGATAGATGCAAGGCAGTTTCCATGGACAGCATGCGTGCATTTTTACTTCCCTCGTATACCGAAGGGAAGTATTGTATTCGAGAAAAAATCACCCTCCGAGATTTTTTCGGATTCTGATGTTTCAGATCACGTAGATTACAAAAATATAGATTTTTCAATTCCGTCAGTCTGTGTCTGTCTGTCTGTTGATGCATTAACTAAAAAACTACTTGACGGAGAGCAGTCAAATTTGGTAGGTAGTTGACCCTACTGTCAGCGAAGAACTGATTAAACTTTCACTGGAAAATATACAGGGTGGACCGCCTAAACGGAATAAATAGTGAAAAAAAATTTGTTTTGCTCAAATTTAAAATTTCCACGTTTCATGACAAGCTAAACCTATTTCTGAAAATTTTTTTCACCAACATTTTTGAAAAATTTTTTAATACTGAAAAAAAATGTTTGTTCAAATTTAAAATTTCATGGCATTCTAAACCTATTTAAAAGAAAAAAAAAATGAAAATTTTTTACCAACATTTTTTAAAAAAATTTTGCCACTAAAATACATGTAAAATTTTTTTTTATTTCTCCAAATTTAAAATTTCCACGTTTCACAGCGTTCTAAATCTATTTAAAAAAAATAGAACATTTTTTTTTAATTTTTGAAAAAATTTTACCACTAAAATAGATGAAAATGTTTGTTTCTTTGTTCAGATTTAAAATTTCCACGTTTAAATGGCATTCTAAAATTATTCAAACAAATTTAAAAATGTTTTTAAAAATTTTTTTAAAAAATTTGAAAACATGTTTAGGTAATCTATTTATCACTACTATAGAATAGACGAAATATTTTTATTTGCACAAATTTAAAATTTCCACGTTTCATGACATTCCAAACCTATTTCGGAAAAAAAATTTGCAACATGTTTTCACCATTTTCGAAAAAAAATTAACATTTAGAACAGATGGAAAAAATTTTTTTTTGGTCAAATTTAAAATTTTCACGTGTTATCACATTCTAAAACTATTTCGGAAAAAAATATTTTTTTTTAATTTTTGAAAATTTTCAAAAAAAAATATATTCTTAACCACCACTATGCATGGTGGACATTTGTAAAGGTATTTGCGCAAGCCTTCCATATTTGGCACCTGTTATTTAGTATTGAACTTTTGCTGTTGGATGAGCACTCTGTATATTTTTTTAACCAAAAGTTTATCAGGTTTTTTTTGTAATAATAGCAATAACTATATTCCGATTATTATTCTCAATGTAATTTCGTAATTAATAATTTTTTAGAGTGACCGCCATGCACAAATAACGTGGGAAGTTCTGTGTAAATACCTTTACCGATTTTTTAAATCTACCATTGAAATAGATTCTACGTGAATATTTTTTTCCACACAATAATCAACTGTTTTTAATATTCCTGAATATGGGTACAAGTTATACTGCAATGAAATTTCGAAGATTTCATCCAAAGTTGAGTGTAATGGATTACTCTTGTAATAGAATACTCATATGATTACTTTCTTTGAGAATACAAAGTATTCGGAGTATCTCAGTAATCATGATTACCGGTAAGCATTAACTGCCATTACTACGTAATCATGGTACCTGCAGAATCTGATTTCTTCGTAATTATGATTAGATGTAGTTCTACTTATGGTTACTGATTACTTCTATTCTTATTACTTTTATGATTTCGATGATCTGGATAATAGTCGTGCCGAAAAAGTCCATAGTACAAAAACAGTATTAATTGTTGTTTTGGGTGATTGCTGTTGAGATTAATTCAATTTTGGAATTTTGTGTTATGTTCTCCATATAACTTTTTTTATTAAATTGGCTATAATTCACTACTTTAATGATGGATTTCGTTGAGTTTTAGTGGTCTGTTGTATTTGTGCTAAGAGTAGCAATCCTTTTTTGCACACGATGCGTTTTATTGATTTTTGAAAATTCGCTGGGCCACCTCTGCCAGTTTATTCTTTGTATGCGTCCGACTTGGTATCAGTGTTGTTTGCGATCTTGGTAATATATTAAAAACGTCGCTAAATATCTATATCCTAACCAGAAATCGAACCCTGGACTTCATGCATGACCTCAAGCTTAACGCGAAAGCAACTGAAAATATTCAAGAGACAAAAATTGTAGAGCGAAAAATTGATTTTATTTAGTGAGTTCGGTATAATTATTTCTGATTACATATATAAACTTATACGATTTAAACTTAGCTCACTTTTTTTATGTTCCAGAGATTTGCCTTCGTATATACCTGTGGCAGATAAAAAAATATGAGGCCATGGCTTCCGGTATATACATCAAATTCTAGATTCACATCCTTGCATTTTTACATTTCGACTCCGACCGACGCCCAGCGTCGTTTTTTATAACTTGTGTATTTGATAAACTTTGATATCTAAATTTATGTTTTTGCATTCTTACGTCGCGGCGCCGATGGACGCCTAGCGCAGCTTTTTTAAAACTTGTGTATTTCATAAATTTTGATACCCGATTCATGTTCTTGTATCTTTACGTCTCGACCCGACGTCTTGCGTCCGTTTCTGTAAAACTTGTATTTAATTAAATTTGATATCTAAATTCAAGTTCTTGCATTTTTACGTCTCGACGCCGACCGATCTCTAGCGTTGTTTTTGTTAAACTAGCGTGTTTGATAAGTTTTGATACCTAGATTCATATTCTTGCATTTTGGCGTCTCGGCGCCGACCGACGCCAAATATTATTAAAATTCCATGACCAATTATTTCCGAATACTAAAGTGCAAATATAGACAAGAAGTTTACTTTTAAAGAGACTTGGAGCAGAATTTGGATGTGAAAGTAGTGATTCCTTAGGCAGCGGTTTTTTAAATTGAAATAACACTTTATTTAACAGTATACAGTAGTAGAGTAGACATGTCGGTCTAGAAGTCACGGTATTACAAAATCATATGTAGCAATTTCACAAGGGATAAAACAGTTCTTAATTTTTTTACGAGTACCATATTTCCACTCCACTACATGGATGTGGAAGTCATAAAAAAAGACCTTGTGTAGGTAATAATTATTGTTATTATTTTATTATCGTTATACATAATATATGCCTCAATGTGTCAGTTAAGAAAACAATTATGAACAATTATATAGCCTCAAAAATATTCAAGCAATTATTTTGATTATGGAAATTTATTTTTCCTGTCTACTTAATAAGAGAACGAGTCGAAAATAATAAAATCATAATTAAGTAAAAAAAACCGACGGATATTATTCCGGAACGTCAGAGAGTTATTTGTATTGTAAGTAGAAACGGTAGAGCACTCAATGTATATTTATGAATTGCCCACCCAAATAGAAGTCAGGCGGTATAACATTTCAGAACTACATCAGAAGGGATATTATGAGCGTCTTACAATTTATCTGCCATTTGTGCTCAGCGAGATAATTAAAAGTCATATTAAATAAGAATTATCGCACTTGTTAATGTTCTTGCAACTCTTTTGATAATGTTTTTTCCCCTTTTTATAATGTTCAGTGATTATTCGCCGTTTCTGCGTCTTTAACGTCTCTTATTTGCATGCCTTCGTGGAATGTTCATCTTTTGTATATACTTACAACAAATAAATAATGTAATGCTAATTTAGGATTATTACAGTATTTTTACGATTCTTTCGAGCATTTTAAATGAATTGAAAGTTTTGTGCTCGGGCTCTGACAAATGCTACTATAGCAGCCTGTCTAGAATTTGTTGAAGAATTTCAACCTCAGAACAGTTTTTGTTTTTGCTATTTTACATCTATATGTGTATTTGTTCTCTAGAGTTTGTGCCACTTTTGTTATAGTTATTTCCTTTAATTCCTATTTTTCAATAATAATTGGTAATAGCGAATACTTTTAAAATATTGAATAGAAATTGAAGGTAGCGGGTAAGTTGATACGATGAATCGCTTTGGTGAAAGACGATGTGTGCTTAGTCGCCAATTAAAAAGTTATTGCGGTTTCCACAAAATGAGGAGAAAGTCGAAAAAGTGTGGCCGACAGGAACCTTATATTAGAGATTAGATTTTAAACGGTTCCTACCATTCCGAAAAAAAAATCGATATCTTGTATCATATAGCCGAAAAGTTGTCTTATGTTTTCACAATATCATTTATTTTCACAGTCGAACATTGTTTTAGTTCAAACGCCCAAAAGTCATTTTATTCAAATGGAACCCCCTGTTAATCTTTACAGAATTTAATAGACTGTTGAATTCTGCATCGATTGATATTAGCTTTCCCTATATCTATATATCTCGGTATTTTTATTATGGACGACTTTTTGTAAAATATAGATATACAGTCAGCACTTTACATTGTACATACAGCTACATACATAGTGGGCAAAGAAAAAATTCAGAACGTTTTGTTTTTATAAATATAAATACCGTGTTAGTATTACCGAGTCGTAACGATGGCACAGGAACGTAGCATTTGTTCACTTAGAATAGAGAATAATGATTTTTTTTAAGAACTATTTGAACTGACGAAGTTAAATTTTCCAAAGAAGACAAAAAAAATGTACACCACTAGGACCAACAAAATTCTCATGCCCGATCAACTGTTCAGGACAAATTTATCCGACATACAGGATAATAGCCAGATACTTGTAGACTGTCATGTTTCCTATAAACTCTGATTTATAATAATTTGAGAGCAAAATGTTACTTAGGTTTTTGATTAGTGCAGAATATGAAAGATATCTAAAATTAGTTATACAGTTTGCCTTAAAAGTTAAAATAAACGTAAAATATATTAGGGGATATAAGAAGTTTATAATGATAATAAGGTATAATTAATAAAATAATTACGAAAAAACTGAACTTTGGAGATGGGCGTAGCCTGCTGCGAATATAAAGCACGATAAGTTTTGTTAGATTAAAAAATATGTATTTGGGATATAAGTAAAATAGCATGGAAGAAAACTATTTATTGGTGAGCGCCAGAGGCATATCACCACCCTTGTTTTATATACACTACCACACCACAACACACCAAAACACAATACGTTTGCAATTAAATATAATAATTAGTTTAATATTACATTTTTTAACGAAATATTAAACTACATTACATACACCGCAGTGATATAAATTAATAACATTAATAATAATATTCTTCACTGTATGTCTCGCACATTAAATACAATGATGAAAACAACTGTATTAACTCTAGAAATGATTAGCTTAAAATTTAATATTTACGTGCGCCTAGTAAGGCCACGTGAAAATGAAAATTCACTACAAGTTCAGAAAAATTCACGACTTTATTCAATTTATATATAAAATAGTCATTGAGAAATCTTCTTTCTATATTGAAGATGTAAACAGTGTTTGTAAAATTGATTGGGAGAAAGCATTGAGAGGATAAGTCTCATTTACTATAAAAATGCAATGTATTAAATAATTTCTCTTCACTTAATTTTCTTTAAATTAGAAAGATTAGAGAAGGAAATAATTAGAAGAGGTAGAAAGCACCCCTTTTATCAGGGATTCCGTAACTTGTAGAATCAGGTCAACAATGAAAAGGATAAATTTACCTCTTTTGGCCCAAAATGAGATGTTTTTACTCTTGTGAATTTTTTTCTAGAAATGCTTATTTTTCGAGATATGTCCACTCGAAAACTCCTACAGGAAAATTGAAAAAAGCAGGTGAATGTATCATCAAAATACAAGACATTTCTTTATTTGCAACTGTTTTGTAAAGTGCGTTTTCGCCGAGTTTTTCCGGAAAATATGAAAAACTAGGGGTAGTTTTTCTTGAAATTGTAGCGTGTTAAAAATGAATTCAAGAATTTGAAAAAATTCAGACGTCTGCATTGAGGGCTTTTAAACATTCCTTGACTCTTGGAATATATTTGTAACTAATTTTTCGAGTGACAGGCAGTTCATTTTTCGAGTATTCATATATTTTTTATTACAAAAAATGCAGTGCATTATTTATTGTGAAAAACTGTCTGTAACTCGGAAAATTAGCAGGTTACAAAAAAATTTTAAAGAGACAAAAATGTTTAGAAGTCCTCAATGCAGACGTCTGAATTTTAACATTGGAAATGTTAATATTCGCATATAAGATAAAAGTTACGAGTTTTTTCCAAAGCCGTCGACATGAAAGTATCAAGGTCAGATGATGTAATACTGAGCTAGAGCTTATTACTATGTGGCAAACGATGCGATGTAGTCAGTCAGCAGTCAGCGCCGATCGATATTGTACCGCCTGGTCAACAAAAGGCAGTGCGGAGAGAGAAAATCTTGTAGAATATATCCGGGACGCATTAGTGCTGCTGCGGCGGACGAATAAAGAAGCGTGACGTCATTTGTCTCAATATTTATTCCTTGCCCTAGTGTTCATCATCAGCCGTACGATTGGTGTATAGGTAATGTTCTCGCTTACGGTGCGAAAGGCCCCGGGTTCAAACTCCTATGCCTGCTGAATCTTCCTTCCTTAACTTTATGACGATTAATATATTTTTCCACAAATTCTTTTCTATGATTTCTTTAGTTTAGGTTATTAGGTTTCTATTCTGCTTAAAATAAATTCATTCTTTCGTGTGATTTTTTAGGTTAGGTTAGTGGGTTTTTATTCTGATATCTAATTGTTAATAATTTTAGCGCAGGCAGTATCATTAAACAAAGAAAAGGGGGTGCGGGGGTATCCCACCGCTTTTTTCCACAGAATAACACAAAATTAACTTGAAATCATTAAAATCACTATGTTCGTAACGTGTCGTTAACTCTCGGTCCAACAATGCCAGCTCGATGCTACAAAATTAGCTCTCTCCGTACCGTCTTGCCTGTTCAACTATTTCATCCGTGCTATAGCGCTGCTTGTCAACTCCTGGGCACGCTGAATTTTTATTTTTATTTTGTAACGATTAATGAATTTTTTCACAAATTTAGGTTCGATTTGCCGGCAGAAATAATGTTTTCCTTCTTTTTCCTATAATAAATTCAGTCTTTCATGGGGAGGTTAGGTGGTTAGGTTAGTTAGGTTGATTTTTATTTTGCTCTTTAATTGTTAATAACTCTCGTGGGCGGTTCCCCACTGCTTTTTAACATTGAAAATGTTAATGTTTGTATATGGGGCCAAAGTTACGAGTTTTATCCAACGCCGCCGACATGAAAGAGTCGAGATCAGATGACGTAATACTGAGCAAGTGTGCACAGTATGAGTTTGCGCAGAGAACATGAAGGTACAATGCAGTTGTTTTCAGCTCAAATCGTAGTCGCCATGGATTCACAAAGTTTGACAAATAGCGATTAGTTATTTTTGTAACAAGTACCTGAAATCATGTTTTTTGCTGGAATAAGTTTATGTTTTATGTATGGTGTTATCATTTCCAATGTCCCGTCCCGATGGTTGCAAGGATTGCAAAATCTGTGAATTTTTTCAAATTTTTAAATTACATGTTTTTAAAGCGCTACAATTTCAAAGAAAAAGGTACTTTTTCATGTTTTTCCGGAAAAACTCAGTGAAAAAGCACTTTACAGAAAAGTTGCCGATAAAGTCGTAATTCGATGATACATTCACCAGAATCTTTTTAGTTTTTATTTTTATCTTTTACATTTCCCCTCCCACACTCTTAGGAATTTTTGAGTAGCCATATCTCGAAAAATGAGCATTTCTCGAAAAATTTGCATTTCTCGAAAAAATTCACAAGAGTAAAGACATCGTATTTTGAGTTAAAGAAGGTAAATATATTTTTCGTGGTGTTTTCATGAGAAATACACTTCCAAATAAAATCAGGAAAAGAGAATCTGGTGTAGTAAATCTGGATACCGATGAAGGAGACGGAACTCATTGGATTGCATATATAAAGAAAAATAAGGAAATAGTGTATTTCGACAGTTATGGAAATTTAAGACCCCCAGATGAGTTGAGAAAATATTTCTTAAGTGATGGTAGCATGAATGAAATAAAATATAATTATGATTCCGTACAAAACTCTGATTCATATGTTTGTGGACATGTATGTCTATTATTTTTATATAATCAATGTATATAAGTTTTTTTTTTTTATTTTATAATAAACAGTCAAAGTATCACTATGTCTTTTACATCCGCTCTCAATGGAGAATCTTCTCTATTAAATTACAATTTCAATCCACCCATATATTTAGATGATAATGCAGATTATGAAATGGGATTAACAAATTTTGATACTTATAATATAATCCCAAATATTGACAGCAGTAACAATGAATTTGCTTGGGATGGAAAGGCGGGAAATAATGAGCATATAGTGGAAATTCCTGAGGGATGTTATGAAATTGAAGATATTAAAAAATTCATGACAAATAAAATAGTTGAAGAAGACAATAAAGCACTTGTTAAGATTAATGTGGATGTCAATACATCTAATATCAGTATAAAAACAAACAGAAAAATTAATTTTAACGTGAAAGATTCGATAGGTCCGGTATTAGGCTTCCAGAAAAGAGAGTTAAAAGCTAATTATACTAATATTTCCGATTATCCTGTAAAGATTTCCAAAGTAAATGCTATCTGCATTGACTGCAACATTGCTGTTGGTTCTTTTTTTAATGGAAAACCTGTTCACATCATTCATCAATTCTATCCAACAGTTCCAATTGGGTATAAAATAGTGGAGTCACCTCTAAATATTATTTACTTCCCAGTGAGCATTAAAACCATCAACAACATAACAATTAAAGTTATTGACCAAGAAGGACATCTTGTCAATTTTCAAAAAGAGACGATAACTGTTCGACTACATATTAGAAAATCTATTCGATAATAAAATGGTGTTGATTTTTAATTCAAGATCACCCATTCATAGACCTCAAACACACCATAAAAGGAAACGCAGGGGGAAAGTCAACAGTTTTAAGAACACTCTCAACGGAATCACATCAGTAAATCCTTTTCATTGTTGACCTGATTCTACAAGTTACTGTACCCATGATAAAAGGGGTCCTTTCTATCCCTTCCGATCTTTTTTCAACTTTTCTGTTAACGTCATTACAAACACATTGCACAAGGTTTCATCAAAATCCATTCATTAGCACTCAACTTAGAGATTTTAATCATATTAGCGCTCCGTTGACTGGACTATACTGAAATCGCTAGAGTTTCTCATCATGCATACTAAAGCTTTAAGTGTCCCCGTATTATAGCCTTGAGGGTCTCCCGACGTTGCTAACATCTCAGTAGACTGGAATTTGATCATTCAACATATTGTCTTCAATCTACAATTAAATGTAATCTGAATTTTTACTTCTCAAAAATATTTATAATTTATTAGTATCCGCTATTTTTGTTAAAGATCACATATATATTTTTCATCATGAAGGACGTTACGTGTCTTTCTACGGTTAAATGGTTCATGAAAAACCAGATACGGTAGGCGTAAGCATGCTATTCATAACAGTAGAATAACATCACCAAGGAACTTATAGAAAAGAACTGACGGCACCTTGCCAGGCCCATCGAGAGGGGAGGGGGGAGGTGGTGTTTCCCAGGGCCCGGTGGTTTTTTAAGGGGCCCGGCAATTTCGAGGGGGCCCGGGTTCTACCCGAAGTCGGAGATTTGCATTTGCATTAGATAAAACGAGAGAGGTATAATTTTAAATGATTAGTGTGATTTAAATAATAACGAGTTCCGAATGACTTGTATTGTTTTAAATATGTAAATATGAAATTGTAGGCAAAGGATGATCCCCCTGCTCTTTAAAATTTCTATCGTGATAAATATTTAATCATAAACGAGATAAATATCCAATCTTAAGGAATACTTCCCTCTGCTCTTCAAAATTTATATTGAAGATTGGTGGGGGTCGTATGTTACTACCCCCTAGGTCCCGATTTTCTTTCGACGGCCCTGCACCTTCTGCCTAACATAGATCAGTAACAGATGACGTGATGTTGTGAGAAGTACCATACAATAAAGACAAGCAAGTTAGTAGGAGTCACAAAACGTCTCTAAAAACGTTGTGCATTATAGATATTTTATGACATATATTTCAAAATGTTGATTAAAAGGGTTATCCAAATATATACGTTTACATAACGGCCTATAGGGCGCGTGCAAAATCTGACAGCTAACGAGAGTGGAGGGCATATAACCTCAATGTTCCAAATTAATTATCGTGAAATTCACTGTTTTCGTTTGCTTTTTTAACTTTCTTGTGCTATCAGCTATTGAAATAAACATTTTTTAGTTTAGTTTAGTATTATATATAGACAATTACGTGTTTTGTACAATAATATTACCTTTGATTTGTCGAGATATGTATTGTTTACCTACGTGTTTTTAGTTATTTTCTTCGTATTTAAACAATGTATGGGATTGATCTTATTATTATATATGGAGCATATTTAGATTATTTAAGATTTAAATGCAATTAATTATTTTGTTATCAGTTTACGACAAAAAGCCATCATATTCTATGGTATTTGGTTGTCGAAGTCTCACCGAATGCCAATTTAAGCTTTTAAAAGTAGGTAAGTATGTGATTATTACTTAACATTAGTATTTGATGTTTATTATATAACATATTTAGTAAATACCTTCTGCATGCACAAAAATAAAATTATTAATTATTTCAGAATGCCATCGATTTACACCAAAAGAAGTAAAGTTTGTGCTCAATCAAAAGGGCAAAGCGAAAAGAGCCTTAGAGAGATCCGGTCTTACTGAGTCAAAGATGAAATATGGTTTTAGTTCCAGACATTATCTTAACGGATAATCTTTATGGATAATAATTTTATTTAAATTTTATAGGAAATTTTTAGGAAAACCTGCTGAACTAGGTAAGGTAACTCATTTGGATTGACTAACAAATAAATATGCAACCTTAAAGCACTTAAGGCATTTTTCTCTTTGAACTCTTAAGTGTAAATCAATGGCAATCTGAAATAACTATAACTTTATTTTCGTGCATGCGGTAGGTATACTACTATGTATTTATTAAATATGTTATATAATAAGTACTAAATTCCAATGTTAAGTAATAATCACATACCTTTTAAAGCTTAAATTGGCATTCGGTGAGACTTTTGACAACCAGATTCCATACAATATGATGGCTTTTTGTGGTAAACTGGTAACAGAATAATTAACAGCATTTAAATTTTAAATAATCTAAATATGCTCTATATATAACAATAAGATCAACCCCTTACGTTGTTTAAATACGAAGAAAATAACTAAAAACACATAGCTAAACAATGCACATCTCGCCAAATCAAAGGAAATGTTATTGTACAAAACACGTAATTATCTATATATAAAGAAAACTAAACTTAAAAATGTTTATTTCAATAGCTGATAGCATAAGAAAGTTAAAAAAGCTAAGGAAAACAGCGAATTTCACGATAATTAATTTGGAACATTGAGGTTATATGCCCTCCGCTCTCGTCAGCTGTCAGATTTTGCACGCGCCCTATATGCAACTAAAGAATCCCCGCACACTTCAAACAGAATTTTTGAGGTTAGTGAAGCGTTCTGAAAATTCCATATTTTGTAGTGTTTATGGTTCATTTTTTAGATGCAGCTTGTCAGAACTTGATAATTTGCGTCATTTTGGACACTCCAGAAATATTTCGCCTTAAATTTTATGGAAAAAGGACAAAAGTCAAAAAACGTTTAAGTTCAATAAAATTCGGATTTATTCGGACTTTTTTCTCAACTTAAAATCCTGCTGTCTTTTGTATCTCACCTGCAGTTTAAGCGTAAGTACTTCCGAAATCTGTCATATGCTACCTCCAGTTAATTTCATTAACTTTGTTTAAATACGTTGCAAATATTAATGAGATTGAATTTACAGCTGCACAGCTACACAAAAAGAGATTATTCCTATTATGGGATTATTCAAAAAATACATTGGCAAATAGTGGGGGGGGGGGGTATTGAAAATGTGGCAAAGTGAACGAAATTAAGAAAACATTTTTTTGAGAACGTGTAATTTTGTATCCTTAAACGTAGAGAGGGGAGTGTTTGTAAACGAACTTTCTTACAAGGGAGATCTCATAAGCATTACAAAGTGTTACAGAAGTGGAAGAGGGAAGATATACTCAAAACTAGACCATTCTTCGAACGGATGTGTTGAATAGTCCCTATATGAGTACACAATATAGGGCTTATAGCTTTTTTAAAGATCTTGTTTATTACACTGCACTCAATTAAAATAATTAAATAATTAAATTAAATTAGAATATGTTTCGGCTTGTTAGGCCTTTATAAAGAACAAAATAAAATTAATATTCATAATATTTATTGTACATATGTACAGTATTCTAAATATATTGTTTTGGAACATCTAAAGGCAGTGTTCTTTTAAAATGAGAATAAGTATATTTGATTGTGTTTTCTTTGTCACCACATAGATTCGCTAAAGTATATATGAATTTGTAGAATGTACTCTATAATAAACTCTACATTTAATTTGGTTTTCAACTTATGAAAAGTGGGAAATTATCATCGTTTAAATATATATTTGAATGAGTTAAAGAAATATATCGTAAATATATCGTGCACGAAAATATTGTATATATCAAGATGACCTACTTATTAGCAACATTTCAGTATTATTTGAATATTCATCTTGCGTTATTTATATTGAAAATACCGTAGAGATAAAAGTAGTGATAATTCAGAGACATCGTACGGGTGTAAGAAAAATAAAATTATTCTAAATAATTTTTTACGAAAAAAATATCTAAATAGCCTCATATCTCAATGTCACTGAAATTACTAAAATACAACTCGTAAATTTAAATAGCTGTCGCCCACATACATGCAAATTTTATGAGTGTTTGCTTGAATCAATTTATTTTTAATTATTTAAACACTTAGTAGGTATTTTATCATTTGTTTCGCCATCGTAAAAACTTTAATTCGGTCTTAAATTTCTCTTACGTAGCTCCAATGGCTGGTGTGTAAAAATTAATGTCGTTTCTTGATTTAAATGTGAGTATAAATTACCAGTAGGCCCTAAAATGATTAATATCCAATAAAAGAATCGTTAAATCTGGTTAAATTAAAACTAACAACAATAAATAATAATAAACAGAATCATTAACGTTTCGAGAATCTTCTTCTGTTACATTTAAAAAGTAATATTTACTTAAATCTTGATCACGATACTATCCTCGGCAAACATACTTATGCGTTTTAGAGTATAATCACAACTCAACTTTGAATGGCCATTCTGTATATTTTCTTCATTAAAATTCTATCTTTTTTGACAATGGTATCACTAAAATTATAGCAAGTTACATTTGTTCACTATGTATGTATCAGATTTCTTGGAAACAGCGTCAAATATCTGCCAAATGTTATGTTTCTCCGACAAGTAATTTTGTAGGTCAACGCTAACAGACAAACAGATCGACAGGCAAACTGACGAAATTAAGGAATTTTCGAGGTTTACCTAATCTAAAACTTGAAAATCCAAAGAAATTTCTTGGAGTGTCTAATATCACGATCACAAATAAGAAAGAGAACAAGAATTAATCATTAAAACTAAATTTCTTTTAAAACTAATTAATATCCTGATGATAGATGCGATAGTATTATAATGTATATAATTTAATTGCTTTTTTCCTTTCAAATTAATTTACATATTGGATTTATTCTGTTCGATCTACCTTCCTAGTTAAGTGTAAGAACAACTCACACCAGTAGTTGTCTTGTTATAAATTTGCTGACCTTAGTCATTTGATTAAACAGTAATATGTATTTATTTATTTTATTAGTAAAATTTATGTATTAATAAAATTCTTATTACTATTACAAAATATGAAATACACAGTACTTCGAAAAATCCTAAAGAAAATCTGAAATAGTACCCAGTAAATGATCAGTACTGTCAAGTCTAAAATTCACTTACATTACATAAAACAACTGTTGGTAACCTCAAATGCTTCTACCGGTAGAGGTTATCCAGCAACTTGCGCGACCCATGCCACCACAGGTGACACATACCTATTTGCTAACAACGTGGCCTAACAGCTCTGCTTAATTTTCATACAAACTGCAACTACAACTTTGCTTACTTATGTAACTTATAATACCCGAGATATGTGGAATACGAAAAAATATTTTTAATTAAGAATCTTTCCTTTCATATAAATACATTTATTTACCACAAGCTTCAAATTTCTTGCCACGAGAGTGTCTGTTTCATATAAAGTATTTGTTTTTTGCGTATATGTGAAATAAAATATTCTTGATCAAAACATGATTTTTATGTGTTGGGTCATCCTCAAAAACTAACTTAGCACTGAGTCATGCTTCAAATCAATATATAACAATGTCTTTGTTCATAAAGTTGGCAAAAACAACTATCAATTTTAACGATAAAAAGCAATCAATCTAGAAATGTCACTCTGAGGAAATTTCAACGATACTACAGACAAGAAACCTATTTAACATATTACGTTACAATGTTTTTGAGAAAAAGAACAGAAGCGCCTTCGAGGTCACAAAAATATTAAATAAAATTTAACTCAGTATTTTCGAAACTTACATATTTCAGTGTTAAACGAAAAGTGAATGTATTTTACCGCATTTTATACTAAAATACTACAGGTAGTGAAGTCGAAGTATAGTAATCGAAAAAATCATTTTAATTTGAAATGTGTTTAGAAGATTTCAAATTTAATTGAAAAAAAATTTCTGTCTATTTGCCTGCCGCAGTCAAAACACCTTTTAGAAATCATGTTTTTCTGGTTAATCGAAATATGCGTGTGCAGTAACGAGCAAACAACGAGCAATTGATAAGCAAGAAAGAATCATTTCTTGAAAGCGTTTTGATTGCGCCACCTCCACCTACTCACGTTTCTGATCAATTACTTCCACAACCACGTAGTGGATTGGAAGTATAGTAATCGTAAAAAAAAAATCTTTTTTTTTTCTTGAAATAGGTTTAGAATATCATGGAACGTCGAGATTTTAAATTTGAACGAAAAAATTTTCTGTCTGTCTATCGGTCTGTAACTTTTTCTTGTCCACACGTTTTCTCCCGAACGGATTAAGGTATTGACTTGAAATATTGTACACACATATATTATAATGAGATCTGGAACAGGATTAGCTCTTGAACATATCCGATGAAGGATTGGGGGTAAATAGGGGTAAATAAGGGAAAATAAATAAAGCAGCTGATAAAAGTACATAATCTTGAAATTTTGTGTATGCACTAGAAGCCAAGGCCTCAAATTTTTTACATTATCCTTATAAAAGAGATAAAAGAGTTGATAAAATTAAATTAAAATTTTCACCTGAAATTTGGTTCATATATGCATTATAACGACATCTGAAACTAGATTATATTTTGACATGATTAAGTTGAAGGAGTCGGGGGAAAGGAAGGTAAATAGGGAAAAATAAGTAAAGTAAAGCTGGTAAGAGTACAAAAACTTGGGATTTGGTATATATGCTAGAAACCAAGGCCTCAGATTTCTTTCTAATATTTTTCAACCCCCCACCCCCACCACCTCCACTTCATTATTAAAGGGATTGATAACGTAAAATTGAGATACTCACTTGAAAGTTAGTACACACATGTATAGTAATGACATCTGATTCAGATGATTCCGTTGAAGGGGTGGGAGGTGGTAGGTTGTGAATAGCGCAAAATAAGTTGACCAAGCTAGAAACTTTATTTTTAACGTATATGGTAGAAACCAACGCCTCAAATTTTTCTATGATATCTGCCCCAAATATTATTAAAATTGTATGACCAATAGTTTCCACATACCAGAGTTCAAATCTAGTCAAGATGTTTCCTTTAAAGTGACTTGGATGAGAAATCTGGATGTGGAAGAAGTGATTACTTAGGCAGCGGTTTTTTATAATTAAAATTGACAAGCAAATGAAAAGGGTGCATAAGCAACAACGAACAAACGACGAGCAAACGAATAGCACGAAAAAAGGTGTTAGTTAGGTACATTTTCCGCCCATTCAGTTTTTTTTTTTTCGTTTTTTTTTTTTTTCGTTGTAACTAATGACGAGCAAACGAAGACGATAGAAGAGCAAACAACAGGCAAACGAATAGCACGAAGGAACGTGCTAGTTAGGTATATTTAGATCATTTCCCCCTTGCACTATTTTTGTTTTTTAGTTGTAAATAATAGCCAACAGTCCAAAGTAATAGAGGAGGAAACACGAGCAAACGTACTGGGCACCGAAAATTGAAGCCTTCAACAGTGGGGGAGCTGCTATCAATTTCAACCTCCTCGGTGTTTTTTTCTATTTAAGACGATGAGCAAACGAAAGGCCGTGATGAGCAAACACGAACAAATTATGAGCAAATGATTCGCACTGAAAAACGTTCTAATTTCAAAAATGAGGGGGGCAACTTCACAGAGCTGAAAACGTTGTCTCTAAAACAGTCATATTTCCTCGCGGTATGCCAATTCTCCAAACTATTTTTATATGAAAGTACAGTATTGTTATTCTCCCTTCTTTTTCTATACGACAAAGGAATATCCACATAAAGTAGTATTTTATAAGATTTGTTGATTTCTTTTATTATTTCCATTTCAGGACAATTCCTAACTTTGCGCCAATAAGCTCATCTCTGTTCAAGTCGTATAACCAAAATGACTTTTTATCATAAACATGTGATTGAAGTAAATACAGCTTCGATAATATCAGTGTGTTGTTAAATTAATTTGGAGCTTAATTAGCTTGTTATGTATCATCTTCTACAAGCCAAGTAAAGTGGATTAAGCCAACAGCACTTCTGAAGTTGGAGAATTTATCAATCTTAAAAGGGAGCTGGAATAGATTAATTTACATGCACCATCTTTTCGGATACTCTGAAGTTTAATTTTAAACAATTTTCAAAACAGAAATTTTATTTATTATGGTAAAAACAAAATAAAGAACTTTATTTGAAAATTATCCATTTAAGATTATAACAGAATTCTCATTTTAATTAAAAGTTTCACATTTTCTGCCTATTCGAAATTATCACATTAAACATAAGATAATTTCCTAGACATTTCTTTTTTTCTCATTGTCTTGCACTTGCAAATATCGACTTCGTTATAAGCATAGTACATTTTACGCAATATTATTCATAGATGATAAAAATATGAAGTTTACAGACAAACAATAATGGATGCGAGAGATAGACGAAAGACCATGAAACCATTGAAAGGAAACAAAAGGCGGAGAAAGGTCATAAGGAGAAAGAATGCCGGAAATTCTTCAAAAAATATATAAAACCTACTGACAGGACGACTAGTCTAAACCTTTTTATTTCTAAAATAATGTAGAAGAAACAACAACAATTTGTTATAACAAATAAACCACCGACCGTTGAACAAGCGACCAAGGAACAACCGACGCGACGTAGATAATGGCCACTATAAACCAGAAAAGCTAATGGAGCAAATCCTAGAGGTTATCATCAAAGATCATGAATGCAAATCACATCTCTACCTATGGAATGGAATACAACTACAGAAAGAAAAACCATTCTAAATATGATTTGCAACTAGAGAACAGAAGAGAGGGGGGGATCATGCAATGACATAACATGTCTATGATTGATATCATACGACAGTAAACATCAACATGATTTTGTCTTGGCAAATACCTACTACCAAAACAAATTTTGTTAAGGGACGCAGTACTAAAGAGCCAATACTGAATTTGCGACTACTTATCGAGAAAGGATAAACTGGACTGTGTTATTGGAGATGGGATACCCAAGCATCCAGTATTTATTATTCACCGTCTGTATGAAGAAAACTCTAATTTGGTGAGAGTGAACAACACACTGGCAAATGTAAAGTTAGCAAAGGCATCAGACAGGGCTGTGTTTTATCACCAATTCTCTTTAACATCTATAGTGAACATGTGATGAAATGCATGCTGATAGACTGGTGAGACGAAACGAAAATTTCTAATTTAAAATTTGCAGTTGATCTTAGTTACAGTGAAGATGATGAGCTCATACACCTCCTGGATAGGCAAAGACATTCTTCGCTTGTTTTATAAGTTCAGGTAATTTATGAAATTCCGCCGCTCCGTTGTCCTGTATGGGAGATTTTGTTTTCATTAAGTTTGAAAAATGAATGTTTATATGATTCCGTTGCTTTGTGTTACAATTATGAATATCGTCACGATTATATTAGTATATTTATTGCATTTTAAAATTAATAGCATACACATATTTTATAGTTGCAGTTTAGATATATGGGTATCGAAAGAGCTTTGGTGACGCTGTGAGTTTGGCTGGAAACCGTGACTGTCAAACGTGGCATACAGCAAACGGAGGCCAACTAGGATAATTCATAGTCATAAAATGTCTGACAAGACGTGAATATAAAGAAGAGTTGCAACTACTTTTAAATTTTTAACAGAGAGGTACCGAAATAAGTAAAATAAAACCTTATACTGTCCGATCTCAATTTATTGACCCCGATTGTGGTTTCCGGTGAAAATAAAGAGAGAATTAACATACATTTTTGTTTTACGTTAGTCGTCTGTAGTTGTTATAAAATCATGCCTAAAGTGTAGAATTACCCTTCTTCAGAAACTCTTAATAATACCAATTAATTTCAACTACTCGCTTAAATCCTGCCACTCGAATGGCATCGTGATTTTCTAATTTGTGTAATGAGTAATATGAAATAATATCTGATTGTATAGAATTTCATTAACCAGTTCATAGGCTAAAATAAGAACCAGACTAGAGTTTATGTTTTGTTTTCACCAGCGGCTTACAAAACGCTTGACCAAACTTTTATGATGTAGATGGATTAAAACAGATGACCATAAAGATTCAGGTACATTGTCACCTGCACTTTGAAAAATATCAAGTTCCAAAAGGTGCATATAATGCGATATAATTTTATAATGTGTTCTGACATGTTTACTAAACTTTGAAACAGTTGAAATGCTAAAGTTAACAAGCATTGACAGGTGCTGTAGCCGTTTAAAAAGGCCGTAAAAAGTATCTAACAATACACTCAGTGGCGCAGATGTTAAAACTGATGGATTTTTTCTTGAGATGAGTGAAAATTAATTGTTTAAGTCAAGATATTTAAGTGCAATTGTCGTCGTAAAAATGCAATTAATATAACCTGTTTCACTTGTGTATATATAATTGAAGAAATATGTTCACAAATTCGGCAATAAAAGACAAAATAAACTAAGGTGTCTACTAATTAATTCCTTTAAAATAAACCTTTGAATAAAATTCCACGGCTATATTTATTAAAATAATTGGATATATAATGTGCGTGAACTATACACCCCAGTTTTGACAATTTAGAACGATTTGATTTGCGATCGTTTGCGAAGTTAAGGGAAAGTAACTTTGTCTTTTGCGACGCAATTGTCTTTTGAAAACGACAACTTGAAAACACGACCAAAAAATTGAGGCATTTTTCTTCAAAAACCATTGCGTCACAACCTACAACATTACTTTATCTTACCTTTTATACCGGGCGTTTCAGGCATGAGGACATTAATTTTGATGCTGATTCTACTTTAAAAAAAATTAAAAAAACTTCATATGAACATGGGTCCGCAAATCCCTTGCATTTATTATTCTCTTGAATAAACTAAGGAAACACAACAAATTATTACTAAATTAAACGACTCAACATGTTTTAAAGATTAAGAAATTAAATTAAATGTTCAAAATGGGAGCCAAAAAATTCTGTTAACGCAAGAAGACTGGAAAAATTCGTTTAGGTTCAAATTTGTTGAAACCGGTTGGTCCTACGGCGGCATTACAACGAAATAATTTTTTTGTGTATGTACGGCCAAGGAATCATATTCCGTTGAGACAATCACAGAAAATTCATTAAAAAATGTGTGGGGAGGAGTAACTTCCCCATTTCCAATCTTGTGCACCCCTGATTGAATTTGCCTTTGGTGTATAACATCAGATAATGACATTTACTGATATCGAATCACGTATAAAACTAGTCACTGTAGCTCACAGGGTTCCTGAGATATTAAATAAAATGTCAATTTTGGCGGTCCCTTTAGGAGAGAAACACCCTGTATATTTAAGTTTGGTTGCAAAGTTCACGAATACAAAACAAGATAGGTCAGTTCAGTAAAATTTGGCGTAACAAAAATATCACGAAATGTAGAAAGATTTGACTTGCTAATGCTCCATTATTCCTTGTGCCGCTGAGACATGGATGATTAGGGAAACACAGAAACGGCGTATTGATACCTTCGAGATGTTTGTGTGGAGACGACTGCTACGAATTCCTTGGACCGACTCGCACTAATATCTCGATTCTGCAAGAAATACGTTCCAAAAAACGATTCACTAGCATCGCATGTTCCTGAATTCTCCAATTTATTGACCGCAGAGAAAATAATATAACGGTTGTTCGTTCAGGGAAAATCTGATGAAAGGAAGTGAAAAAACGCCCTTCAAAATGTTCTGATGTCGCCACTAATTCAAAAGAGCTTTGGTGAGAATGTGTTCCTAACAGGAAACCACCAACAGATCATGGAATGCCGACAGACGTACCATGTAGTAAATGGAGGCCAAACAGGATAATTCATGGATCACAAGACGTCTGGCAAAATGTTGTTAATAAGAACAACCAGAAAAACTTCACACATCTAGATCTTGAATTTGCTGTTTTAAGATAATTATTGAAGTAACATCGCAGATTTGCTTTTAGTCAATATCTAGTCATTCGTAGTTTCAAATCATATCTTTAATTTAATTTTTCTGCCATCGTTAAATATGATATCGAATAGAAAATTCAGTCGGACTTGGTTAAATAGGAATTCGCATCATCAATGCATGATGGCAACTTTCATTCGGTTCGTAATAATTAAAAATACCTTAATTATATGTTAAGGTAAGACTATTAAGTAAAATAACGTTCATTCGAACCTGTCAGACACAGTTTACTTTAAACCAATTTATATGAAAAATGACAGTTTCCATGCCTCTAGCGATCATCCTGTATGATGTATATGGCCGAAGTTCAATACTGGTTATTAGGCCATGCCACCCTACATATGTTCCAATTTGATATAACAATGTTAAATAAGTTATCGTGTTTAATAATTATTCACAATTAATTCTAAAGTATAATTAAAAATACCTATATTTATACTGAAATATTGTCATGATTGAACAAATTCAACCAATACCGCCATCTCTACTTAAACTCTTCCACAATTTAATGAACTGTGAGCAACTAACCATCTTTATCAAACCATTAATCTGTTCATTATCTCTTGCATTGCTAATTAACCTTAAATAACTATCTATTCTATTATTATCAAAGGTATATTAGGCAACATTAGACTTTTCAATTCTTCCATTTTTGAGATGGGCTATGTGTTTCTTGAATCCGGTTATGATTGTACGTTTCGTTGACCCAACATATTTCAGACTACAATTAAGAACAGTTATTACAATTTATTTCGCGATATGCGAACAAGTGTCATATCTAAGATCACGGATAAACCGGGATTCACATGGGGTTGATATAAATTTTGAATTCCGTTCGGTTTGAAAGGTCGAAGAGCTCCGAACGGTTTCCTCAAATCTATGTTTCCTATTAATTTTTCCATTAAACTTACAAGTTGTTCATTGCTCCTAGTTCTGACTTAAAGCCTTCTCTTTTGCCACTCTCTGTTCATTCAGAGGTAAACTTAATTTCCCTTTTACAAATCTTTGTTCGTTCAGGGGAAACTAAATAGAAGATAAATCAACAAATTAAGACCTGTCACTTTGTACTTGTAGAAATGGTTGTGAGTCATTAATGATAGATCTTAAGAGTACTCGTCAAAACCAAGTTGTCTACGTCTGGAACCTTTATATCGAATACTATTAATGTATCATCTACATACGCCAACCATAGCCTAGTTATAAACATAAACACGCCACACATAGTAGACAACCGCCAAATTCAAAGCCTAGTCTATCCGGAAGGGGACTTTACATTTGAAAAAACTCGGGCAACAACCAGTACCCACCGACATTGCTATATATACATTTCTCTATATTTTTTAATAATGATTTAAAACAAGTGTCTGCATACAACACATCTATTTAATCGTATTGAATAGATGTAATAATGTGTTCATCCAAGATTCTGCCTATGGCGTATAAGTAAATCTAGTATAAGTGACACACGGGATAAATAAACCCATTTATTCAAAAAGTAGGTAGTTTATTTCTCGGTTAGGGTCTCAATGCCGGTGTGAGTTCCTCATGGAAACCTCCTAAATTTATTTCACAGTACATACAAGTAGATACTACGCTGCTGCAAATAAACTAAGTGTTATTTTACTACCGACAACTAGCTTTGAAGATTCGTTTTATTACTAAATCCAATAAAAATCATCGAGCTTGTTTATCTCTAACATAATTACAAATTAATTTGTATCATGTTGCTTGTACGTTTTATACGTTTTAAATGACGTTTTATATCGTATACATACCACACGCATTTCATTAGAAAGTATAACGATTATGGATCCTTTAATGATTATGTAATTTAACGCATCTGAACACAAACATTACTATTTAAATTAGTTCGTTTCATTGATTTAATGATGATTAAACTTTTTAACGTCTCCGCGAAGCCAAATGGTATTTATACGTCGAGACGCGATAAAAGAAAATCGGCGGAAGATGCCTTGACAAAAATAAAAGTGTCTTGATTTGTTTGTATAATTTTTATGACTTCCACTTATAACAGAAATCCTAGATTTTGACAAAATACCACACATTTGATCTGTTTATGCATATGTAATATCAAAAAATTAAATTTATCGACTACTGACATTCACATAATAAGCATTTTTCACTGAGTTAACCATTTATTAATAAATTGTGTAAGTTTAATATTTTCCTACATCAATAATATATAAACAACGTATGCGTAGATCCGTTTTGACTGTACTCGTATCTTGATATGAAAAGTTAAGCAACATTGGTCGCGAATGGAGAGGGTAACATCTAGGGAGATACAGCAATTTCGCTTCACTTTCTAACGAATTACGTGCAAATGTATATGCAGAAGCTATGGGATATTAGGCGCGGATTGCGTATGGATATGCCATCCTTCGAAAAGAACGTCATGCAGTCGCTTTCTTATCTATTAAATTTAGGTAAGGAAGAAATATATATTCTTCTTACAAAAAGAGTTTCGGCAAAATTTCCAGGTGGGATTAGCTCGTCTCCTGGAGTCCATGATTAGACTTAATCGCAGAGAAAAGCCAACATTAAGTAAATGATTAAAATCATAATAATAATAATAATAACTATTTTCGCACTTGTCAATGCTCATTTTGATGGTTTCATACATAACTAGGAACCCTTATAGTTTCAGTATGTCTATTCGTTCGTTCGTTTGTCTGTATATCACAGCCGTCCCATTCTCTTCTTTTTGTTTCTATACGGAAGCTTTTGATGAGTGAAATACAGAAATGAAGAGATTGTTGAAAAACAAAATTTTTGGTCCCCCCATCGAGTGGAATGTGTAATGTCGTTGAATAGATCCCCCCTCTATTTTCTAAACTATCGATGCAAAAAGTGTGACAAAATTCCCGAATGTTGCTTTTAGTAGTTTCAATAAACGTTATGAACTTATCAAGGTTAAATAGACCTTAATGACTAGGTATATAGCATAAAGTTGAAGAGAATGTTAGCGAGTATGGCTATGTAACTCTATCATGTGCGTACTCAACACGCTCTTGATCGGTTTTTAAATTTTTTGGATATCGCTGCAATACAAAATAATTCCATCAAAATATAACTTTGTTAGATTATTTTAGAGGTCATGTAAAGCTCTCAATATAGATTAGATTTAGTTTAAAAGCCACGGGCTCTGTCAACTCTAGCAAAACAGCTATTTTAGTTGAACAAAAGAAAAGAGAAAATTAAGCGACTTTTAGCTTCAGCACTTTCTTATTAGTAGTATCTTTCCCTACGGTAACATATCTAAGGATAACTCTAGGCTCAAAACTGTCGAGAAAAGGCCACGTGTAAACGCAAGCGAGAAGAACCGAAGTATATAGACCGCTCTAAAACGTATACTGCTATGGTAAATCCTGTTACAACATACACAATCTTGGTATGGTGATGCTCCTGTACAATTCTCGCTAATACGAAGTTCAAAGGTTAGTCTGTATAGGAGCAACTACAGGGATTGTAAGGTGCAATTTCTGGACATTTACCCTTGCATATTAAGGTGGAACTAAAAACCCGGAAAGCAGAAAAGACTGTTAAAAGATGAAATGTAAAATACGACTCATAAGAGGCTGAGGTTTACAAAGGCACTAATTCTACCTGTAAAGGTGGTCATTCGGTCAATGTCTTCCTATTTACCAGTTTGATACCCCATGTAGAGTCCGGTTCGCTGATTGAGATGATGGTAATACGGTAAAAGGCTTCTGAGTTCTATGGGTCTAAGATGCAAACAAAAGCTTCCAACTGACTCCATCGTACGGTAGCTGCTTGAACTCGACATAGAACAAGAAATTCTGTTCTAGGCAAGCACCTACATTCAACGAATATTGAATGATAATTCTATTTAACGGATATGTTTTCCGGCGGATGAAGCAAGGGATTTACCCTGAAATAGGTTGCGAGTCTACAATAGCCCTACATTCCGGTGTACTGGCTCTTCGGATTTACGTGCGTTCACAACAATAATACTAACTTCGATCTATTCTGATTAAGGGGTCCATTTATTTCCATGCAGAAACCTTCCGCATCCTTCAGGAAGCAGCATCCCTTCTGAAAGAGTGGTGCAATAAGTGGAAATTCAAAATCAACGCAATGAAGAGCAAAGCCATCCTCTTCAAGAGAGTTAGGAAGCAAGCTCCCACAGGACACGTCTCCTTGAACGACTAGAACATTAAATGGCGCGATACCGTCAAGTACCTTGGCGTTATCATGCATCGAAACCTGACGTGGAGACAGAACACAGAAGCGATAATACAGATAGCGAGGACGAGGAGAACTCTACTTTACCCTATGATAGGTAGACAGAGCCAACTCAACCTGAGGAACAAGCTCACGCTTATCAGGACCCTCATTGCACCTATTCTGACCTACACCTCCGTTGCCCGGGGATACCAAGCAGCCACCCATCTGAAGAGGATACAAGCCGTGGAAAACGTCGCACTTCGGTGCGCCGTGGATGCGCCATAGTTTGTCAGAAACGCCGGCATCTTCAGAGACCTGGAATACACCCCAGTAACTGAAGTCATCCGGGATTGGACTTTGGCTATTTTCAATGTATTTTTCAGATTAATTTAATTTCATTCAGAGTTTTACTATACATAATCATGCACAAGACGATACGCAAGCTTATTTTTCTTTCACTTCGGACCAAAGTCTAATTAGCTGCCAAGAAAATTTGTGATAATTTAGGTAAATTGGTTTATATATCGGTGACTCACAACATTCTGATAAATACCAGTGACTCATCTGCAATAGTCTTTGAACCTAAATATAAGAAGTAGCCCTTAAAACCTTTTAAGTTGAAATAAATGATGTAGATTGCCTAGAAATAATGTTAAAAAGCTTAAGAAACTTAGGCTTGTGTTACTTATTTAAATCGTCATTTAGTATCCCTAAACCAATTCATGAAAATTCAAATTAACTCTATGTGAAGGCTTAATTATTTCAAATATATCACACTGTCTGCAATATATGGCCCTACCGTCTTAAAATTCGACTCTGGTAATAATTTGAAACTTGACAAGCTCAGAAATGTATATACATCTGATAGGTTTTGTACACAAAGTGTTGCCATTCATATTACGTATTTGTAGAAACGACGCGATTTAGCATTGGTAAATTCTTTTAAGACACAAAATAAATATGTCTCAGTTATAACTAGACACATGTAAAGTCTACCTACTAGATTTCAAGCTATACACCATAGTGAAATTCAAGAAAAAGTTCAAAGAAAGTATTTTATTGAAACTTCTACTGTTAACACTTGAAAATTGATCTTAGTTCTGTTATTTTCTCTCCATTTTCTGATATCTATTTCTATGTAATTTTTGTATACGATGTAAAGATGTTTATTTACTCTTTAATATATGTATTTGTAGGTTAAATTGGAAAACACTCATTGCATATCAGGAACACCTCAACTTATACACAACATACACGTTATATATGTAAAATTTGGAGAACTTTAAATTATAGAAATATTTTGTGAATGAATAAAGATGTATTATTATTATTATCATTATTCACCTTAAGGAATGCAGGAGGTGATATTACCTGCGTTCTTCACAAGTTTATTGTAAATAATGGACCGGCCTGGTTGTAACTTGATCTCTGCATATGACATTTCGTTATGGGGTTCGGTAATCGATATTACTACATTTTGTACCTGCAGTGTCCACAAACACTACTAATTGGTTCTTTAAAATAAAACAACAAACAGAGTCGCAGTAACGATGACCATAAGAATTGTTTACAGAATATTGATTTTCCTATACGTTGCCAACTGAATTTTAGATTAATACTTTTGTATTTAAATATTATCATTAAATATAAACAAACACTTCATCTTTATCTTTCTGAATAACTGATCTCATTTTTGTTTTATTTATATTACCTATTTCATATGTATTATTTGGGGCTGTCCATAAATTATGTCACCCTTTAAAGGGGGGGGGGTCTGAAAGTTGTGATACCTTATGACAGGGGAGGGGGGGCTCAAACAATTGTGATGTCACAATACAAGAAAATAATTGTATTCATAATATTTTTATTATTTGTTACTATCAGCATCCTTGATATTATTAATTTATATGAATGTTAGTGTCACGTGACAGACGGGTTGTAGGGGGGGATCGAGTGAGCGTAACAATGTGTGACACAGGGGTGGAGGGGGTCAAAAATTGGCAAAAGAAGCGTGACGTCATGTATGAATGGCCCGTTTGGTCGCGTGAAGAAAGCCAGTGGCTAGTCGAAAATCAAATCTAATCCTAGTCGAGTTCTAGAGCACCGATGTACACCTTAGTTCGTCACGATTGGGCCTTAAAGTTACACGTTAACATCTTTACTATTTAAAACACTTATAGGAAAGATTAGAGAACTAACAAGATAGGACAGTCAGACGGAGAAGACGAAATAGACGAAGACAATTGTGAACTCCAATTTAAAGGGACACGACATCCAGCGGAAACGGTTTCGGGATTTGTCGACACTAAATGACTTTGACCAAGCTTACTAAAAGATAGGTTGGCTCATTAGAATCGACAAGTGCTACGTCACGTATAGACCTCGATGACAGCTGCGTGTGGCTTTTTTCCCCATTTTATAGAAAAAAGTTTCAAAATTACTCTTTCAATGTACAATTCTATCCTAACCAAATAGATACCTTACATATAAACATAGAAATACTTCATGTGACATATAGTACAAAGCAACCTGTTTTTTAGTGATCTTGGGTACTGACAGTCAGCTGAGTTCGGTCGGTCTGTCAGGACAGTGTTGTCCATTTTTCACTATTGGCCTCTCTTTCTAATGTTACCTTGTCCGTCTGATTATCACATTGTGGCGACTGCGTGAGAACTCCAATTTAAATGTCGAGGTCAATGGCGCCATTGCTAAAAGATAAAAGGTTTTCCGCCGGCTGTCCTATCTTGTTAATTCTCTCTAATCTTTGCTTATAGTAAACGAAATATATATAGCGACACGAAGTGCAAAAAAGGCGGCGATGTCCTTTGTCGGCCGCTTTGTTGGCTTCAACTGCTTTGTCGGCATGCTTTCCGATGGCCTCACTGTATCGCTTACGTTTAGAGTACTTTCAAAACCTTATGAGCCGCGGATGCGCAAGAGGCGGAGTTTATTCCACATAAATACATTTTGAAAACATTGATTCAGCTACTACATAAATTTAATATAATGATATAACCCCACACAAAATTCGCTAGTTTCGAAATTAATCTCAAAGGACCGTTAGAACGGAAATCCGTACACAACGACAGCTCGGGATAAAGTGCATAGAGTGCAAACAATAAATCTGATGTTCAAAGCTCATGAGATTTTGAAACACCTCTACTATACTATTATTGTCCCAGCTAACAATTTAGGTGTCATTCGACGTCTGCTGCACGTCGAACAAGTAACGCCACCAATTTAGATAGGTAATATAGGACGTAAATTCGATGTTGATACAACCTAAATGGTGTTTTTTCACACGTCATATTGACGTGCAAAATAAGTTAAACAGGTATATTTGACCTATTAGGTTAGGTCGCTAGACACCTATTTTATGTCGAGAATATGGAATCAACGTCGTCGATTACTTATTTCTCACCATTCATACCTTTTATTTGCCCTGAAAATTCTGTTTGGTCAAAAATATAACTTCATATGATAAAACGGTTCATAACATATTATAAGATATATCATTTTATATGACAAGTTGTTTCGTTTGCCACACGTTTTTTATGCATGAATTTCGCGTAAATTTACGTGGGAAAAATTTTTTTCTGTTAATATTATATACTGAACCTTAAAATATTACACAACCCCTCTTTAAAAACATAGATTATTATAAATATATATAATATATAAATGTAAATTGTGACAATTTAATTTTCATGTGTGTATATTTTTGTAATCCATTTTCTTTTAACTTATAATTTAATAATTATTAATGTTTAACGTTTATTTATGAATTAAAATATTTCCACAAATAAAGTTTACATTTTCATGGTAAGTTTTCGCGATTGCATTTTTAAATAAATATGGTTGCTTTCTACCTATATCACTTAATAGCTTATTTTGGTAAGGTGCTACTACATAAGTAATTAACAATTTTGACCAATAGGTTCAAATAACTTGGTTGAATAATGAAGTTATTTCGACTTTTTGGTGAAAATTTAAGAACTTCTAGGATCCTTATTAGGTACCTAAGAAATCTTGTTCAAGAAATACGATTATCTATTTAGTCATTTCAATACATTTCACCTATATCTTCTATTAGGGACTAATGGTAATTTAAACAAAATTACTTAATAAGTTATTTAACAATCATATTACTTATTAGGTGACACATGTCCCCTTATTAAGTTTATCAAATTTTTCTGAATAGGTCACTTTCTACCTACTTACCCTATTAGGTTATTAAGGCCGTGTAATCCCTACCACTTAATTAGTGTGTTTTAATGTAGACTCCCTATTAGGTGAGAATAGTAACAGAAATATGTTTCATAACCTATTAGAGCATTAATTTTACCAATAACTGACCTATACCTGATGGGTACCATAGCAACTTCCACCAAGTGAACTTAAACGTTACGTAATTTCGACGTGTTTTGGTCGAATTTCCTTTAACTGAAGTCGCCGACACTTAAATTGTTAGCTGGGGTGATTAGGCAACATAGTAAATAGTGCCGAATTATATATCTTATATTCTGTAAGAAGAAACAGATTTACGCATTTAAAACTTCTAATTTATGGACTAAAATCTGTGATCTTGATTTTTAACATTTTCCTAAGTAATATAACTAATGTACTTTAAAATAATCACCCTGTATAAGAAACTTAATTTAAGACTGACTTATTATTGCAATTACTGTTTTTTCTTTTTCGACATCTACGACGCCTTAAGATATTTGGAATAATCTGCATATCCCCTTTAAAAGAATGGTTCTAATTAGAAATAGAACTAAATTCCATCTATTGAAAAAAAGCAAAAGAAAGGATCCAACTATTAAAAAAGCAGCCAAGAAATCATTAAGCTTATGTTTAAACAAAAAGGTCCCATTAGCCTGGCGTTTATCTAATATTTGTCCACGGTTGTGTCTACGATAGCGACCCATGTGATAGACAGAGGCGAACCATAGACACTCTTCACAAGTGCAAACAGGACGGAAGGGGCCACACAACTTGAAAGTCCGACCACCAATTAAGGATGTAAAGCACATTAATTTGCCGATGGACCTCCTATATGTGTAAACTAACTCTAGCCCAGACCTTACATAGACATTCTTTGTCCTTTTTTACTATCTAGATTGGATAAGTGCAAGAAAGAAAGAAAATTAACTCGGTACGGTCATTCTAAATTGAATACAATTTAGGTTTTAAGATATGGAAAGAGTTGAATTTGGTGATTTGTTTTTTTGTGTCAGTTTAAGTTAGCTCACTGGTTTAATTTGGCAAATTTAAATATAGAAAGGCTGATGAGGACAGATTAGGTGTATCTGATTTAGTTTAATTTATTTGGCTTTTTTTTGCAAATTAGTTTCTCCTCTAAGAGTTTTTCAGCTCATATTAATAAATATAAAATTGGTCGTTAATTGAACTAGACCCAACATTAATGTTATCATTTAAGCTTCAATGAAATATTAATAAACTCATTGAAATATATACGATCATATGCGAATGGTATTAAATCTGGAGTTCCACAAGGGTCAGTTTTGTGTCCTCTATTATTTAACATCTATCTAAATGACATCATGTATAATCTTATCTCAAGGAATCTACTATATGTAGACAGTATGAAAATTCATTGGTCAGTTTAGAAAATAGGCGATTCCATAACTTTTGGATGGAGTCACTGTTTTGACTCTCAATTAAATTTCAGTAATCTTATTCATGAAATTGTCAGTAAAGCTAATAACAACATGGGTCATCATACACTATTCAAAAGAGTTTCGCTTAGGAGACGTACTAACGTCTCCTTATTAAGTTTTTGCAATCTATGTCCCTTAAATTAACTGGAGCCTACCCCCTCTATTGGTTAGTTCCACGACTTGTTATTACTTGAAAATGACAATCTATAATTTTGCTACATAAATTATTGAATTCCATAATCGAGTGTTCAGAAATGCTAAACCAGCTTAATTTAAATATTCCTCGTCCGAATTCTAGTTCAACCAATGCCTCGTACACGGTTACTTCAATGGTTGCCAGTTTTTGCAAAGAATTATTTTTCTGTGGAATACAGTACTGATATGTTTAACACCACTGTATCTAAAATTAATACTGTAGTCTTTAGATAGTAGGTGATATTTGCAATTACGATATAAGTAGTACATACATTTATTTGTGTTTATAAAATATATGCTGGTTGCAATGGTGTCCGCCGCCTTTAATGCACTTTTCTCAGTAAATGATTTTAGAATATATAATTATTATGTGCTATACTTTTGCTTGGATACTTGTAATTAAATAAATAAATTGCTTTTTTACTAATAGCTGAGTAATTATGAATAGATATGTTGAAATATTCTCTGAACAGGTAAATATATCTAATTATTCTTCCACAGTTTTTACTGTTTTAACCTAGGTTATAAAGTAATGTTTTTGGTGAAACGAATTGCTGCTCCCACTTTTATACCTACAAAATTGAATTCCTAGGAACATTCATTTGAAATATTGGGGACACTATGACATGAATTGAACGAGAATATTTAAATTAACTCCGACTTTAAGAAAATCATTAAAGTAATAGAAACCATAGGTCAGGTCGATGATTAATGCTTATCCATTGACCCCCTTTAAATTTCAGGCTCTATGTTTCAACCCCATGTAATTTTTAAATACTTTTCTAGTTTTTAGGGCTGTTATATGACGTCAACTCAAAAGAAAAAAATGATAAAGTTTCTGTCACTTTTAAAAGGAGTCAGAACATGAGAATCTGCCTTTCTTCATCAATTTTAATTATTGCTAAGGAATGTCTGAAGAAAATTTTAGGTTCCTAGGTGACCATTATCAAAAAAAGTACCGGGCATTTCTTGCTAATACATGGAATAAATAAATAACCAAAAGTTTCAACCCCGTTAAGGAATATTTATAATATATGTATAATAAAATGCGTGAACAGAAGTATAAGCGGGACACTCTTAATGGCACATAATACACTTAGAAAGCGACTTAATAAAATATATGTACCTACAGATGTAAGGAAGAAATGTCTCCTTGGTGCTTTTGTGTGCTGATAACGCATAGCAGTTTATCATTGCCCGCCACAGTCGTAACTCACATTTTCGTGTAAATTACTTTCACATTGACACAAGTATCCGAAATTAAAATTACCTAATTCCCAAATACCTTCTCCAAACCAGATACTTAAAAAACTTTAAAATCGCGGTTTATTAATAAATCATGGGTTACATCATCATCACATGACAAGAAATTTTATCTTTACGATCTTCTTCCTGCACACAACCGATGTAAGTAAATAAACATGTTGAAATAAAAAATCAATTTGTAATCAATAAAACTCGGAAACAAAAATGTTATTAAATTACAATAAACTGAATATATTCAATAAGAGAAAAACCATTTATAAAAGTCAAATTTAATTGAAGACACACCTCGCTTTCGGGCGTTTGCTTGTTGGATTCGGTTTCAGATGAGTAAACATCAGATAGAACAACTATGCCTGTTGTCATTTAAACCTCCATAGAAAACCGTACGCTCAAGAACTGTCGAGGTTTAAATTCTCATCTTAGATTTAGATAAAATAATAACTACCGTTTTGTTAAGAGCCTTTATGGTGCGGTGGAATCATAAAAATTAAGCTACCAAATCGTAATAAATAATTCATAAGTAAATTTGGAATTTTGTTTTCCTAAACAGCATACCTAAAGAAATATGATTACATATAATCTATTCAAGATTATTTCGACTTGGTGTTAGCAATACATAATTGCTATGCATAGTGTGAACAATAACACTCAATTAACCTTAAATAATTATGACATGAAATTTGTTAAGTAAATATGTCACTTGAAAGTAGACGTCGGTGGTAGGGTTTCCAATCCCCTGGCTCGTATGATATCCGAATATTTTGAAATTTTGGTAAATACAACAAGCCGGTGGGGAGAGCAATGATCGCGGTAATGTGGGTGTAGTAGACATTTGACGAATTAAATATTTTGAACAGTGGAACGATGTTATGTTTGCAAAATTTTGAGGTGAAATAAGGTCGTCCGTTCAAAGTCAGCATTTTCGAAATTCATTTTCATTTGCAAAAACGGCGCACATGTTCCTTGATCCTCTCGGATACCACCTACTGATAACCAGAGATAACCCCACAAAATTGATAAATCACATATGGTGTTTTTGAATTTTGAGCGACTGGTGAAAATATACCTGTAACGTGAGTCTTTAGATGTACCCACATTTTATTTTAGTCAGGTGCGTATGATTCTAGGATGGAAATAGGGGGTCGATTAAAAAAATATATTAACGATTTTTTTAGAGAAAACTAGTAAAATATTCTTAATCGGCACTTTCAGAAAGCCTTTGTAGAATATTACATCGTAGTGGGTTCAAAGTTGCTTGAGATAGGAGCCGTCAAAAAACAATTTTTTTAACTGAAAATAATTTTTATCTGTAAAACGGATTCTCAAATGAAAACATGTATTCTCCATTTCTTGCTCAGAATAATGTACTTCTACTAGTTTCAATTGATTTCCTTATGAGCCATGTTTCTGATCCATACATTAGAACTGCTGCCAGACTTTTATACTTCTTTATTCTTAATTTTCTTGTGACGTTTCGAGATGTAAGCTGAGGAAAAAGTCCATAATCTGTTGGCTAACATTATTCTATTGCTGCCTTTGTATTGTTGTACTGAATGTTCTAGTTATTTCTTCCTGTATACGTACTTTGATTCAAAGTCTATCCATTGCCATGCTTAATAATCTTACCAAATGTATTGGTATATAAAAATTGATGATGTAGACTCGTGAGCAATTTGTAGTGTCATAGGTTGCTTCAAAATCGACGAAGATGTTGTGCCTTTCTATATGATACTTTTGTACCTTTTCCAATATTTGCCTTAGGGTTGAAATTTGTCAATGCGTGGTTTTTCAACTCGAAATCCTGTTTGGTAGATCCCAGCTAATCTTTCAGCTGATGATTTTTGTTTAGTGTAAAGACGCAGCTATACGCCACGTTGAAGAGTGTTATGCCTCTGTAGTTGACACAGTGCAACATGTCGCCATTTTTGTGGATTGGTCATACTTTCCCTAAGTTCCATTCTCGATTGTTTCTCGCTGCCAAATGTTACAAATTAGCTTGCGCAGACCAATGCCAAAACTCTCTCCAGCTTCTTAGAATTTTCACAGTCAAGGGACTGCTTCAAAAAGATATGGAATCAATCTGACGCTGATAGGGATAGGTAGATAGCGTAATATACATCCAGTCATTCCAAAATTTTCCAGGAGGAATGGTTCAAGAAACTCTTCAATATATAACATCATAAACAAAGAACTGTCATGGTTGACGGCCAAAAAGTTTTGAGAACGGAAGTAGATTCTCTTCCGAAACGTTAACTACCTATAGCTTTGATTTTCAGTTTTTAGTTCATAACATTGTTCTAGTTTATATATTTTTAGGTGTGAGACTTTTTGAAATAGTCAAGTACTCAAGAACCAACCTCTGTCTGATCCGTTTGGCGCAGAGGTTTTTTCATTAAATTTTTAAATATTTTTCAGTGGCAAAATACCCAATAAAAAGTAAGAAAATCTGAATATGCCACAAATAAACAATTACAGACAATATAACATCGATATACTCAACAGTAATATTTTTTGCTGGCACACGCTTTGTTCGTCTTCATCCCACCGATAAATTTAATTTACCTAGTGCTATACTATTGCTGTCTAAATCATGTCCTGGGTTAGAATCTGGTCCTAGATATTCCTTGGAATCGGCTGTTTTAAATCAGTATTACTTTTAAGATTCACAGGACTTGGTTTTATCACCAATAATAATTAATCAATTCCTTTCCGAATACTATACGCATTCTCTCCGGGAGCAAAAGCTCATGGTTTACCGTGGAGCCCTTCTGGACAACACCGGAAACTGCGAGTATGAGAGTCTATGAATAACACATATGGCAAGATCGACAAATTCCCTGTTGAGCAAAATATGACAGGGATATCACGAAGCATCCAAATATCAGACTTGCTCTCGCTGTAGATTTCTCTATCTTTCTTCACGCCATCGAGACATGGACTGTTGGGGAGGCAAACAGATGATGCATTGATGTTTTTAAATATGCTGTATAGACATTTACTGTGAGTTTTCTGGAGAACCCGTTGCACCAATTGTTCAATTCTCCAAGAAATACGTCTCCCAAGGCGACTCTCCAGCATCGTCATTTCTCGAATCCTCTCATTTTTTGCAAACATCAACCGAAGAGAAGACAATATAGAACGTTTGATTATATAGTGAAAAGCAGATGATACAAGACGAAGAGGAAGATCACTAAAACATTACATTAATGACAATACGCCTATCAAGATGCTATAAATAATAAGAAGAAGAAGCTTAAGCTGAGTCTGCTCAATCTTAGTGGATTTGTCTGCGTACACGTGTGTATAATATAATCTTAAGCAAACAATTGGATTTACAAACTTTATGATCTGCACATAATATTAAGTATACCGTGGCAAGCCGAAGAAATAAATTATATTTCACAGGTCAATCATCTACATCAATATAATTATAACTATTGTACCATAATAATTACGTAATTAGATGTAAATGATATTTACTTGATTAAAAATAATAATGTTCGTGTCCAACGTTTATTAAAAATATTGTGAAAAACATATCATTATATTGAAATATCTTATAATTGTTATTTATTAAAAATACGGCAAATATGAAATGCAGTATACATGCCCTTAAGAAGTTTTAGCAAGATATAAATGTATAATAACATACGAATTCCTAATATACAATTTTGCAAATGAAAGGTTCTAGTAATTATTATTGACAATTTGAAACTAGAGGGGAACTTTAATATGTGGCAGTTCTTGGAATCGGTTTAAAAATATTAGAAATCTGACTTAGTTTCTAGTATATACACCAAATCCCAAGTTTCTGTACTCTTACCAGCTTGCTTTACTTATTTCTCACTATTTAACCCTATTACCCCACAACCCTTCACCGGATATGTTCAAAAACAATCCAGTTCCAGATCTCGTTATAATATATACGTGTACAAAATTTCAAGTCGATATCCGTTCCGGAGAAAACGCGCGGACAAAAAAGTTACAGATAGACAAACAGGCCGACAGACAAACCGATAGACCCACAGACAGAGATAAATTTTTTTCGTTCAAATTTAAAATCTCAACGTTTCAAGATATTCTAAACCTATTTTAAAAAATAAAAGTTGAAAGATGTTTTACGATTACTATACCAATCCTCCACATGGATGTGGAAGTAAACTAACTTTTTTTAAACTAAAATAAATGTACATATAGCAAGAAATGTTGAACTTAAAAATCTTTCCACTGATTATAAGAAAAGTTTGCAGCTATTTCATCAAAAATTTCTTCAAACTGATAGTCAAACATGACTACTGATTATCAATTACATACATCTCAAATAGTCGTATTAAGAGATAGCCTACGACTCCTCACTTTTATCACGTACGGGCATATCTTAATTTTATATGTAAAGTCAGACTACTTCGAAAGATGAAGAATACACCCAAGAAAAACCAAACATCGGATAACTCAATTTTTACATTTTGTGTTAGTTGGCCAATACGTGATAAGAACGGACGATGTATTCAAAAGTTAGTACAATATACCGCATAAAGCCATATACATGCCAAGTTTCGAGCAAACCAACGCCAACGACATACAGTACATGTTGCATTGGCCTATGGAGTTGGAAGAAACTGAAATGCACTCGTTCACACCAAAAATTTAGATTTGTGTTCGACAGCATCAGAAAAGTTCGGTGCTAGATTGTTCAAAATCTCTAACAATAAGGATGATTTATTTTTGGCGACTGCGGAATTTATAATAATACATTTTTTAATATTCAAGAAAAGAAAACAGAAACCTTCACGTTTCTATTCTTCCACGATGTGTTTTTATAGATTTATTTTCCTCTTTGACAATTTCTTTATTAGTAGGTTCCCATAATATGAGATTTTGTATATAGCACTCAATGCACCTCAAAGCTAACTCCTCAGTCCACTCTATATATTTTTTTAGTACAAATAATTCGACCACTTGATTACGTTGAAAAATTTGAAAATAGCGCAGGTCTATTCTCATCAAATACAGGCAAACGACTGAATATTAGAAGCAAGCACAAATCCTGAACGCATCTAAACGCCAAGCTTGGAAACCGTTAGGTTTACTTGGGTCGCACCCTACACAACGATTCCAACACCGAATCTCTACCACATGTGCTTTGGTTTGCGTTGGAATCTGTATGCGACTTAATGGAAAAGCTATAGGAAAATCTGCCCTTGGTGTGAATATGTTAACACAGCCACGAATGTTGTAATTTCTGATTTACTGTTCATCAGTATCTGTGTGCCATATGTGATGTACCCACAGGCTTATTGAAAAAAACTTTTTGACACGTGTCTACCCTATTATCACGTATGAACGTATCAAATTTTTATGTTTTACACGAAAGAACAAAGACGGAAATAAGTGATATCTAAATAAATCTATAATCATACAAGGATTAGAACAAAAATCTTTGTCTTTGAGTTGCAACCCTAAGATTTATTTCTCATATTATACAATATTATAAAACAGAAATAATAGGGCTATTTAAATTACGACATGCAAAATTAAGATACTCCGTCATAAGGGAAACAAAATGTCCCTACGTCCGCGGCTTGTATTTAATTCGTAGAGCTAACCACTACTAACCAGATAGGCATTGGTTTCCGTAGTTAGTTTTTAGCGTGTATGGCACAAATTCCGACTCTCGCTTTGATTTTATGACATATAATTCTGAGACAAATTAACATAAAATTATACAAAACTAACTAAATCATTCATGTCCGTTATTAAGAAGTGTATTATTGAAACTGGACTGTTTACCAGAAAAATAGTTTAACTTTGATTTCTGAGAGTCAATTTCTCGAAAAAACATCAGAAATTAATTCTAAGATTATAAACCCAAGATACAACAGAAAATAAAAACTAATATATAATTTTTTTGTTTGTCATAAAGATACAGTGAAAAAATTATTTATATTCTGTTTCTTTTCATTAAAACCAACAGGTACTCAGTTCACTTGATGAGCCGTTCACACGTATTATTACCCTGCATATAATTGATTTTTAGTGCTATTTTATAGAGGGATGATTTAACGAAATTGTAAGACGGAATGTTTACGGTAGATGATATGGTAATTATTTATGGGAAGAAGCCTACCGTGATGCGAAGCTGAGTCTTCGAACAGAGGGGTTACTGCTGCATCCTAATTTCTTAGACTGTTAGATATACAGGGTGTCTCACCGAGAACTGAATCGATCGATATAGGAAAAAATATGTAACAAAATATTTTTTTAATTTTACTCAAGTTAGTGTAGCCAATCCAACCAAAATAATTACAAGCATATGATACTTCCGGTTATACCGAAAGTCGATACCAACTTGCTTATTTTAAATGGAACATCTCATATATTTTCCACTTTTTGAAATAACCTTAAAATTCTGAGTCGAAAATATGCAGCAATACCCTATACCCAAACTCAGCAGTTCGGAGATATTCGACGTTTTATAAAAAATTTGACGAGTGCAACGGTTTGCAAGAATCATTATAAATTTCTTCCTGTAGGAAATCCTCAGTTGCTCTTTAGAGCTTAGAGGGAACGGAAGATGAGCTACGCTCTAAAATAAAACTTAATTCCATAATAGTATACCAAGTGTTCAATGTTGCATGTTACATTTGGTCAAATTCAAACCTCAATAACTTCTTTAGTTCAAATGAAATACCCTGATTTTTACATCAAGTTAAATAGATAGATAGATATACCTTTATTAGCAGCTTCTGCTGCACAAAAAGACAATACAATATTACAATATAAAACTTATCGTTGATAATAATTAGAACTTTTTGAAATATTCGTGATTTTCCTAAATAATCAAGATGTTGTATAAAAATTGCCATCAACTTAGCCATGATTAGAAACAATCATTAATGTCAGTCATGCTCTTCTGTCAAAAGAATGTCAATGCGTTAAAATTACAACCACGAACACTTTTTAAATTTGTTTATTATTTCTGGAGAATGTGATAAAGTTCATTCAAGAACACGCTACACATCTGCTACTCGATACCCACAGAAACAGAAACCATCACCAAGCACTGTAAAACGCACATTTTAGAATATTTGGCTCTGTCAAGGCAGAAATTCAAAGGAGAATCTCGGGATTCTTGTTCCTCTCTTTCCATCTATAGAAATTATCTGTTTTTTCGTAATTATAGGTTCATTAATTTTTCTCCGCCCATTTCTGACATTTACTATCATAGCCATCCCATGTGTTTTCCTGAAAGATTAACCTGAGACTAATAATATTTGATCGTCGACAAAGGCTCGTATTAAGTCATCTGCATGCCCGTTGTTATTCATTTCATCAAACCACGCTTCCATGAGGATTAACCATAATGTTGGGCCTGTGGACAGCCATTTCTGCACTTTTTAATACCTTCTGGTATGACTCTTCTTTGATTTAGAAAATTAATTGTGATCTCTTTAATGTTGTATGATATTTCCATTTTATTTAATTGCCTTCCTATGGCCGGCAGCCATGCGGAATTAAAAGCGTTTGGCAAGGTAGCTACTATGCAGTGTTTATTTTTCCTTTTGTTTTCTTCAGCCTCATGTGACCGTTTCTAGTGCTTGTGTCGTGTCATGGTTCTTTCTAAAACTCTCTTGATTTATATTATGGCCCTTCCCATTTTACATAATGTGTTATTCTATATGCAACCAGTTTATCTAGTATTTTGCCTGATACTGGCGTTATGCAAATGGACCTCCAGCCTCCATTTGCTTTAGGTATCTAGGATATAGAGGTTTTTCCATATTTTTGGGAATGTCCCAATGTCCAAACATTTATTGTATAGCTTTGTTAAATATTTTATCATTTTCTCTTTAAAAGTTCTTTTCACTATCTCGTTTGGTATTCCGTCTTCTCCCGTTGCCTTATTTTCGTCTAGAAACTCTATAATGTGAGTGATCTCCGAGTCCAGGAATTTCAGATCTTCTTCTCCTCTACTCAGAGTTTCTTGTCTTATCATTTAATGTTGCCACATCTCGTTCTCTTTACTATCTTTTGGGAGGTATTTGTCAATCAATTCAATTATGGTCTCTTCTTAATCTTCGGTCCACGTACCATCCTGTTCTTTAATAGTACTTACTTCATGTTTCCGTATATTAATTTACGGGCTAACTGCCATGGGTCGTTGCCATTGTTTGTTACAGTCTTTCGGAAGGACTCTTTCTTTTTCTCTGTAATCATTGTATATTTCTTTTTTCCTTTCTCTGTCTTCTTCGTTTGTTTAACTATGAAACTCGTTTGTCCTTACGTTACATTCTCTCCTTTCCACGTTTAGCTTATTATCCCACCAAATTTAGTCTGATTGTTTAGTTTTTTTTTCAAGGTTGTATTCTTTCTGCATACCTCTTCTACAAAGCCCTGGATCCGTATGGCTTCCTGTTTCAAATCTGCTTCCTCCCATTCGATGTCAGTATTAAACCTTTCTATTTATCTCAAAATTTTTGTCAAGTCTGCTCAATTTACATCTACTATATGTTGGTTTCTATTGTTTTCTTGTGATACTCTCTTTTCTGTCTTTGTCATGAAGGTTATGATTCCATGGTCGCTTAGCGTTTCAGTATTCTCGTGCTTCTGTATCGCGCCATACTAGTATCAAATGTTACTGCCCCCATAACCTCACACGCACACACAAATATCACTCTACGTATACTCCTTATGCTAGCATAATACTAACCACACAAATCAGTCTTTCCTACGTCTTTTGTAATTCGCACTCCAGGCGAGACAGATTTTGTGACGCTGTCAAACGAGTACACCCTCACCATAGAAGTTACATTTAAAAAAAAAATTAAAACCTTTATTTGCTTAAAAATTTCATATAGAGATAATTTTTTTGAAAATCTGTTGTGTGCGCCTTGTCGTACTGGGCTTACCATATATTCCATTTTTATACCAAAATTAAAAATTACAAATTCAACGCATCATTCGATTTTTAAGTATTTTGGTTTAGACGACTTTTTAATCGATTTCGTCTAGAACAAGAAAGTAAGTCATGTGAAGTTGTTTAAAATTACTAGTAATTAGAGGTAGTAAAAAAGATGGTATATATTGGAATTTTTGTGAACAATACCGGCGAACTGCGAATATGAGAATCGGCAAAGAATACAGATGGAGCAATCGGCAGCTGAGGAGTTAAACAAAATTGATCGTATCAGAAATATCACTATAAGAAGCAAAGTATTAATGTTTTTGGGACGTGCGGCTCAAGACGTTTTCAAAAGTTGAAAAACCCGCGTTCATTAAAAACACAGAAAACTGAAAGAGTTATCATACTATCTTAAGGTAAAATTTAGATTAAATGTGCGTTAAAAGTATTAAATTGGTAAAAGGTAAAACATCTTCATGTTTTCCTGCCAATTTGCCATTTGTCATTTTGTATGCTAAATGGTATTGATTGCGTGTATGGATACCTAGATAAGTTTAAAAATTGTAATGCTCTTTTAGAGCAATGCATTAATCAAACTTCAAGACGAAATAGGTAACAATACTTATTATACTCATTACAGCCTAAAAAATTCTGCACACTTGTTATATCAAGACAACAGACCACTCTATATACGATAGTCTATACCGGATCTATCTTTCTTTGAACCTACTAAATCTAAAATTAAGCACAGTGCGTGTGTCTCTCTTATGCATGGCATTATTAAACGAGCGGTTAGAGACAGAAAATGCCGTGCATGCTTGTATATTCGTTTGGATAAAATACAAAATGCCACACACGGAGCTGCCAGGCTGAGATGTCTTCATCAACCAACTATTTATGACGTCACCACGAAGGAGGATAAAAGATTAGATCTCTTATGGAAGAGAAAGATATGGATCGATTTACATATGGGAAAATATGCCTCCGATTCTTCTAAATTAGTATTATAAATATACAGATTATTATGCACGGAGTCATTAAGATTTTTTACGAATTCCGACGTTTAGACATGTTTTGTTTTGAATTTTTAATATCTTGATTAAGATTAGAATAGTACAAAGACAGAACACGAATTTAAATAATGGGCTCGGGTATTCATTAAAAGAATTAACCAGCTATTCACAATTTACATGATAATTAATCGTACTCTATCCCTATAATGAACGTTTACAACCGCCTGGGATTATTAAAGGCACCTTTTGAAATACATAACTTGTAAATATAAATGATACGTATGTCAGCTGGGTAGTGTGTACTGTGAAATGTAACAACTATGTGTTGTGACATCAAACACAAGAACCAACTTACACGTAGGTACTACGCTATGAAATTAGAAGAAATGTTATGCTGTACTTACTGATGGGTGGATTCCCTAACTAATTTCTTATCAGGCAGAAGTCATAATTACCTGTAACAGAAAATTTACGTATTAATGCGTGCCATATGATGTAATGTAAATTAAATTACATAAACTAAGACAAATTATACATTTATTTATTTTTTGTTGAGCCCTACACATGGTTTATTTTACCATTTCCAGCCCTTAATTGCAAAATAAATTATGCTCCTGCCAAGAAAATAGGTGAAATTCATTCAAAAATCAATTCATATGAATTAAGTTTTCTTGTAAAAGTCATGTATTTATATTTGTCAATGTTTAGATGAAAAATATTTGCCACACCGTATATTAATATGTTGCAAATTTTTTTTAACATTGGAAATGTTAATGTTAATGTATAGCGTATAGGACAAAAGCTACGAGTTTTTTCCAAGGCCGTCGACATGAAAGTATCAAGGTCAAATGATGTAATACTAAGCGAGAGCCTGTTACTATGTGGGAAGCGATAATGCGGTGTAGTCGGTCAGCGCCGATCGATATTATACCGCCTGTTCAACAAAAGGCGGTACGGAGAGAGTAAATCTTGTAGCATCAGGTCGGAACGCATTAGTGCTGCTGCGGCGGACGAATAAAGAAGCGTGATATCATTTGTCTAACTATTTATTCCTTGCCCTAGTGTTCATCATCAGCTGTACGGTTGGCGCATAGTAATGTATATCACTTACGGTGCGAAAGGTTCACACTCAATAAACTGTATCCCCTTGCAAATAGGCGGAGTAAACTTTCCACCGACAACAAGTTAACGTTGTACAAAGTAATATTCAGACCTCTGCTCACGTACGCATGCCCGTCGTGGAATAACCTCTCCGTCAAACAATGCAAGAGGATACAGATAACACAAAATAAATTGATGCCGTTACTGACTAACGCCAACAGATATACGTCGATAAATGAATTGCATCGGAATTCAAAAATCCCGATGATCAGGGATTACATGGACGAGACGTCCCAAAAATTCTTCTCGTCTAAAATTCAGCTATCGGCCATGACGACTGACTTGACCTCTAAAAGGGCGTATGACAACCTGACGCACAGACATAAATTAATACACCAGAGACTTGCAATTTATCACGAACAATGGTGATAATAACGAACACACACAACATGACACACAAGAAACCAATCCCCTCTTCCTTCTTGATGCCCCTTAACCCACCGATAAGTAGACGTTGCTCAAAAACAACATTCTGTAGTATTAAGTCTAAAAATTTTAACCTAGTTTTAACCCTAAAATTAAAATTTTTTTTTTGAAACAGGTTTTTTGGCCGAATTTTCCTGCGTTCCAACACGAGTATTAACCATTACCCTCAAAAAACTCAAGTGTAATAGTATTTTCATTTCCTCCTGGAAAGTGTCCTGTACAAAAAATAGGCATAGATTGCAATAAGTGTTTGATGGATGAATGGGACCTGTAACAGGCTGCTGGGAGTTCCTTGCCATACCAACGGCATGTCGGGCTGCTTGTTTTTACATTGGTAAAATGAGCAGCCTGACATCATTTTATTTATACAATGTGTTTTATATTTATATTTGTTTATATGTTTATACTGTGCATTGTTATGATTAAGAAGGAACTCTATATTGTCTGATATTTATATACTTAAAAAATAAAAAGATGTTAAATTGGAAAAATTGGTGCGAAAGGTCCCGGGTTCAAACTCCTATGCTTGCTGATTTTTTTCTTTATAATTTTGCGACGATTAATATATATTTTTTTAAATTCTTTTCTATGATTTCTTTAGATTAGACTAGTAGGTTTTTATTCTGCTTAAAATAAATTCATACTTTCGTGTGATTTCTTTAGGTTAGGTTAGTAGGTTTTTTGTCTGATATCTAATTGTTAACAATTATTATTAGCGCGAGTCGAGATCAGATGACGTAATACTGAGCAAGTGTGCACAGTACGAGTATGCACGGAGAACATGAAGTTATAATGCGGTTGTAGTCAGCGCCAATCGTGGTCGTCATGGATTCACAAACTTTAACAAATGCGAATAGTTATTTTTGTAACACGTACCTAAAATCATGTTTTTGAAATAGATCGTAGCTGCTTCCTGATGAGACGAAGCCGAGTCCGGAATAAGTTTATGTTTTATGTATGGTGTTATCATTTCCAATGTCCCAATGGTTGCAAGGATTACGAGATCTGTGAATTTTTTTAATTAATGTCGTCATCCAGATTACTAATTTCTGAATACAACTTGCAATCATCAGCGTACAGCAGAGTGCTATTTTTAATTTCGTAGCTAATGTCGTCTACAAATATTATGAATAGTAAGGGTAAAATAAAGGACCCCTGAGGAACACCACATGTTGCTGGCGTTGCTGATATAAGAAAAGCTTTTGACCATTTATTGTTTACTTAGTTTCATGAACTGAATGTGGGAGCTAGATAATTATAGTCATTTATACCATAACTTCGCCAATATGTCAGTTTCTAATCCAGCCTTTTCAAATTTCTCACTTAGAGAACTTAGTCCGCTTACTCGGCACGGTAAAGTAGTGCTCCATTACTTTACCATGCTGTACGGAGAGTAGGTACACCGGCCACACTGCCTACCGTGTCCTAGGTTTGATACCCAACTCCGACACTGGCAACGTCGCGCGTCGGTGGGAAATAAATGTGTTTCTGTGTTTTTCAAAAACATGAACCATCTTCCGGAAAGCCTTGGAGGAGGAGGAGAAGCCTTAGAAAGCTTTGAATTTGGGTTTGTCTACCATGTGTGGTTAAAAATCAGAAGCCGAAAATGAGGAAGAGTAAACTTCATTCCAATTTTAAGACTTTTTATACACTAATGCCCGACCTAAGATATTTTATATAAATTCAACAAAGCTGTTAACTTTCACTGAATAAATTCAATTACAGGACTATGTGTTACTAACTTAATGGTCAATAATAATTAGTATAAATTGCTATAATATAATAAACAAATACCAGCCACATTATGGATTTATTTATCTTTCAAGAAGTATGCAACAAGTACATTATGAATAATAAATTATTCTGTCATTATATTATTAATATATTAGAATATTAGAAAATTAAATGTGAGAAATCGTTAAACAGCTTCGTAATATATACGTTATGGCAATAATTATATGTCATAAAATATGTGACCAACGAGCTACAGTAAATTATAGATTGCGAAAATTTTATATGGTGGCATGACTGCTTAGTAATTAAACATGAGGCAATAACGTTACTTTTATTTTTAATTTTGCTCTGTTTGCAAGAGGGATGACTGATGCGCGTACCCAGTAGACTTTATCTAACACGATATCTTCTTTACCCCCATAATTAGGTACTTATTCAGCATTTACTTCTATTTTCAATTATATTTGGTTGTTGTTTATGTGAATCACCTACCTGTCGGACGTAGATGATGGAGAAAATATGAAGAAAATAAATACCTAAAATTATAATTAATAAATAAATACTGTTTTTTTTCAGAAGATTGTGTTCTTGTGGTTATAGAATCATCTTTAAAATGTTTTTTGCTTGGTTTCCCTACGATAGAAAGTGACCGATACGTAATTATTATTTGAAGAGACGAATTATGTTTACAACTTTACTGTTTTATATAGATGTCTTGATTTTCTTGACAGCTGATCATCAAATCAAATTAGCTTGATGTACATCCTGGCATTTTTCGGTTGGTTTAAATAAGAACTGACCGAAAAATCTCATTGTGCATATGTGCATCCAGTTGATTTCGTATTTTAAAACATGGAATATAGATATTTGAAAATAACTCTAAAAATACTCTCTTTATTTCTTGTTGGTTATTAAAATACTTTCAATGAGGTCTTTTGTTATTTTTTTATAAAAGCTGTCTGTTTTAAGACGAGAAACATCTAATTTTGTCGTACTAAGTAAAAATGAAAATAGTAAAAAAAGAAGAAGAAATATTCTACAGATTGTAAAATTTGAAAATTTACGACTGGCTGTCTACAAAACGAATTCAATTATATGCGTAATTATCGTCATTACCTGTAATTAAAAAATCTCGGTTATTTTGCCAGGAAACAAATAAGTTTATATTAAATTATAAAATTACATATTACATGTTTTAACTTTAAGTAGAGGGTAGTGTAACTAAATTATGACAACAACAATGGTCAATATTGTCATTTATATGTCACTGACAAGGGAAAATAGCCAATTTTGATACTCTCTTTTTTCAAGGGGTCTTAAATAAAATTTTTTGGAGAAACTTTATTACCTTTAAATGTAGCACAACTGAAACTAAAAGATGGTTGACTATTAACTTTATTATACGTTTCTAACATAGGAAATCCAATTTAGCAATATTTTAAAAAAATTTCCAAAGAAACTAATTTATGGTCGACTTTCATCAATAACGCGGAAAATAAGAGGTTTATAAAAAAATATATTAAAGGTAAATCAAATGTAAGAAACTTAGTACTACATTTTATGTATCCTAATTTTCTTTTACATTAAGTGGAAGTACAAGCGTTTGAAAAGCCCATGCACCAATGCAATAGAAGTAAAAAAATCAGTAAATGTATTTACAGAGAACTTCTTTATTTATACAGGGCGGCCACTCTAAAAAAAATATTAATTAAAAACAATATATGTTATATAAAATATTACCAAATAACTTATAATATTTAGAGTCATATGAAAGTAGCCTTATCAGGCATATCATATTTCATATGGCAGCTGCTCCTTTTGCTAACTCAACATCACCTGATTCACAGGCTCGTTCACAATATTCCTTTGTTCTAAGACTCTTCAAGTCAGCACTTTTAAACTTATAAATATATGTAAAGGAACGTTTGCTCCTCAGTTATCATACTCACTTAGCATAGTTATAATACTCACTTTGTTGCTTTCACTTCATTGTCAGGATAGTACGTACTATCCTTTAATTTTAAATAAAGTTTTTAAAAAGTTAGTTGTGTCGCTTGTGATCTAACAAAATTTGGCGCAGTCGAAAAGGATCTTCAAAACACCCTGTACCGGAGCCTAACTACCAGAAACTACCCTAGAGAACAAGGACAACATCTGCAAAAAGGTGCCTAACTGGAGGGAAAGACTGGAAGAACAAGGAGCACTTTAGGGCAGGAGTGGTGAATTTCAATTCTTTAAGAAGAAAAAGAACCCGGACACAGCACACAACAACTCAACTTTCAAAGAAACAATTTCTCCAAGATAACCAAACCACTGACGAAGCTACTGCAAAAGGACATACCTTTTAACTTCGACAATGACTGTTTAAATTCTTTTCAAAATTTAAAACAAACTTTAACGACAACACCGATTCTCATTTACCCTAATTTTAACGATGAATTCATTTTAACCACCGATGCAAGTGCATTCGCCATTGGTTCTGTCCTTTCACAAGGCAACATAGGCAAAGACTTACCTATCGCATACGCATCTCGAACTTTATGCGCTGCGGAAACCAAATATTCCACGATCGAACGCGAGCTTTTAGCCATAGTATGGTCAGTAAAGCATTTTAGGCCATACCTATTCGGCAGAAAATTCAAGTTGGTAACAGACCATCGACCACTTACCTGGTTATTTTCAATAAAAGACCCAGGAAGTAGACTCGCACGTTGGCGATTAAAACTAGAGGAATACGACTATGAGATCGTATACAAACCTGGCAAGATCAATAAAAACGCGGACGCGCTATCCCGAATTAAAATCAACCATTTTTCGGAATGTTCGAAACTTTACTCAAAAATTCTAGCCGCGAATGAAACTGACGAATCAGAATATGACGAACAAGACGGTGACGAAAACCCGAACGAAAATGCCCAAATAACTAACGAGCAAATCGCTCAAGAATTCGATATTTTTGTCAATTTGTACAAAACAAAATCTCTAATAGACTATTCGAAAATTAAAACTTCCAACAAACAGCTTTTAGATAGAGAACACAAAAATATCATCACCTTTTTTCAGCAAGATAACTTGCAAGACTTACATCATAAAATAATCGAAGACATTTTCGAAGAACACCCTGAATTTTATAAAAACACCATTAACATCGTCTCGAGTAAATCAGTCCGACATAGGAAGTATTTTATAGTCCCTTTGCCATTCGACGTTAAGTCTACAATAGAACATTTGTTCATGGTATTATATAAGAGACAAAACCTTTTAGATCTTTCCAAAACGTATTACGTTGAAAACAACTTAGATCTCCCTATTCTCGAAATGCTATCGTTTATTTTCGCAGAAAAGGACCTAAAAATTCTAATATGCCAAAATATCGTTCAGACCCCCGACGAAGATCAAATCCCGATCGTTTTAGACCAGCATCACTGCGGTAAAAATAATCTTCACCGCGGAATAAATGAAACGATGCGGAGAATTAAAAATAAATATAATTGGCAAGGATTATCTAAAGATGTCGAAAACTTTATCAAATCTTGCGAAATTTGTCAAAAGAATAAAGTATATCGTAAAAACATGTCTAGTCCTTTAGTAATTACAGAAACACCAAGAACGCCATTTGAGCGAATCAACATCGACATATTCCAAACCCCAACTCGAAATTATGCTCTTACTATTCGCGACGAGTTAACTAAATTTACCCAAGCTTATGCCATACAAGATAAATCTGCAAAATCAGTAGTAAACACCTTACTACTATATTTCCAGCACTATGGCACCCCTTTGAGAGTCCATTGTGACTATGGTGGCGAATTTGATAATAGACTATTAAAAGATCTCTGTACCTTATACGATATAAAACTAACGTATTCAAGCGTAGGACACCCTCAATCTAACGGATCGATAGAACGATTTCATGCTACCTTAGCTGAAATGATTAGGGGCCATAAAGCCGAAAATCCCGACGAACACCCACTGACTATTTTACCGTACGCAGTAATATGCTATAATAACTCAGTCAACAAAACCCATGGTTTTAGTCCATACGAATTAGTATTCGGACACACATCTTGTAGACCACCCGAAACGTTGTACAATCAAAAAGAACTGATAACTAAGTATGTTAGAGACCTCAACAATAGAATCTCGCATTATTATAAAATAGCACGTAGTCGTACGCTAGACCAAAAAGCGAAAGCCAAAATTCGTTTTGACAAACACGTCCCCGGAAAACGACCAGATTACCAAATTGGAGACAAAGTCTATGTAAAAGAATCCCAGATCAAAGACAAATTACAAAACAAATTTAACGGCCCATTCGAAATTAAAGAAATCTTTAAAAATTCAACACTTTTATCTAATCCCGAAACAGACCAAACTACGAAAGTTAACTTTGACAGGATGAAACCTTATTTTGAAAATTAAACTTTATTTTCAGGTTTCTCTTGCTGTTCGGATCAGCAGTATCCCAATATTCAATAATGCCAATAAACAACACTATCGGAGTGTATTACCACCGAGACACTGACATCGTCATTTCCCACAAGAAATGGACGTTACTAGTACATAAGAACATTTCCACACTCAAGACAGCTATTGACAGGAACGACAAAATCTTAGATAAAATCTTCATTACTCTTGACCCGGCATATTTAGACATGGTAACCTTCACAAGTGAAGTTAAAACACACCTTAGTCTATTAACGCAAATTTCTAAGTCCATAAAGAGTAAATTCGACGAAATACTGTTCGACACGAAACGCTACAAACGCGGACTCTTGAACGGTATAGGTTCAATATTTAAATCAATCACCGGCAATCTAGATGCTGAAGACGGCGAATATTATCTAAACTGTATTAATAAACTTAATAATGACGAACACCAATTGGAGAACTTACTTAAAAACCAAATTTCAGTCACAACATCAGTCATAAAGAATTTCAATCTAACTGTTCAACAACTGCAAATTGACGAAGAGACGTTCAATAACGACATAAAGGAAATCGAGAAACAAATTTTAAAAATCGAAGGCGAAACGCGAATAGCATACACAAAATTAAAATTCCTAAGTATTTGCGAGCAACTCATGGCAAGCTATTTATTTATCGAAGACAATTTAAACGATATTTTAAATTCTATCACTTTTGCGAGACACAAAATAATTCATACATCGATCATCAATCCCCAAGATTTAGTAAACTCTTTGCAAGAGATTTCACAAAACTTACAAAAGAATAATTTACCACTACCGATTAAATTATCAAAGGTTTCACAATACTTAGATATTATTGAATTAAAAGCTTTTCAGGTAAATTCAGAATTAATATTTGTATTAGATATACCACTAATAGACCCTCAAACATATTATGTTTTCAACCTATATCCTATCCCTATTCTGGATAATAGAACTGGTCTATTTCACATTTTATCAACTTCTCAAAAATATATCGCGAGAGATGATGATTCTTTGATGTTCATACCCATCGCAGACCTCGAAAGATGCAAGCCAATCTATCCTAATACCAAGCTATGCTCAAATTTATTTGCATATCCAATTGACAACAATGCCATATGCGAAGCCCGTCTCTTCAAGAACCTCGACACACTACCTGAAAACTGCCAGACGTCACTCATCATCAGTCAAGGCTACAACGTGCAAGAACTAGGTGAGAACAAGTGGTTAGTGATAAACGCAGAACCCTTACATGTGACGATTAATTGCCCCAAAATAAGTTCGACCGACATAATCTCTAAAAACTCGATCATTAAACTAGAACCAAAGTGCTACGCTTTTGTAGGCATTACAAAAATCCAAGCCAGTACAAGTGACTTTACTAGTGTAAAGGACAGTAATCACCCAATTCAAGTCCCGTTTGAGTGTTGTGGCCAAATTCCCGAAAACATTCGAGTGCCCAATCTAAAACCTTTGAAGTTGAACAATTTAAACACCGAAGACCTCGAGATTGCTAAACACAAACTCGACCAGTATTCAAAAGACGATTTAATTAATGAACCGTTTGTCACCAAACACGTCTCCTGGTTCACTTACTTCATAATTGTTTTAATCTTTGGACTATTATTTGTGTACCTATTCTATAAATATAGAATACACCGAAGAAATTCAACCACCGATGTCTCCACATCGCCCCCAGCTCCTCCGAGACCTAGTAAACTCTCCAGGACATTTACTAGTGTACTTCCTCAACGAAGACGACCCCCACTAAGAAGAGAAGACGAAGAATCCGAAGACATAGAACTTAGTTAAAACAGTTTTGAGCCTTTCTAACTTTTGTGCTGAAACTCTTCAGTGAAAATTTATTCAATTTTATTTTTATACATTTTTATGCTTTTTATACATGCACTGTATTGCATTTTTACGCTTGCTATTTTATATTCTATATTTTTACATTTTATACTTTTACAATTTTACATTTTTGCACCTTTTACATTTTTGTCACATTTTACTGTACTTTGTATTTCATACCTTTTCATTTAATTTCAATTTCAAAAGTTGCTGTATAATCACCAACTTTTTCTATAAGGGAGAAGTTGTTATATAAAATATTACCAAATAACTTATAATATTTAGAGTCATATGAAAGTAGCCTTATCAGGCATATCATATTTCATATGGCAGCTGCTCCTTTTGCTAACTCAACATCACCTGATTCACAGGCTCGTTCACAATATTCCTTTGTTCTAAGACTCTTCAAGTCAGCACTTTTAAACTTATAAATATATGTAAAGGAACGTTTGCTCCTCAGTTATCATACTCACTTAGCATAGTTATAATACTCACTTTGTTGCTTTCAGTTCATTGTCAGGATAGTACGTACTATCCTTTAATTTTAAATAAAGTTTTTAAAAAGTTAGTTGTGTCGCTTGTGATCTAACATATATGGGAATAACAATCGGAATATAGTTATCACTATTATTACAAAGAAAACCTGATAACTTTTGTTCAAAAAGATATGCAGAATGGTCATAAATATTAAATAAGAAGTGCCAAATATGAAAGAATTGCGTAAATATCTTTACAAATTTCCACCATAGTTGGATTATTTCTGGGGATGTCTGCCCTCTGTATTTTTCAATAAAACTATAATAGGTGTCTTCCTTGCCAATTGTGTTACCTGTATACTAAATATTATCGCCATCTGCCACGTTTTTACTTCATCCACGTAGTGGAGTGGAAATATAGTAGTTTAAAAAAAAATGTTTTTTTAAATAGGTTAGAATGTCATGATGAAACGTGGAAATTTTAAATTTTAACAAAAAAAATGGTTTCATTATCTATTCTCTTTAGACGGTACACCCTGTATGTTTTCCAGTGAAAGTCTACCCATTTCATCGCTGGCAGTAGGGTCAACTACCAAATTTAACAATTTTCCTTCAAGTAGTTTTTTAGTTATAACTTATAGTGCCAACAGACAGACAACAGGCCGACAGACAGACTGACGAAATTGAAAGACCTTCGTTTTTGTAATCTACATGGTCTGAAACGTGGTAATCCGAAGAAATCTCGGAGGGTGATTTGAATTAATAGATATTAATTTGTTTGTAAAGATAAGAAAAATAAATTAGATAATTTTATTATCTGCAAAGATGTTTTTTTTTAAGTTATTTACTAAAAAGCGCACAAACAGTGACACACCTATTTTCCGGAGTGAAAATATACGAGGGTAGGATTTAATTTATTTTTATTTTTTCTAAATTTAATACTGGGGTCTTAGAGTAGTATGAGATCGTATGACTATTTCATACTAGATAATGCAGGGAAGGAGGCTGTGGGGAGAAGGAATAAGAAAAAAGTTACAATGTACTCTAAAGGTCTACTTCACTATATGAAAATTAGTTCGTGTTTTGTAGGACCATTCATGTCTTTTAATAAATTATTTAAAGAAATTATTTCGTCAACAAAAAATCTCGTAAATGTAATTTTTTTAAATGTTCATATTGTGACGTGCTGTGTTAACTTTTATGTTCAATAATGTACCAGTAACTATTGTCCGACTTCTAAAAAACAACTAATTAGTATGATTTCCCTAATCTATATAATTGGTAATTTACATCTAAATTGATATTTAATTATATTTTTTCTTTGAGAGTACAAGGACGTCTGAAATTAGCACTGCTTTCGAGGGTCGTCTCGTGATTACTTAAACATATTACGAAACAACTTAAAGTAAATTATAAAATGTAATATTTGTTAATATGAAATAATTAGATTTTTTAAATGCAATTTGGGAATTAATATATCATTCCTTTCACATAAATAGGCATTATTTTTATCCGAAAGTGTATTTTTGTTATCTTATGATTCAGCATTTGCAACTAGTCATAATGTTTAAATAATTAATACATTTGTATTATTTAACATACATTTGCTAAAACGCAAAGTGAAACATAAAAATTAAATGGAATAATTTAATGTTAGCGGTTGACTTTGTAGTTCTATTATTGCAAAAGTAAAAATAATATTACGCTAAAATCTAGGATATTAATGCATGTTTCATTAATTTGCAGACTTTTGGCAAAGTTTCAACTAACAAACTCAAATAATATTTATTAAATTATACGATTGTTTCTAATCGTCAGCGATGCTAATAAATTTTTCATACACATTATTACAGAACACACTTATGAGGATTCACAAGGTGAAGGCATACTCGCAACATATTGGAAAAGAATTCCTATATTTCAACCATTTAAATTTCTTGAAATCTCGTATCAAACCATAAATATTAAATATCCTTTATACAAATATTTATAAACAGTATATTCTTAGCAACCATTACAAGAGGTTGGAAAATAAAATCTTATAGAACAGAATTTCAGTTTGTATTTCCTCGAGAAATGGAGCTGAACTTTATTATTATTATTATTAATAAAACAAATAAATTCATATATGCTCATCATGGCTTAGAATTTAAATTTTAGACAGAATTTTTGCATTTACTAAGTGGCAAGTAATCGATGAAAACAATTCGCTTAATACAAATACTTGCATTTACTACAGAAGACATTTCGAGTCACTAATTATTTAGTAGTTTACACTGATAAAACATATTCACATATTAGTTCTTTTGCATAGCCATGCTCTAAGGAACAGAATTAACAATGTCTCTAGCTGATGCAAATGTGTGCCCGCCAGCTCCTCTACTAAAATATATGATCGTCACCTATATTATTGGTGAAGGTCCACACATAACTTTTTAAACTCATTAAATATTATGGTATTATCTTCTATTAATTCCCAATAGACAGATTCTTACATACACAGCAAGGAGTCAAACTAACGCAGGTGTTTCCTTTTTTTTTTCCTTCATGTATTTCAGATGTTCTAGTCTACAAATATGATGCTTAAAATATTGGAATGTGTAAATGCTTCAAAAAAAAATTCGTTCGGCTACTATCACATTTATTGATGACATGTAGACTAGGTTGGATTAGGAAGTAGGAGCTGGTTAATTGGCCTTTCTCCTGTTTGTTTTCCTTAGAGCTCCTTATCCAGCTTTTTCCTTTGTATCAGACCCCACAACCATGATAAGGACCACTAATTATAGTTATCAGCTTTTGGTTTTTCCTCACCAAGTAGCTGGAATCTCAGTCCAGCAAGGCCTTTATAATGGCACAATCATGGACTGATGTTTCCCCTGCCTCTCGGCAGAATCTGCATGTAACGTCCTCTGCTAGACCCATTAGACTCAGAGGTCTATTAAGTCGGCAGTGACCGATTAGAAGACCCACTATTATTCTAATGGTCTTACTGTTTTAGCATAATAAGTCCACCGTAAATTTTTCCGATCGTTCCCTAATGAACTCTTTAGCCTATATCTGTTGTGGGTAACTTTTCCACTATTCCAGAGATTTAGTTTACACCCCTTTGTTAATGGATGGTAGTATGCATGGCTTGACCACACCACAAGAGCTAGGGTTCTGGTCTTACAAAGGCGTACCCGCGCCTTCCTTGGCCAGTTCATCAGCCTTTTCATTTCCCTTGTGTCCCTTGTGTACTAGTACCCACGCCACGGTCACTTTATTCTGACTTCCTAGGTGTATAAGAGCATTTATGCAGTCCCCTACAAGTCTTGATGTAGCTCTCTATAGTTCTACCAAGATGAAACCTTTTCAACAAAATACTATTTGAAATAAAAAAACGTCATTAAAATTGGCTCATCCGGTTAAGTAATATGAAGCCAGTCAGACCCGTTACATGTAAACACATCAAACTTATAACATCCCTCCTTTTGTGTAGGAGGTTAGAAAGGTTATATATCAACAGATTTCTTCACTTCACAAAGATCTTATGATATGATTTCACAGTTCCTTGAAAAATTCAAAATTCTTATACTAAATAATTATTGGAAAAGTACTATTACATAACCTACCATACTAAATACAAGATATAGATAGAATTCTCCGTGCTTGTCCTAGTTTTGTGTGATGTGTGTATTAAAAAATGCATTACTTTTGAAATATAAGTAAACGTTTGACAACTGAATATTAGCGACCGAACCGCAATGTTCACGTGCATTTATTACTAATATTAAATGGTGAACAATTTCACAGAATAAGTCCAGTTTAGTACGTTTTAATTTAATTAGACATATTACTCACACAGGTATAATTTTTAATTATGAAACAACTGCTGTACAATAATGCCGTCTTAAACATCTTACCCACACATTTCCACCCAATGTTTGTAAAAGTTATTTCCGTTTATTTGAAGCTAACTGAAAGTCCATAAACAGTTAAAAATGTATAAAAGGTTTTTTAAGCGCTCGGAGTAGCGTAGAAATAGAAATGACCTTAATTAACAAACTTAATTTACATAATAAAACTTAATCTGAATTTTGTATTGGTTTATTAGCTTATTCCCGCTGCGCTACCGAAATATTGAATCATTTAACTTGACGTATATGTCTATATTATATGGCCACCCACCTTGAGGATAAAGAGAAAAATAGCGGAGTTGGAACGAAAGCAACAAGTTGTAAAAAAATAGATTAGACATCTGGATGATTGTGACAGATGTATGAGAAATACTTTCGTTTTATTTCTTATTCTTGAGTCTTTAAGAAGAATTTATATTGTTGATAATTGTTGTAGAATGGCTTGATTTAGTAACGTCTCAATTATAGCGAAAAAACCGAATTACGTCATACCGTTAGGTTTTTTCAAGCAGTTTTAATTCTTGTGCGAGTATATTCAATATAGGTTTTATAGAGAAGTTTATTATAAATGATGTTTAATTTCATGCAAATCAGTTCTTAATAATCAAGCTTAAAATTGATTAAAATACATGAGATTCTACAAAATGCGACATGTAGGATAAAGATTCTAGTGGGACTTAAGTACTTCTCTGTAAATAATTACTTTATAATTTCTTATAGACTCTAGGTGACCCTGCACTTTATTTTGTAAACACTATCAGTTTTTCATTTTCTCAATGTTTTCTCGCCAATAAAAGATGTGTAAACTAATTTACTACGGCATGTAATTATTGTTAGCTTTATAATGCAAATGTTTTCAATGCTTTGGATTTCCCGATAGAATTCCAAAAAAGTTTCAACAGAGGTGCTCTTAATTAAATATAAAATTTATATTTCAAAGTGCATACTGTGCCTCTAGTTGTACTAGTGATTCCTTTCTGGAATAATAATTTAGTTATGAATTGTTACATAGAATTCTGAGAAATTTGCTTTCAATTGATCGATAAAATATCTATAAGTACATACTGTGCCACTTATAGACATTTATTGATAAATTAAAAGCAAATTTGACAGGCCTTTATTTAACAACTCATATCCAAAAAAAGAATCACTAGTACAACTACGATTAGATAAATAATGTCAGTAAACATATTGGAATTTTTTTACCTACATCAAATTTACAAATAATAAATTTGTCTACCCAAAGTTACAAGAGTATTCCTATGTGCTGCGCCATCCTATATAATAATTTTTTAATACGCCTGTTTCGCTAATGTAAAATACCGATTTCTTCCATTTTTTTTATTAAGACGCTTTTATTAGCTCTACCTGTAACTTTCTATGTTGAAAATTTTGCAACTCCATTTCCGCTTACATCCAGATGTTCCATTGATTTGAAATTTTGCTTGTGCGTATGGTTCACATGACAATACAATTCCTTTATAGAAAAATTCAAGATGGCGTTTACAAGATGGTGTTTCCAAGATGGCGGAAAGTTTTTATATGCTTTTAAAAATCAACTTAAGCTGTTAAAAAATGCACCAAGAAGAGAAAAATAATGTTAATAATTGTGTTAATAAACGTAAAAGAGTGGAGTCCACGATGTCAAATTTTGTACATTAATTTTGAGCGTCCTGCGATTTTACGTTTATTAACATAATTATTATTGTCATATTTTTTAATCTCTAGTGGTTTTTTAAATCAATTGTGTTTTAAAGGTGCGTTTTTAGTTTTGTCCGAATTAGACTTGTTTGTTTGTTTGATAAAATTCTCTACCTATAAATGACAAAACATACTTACTCGCCATTTTGAAGCCGTTATTTTAAATCCCTGAATATCGACTAAATATTCATAATCTACGACTTCAAAAATCCTCAGGAATCGGTTTTTGAGACGGATCGGGTCATAAATTACAGGAATTATCGGTCATATATTGACGCCACCATTTTAAATTATTAAATTTCGCCAAATTATTTATGATATGCAACCACGCTAACCCTCAGATACCGATTTTCAGTCGAATCAGGTGACCATTTGCCCACTATATTGGCGCCGCTATTTTGAACTTTTAGTTTCGATCACATATTTATAATCTGAGACCTTAAGAACTTCTAGATTCCATGTTTTACTAGAATCGGATATTGAATAAAAGTAAACTTTCCGCCATCTTGGAAACACCATCTTGTAAACGCCATCTTGAATTTTTCTATAAAGGAATTGTATTGTCATGTGAACCATACGCACAAGCAAAATTTCAAATCAATAGAACATCTGGATGTAAGCGGAAATGGAGGTGCAAAATTTTCAACATAGAAAGTTACAGGTAGAGCTAATAAAAGCGTCTTAATAAAAAAAATGGAAGAAATCGGTATTTTACGTTAGCGAAACAGGCGTATTAAAAAATTATTATATAGGATGGCGCAGCACATAGGAATACTCTTGTAACTTTGGGTAGACAAATTTATTATTTGTAAATTTGATGTAGGTAAAAAAATTCCAATTATATGAAATTAAGAACGAAAATGGTCGAATTTCAGTTTTGATGCAATTTAGGTATATGAAAATAAAAATTTTAAATGGGACAACTTGGATAATTTTGCCTATTTAAAGCCCGCTGACCAAAATACATGTAAAACCTAACTACCAAAATGACCAATAATAATTATTGCATTTTAAAATCATTTATGGCCTACTGTTTTTAATATTGAAATAAATAACACAAATGTTTTAAAAGCCATATGTTTTGAATAAATTGTAATTAAAGCCATGTTAAATTTAGATCAGCGACGCATACGTCTGCCTACAATATTTGCGTCTTAAGAGGATCATAATGAATAAAATAAACCAAGAACATGATCAAATAACTTAATATTTACATTTTATTCCACTTTTATAACCACCGTCAAAGAGGCTTTAAATGCCTACCTCGAGTATGTACTTATGGACTAAAAGCCAGTGATATTTTTCAGTGATGATTTAGTTAGTCTTCTAAAAGTCTTTAAGTCATATTCTCGTAACTAGTTCAAAAGATATTTGCGTTTGAATGTAAAAAATAATTGATTTTTTTTTTATTTCCACTATATCGCAGAAACTAAGCAATATACGAAAAAATGTCAAGAGACCTTTTTTATAGAGAGTTGAATTTCCAAAAAAGTACAACTTTTTCTGTCCCTCATAGTTGCAAAGTTATTCTCGAATGAAAAACAAATGTTTGTATCTTTTAAGTCGCATTTCCATCGAATAAGTATTAAAATATCAGCTCCAAAGGTAAATGAAGGTCAGTGATTACAAAAAGGGTCTAAATATTTAAAGCATTAATAATACAAATTAATTTGCGACCGAACTCAGGAAGTCACGGCGCGCATACCGCACATTTAAATCGTTCTGCCAGGTAGTTACGACCGCTATTTGGTTCTGCCAATTTGTATATATACTTGGAATAGTTGCTACAACAACATACTAAAAAATGAAGCTTAACTAAATGATAAAAAGTTCATTGCTCCCACGTTGGGGGTGTTCTGCCACCCTCTTAAGACTGGCCAATCGTTCTGCCAATATTAGATCGATGTTTGTGGGCTATCAGAGGAGGACTGGAAAAAATTTCATCCTTAAGTAAATAATAAAAAGATGCAGTTTTTTTTACACATAGAAGCCGTTCTGCCACCCCCTTACGACTGGAATCAGGGCTAATCCTCACGGATGACACTTAGTTATAACCCCTCAACATCCTCTCAAAAAATAGGCCTTAACTAAATCATCACTGAAAAATGTCACTGGCTCTTCTACTAGAGGTTTTTGTTGTGTATGTATTCATTTGACCCAGAGGCAGACATGATCACGTGATATAACACCCTTTCTTGACAATGTCAATTGACAACGCAACGACAAGGGAGTTTATCACATGGATTTTCTGGACAACAATAGCATACATTACGATACCTTCTCAATAAGAAATATGATCAGATCACAGACCAAAAATGTTTCGAATCCGTAGACTATCAGGCATGCGTTCCAACGTTGCTGTTTCACCCTGGTTAGTATATTTAAAATGGATGCCGCAGCTTTGTTGGACAAAGGTACAAATCAATGGTTATAGGAAATAGTAGGAAGAACAATGCGTAGGTCGTAACTACTTTCATGTACACGCAAAAAATCATTGGACAAACTATTTTATATTTTTTTGCATTCCGTATCATGAAAACGTGAAAGAAAAGCGAAAAGAAAAAGATCACATGATAAGACAATGTAAATTAAGACCCTTTAACGAATCTAAATTAAATGTATACTTTAAGCATCTGATTTCACTAATTTCTATATAGTGTTTATGACTGTCTAAAGTAATGTAAATTTTTAATTTTGCCACTTATCGTCTTGGAATACTTAAAAATAAAAAACACATTACATCCAATGATCTTTCAAACGGAGTGTTAATTGACATGCTCTTACGTTTGGAAAAAGTTACGGGTAGTTGCACCCCTCCGAGTGAAGATTATCTAAGAATATTGCCGCTAGAAGGTAGCCAGTGAGTAAAATGGACATGTTTTAGAATTCGTTATAGAAATAATGTCACGCAGGAAACTAGTCAAATCCGGGAAAATAGCAAATGCTTGTAGAAACAAACATATTCGACTCTAGTCCACTTCTAAATCTGAAAACAATAAAACAGTCAAGTCAAGTCAAGTCAATGTCGATATTAGAATTGTTTAATAATAAAACGCAAGATTATATGAATACGACATTGGCATTGTTTAAACTTTTGCAAACAAGCAGTTACTAAACATATAAATTGAATAATCAAAACAAACCTGGGTTCCTTCGGATCCTGCAGTTCCAACGTTTTAGTATCGACAGTCAGTCTTAGTTCCGGATCCGCATCTTAGAGATGAGGGGCCCGGGCCCTTCAGACAGTATAGTGATCTCCGCCCTGGACATCACCAGTTAAGTTAAGTGTAAAGTGACACCTCTCTCCTCTCCACTGTGTATATTGGTAAGCTCGTTCAGATTATGTGTTTTATTTTTATTGTGTACTGTACTGTTCGTGTTGATTGTTTGTAACCTATTGTAACCAAGAGTTTTTAAATAAAATAATGTAAATTTTCAAAGTCCCTTCTTACACACCTCTCCAGAAAACCCAACGTCAAGTACGACGTAAGGCCTGGTTATAAGGCCCTCGTCTAAAGCCTATCGTAACAATAATATATATGGTGCACCATTAATAATTGACTATAATGCACGGGTACATTCTTTGGACCAAAATATGAGGATATAACCAAATATGTTTTAGTAAGTTGTTGCTGAGGAAAAAAGTGTCAAAGTTGTGTAGAAATAGGTGGAGGCCATATCGAAAATTTACTCTAAGTAGCAGCAAATAGTTCGTAAATGAAGTCAGTGAGTTTTCGCAGTTGTCACTCTTTAATTTTTACTTACGTTGTGTAATGTTTTCAACAAATACAATTTGTCCTTTTCCAATTAAGTTTGTTTTCAAAGAATTCTTGAAATCTTTTGCGGCAGTTTTTCCGAATTCGGTTGGAATGATTAAGTTCTATCATGTACACATTTTTTACGTAGAAATGTCTCCTGCATAAGATTTTCTGGTCAAAAGGGCCACAACGTTTCGTAAAAAAAAGAAAAAATATTCATCATCAGGTATAGCTTATGAGGAGCAATGCACGGGTTGGCGTGATGTGATATATAGACTATTGTTTCTTAGCATAAAAAGTGTTTCAAAATTTAGGGAAGATCGGTCAAGAAGTAGTAGAGATATTGCAAAAAAATACAACTTTAATATCCTGTATCTTTTTCCACAGCAACAATTTACTAAACCATGTTTGACTATATCCTCATATTTTGATTCTAAGAATATACCCTTGAATTATGGCCTATTATTAATGGTCCACCCTGTATATTCAAGTTACAGAATTTATTCCAGTTCAACTTTCCACCATGTATTGAGAGCAAAAGTAGAAATGTAAAGAAGCTGTGACAAGCTGACGTAACGTACAGGCTATTCACATATTTAACCGACATAATTCCGATTCGATCAGCAAGTGGTTGCAAATAATTTGCTTTGCTGGATTAATGAAAACTGAGAAAAACGAATTGTATGTCTTCCGACTACTCAGATTTGCACCAAGACCACACTATGCGTCTCATTTACAGCTATCTAGAAAACTCAACGATATTTAATGTTAAGTTATAAATAATAACGGGACCAGAAGTAAATCCTGTGAAAAACTTGAAATTATGAGCGAACCGTACGTAACTGTTCAGAATTCATAAACCATAGAGTCAGCACATCCTTGCATATTATCCCATTATCAATCCTGGCATGAAAAATATTTATACAAATCTTGTTGGTAAATACCGTAATAGAAAAGTTGAAAAATAGATTTGATCAGAAAATTGCAATATCACAACAAAACATATAGAGATTTATTATCTTCAGGGCAGGGAAAATTATTCAATAGTGAGATATGAGATCCGTAGGCGTCGTTAATATTAAAGGGGGCTCGAGCTTTTTTAGAAAATTTTTTGAAAATATGTTAACAGAGCAGTACCAACAAGATCCTTGAAAATTAATCAAAAAACATAAATTCAAATCATTTAATATTTGTTGTTTTCGCGAGTAACTTTGTAACTTGTAGTATTCTGTTTGAAGCAACTAAAACAAACCCCATGTCTTTTTTGCTTGTTGTAATCTGTAGTTAGACAAAATTGTCTCTTATTTTTAATTAGTACAAAAGACAATATTGTTAAATAAGTCCAATACTAATCGATTCCTTTCGAAATCATAAATCATTAAGGTGGCCAGTCCCTAGAAAGAGACATCCGATAGGGAAATATTTATTATTTTTGGCCATAACTTTTTTTCTTGGTACGTATATTTAAAAAATCTATAAGAGTACACCTAAGTAAAATCATAACAAGACGAATAATTTTAGTTGTTTGCAAACTAGCTCGATTTGAATTTAAAAATTATGGTAATCTTCATATTTCGTAGTTTTAAATCTAGCTACTTTGCAAACCACCGAATTGAGTGAAAATTCATAGTAATAGTCTTGTTATGGTTCTACTTAGATACTCTTAGTTTTTTTAAATATATGTACTAAGAAAAAAAGTTGTGGGCAAAAATAATAAATATTTCCCGAGCGGATGTCTCTTTCTAGGGAATGGCCACCTTAAACATAAAAATCTAAATACGACTTTGTACTTGTAATAACTATCTATTGGAAAATTAAGCCATTCATAAGAATTTATTCATAGACAAGCACAGAACGTGCAATATTAGAAAAACGTTCCATGCAGAATTATCGAACGGTTAATTACGTAAGTCGCGGATTGTCACGACATATTCCGTGTATGTATATGAAGTCATTACAAAGTTCAGTCAAACAGCTCGAAATTGCAACTCAACGACTGATGCAGTCACCTGAGACTAAATCGTTCAACTGTTGGCTTCTGTAGAATTTAAAATTCTTTCGCTTAGTTCTGCGTCTTTCCGATTCGATGTTTTTTGAATTAACGACCCACGTTTATACATGATCATTTTAAATATCAGCCATTCTTTTACACTGTGAATAATGAAACTAAGAATGTGTTGATTATATATTGATGTTATCGTAGTAGAAAGTATTATCAAATTATTTAATTAATTTCATTTATATTATAACAATATTTTCTTAATTAATTTCTATAGCCGCCTAAACATTACCTTGTTAAATTAACGTAACGGCTTTTTTCTGACAAAAAATTGACAAAGTAAAATTTTGCAATACATAGAAATGGATTCGGATTCAATCCATATATGTACAGGAATCTTGATAAGTAACGGTATGTACCTAAACTGTATCTTCCAGAAATATGATGTGATATGATGACGAATACTGCCAGTTAATAAGATAGAGGGTGTTAAAGTTTTCGATGGTTTGGTGCAATATTTTGTGATATTGAATGTATAATTGATCCAATTGATTATGGCTTTGTTTAAGAGTTTATTCCCTGTGAAAATAATCCTTCAATAAACAGAATAAATTATTAATCAGAAGGCGATCTTATTCTACTCTTTTCCTTATAAATATAGTGAACTTAATAATCTTTTTGATACCATAACTAATTTGCAGATTTCATCTAATTACTCGAAACAACATTTAACGAAAATGTGAAGGATATATTCTTAAATGTAAAATGTGTTTTAAAATTCGTCAAAGTTCGTTCAATACTGAAATCAGAAGTGGAGGCACTCACAGGAACTAAAAACTGACAAAGCTGTTGCTGTCGACAATATCACGAACGAGGAGCTTAAGTTAGTTGGTGAAGATGAAATGAGAATCCTTCACAGACTATACCAAGAAATATGGGAGAAAAGAATTTGCCCTGATCCATGGTGAGTGAAGAACCTTTCTTCGTATCACTGTGTAAGAATAGGAAAGATATCTGTAATAACTACATGTTGGCTGGCATTAATATCACAAGCTAGTTAAATAATGCATTGTCTGACTTAACAAATACCTCCTAAACAAGCAAACTTTGTTAAAAAGAGCAAATACTGAATTTGGGATAATTTATCGAGAACGCAAGAAAATATTACGCGCCTGTACATAGAACCGTAATATTATCTATTGTTACATTAACTACCCTAAAGCTTTACGGCTACAGTGTTCCAGGCTGAAGCGGTCGTGACATTGAAAGTAATATTAAATTTAACCCAGTAAGTTCTGGCAGTTTATCGGCAGTAATAATTATCTAGTAATAATTTACCAGCTGCTATGAACTATGAAGCTAAACATTACAAAACAGTTTACTATAAGAAAATGTAATGTCCTAACTTTTACTAATAAACACCAATATGTAGATTTTAATTACCATATAGAAGATTCAGTGCTTACACGTCCATCAACATTCCGTGACCTAGGTGTAACATTTGACACCAAACTATCATTTAATTGTCATATAAATACCATCACTAATGAAAGTTTTAGAATACTAGGATTAATAATACGATGTTCTCGCGATTTTAACGACATTGACACATTGGAACTACTGTATCAATCTTTTGTTCGATCCAAATTGAAATATTCGTCAATTATTTGGTCGCCACATTATAACATACACATACAGACCATAGAGAGAATTCAGAGGCGTTTTTTAAAAACTTTGCGTTATGTAGTCGCGGCACAATCTGTAAACAATAGGCCTAACCTAGACATTTTAGGTACCGAGCTGAATTTTTCAGAATATGTAGTTCTTGATACGTATAATAACATACTAAAAGTCCCGAAGAATCCAAGTTGAGCGTTAGCCACCATATTAAAAATATGGCTTGCTCGCGGCGCTGAAGAAAACATTTTTTTCTTGCCTTATCTATTAATCGATTTTAATATTTTAAAAAACAAATTAAAGCCAAAGAATGTAAGTTTGATACGAATTTAAGAAACTATAAAAAAATGTTTATTAGTAGTGTAACAATTAGATAATAGCAAAAATTACTTTTTGAGGATTTGCATTTTTTCATTTAAAAAAATGCTCGCTCATCCTATAAAAATATTTTTTTTAAAAATGTTGTAGGCCGTTAAAAGACAAACAATTTTTTTTTTGAAATTTTTCTCTATCTTAAAAAATAGCTGAGATATGAAATTTGCAATATTTAGGGACACGCGGAAAAAGAGTGAAAGCCGTTAATATGTTTACAGAAATGTTCATATACCTATCGACTACCACACGCTCTTTATATGTATTAGATATTATATTTCTAACACTCTACACGTACATTTGCGCTGCATTGTTATTAATATAAATAAGTTGCTAAGTTGGATTATCTCAAATCGAGTTTAGAATATATAAAATTTTTAAATATATTTAGTAGTCTCATAGGTTTGTCCAGGATATTGTTTTATTTTATTTTCATATCGAATTTGTTTTTTTTTATTTCGTTATTCATTTACGAATTGTTTGATTTTTTAAATTAGTATTTTGTTTTGTACAAGGATTGTTTTACTTTTATTATTGTTTAGGTTTAGGTTTATTGTTTATTGTTTAAGGTTAATCAAGCCATTTTATTTTCACATTTTAGCCGTTATTATGGAAGGTATTTGTATTTTTTGTCAAATTCCATTATCCGCGGAAGAAACGGTAGTCGTGAAAAGAGGATTAGACACGATAATTTCAAAAAGTATACAACTTAATGATGACGTTCATAAAAAAATTATTTCTGAAGAACTAACAGTTCACAAAAAATGTAGAAAAAATTATACTCGTAATAAAACCAAAACAACCGCCTCTACTAGTAAAAATTATTTCACAGTTGTGACACAACGTCGTACCCTTACAGGAAGGGCAGAAAAACAATATTTAATTGTCTGAGGAAAAATGTTGATCTAAACAAACAATTAATTTTGTTTAATAACGAAAACGCAAATAAGCAGGATTTAGTTAAATTGGGAATTAAGTTTCTCCTTTGTATATATGGATGCAAGTCAGATGATATAGATATCGAGAGATTTTTCCTATTTAAAAAAATTATAAGCAGACAAAATTTAAATAAAAATTTTGATCTAGCAGTTTTACCACCTACTTCCAAAGCTATTGAACAGCATGTTTATAGGGTATACTTTCAGGCGCAAATATGGCTTAATAAGGAAATTAATTCATCTGATTGGGACTGGGAATTGAAAAACGATATCACCAGACCCGTACCAACATCTTTGTCAATTGTACCCGACAATATATTAAAACTTCTATATTGCAGCTGTAAAAATGGCTGCAATAAAAATTGTCCTTGCAATTACACAAAGTGTGCTGACATGTGCAGTAATTGCCATGGCATACGTTGTATTAATTCAAACTCAAACACTCTAATTATAACCGATAGCGATATTGAAGATCAAAATTGATTATTAATTTTTTCCTTTTACGTCCTTATTATTATTATTATTTATTATCATTATTATTATTATAAACCATCCAATTCTAAAAACTAAGCTTAGTAATCATTTCTGTTCGAGGTTAATTGTGCCGTGACGAAAAGTGCACATTTTTACTTTTCAATTTTGATTTTGCTATGTTAACATATACGGTTTTATAATAATTAAAATGTTCTATCTCCGTTATTTTTAAAGCTATAAAGGGGATGAAAAAACGGTCTGTTCGTTTATCGATGGCCTACAACTTTTACTTAAAACGTATTTTCATAAACCCTACAATTTTCTTTTTAATTACATAAATAGAATTTGCCAAAATTTTAATTTTCAGTTTAAGTCAGTTTTTTACTACACGGACAAAGTTTAGTAAAATGTGTAAAATATATGTTAAAGCCACATTCTTTGGCTACAATTATCTGTTTAGAATATTAAAAACGGATAATAAATAAGGCAAGGAAAAAATGTTTTCTCCGTCTAAGCGCGCGTGCCCTTTTTTCAACATGGCTGCTTACGCTCAATTCGGATTCTTCGGGACTTTCAGTATGTTATTGTACGTATCATAGGCTACATATTCTGAAAAATTCAGCTCGGTACCTAAAATGTCTAGGTCCAAACAGATTGTGCCGTGACTACATAAGGAAGATGGTGTCTATCCTGCTATTGGATTTCCTCAGACTGAACTGTTAAATAGATTTTCACTCTCGAGTCTGGAGACTCGTAGAACTATTTCACAGCAAATTTTTCTTTTTAAATTAATACATAATATAACTGATTGTGGCTCTATCTTAAGCTTACTTAATTTTCGGACACCTAGACTTGGTTCTAGGCATAACTCATTGTTCTATTTGTCGACTCAGAACTAACGTCTAGAAATTCTCGCCCCTAAACAAAATGTGCGAGGACTCTAACAATCTACAAGACCAATTTAATATATTCCACTGCAATATAGCTGCGATAAAACAAAATTAACTGTATAATTTAGAAAATTTTTGTTTTATCTTTGTTTTTATCTGTTTACTTTGTATTCTATTACTTCTACTCTCATACGCTATATATTTGTAAATACTTATTAGTTCCTACCCTGTAATTGGTATGCTCTGTTGGGTAGTGTATTGTTAAATAAATAAATAAATAAATAAATACAGTGGTGAGCAAAGGAAATTATAAGGCAAGAAACTGTTATTTTTTTTCCGATACTCAGGCTGCGCTAAAAGCAATTGGTTCCATGCAAGTCGAATCGGGACTTATATGGGACTGCATAAATGCGCTTATAGACCTAGGAAATCAGAATAAAGTGACCATATAGTTGATACCAGGACACAAGAGATACTAGTGAAATGAAAATGTTGACCAACTAACCAGAGAAGGCGCGGGTAAATCCTTTATAGGATCCAAAGCCTTTTGCGGTGTGGCCAAGCCATGGATACGAACGTCCATTGACAAATGTGTGCAGATATATATCTGAGTCTAATGCGTCTGACAGAGAGAGCAAACATGCAGATTCGGCCAAGAGGCAGAGGAAACCTCAGTCCATGTATTGTGCTATTATGAAGGCTTTCCTAGACAGATTCCAACTACTTGGCGATGAAAAACAAAGAGCTGATAGCTATATTAAAGGGCCCTTATCAAGTTTGTGAAGTCTGATACAAAAACAAAGCTGGATAAAGAACTGTAAGGAAATAAACAGGAGCACCAAAATAGATTCGTGGGGGTCACGGTAGTCAAGATGACTCAACCGGCTCCTCCTTCCTAAATCTAATCTAATCTATCCTAAAGCTTTTGACAATGTGGAATGGGACAAAGTGTGGACTATATATTGGAGATGGGGACATTCAATCGTATGGCCTTTATTAGTTGCTACCTGTATGAAGAAAGAACTGTTGATGAAAATAGACAGCACTTACTCAAACAAATGTAAAGTTGGGAAAGGTGTCAGACGAACTAGATATCTATAATAATTACGTGGTGTGACTGTGCTGGAGAACTGACAGGAATAGCAATAACGTTTAAATGTTTTGTTTAAATGTTTTCTTAACTACTTGTCAAGTCACCGAGGTAACTCCTTGAAAATCCAGAATGATTTTGTGTTAGGTAAAGAGAAACGAGGCCTTACAGTTTATAGTGGAGTCCAAACCACATCTTGGAGATAATTTTATAAATAAAATAATTTCGCGGTGAGCAGGGATTGAACCTGCTTTGCTAGGTATGCCAGTATGCAAGCTATACATGCTAAACCACTGACCTACCGTCCCCCGTAGTGGACTAAAGGTTTCTAATTTGAAGTTTGCAGATGATACCACATTAGTAGTAGAAGACGAAGCTTCAGTCAATAAACGCCGATCATAGTTCTATTGTAAATTACAACAAAATCGGAATTATTATTGTATACTACCTAGACACGTTGAAATCCAAAATTTGTATTGGAAAGGCAATAAATAATTTTGTGTTAGTTGTCTTGCGATTGCTCATTCAGAAGGAATTACTATACAACATTCAGCACAACTATTTTCCCGCTATCTTATGTTAATTTTGTTGAAATATTATTATACAGTGACTATTTCTCAACAGAAAAGGTATACCTGTTGACTCGCTAAATAAAACAATTTTTAGGAAATATGCAAATTAAACGTTCAAGGCAAGTGCTTAATTTTGGAAATAGTTTTTGCAATTTATTCCAAAGCACAACATAATGTGTTAATAAAAACGGGCTATTTTTACCACTCGGAATTTTACAGGTCTTACTACCATTTACTACAAATTAAACACAAATTTAATACTACCTGTTCGTTTTAGATATATGAGTAGCTGATATGTTTTCTGAGAAATAATTTAGTTATATTACTCAAACAAACACATTAGTAGAAAAATTAAGATGTCACGGATTACTTAAACATTATTCAAGGTTCTGTTATAACCAAGACCGTGTCCTTTACAAACGAGCCAGTTGTGTAAAGTTCATTCTCTTCTCTCTTTATAATTACACTCAGAGAAGTTGAATAATTTTACTTTAAAAATATTTACTATACAAAATTATAATTATGATACCGAATATCTGGAAAAAATAAGCAGATATAACTAAGGTATAATCACAAATGGTCTACATATATCCCTGATAAGCTCATTTTATGTAAAAATAGCTTACCTTTCGCAAATTCACGAGTAATGTTCAACTTTCTTATGGATTGATAAACCTTGTTGCCTACATTTTTGTTTTAACTAGCATGAAAACATTTGACATAAAAGCAAAACAAAGAAAATAAAAAAACAATCACCTTAACAACAGAGAGATACAGGCCTTTTTGTGTAAAGCATCGATAACTTTTTTATTCCTAGCACGTGTGGAACCTCAGTTTTGTGACACTTCTGAGACAGTGTAAAACTAGTGAATGCAATGCCACGTTTAAGTGAAAGAGTTGGATATGGTGATAGGCTGAGAGCTCATCAGGAAACATGTATTGTTTTCAATGCCAAGTATCCCGAAAAGCAAATTTCTAAATCCATTGTAAGTAGATTGGTGGCTAGATATGATGAATCTGGCGGTGTAGCTGACCTCCCTCGATCTGGTCGCCCTAGCACAAGCAACGAAACGAAATTAAATATTCTTCTAGAAAGTGAGGAAAATCAACATCTTTCGACAAGGCAGCTGGCTTTAAGTCATAACGTGAGTCAAACTTCTGTTGTACGTCTATTGAAAAAAGAAAAATACCATCCATACAAAGTGCAATTAATCCACGAATTGAATGAGGACGATCCAAATCGGCGCTTACAGTTTTGTGAACAGTCGATGACCTTGTGCGATGAAAACCCAAATTTTTTAAAGAACATTGTTTTTTCTGATGAAGCTACATTTTCTTTAAATGAGACTGTACATCGGCATAACTGTAGGTATTGGTCACGCAAAAATCCTCATTGGACTCAAGAAGCCCATACACAGCGACGAGGCAAAGTAAACGTGTGGGCAGGTATGATTGGTGATCGTTTATTGGGACCTTTTTTTTTAAAAACATCTTACGGCCGCAAGATATTTACAGTTTTTGCGAGTTGAGTTAATGTCAGTCTTAGCAGTTATGTTTCCGAACAATGAAGATGAAGATATTCCTATTGAAGACGTCTGGTTTCAGCAAGACGGGGCCCCACCTCATTTTGGGATAGCAGTGCGTCAGTTTTTAGATGACACTTTTACTGGAAGGTGGATAGGTCGTCGAGGTCCGATTGAGTGACCCCCGTGTTAACCGGATTTAACCCCCTTAGACTTTTTTCTTTGGGGTTACTTAAAGTCAAGGGTGTTTAATAGACCACAGAAGAATTGAAAGACAGAATTGGCTTGGAGGTGAGACGAATTGCCCATGAGATGATTCAGAACAGCGTGCAAAGTGTCTAAACCCATCTTGGTCAATGCCAAAAGGTTGGAGGGTCGCAATTCGAGCAATGGAGATGATTTTTTTCTCACAATTACTTATGTAAGGTATCAATCAATAAAAATATTTTGTCCAAAAGAATGGCTTAGGCAATATCATTTTTTTTTCATATCACCAGAAAGCTAAAGGAATATACCACCAAAAACAGTAAACAAAAATGTCAGTTTCCATAAAAAAAATTATGATGACGTCATAACTCAAAAACCAATGACCAAACCAAATTTTAGTACAGTGACAAAATGTAGCATTTACAAAACTAAAATCGACCTGCTCGAGGATTTTTTTGATAAATGACACATACCAAAGATATGAATTTTGTGCGTTTCTTTAGGTTCACACTGTATACAATGATTCGCAAAACTATACTTCACACTTCACATAACAGCAATTATTACGAATTTTTTTCAATTTTGAACCTAATTTTAAGACAATCTGAGTAAACAATGAATCTATGCACACGTGTCTCTAATACAGAACTTTTATATTTGTATGGTTGTGTAAGTATTTCCCAATAAGTTTATAGTAACACTATCATCATAACCATATTTGGAGATTTTTCTCAGTGTATAATAAAGAATTTAGGAAATAACGAAACGATTGTTTGAGTTTTATATATTAGTATCAATTTAATTTTTTAAGCCGTGCTACATAGCAAAGCGAGGCCAACTTGAATAATGCATAGAGCACAAGACGTCTGCCAAGACGTTGTGAATAAGAAGATCAATTTATTTTTTTTAAGTTGTGAAATATTAAGGTCGTAAATTTTCCAAATTTGGAGCATATAATGGTATATAATTAAGAAATTTAATAACACTGGTATCAAGGTTAGTAAAGCAAACCTGTGATCAACTGGACGAATATAATGATTATGTTCTGTTTCAGTTTATACGTTCAATTTAGCATAATTAGTTTAATTAATTAGTTTCATTGTGAAGGACCCGTTAATTTACTCAAAGTATAATGTCACATACAACATTTATTACAATTTAGCTAAAATATTACGTACCGAGTCGATTCAAAACCGAACACTACGATTCATCAGCGATTTGCCGCATGTCTGTGTGCAAGTCTGGATGTATGTCTACTTTTTATTTATTTATTTTTTATTTTATTTAGGTACATCATCCAACAGTCAGAGACCAATTACTGGATGAGAATTGATTTTAATAATTACATGTCACTTAGACTAATAATATTGTAATATAGAGATTATAGAGATAATAAAAAGTCACATAAAAAATAAAATAATAAAAATGTAAGAAAGAAAGTACACTAGCATATCCATATAGAAACAAAAAAAGTAAATGTAAAGATATATACACATATATAAAAAAGACAGAAATGCCAAAATACATAAATGATTTAAAACATATGCATATACATAGGAGAAATTATTATTAGTTCCAGTTTTTTTATAGAGGCCACAGAGCAATTAAATGTATCACCAGCTAAACTTGTTTATATAGTTTACGAATAAACTATATGACGGTATATTCATCACAGCATAGAGGGTACCTCGGGATAAGATAGGAAAAATGCCGCCAATCACGAATTTTGAAATAAATCTGATAAGATCGTTCTTGTGCTTAAAAAATAAGGTCTACAGGGTCCATACATCAGAATTTTATTGTTTTTTTTTACAAAACTGGAAGTAATGTAAAATTCTGAAAAAATCATACATATGGTAGTCCCAGGGACCTTTAACATTAATTTTTTTGGGTCCTATTGGTATTCAAGCACCTAAAAAATTTTCGAATTCAAATAATTTTGTTGTGATAAAGAAGTGCGGAAAATTCTATTTCATCATATTATTTGTGAGCAAAAAACACGACTTCAGTTTTTTGCTTTTTTTAATAAAAATTCACAGATTTCGCAATCCTTGCAATCATCGGGACATTGGAAATGATAACACCATACATAAAACATACACTTTTTCCGAAACAGAAACAGCTACGATCCACTACTCAAGCCGCTTACCGACCGAGTGCTGCTTGCGACACCGCTGTATTTCGACCTGAAATGAAAACTGGTAACTTGAGCCCCTGTGATATATGCAACCCATATTGCATTTGCATATATCAGCCGTTGCATATACCACAGTCTCACTCGACCGCGACACCGCTATCTTTTGACCTTGAACGAAAACTAGTAACTCGACCCCCATATACGAACATAAACATTTCCAATGTTAAAAATCAGACTTATTAGATAGAAGCTGGTAGCCTTGAAAGTTTGAGTAATTAATCACCCCCTGTGGTAAAACACATCCCCCTGGGATGACAAGTTACTCGTAAAAAGATACCCCCTTGGAACCATAAGTCACCTTCTTTCATAAAATGTTACCCTAAACTGCCTTAAAAGTTGCATTTTTGGTCACAAATAATATGATAAAATTTTCGGCACCTTTTTATCATAATAAAAATATTTGATTTTAAAAAAAATTTATTGGAAACCCAAAAAAATAGATTATACATCTTTGGGACTACTATATGCATGCATTTTTTCGGAATTTTAAATTACTTCCATTTTTGTAAAATAAAAAACAAATTGGTCCCTTTTTGGGTTGCAATTTTATGATCGAGGGCATTTGACTTGTTATCCTGAAATACCTTTAAAAAATATATGAATTGCAATTGTTTGATTTTGTTATTGTATTCGTTTTTACACCGACGTTATTAGATATTAATATGTTTATTTATCATCGGTACTGTTTCTTTAAAAACTCCAAACACTAGCGCGGCGCCGAGAGTCTGTCTATCTTTATTTCTGTAAATCCTGGCACCTGCAAAATATTGTCATTGCGTCTATACCATGGAGAATGAACGGTCAACGTTCACTGCATTAGTATGAAGAAACTAAATTCGCAGTTTAACATCCTTGTAAGGAGGTATATCTCGAGTTGCCACCTGCGTAGAAGAAGGAAATTTATTCCTATACGACACTAGAGCCGATATAAAACAAATTACGTATGTTAAAGGTCACAAAACATACCAGAACTAAACAGGTAAAGCATAATCCTGCTATACGATACGTAAAATACTCAAATAATCTTCCAAGTTGAAGCAGAATAATGGATCATTTTTTAAAATAATTAGTAACTATCTTTTAGGTTACTTTTTCTTACAAATTCATAATTTCATTTTCATTCGAATTATATATTTAATTTATTTTATAATTTACGCTATTATTTGGAATTAATTTCTTTTGTACCATGAAAGTTTCATTATACAATTCAAGTGTAAAGTTATTTTATATTCTCTGATAAATATCTTTTGCTTCCCATTGAGCTAATTTCAAATCACCCAAGGGCTTGGGGGATACATAAGGATGTATCCCCTAAGACCGTAAGTCATTTAACCTTTCGCGGAAGGGACGTTCGGTACGGCCAAAAACAGTCGAAGAACAGAATGAAGGAACGCATCAGCTTCGTGGGGGCGAGTTCTATATTGACTCTAATTTGGACTGATCGGACAGGCCGCCCCCGAGACATAGAGGTGGTGCCGTGGAAGCCGAAATGAGAGAAATGGAAGAAATAGAGTACGGGACGTTGTTGGGCGAGTAGACATACAGAAATATGACCAACGATCACGTAGACGTTTCTTTCTGACAATTTAGTTTTTCTGCTACAGTTGTTTGAAAAATCTTTTTTTGAAAAAATGTGGATGAATTTGCAATAGTTTCAATTTCTTTAAGAATATCTTGAAAAACACGCATTTGAGAAATCGGGGTTTTTTGAAAAATAAACTAATCTTTTAGGTATAATCATTATACTTAAAATTTCAATCGTCATCTGATGATACCATCCTTATTGTGACAAATTGTTACTTAATTTTTTATGCAATTTTTGCGTTTGTAGAATTTTGTCAAAAGCTACAGCACTCTTCATGTGCAATTTTTAAAATGTTTTATAACTTTTATATTTACTATCTAATCTTAAGTTAGCTTGCTCCAAGTTTCACTACAATCGGTCTTCCTTGTTTTGCGTTATCATGCTTATGAGAAACGTGGCAGACTAACAAGCTGATTAACAGACAGACAGACCGACATTTTAAAATAATTCGATGACACAATATGAATTTTATTCTTTACGAGTGATATTTACGATTTTAGAAATATAACGATCATATACAATATACTCTTTGTTTTTGTATTTGCGAAGAATATAATAACTAATAGTACAGTTTCAATTACCAGACACATTTGTATCAGTTAGACACTATTAATCCTGTGTCATAGAGCATCGCAGATAACGAAAGTGATATGAGAAATTATTTTAGTAGTGGAAACTACTAAATCATTCGAAATGTCTTTTACAGTTGGTGCAAGTACTTGTATCAAGAGAATATTTTTTTATCGATTACGTAGCACTTGGTGAATACAAAAATACAGTTCACATATATCTCGGTTAGTGGAGGTCCAGTGACCGACATTCTGAACCTGAAAGATGCCTACTGTCAGGCCATGACTAGTTAACATCAAGCTGATTTCTTTTTTAGTACTTTCTACCCCTAAGAAATATTCCCATATAACTTTTGTTATCTTCAATGCTTTAGGGAAAATGTGTACCGAAATTTTCTTTTTTCGTTGAAGCACCCGTGCTACATAAATTTGAATTACCCGCGGTAAACGCCGACGCGAAGTCAACAAGTGCACATACGCCATTTTTAATATAGAAGCTTTTTCACTTTCCGTTTCAGCGTCAGTGAGGTGAGATTGTTCTAATCTTTATTTAAAAGATTTGGAGTTATTAGAGCAATCCTATAACACTTTGTTGAAATTTTTACTTTTATTATTGAATTATTATTGTATTAGAATAATAAAGTAGTTATTTTGGACTAATATTGAATGTTTAGCTGGCATTTAGTTCAATTATTGTAGTACATTTGAGGTGAACCTCGTGTTCAAATAAAAACCACTTGTTAGCGGATTGCCCCAGCAGTTTATTGAATTGTCATTTTGGGACAGTTCCTGCGGGATATTTTGTGTTTAGGTACTCTACCATGAATTTTTGCCAGTAGTTAATACTATATATATACGAAAAGCGAGACGTAAAGTCAATTGATTAAATTTAATTTTGTCATAGTACGGGAGATCATCTCCAAAATCTTATTTTCTTATTTAATTTTTTTTTTGTTTACATACCTTTAATATCTATTTTCTTTATGCTACTTTGAATATTTTGTAATAATTTATAGTAATTTTGTTGATTCAAGGCCTTAGTACCGAATTCTTTTTAAAGTTTAGTAGTAGAGTTTTTTTATTGGTCAGTCACTATTTCTTCAGTTCAGTGTTTAAGTTTACAAATTCTAATTTTTTTTTAACTTATAGAGTTTTTATGAAACTTTGTGATCTTGGCTAAGCCAACGGTTTTCAAATTTTTTTTTCGTTGATGGTTCTTTTGAATAAGCTTTAAAATCAATTAATTATTTAACTAACTTCCTAACTGGTTCCTGAATTATCATTGTTTTTCATGTAATAATCTGGATCGACCAACGTTGGATCAAGTACACGGTGGATTTGCTATTGGCTGGATGAAAATTGTAACTGGCTGTACATTTTCTCAACGTAGCATCTCCCTGGAACATCATCGTTGACCAGGACACAATCAATCAGTCCCAGGCACCTGGCTCCAGGGTTCGACCTCGTTGAACTCTACTTCCACCGTCAAAGTTACGTAAGCCACAATCACCGCGTCTCTCTTTTTTTCTCTCTTTTGGTCAGAACATAATTTCTATAATTGTTAAACCAGTTGATCTTTTCCATTTTACATTTTTTTTCTTTCAAATTTAACCTTTTTCTACTAATAAAAGTAGTCACTCTAAGTATTATTTGTTTTTGTTATTGTAGTAAATTTTAAACTTTGTTTGTTAATATATTGTTATTTTTTTGATTTTGCCTTTGATTGTTTCATCTTTAAACAGTTGCAGGAATATCAGTTGTATGAATACGCTGGCGCCCTCTTTCTTTGTTTATTTTGTTTAATAACGCTCAAATTATTTATTTAAAAAAACATAGGCACATAAATAACTCTTCTCGCCACAGAATGACCCTCGACCAACCCTGAGCTAACCGGTTGCTACTCTTTCATAGCTTCCTCAGCACCCAGCTGAGAAGTTGTGGTTGCAAATGATTAATCATGTCTGTAGCTAGTAAAATGCGTCAAGCAATTATACGCTTGCTCCTATACTAATACTATGTATATACACAGTATACAAATAATTGTTTTCAAACTTTGAGAAAAAGGAAACAGATGTAGGTGAAACGTGAATGAATATAATAACTATTTGTATTATACGTCAAGAAACAGCCTCTAACTGCCTCATTGACGTAAAAGTCATATGCGTAGAGAGCGTGGAGGATACTTTCAGTTAATTACTAGATCATCCCTTTATTGTTGAGATTGCTCAGCTTGAAAATTTAAAAATTATACACAGCAAAAATCCCCATAGGATTATGTAAAGCAATACTTCACATCTTCACTCTAAAATCAAAAAGCGTCCTAGAGGCTATCGATAAAAACCTTATATCACGAACAACCCATGATCCTAATTACATTTATTATTAAGAATGTAGTGATAATATGTCAAAGTTAAATAAAAATTAATTTTTATTCCATCAGTCCACAATATGACAATTTCAAGTCCAATTATAGCAATTACCATTAACTTAAAATTAAGTGACAGTTTAACAAACAAGTTATCTATAATCAGCAAAATAAGTTGCAATCGTATTATTTCTGGAATAAGAAAAGCAAACGAATAAGGCCAGTAAGTCTTTGTTGACCAATCTGATTGACAGATTTATAGCTTTTTATTTAAATAATGTTTGAAGTGACCTCAGCTTTATAGAGAAATATGTAGGTAATCGGAATGACGCGAATTAACCACATAACGTATTGTAATTAAACTAACAATCAAATTCCACCGACACATTTGCACTATTTTAAAATGTGGGTTAATGATAATACCTTTCAAGTTATGACTTTTGTATAGAATTTTTCATCTTAGCTTTATTAGTTGCATAATAAATAGTAACGTAGTAACGAATATACAATAAGTGAGAAAAGACACTCGCTACACAAGCTTTGTTTTGCCAAATCTAGATGCTAAAAACCACTTTCGAAAATTATGAATCCTAGAAGTTTGTTGGAATTTTATGTACATGCACTACGAAGGCTAATACTTAGTCTAGTAGCTGATTTTTATATAATTGCTGTTAAAAAATGATTATACTAATCTTGAACTCCTAATTTAAGCTATTAACATGACTGATTATAATATAAATCGCGTAACACAAACGGACTAAAAAATAACAATTATTTAAAAGAATACATCATATTTTAAATAGTTTTATAAAACAGTTTTGATATTCCACATATTGTTTTATGATATTTCTGTCAGGTCAAATTTTGTCTCATAATTGCAGGTACAGGTATTATCACTAACAGCTCCAACTCAGATGGCAGATCAAGACCATTTTAACATCATTTTCGGCTAGATGTTTTATCATATTGGTATAAGAAGTAACGTAAAATTTACGTAAACATCATATCGGAATATCACGGCCCAAATACGTCATATTGTGCAAAAATCTGAGTTTTAGCTCACAGCAATGAGCTTTTATTTATATTAACCTTTCCACGGGTAAATGTCCATTTACGGTGGAAGTGCAGAGAAGGGATCTGTCTCGCGGTAGAAAGAGAATTTTTCAGCGGGTTATGAGAAGGAGGCCCGAGATAATATTTTGTACACCCTGTATATAGGTTTGTTATTGAAGTAATTAGTTTTAGCTTTAGTTTCCGTTTTCCAATTCCGGGTATTTTTCTATTTCATTACCTATGTGTAATACCTTTTCAATTTTAGTTTCAATTTTTTTTTCAATTTAAATAAAGAAATAAAGTACATCATTAAAAACTAAGCTACCAGTTAAACAAAACGTATCTGTTTCCTCCACAGCTAGCCGTCTATGATAAACACTTGTTGTTTATTATATCATCCACTTGGAGAACGGAGACCCAGGTAGGTATAGATTTTACGACTAAGCGCTGCACTCTCTCGGGTTGTATATATACGCTTTTGTGATGTTATGCTCAACTAATACAATTTAATCAAATATCAGCTATATGAAATAGCTAAACTCCCGTCAATTTATATCAATGGATGCAGAATTATTTACGCTTCAATTCAGCACAACTTCGGACGATTTGTTACTACTCCAACCGTTTTATTTCGAGATTTTATGGGAGCCACTAACCACGCGTCTATCACCGAACTCGACCCGTTTTTGAACCTCAACAAAATCGCTTTTGTGTCTTGTATCTAATATTCCCTTGCCTTCTCGGTAAGTTGACCTAATTTCAGTATTTGTTATACAGTCTGGTATGAGTGTATAGTTATTTTATGCTTAACTATTTATTTAACTATTGCTATGAGAACAAATGAAGATGAAATAAATATTAGAATTAAGGCGATAGTTTCATCGAATCGGGTAGCCAACATAAATTTATAAAAGGTCGTATAACTTGTTTAAGTTCAAAACAGCGAATCGGAGATATTTTGTCATAAATGTCGCTAAATTCGTGTTCGAAACTTTTTCAAAACTAAGTAGTTGATTTATCTTAAGTCTGGCACACACAATGAAAAAGGACACCCACAACATTTTTTTGGTTTTTTTTGTTTTGATACAAGATGTGTCTATGCAAATTCTAGCCAAAATATTTTAACGTAAAATATTCTGCTTTGTTTCGGCATACTTAATCATCAAGACCTCTTTACATTTCAAGTTTTAATTAAAGTACACAGTCATAAACATCAAAATATAACAGCGGGTAATAAGAAACACATAAATTATGCTGAAATGAATAGGTCACTTTCGGTTTAAAAATTTAAATTGGTATATACATCAATTTTAATTTACAAGAATAATAGCAACTATTAATAATTGCGCTCACATTTCATCACCTGTGAGGAAACAACCTACACTTAAAAAACTCACTTCTCAGTTCTAGGAGAGAAAACATTAATGCCTCAACGGCTTTAACATTCTATGTTAACGTATTGATGTAATTCCAATAGGGTGTTATTTCAGACTATCACGTTTTCTGGCGATTGCGTAAAACAATCATAATTTTCCGCTTGTAGACTCAATAGCGGAGGGGCAATAGGATAGATAAAGTTTCACACTTGACAGTGCAAAGTTGGCGTTTACTGGGGACTTATGAGTAATGTTACTTTACCGCTCGTCTCCCATGACGACGAGCGATAATAGTAATTTACGTTACAAGAACAGAAAGAGGAGTTCTGCAGGTCAACCCAAGCAAATTCCAGGGCGAGCCGCATGCGAGAGTTGCAAAACACTGTTTTTCAGTCATGTAACGTACAATATTGTTTTTCTTTAGGCCGACACTGTGATACAAAATCTTTTTTTTAAATTATTTTTTGAATATTATTTTTACGATTACTATATCGGGTGAGTCACGAATTGCGCTCGCCCCGATATTTCCTAAAATATTTGGAATAGAAAATTGAAATGTGGAGGCCTTATTACACGACTAAAATGCCATCTTTTCAATAAAAAATCAAGTTTGGTGCACATCCGGTTTGACCGGAAATGCCCACAGCTTTCGATTTTTAAATAGAACACCCTATATATTTTTACATTTTTGGAATCTAGAGGAAATTTTGAATACAATACATCCATTTTGGTCACTTTTTGATAAACATTAAAAATTTTATTAAAAAATCTATTTCTGAATCCAGAGTGCTGTGGTGCCCAAAATATATATTAGTTTGTGTGCTATGTTACTATAAAAATAAAAAGAGCAATATGATTGCATTACTTAATTCTCTAGAGGCGTTTAAAATTTTTAAATGTGATTTTTACCCACTAACTCGGTTTTTTTAAATGGAAATTTAATCGTTCACCAACATTTTTAAATACCTCATTTTCATACGAATCTAATGATACCAAAATTTTGAAAATCCGCTCAGAAATATTTGAGATTTCAGCCAAAATACAATGCAACCAAGCTTTTAAAAACATGCGGCTAATAGATAATAGATTAGTGGGCTTTGGAAACTAAAATGGCACATTTCTGTGTAAATCTGGTAACCTAATAACATTGGAAAAATCATAGTAGCCATTGAATGTAATAAAACAATATCAGCTGTCAGACAGACTCGTGTAGTTATAGGCAATCTTGAGCTATCAAACATTTAATAATTGTGAGCGCAAAGAACGTTACAATTAAGTTTAGCATAGGTATGTGGAGGTAAACACAATTACATCCACAAGGACATTTGCAATAGAATTTTTACTCAAAGAGATTTCCGCAACGCTTTATTTTGTATCTGTCTGACAGCTGATATTGTTTTATTACATTCAATGGCTACTATGATTTTTCCAATGTTATTAGGTTACCAGATTTACACAGAAATGTGCCATTTTAGTTTCCAAAGCCCACTAATCTATTATCTATTAGCCGCATGTTTCTAAAAGCTTGGTTGCATTGTATTTTGGCTGAAATCTCAAATATTTCTGAGCGGATTTTCAAAATTTTTGTATCATTAGATTCGTATGAAAATGAGGTATTTAAAAATGTTGGTGAACGATTAAATTCCCATTTAAAAAAACCGAGTTAGTGGGTAAAAATCACATTTAAAGATTTTAAACGCCTCTAGAGAATTAAGTAATGTAATCGTATTGCTCTTTTTATTTTTATAGTAACGTAGCACACAAACTAAAATATATTTTGGGCACCACAGCATTCTGGATTCAGAAATAGATTTTTTAATAAAATTTTTAATGTTTATCAAAAAGTGACCAAAATGGATGTATTGTATTCAAAATTTCCTCTAGATTCCAAAAATGTAAAAATATATAGGGTGTTCCATTTAAAAATCGAAAGTTGTGGGCATTTCCGGTTGTGCACCAAACTTGATTTTTTATTGAAAAGATGACATTTTAGTCGTGTAATAAGGCCTCCAAATTTCAATATTCTGTTCAAAATATTTTAGGAAATATCGGGGCGAGCGCAATTCGTGACTCACCCGGTATACTACCACTCCACTATGTGGATCTGGAAGTAATTGACAGTGTTCATATCTTATTCGTTCATTTATTTTAGTCACATGCATGGCATACTCATAAAATGTTGACGAATAGCAGTTTTCATTAAAAAAATCAACTTAATTACTTCTTTATTTTCATATTTTAAAATGATCGTAGATAAAATCATGTGTACAATTCGAGCGCAAAGTGTCATTGTCGCTGTCCACAATTTTTATTTTGATGCAACCACAAAACTCAGATTTTCTGGCCTTTTGTATTTTCTATAACTCCAAAATTAAATGTTTAACTTAGAAAGCACACTAAATCGCATTGCTTCAGGACAAGAAAATCAAGAATATTGCTTATGGAACTAATGATAGTTTCCAAAATCGGCTCAAGAAAGTAGGGTCACGTACAAAAATACATTAAATTTCGTGTATTCTTCATTTTACTTCCACATCCACGTAGGCCATTAGAAGTATGGCAACCGTAAAAAAATTTAATTTTTTTTTTCTTGAAATAGGTTTAGAATGTCATGAAACGTCGAGATTTTAAATTTGAGCAAAAAAAATGTATTTCTCTCTGTCGGTCTGTCTGTCTGTCTGTAACATTTTTTTTGTCCGCACTCTTCACCGGAACGGTGAAGGGTTGGGGGGTAAAAGGGGCAAATATGGAGAAATATGTAAAGCAAGCTGGTAAGAGTACAGAAACTTGAAATTTGATGTATGTACTAAAAGCCAAAGCCTCAGATTTTTTTATAATATTTTTCAACTCCCCCATCAACTCCATTATTAAAGGGGCTGATAAAATAAAATTAAGATATTCATTTGAAATTTGGTACACGTATGTATTATAACGACATCTGGAACTGGATTATATTTTGAGATATTCCGTTGAAGGGTTGGGGGTTAAATAGGGGTAAATAGAGGAATATAAGTAAAGTAAGTTGGTAAGAGTACAGAAACTTGAAATTTGGTGTATGTACTAGAAGCAAAAGACTCCAATTTTTTTATAATATTTTTCAATCCACCACCACCCCTACTCCATTATTAAAGGGGTTGATAAAATAAAATTGAAATATTCATTTGAAATTTGGTACACGTATGTATATAACGACATCTGGAACTAGATTATAGTTTGAAATGATTCCGTTGAAGGGTTGGAAGGTAAATAGGGGAAAACAAGTAAATCAAGCTGGTAAGAGTACAGAAATGTGAAATTTGGTGTATGCACTAGAAACCATCTCCGCTCCATTATTAATGGATTTGATAACATAAAATTGAGATATTAACTTGAAAGTTAGTACACGTAAGTATTTCAATGACATCTGATTGAGATGATTCCGAGATGATGCCACTAAAGGGGTGGGACGTGGTAGGGGAAAATAAGTAGGATAAACTAAAAACTTCGTTTTTAACGTGTATGATAGAAACCAACGCCTCAAACTTTTCTATGACATCTGCTTCAAATATTATTAAAATTCTATGACCATTAATTTCCACATACTAGAGCGCAAATCTAGTCAAGATGTTTCCTTTAAAGTGACTTGGATGAAAAATCTGGATGTGGAAGTAGTTATTCCTTAGGCAGCGGTTTTCTCTTTCATAGCGACTATGAAGACCCCTAAACGTATCTTAAAACATATTTTAAAAAACAAACGAAATGTTTGTTTTAATGAATATTTTCATATTCCGGTGAAGGGTTAGAAAAAAAAACAACTTCTCTTTTTGGACAACCCTAAGCAACATATGAAGGGACTGCAATGGGAAACTCCTTGTAATATTTCATTTCCAGTCTACTAGTGAGCAGATTCTAAGGAGGAATAAAGGAAAATTCGGGTATTTCTCTACGATACGATTGAGATATGTGGATAATATGTTCGTCAAATTCGATACACTGTAAGTTTAGTTGACAAATTAAATAGGAAACGCAGATTAACCCTCCAATATTACTCGACCTTTCATACCGAAACTTAGGTATAACAGTTGTTCACCTAACTGAAAATACATTACAACAACTTTTAGAAAAGCCCCAAGGATAAAACGTTGAATCTAATGAAATTGCTTTTAAGGATAGAAATTTGAGGTAAATTGGTCAAACAAAACGTCCAATTGTAACAAGATTTAAGGAACATATGACCTCTCTCAAAAATTGAACAACAGAGAGATTCAGTGTTACCCAACTCGCCTTTGATAATAATCGTAGAATAGATATCAATAACTTAAGGCTAATTAGAGATGCAACAAATAGTATACGCTTTTGAAAGCTTAGAAATTGCAAAATGTAAAAATATTACGAATAGTGGCAAATGGCTCACCCCAAATAGTCTGTTTTATTTGTTATTAAATCACAGTTCATCGAACCGGAACAAGACTCAGATAGGGATGACAGAATTGACTGAATTTGTTGTATCGTGACATTACTTTAATATAACTATACCAACATGTTTAGTTGTAATTTAGTTTCAAACACCTTTTGCTGATAACATGGTTGGCAAAATGTGTGACAAGGTTATAGTATCCGACTGTACTGTTCAAGTGTTTTTAATCGTCTTTTACTTCCACATCCACACAGTGGAAGTGTAGTAATCGTAAAAAACATGTCAGAAATTATTTTCTTGAAAAAGGTTTAGAATGTCACGAAACGTCGAGATTTTAAATTTGACCGAAAAAAAATTCTGTCTGTCTGTCAGTCTGTAACTTTTCTTGTGCGCACATTTTCTCTGGTTTGAGATATTGTCTTGAAATTTTGCACACGTATGTGTTATAACGAAATCTGAATCTGAATTGTACTTGGAACTTATATGGGGAATGGTTGGGGCGTAAATAGGGGTAAATAGGGGGAAATGAGTAAAGCGAGCTAGAAAAAGTACTGAAATTTGGGATTTGGTGTATATGCTAAAAGCGATAGCCTCGAATTTTTTATAATATTTTCCATCTCCCTCCCTTCCCACCTCCACTCTAATATTAAAGAGGTTAAGAAAATATACTTGAGATATTCACTTGAAATCTGGTACACGTATGCATTGTAGTGGCATCTGATTGAGATGATTCTGTTGAAGAGGTGGGGGGGGGAGGTTGTGAATAGGGGAAAATAAGTAGAGCAAGCCAATAAGAGTCCAGAAACTTCATTTTTGACGTATATGCTAGAAACCAACACTTCAAATTTTTCTATGACATCTGACCCAAATATTATTAAAATTCTATGACCAATAATTTCCATATACTAGACTGCAAATATAATGTTTCCTTTGAAGTGATGAAAATTCTGTATATGGAAGTAAGTGACTCGTTAAGCACCGATTTTGTCTATGTTTTCTCTGGTCAATTTTTAAATAAAAGAATATCATAATGATTAATTTTAATAAAAATGTTTATCACTTTTCTACAATTGTGTGATAGACGAACAGTGAGGTTAGACTGGGGTAAAATGTACAAAAAATCAAAAATTGAAAATTTCGACGAAATGATAAATTTCTTTTAGAAACTTTAGTTTAAAGTCTTGCAAAGGGAAGGACAACATGTCATTCTTTCCACAAAACTCGGTTTTAACTGATTACTCGTTGTAGAACTGTTAATATAATTTATCTTCTGGTCCATTTGTGAATTATTTTTATCATAGAAAGGTGACTACGATGACATTTTGGTCCCGGGTATTTATTTACCTGCTAATATTTTACCTTAATATAGTAATAAACATGATGATGAGTTTTTAATAATGTTTAGTAAAATTTGCCCATATATGCACCAATTGAAAATATATGTTAATATTTACCATGTAGATAGACTAGCTTTTTTACCTTTTCAATTATGTAAATAAGTTATTTACTCTTCGCACATATAAAATATGTATTTTATGGATTAAGATTACTATTTCTTTAAAAAATAATACAAAATATATTTTTATAATATTTCCCTGATTTTCCTATCTTTATAAAACCGCTCGTTAGTAAATTATATTCTTAAAATGTTTTCTCATTATTAACAAGACTGAATTAATAAGAATTCAAAGCTTGGTGATTATTGTTGGCATAATTTTTTTATATATGTCATAATTTTGCCACAAAGCGTCTTTGCGGCTCAATTTCATCTTTTTTGTTAACTTTACCTTGTTTTTGAACTCAGTGTGCGACATTGAAAATAGTTTTCGTGTTATTGTAAAGAATTTTATAAATGGTTTTAATGTACTGCCTTATATCTTATTTACTACCAATATTGTACTGCACATATTTGGCTAAGGAGGCACCACTGCTTATGGAAGATCCTGTATAAATTATATGCACATAAACTATAACGACCAATTTTATTATTCATGGTAATTAGGGACTCAAAATAAGTTATAAATTCAAACCTACTCAAAGCGAATATCGAACACACCGCTGGTGGGTAGTTATTCAGTTCTTTGACACCCCCGCAGCATTGAGGAACAAACAATCCTAAGCGATTTCATAAACACTAACCATTATCAAATAAAGGGGCCTATTTTAAAGCGATCTATCCCATTCAACAACTTGACAAATGTCCTAGACCGTTTAACTGAAATATTACCATTTATAACACAATGAGATCTATCCACAACTGTCAAAATTCGGTCTTAAATAATGACCACAGTCAAAACACCCAATTGTGCGTATCTATTTTCATATCCTTTAGATTATACGAAGTATTCATCAAATTATACGAAAAGAGAAGCCAATATTTAAGTGTATAAAGCTGAAGAGAGATGGACGGCGGCCGATTCAGTGACTTGGTAGATGGGACCCACCACAGTGTTGGTGACAAAGTGGGCAGATGATGGCATTTAAAATAGACGTATTGAAAACACGCTCATTGAGTGTGACCCCCTAACAATTTCTAAAACAACATGCGCCATTGTAGTATCAAAAGTGTGTAATTAGCAAAAAACTATCAGTCGTAATTACTGCAGTCATTCTAGACAGTGAATATGTTCCAGACGTCTGGCTTAACGCTTTAATTTAAAATCGAAGTTTTATTGGACTTGTAATGCTAATCCCTGGATTAAACCGTACCGTATTCTCTGTGAGCACTGAACTGGCGGCTTTTCACTGCCAAGGATTTAAAGTTTACCTAATTATGATAATTCCGATTATATCTTTAATTACATCCACGTAGTGGAGTGGAAATATAGCAATTCAATTTATTTTTTGTTGAATTAGGCTGACTGTCATGAAAAATGAGATTTTAAATTTGAGCGAAAAAAAATTCTGTCTGTCTATCGGTCTGTAACTGAGAACGTTTTCTCAGGAACGGTTTAGGATACTGATTTGAAATTTGGTACACATATATATCATGACGAGATCTAGAACTAGATTGTATTTTGCGCTAATTCCGATGAAGGGTTGGGGGCTAAATAGAGGGGTAAATAGCAAGCTAACAAGAATCGAGAAACTTCATTTTAGGCATATATGCTAGAAGCCAACGCCTCAAATTTTTTTATGACACCTACCTCTAACATTATATTAATAAAATGCTGATCAATTATTTCCACATACTGGAGTAGAAATACAGTCAAGATGTTTTCTTTTAAAGAGACTTGGATGGGAAATGTGGATGTGGAAGTAGTGATTCCTTGGGCAGTGATTTTTTATAATTTTAATGTAAGTTGACTTTAATTTGCATTGAAATGCACCACGTGCAATAGTTTGCGAATATGTTACATGCTTTCCAAATACATAACAAGAAGTTCATTGCACATCTCGCTGGGTGTATGACCTATTCTCGCTGAGCATGCCAGCTGATAAATGTAATTTTTAATCGGTTCATTCTGCAAGGAATCGATTTAAATTATTTTTAAAATGAATTGAATATTGAAAACTATCATAAGTCTCCGTCAGTTACTGTGTTTGTACGTACCGAAACTCTCTACAGGCCGCAATCCTTAGTGGATCAATTTAATTTGTTTTTTCGTTTCATCTACTATCAATATAAAACCCTATTGAATTTTATAACTATTCGTCTAGTAGTTTAATTATTATAAATTAATAATACCGACACACACAAAAAAATGCCCTGTTACAGAACAACCACCTATGTGTCCCCATGTATTTTCAGTCGCTTAATCCGAATCCGTGGTTAGAATTGGGCCATCACCGTAGGATTTTTCGCGAGAGCCAAGAAGCCACATGAAAACCGGCCAAAATAGGGTTTACATAAGAAAAAAATTGGTAAAGGTATTTACACAGAACTTCCCTCTTTATTTGTGCATGGCGATCACTCTAAAAAATTATTAATTACGAAATGACATTGAGAATAATAATCGGAATATAGTCATCACTATTATTACAAAGAAAACCTGATAGCTTTTGATCAAAAAAATATACAGAATGGTCATCCGGCAGCAAAAATTCAATACTAAATAATAGGTGCCAAATATGGAAGGCTTGCGCAAATACCTTTACAAATGCCCACCATGGTTGAATTATTTCTTGGGATGTCCACCCTGTACATTTTTCAATAAAACTATAATAGGTGCACTCGTAGGTGCATATGCCAAATATTATTGCCATCTGTCACATTTTCAGTTTCACATTCACGTAGTGGAGTGGAAGTATAGCAGTGGGTAATTTTTTTTGAGATAGTTTTAGATTGTTATGAAACATGGAAATTTTAAATTTGAGCAAACACATTTTTTCTTCATGTATTCTAGCGGTAAAAAAAATTTACATCATCTATTCTATAGTAGTGGTAAAAATAGGTTTAGAATGTCATGAAATTTTAAATTTCAGCAAAAGAAATTTTTTCCCTCATGTATTATGTAGTGGACAAAAATTTGCAATTTTTTTATTTTTCTTCCTTTTCAAAAGTTTTTGGAATTGGCTTAAAATGTAATGAAACATGGAAATTTTAAATTTAAGCGAACACATTTTTTTTCCATCAATTCTATACTTAGTAGTGGCAAAAATAAAATTATCAAAAATTTTAGTTTTCTTTTATAGGTTTAGAATACCATGAAACGTGGAAATTTTAAACTTAAGCAAAATAATTTTTTTCCATCTATTCTAGTGGTAAAACTTTTTATAAAAATGTTGGTTAAAAAAAATCTAAATTTTTTTTTCTGAAATAGGCTTAGAATGTCATTAAACGTGGAAATTTTAAATCTGAGAAAAATTGTGTTTCCATCTATTCAATTTTATCCAGTTTTTTTAATTATTTTGTAATTATCTAATAATAATAATTTGAGCAATGAACTAATGTTACCCACATAGCACTTACTGAATAGAACAACTCTTTTGGTTTTACCACAAGTTTACTTTTATATTGAATTAAGTCAATTGAGAGAATTATTAAAATGTGTTTACCCTATTTTTAACTTATCTCAATAAGATAATATTACATATTTTGCACAGTGTTTTAAACAGACGCTCTTCATCGTCATCATTAGCGACAACCGTATAGTTATGACCTAATATTAATTAATTGTTAACAGTGCAGGGTGCTGCATAGAGCCGGCCAGAAAGACATGATCCAAACCATTCGAGTTAAAAATACAAATAGGTCTGAATTAATTCAATCAATCAATCAACTTGTTAGGTACAAAGTAACAATGTTTAATAACATTACATTATATCCTATAAATAATAAAATGATAGCTTAAATTACTTAACTTACTCAAGTTAGATTTGTAACTTGTGTGGTACGTGCACTTATAATATCTATGGTTATTAATTACCAGATAAAACGTTTCCACATTATTTTCCCCATAAAACTATTATAAAATAATTACAAGTATACACTATTTATTGAAAATAATTGAGGACAGAATGACAAAGAGGAAAGAGATGTAAGTTTATTTGGATCGACATTCGGAATAATTGTGAATGCATGATAGGTAAGTAAATTAAATGTAAAGTTTAGTTTTTGAATGTTTGTATATGATAGCATAATTTTTATTTATACGTTTTAAATTTATATGTACGTTTAATATGTTTTAATGTTATAGGTAATATAACTTTGGCCAGTAATAGAATATGAACCTCTGTGATTTGTGCATCCATAGTACGGTGTGCTGTGTGTATAATGTTCTGCTTGATTTATTTAGTTGTAGAAAATTTCCGACGAATATTGTTCTTCTTCTTAAATAAAATTTTTAACAATGTATTCTGCCTTACCAGTAAGTTTTTTAGTTTCATATAAAGCTAAAAACTAAAACGTGTTAAGATTAGTTTTATTTAGGATATCTCGCATCGTTTAGGCAATTTTGTACACGTTTCATAAAATTGTCTGCTTTTCTGTGCACTGCTTTCCAATAACTATCTACGAATGTTAATGCTGTATCATCAGGATAGGATATAGGATATAACGTGCCCATCTGTATTTTTTAATAGTGCCAATTTGTTTATATAAATTAAAAACAAGAAAGGACCTAATATAGTCCCCTGCGGGACGTCTCTGATAATTATTACCTATGGTATCGCTTATCTTTACTATCGTGTTCTAATGGTTACATAATTCTGAAACAGTTTAAGAACGACACTTCTAATATTAACATTCATCTTATATTAATATTGTATGGTCTACAGTGTTGAATGTTTTAGCTAAATTTAAAAAGAATTTTGAAATAATGTCAAAACCATGAGTTAGAAGGCACTGGGCATATAATACCATCTGTAATGTTTTTTGAAAAAAGGTTTTGTTTTAGTTGGAAAAACATTGAACTCGGCTTTTGTCAGAATAATACTCTAATTCAATAGTTCAGCTTTTAGAGACAGACTTGATTTATATCCAGGTTTCGATTTTGCCACTATACGTTCATTTCATACTCTTTGAATAGTGAGTATTCATAAACAAATGTATTCACAAATATTTCCCCAAACTTCTGCATAATCTTTTGGATTCAGAAAATCTACGATGTATTCCGTTATTGCAGCAATGATTTCTTTTTGCTTGATAGTAGTCCACTTATCAAGAGTACCTACATTTTTATAGACCTTTATACTATTTTACACCGCTGAACTATGAATACATGAGCAGCACAATTTTAAAAATAAAATATTCATAAAGCAGAGATCAATTCTTGTAAAAAATTCTTCAAGAATAACATATTATTGTTCACAGAATGGAAGAAAAATATTTTATCTACTCATATTTGATGATACAGGGTGTCACAGGATTGAGTACCCGGATGGGAACCTGTGATTGCTGAGTTCATATTGGTCTCATATAACCCAACTTATCTTAGTCCAAAAATGTATCCCTGAGGAAGTTCATCCTCTGAAGGTGAGAGAGAAAATAATATTTTTTTTCAATAATTTCCGTTACATTGAAGATAAAATTTTCAAACTTCGATGGAAGATGTATCTCTATAAAAATACTCTATGTAAACAGCCGTGTAATAGCCAAATATCTTTTTTTTCTCAAGTTTGATCATTTTTGCAGAGCATTGAAAGGGTTGCAAAAAGGTACTCTGAAAAATGTTTGTAATATTAATTAAACTACGAGAAATTATCGTTTTTTACTGTCTTTGTATTTAACATTTATTAACAATTCCAGAAGAAAATTTTGTAATAACAGAAAAGTACAGTTTATTCCAAGAAGTTACATTCATAATAAATGCTCCACATGATGTGCATCTGTTTCGGTACACAAATTAATACTTAATACTTAATCTGTGTAATATCAACTAAAAATCAAGAATTATCGTTTTTTCACTGTAGATCATTGGTGCTTGTGAAACAGAAACTCTGTTGCGTTGTCATGACAATACAAAAATTGATTCGTTAGTAAAGTCAAAAAATAGCAAGTATACGTTTAATTTCGGAAATCTATCAGTAACCAGTTGGGTTGTAATTTATTATTACGGATCAATTTAATAATGAAGAATATGCTGATATGCATTTTACATACTGAGAAATGTAGTATAATTCTAGAGCATCTAAACGGAGAATACCTCGAAATCGGAAATTATTGGAAAAACATGTCTTTTCTGTCTCACTTTAAGAGGATGTACTTCCTCGGGGATCCATTTTTGGACTAAGGTAAGTTGCGTTATATGGGCTCAATATGAACTCAGGAATCATAGGTTCCCATCCGAGAACTCAATTCTGGGACACCCTGTATATTAATTACTCAACTGCTTTTGAACATGTAATAGTATCCATAAACAAATAGCGTGTGTAATCATTACACTCTAGTGATTTATTTTTTACACCAATCACCTTTAACTTCACCTGTTCAATCCATGTAACGCGCAAAATAAAATAGAGTGGTCCATTATTATTGAGGGGAGGAAGGTGATTTGACATGTTTGAATAGTTTGAACGTTGTGAAACTATTATAATAATATTTAATGTTATAATCGTAGATAAAGTATAGTATTCAACTTGCGGTAATGGTAATAACACACTTGATTATTTACAGCATTCGCCTGCGGCTCGCGCTGCAAACTTCATCTGCGTGTGTTATTAATATTCCTGGCATTACCGCCCGTTAAATGATATACTATTTTCTGACATCGTGTAATGACGAACACTTCAAACGGGCGAAGCAAGAAAAAATGTATTAATTTTCGGAACTTGTGACCATGAGATCAGTGAGTCGTAAACTATAGTTTTTAGCCAATTTACTCGAGGGCCATTTTCCATAAGCATTGTGCGGGTTACATAAAGCAAAAAATTGAATTAAATCTAATAATTATGAATTTGGTTCCACTTATAGTTCCCCTATGGTGTCGCATACTTCTAATGTTTTTTTGCACATCTAACTACTGAACGTAATTTCCGGTTTCAATACTGCAAATGTAATTTCCTGTAATTTTCAAACAATATAACTTAGAGGGATAAGGGCGATAATTTTTTATATTGACGACCTTTTTGATATAGCACTAAGGCGGTTAAAAATAACGGATCTCCTATAATATAAAGTATAATATTATCATTTAATTTTTAATCAAACAAGAACAAATCCAATTAAAAGCAATAGTAAAGTAACTTCAAAAATGGACTAAGAATGTAACACAGCTGCAAACTTAACCTTGAAAACGTTAAATTAATGGCCAGGTTCAGCATGTGTGTATTTTTTCACACGTTATTATATGCTGTTTTCTTTTTATTTCCTGTACAATTATAACATTTAAGCCGCTTTAAACCTATTTTTGTCTTGAAATCACATATTGTACTATTTGCGCAAGTTATGCCGAGATTTTTTTCTTTGTCCAGGAAAAAACAAAGTAATGGGAAAATAAAGGACAAACTGTTAACGTGCTTTATGTTTTATTTAACAACTTTCAACGTGTGTGGTCCTCCGGCACGCGATATACTACCGAACCGTGTTGTTGATTTAGTCGTTCCCTTCTCTACAGGACTCACTGAGACGATGACTCTAAAGACCGCCGTTAAGTCTGTTCCAAACGGAATATGTAATTTCCCCTAGCGTTGTTTTAGAACAACCACATATTACTTTCATTTTAATGCAAAAATTCAATCGTAGAAAACTAATTTTATCGATAAAATAATTCGAGTTTTTCCATAAAATTTTCTCTGGGATTTTTGAAAAATTTTATTTGTATCTCAGACTTGTAATTTTCTTTTCATCAAGTAATTTTGGCAAAGTTAACAAAACAACTCAATCCAACATAATTAAACGCATTTTTAATCGACCTCAATATCACTACTATGTAATACTCCAAAGAGCAAAGTGACCGGGTGAATTTTTTGCCATAATTACTTCCACATCCACGTATGGAGTGGAAATACGGTAGTCGCAAAAATTTTTTTTTTGTTGAATTGGGATTAGAATGTGATGATCATGAAACATGAAGATTTTAAATTTGAGCGAGAAAAACTTTTCTACCCATCGGTCGGTTTGTCTGTCGGAAATTTTTTGTAAGTACGATTACTCTGGAAATGTTTAAGATATTGACTTGAAATTTGATACACGTGTGTATCATAATGATATCTGAAACAAGGTTATGTTGAGCTTACCCCGTTGAAGGGTTGAGGATTAAATAGAGGTAAATAAGTAAAACAAGCTAGTACGAGTAAAGGAACTTGGGATTTGGTGTATATACTAAAGGTCAAGGTTTCAAATGTTTATGACATCTGCCACCCCCTTCCTTTATTAAAGGGATTAACAAAATAAAATTATGATATTGACTTGAAATTTGGTATTATAACGAGATCTGGAACTAGATTATATTTTGAGCTTGTTGCAGAAAAAGGATGCTGAATTATCTCATCATTAAACCTCTAGAAATTTATTTTTGAAGTTAGCCACGCCATGATCCATTGTGGAAATTCTTTGGGCTAAGAGGAAAATACTAATTTTCCGCACACATGCGTAAAAAGAGATTCACAACGCTCACATAGCTGCAAATATTAACATCAGTTCTCAACTGGCGAATGGATAAGTCAATTTTCAATTACGGTCGTAGAAATAATCGTTATTTTCCATTTTAGTATTGTATAGTGTTACAAAAGAATGGGCTTGTTCGGCTTTTTTTTTTATTTCATAAATCGAGAGTGCAAGTATAAAATAATGGATCTGCAAAGAATCAGAATTTTATTCGCACGTTTAGTGTCATAAATACAATTACAAACCTCCACCTCGCGAAAATAAGGCGTGGTCAGGTGCCACGTATATACGCATAGGCTCGGCGATCTGAGTCGACTCGATGCTGTTTAGTTGTTATTATCTATATACTTATCGTGTTGATCTGCGCCCCTCTAAAATTGGCTTTTCGTGGGGGCGGTTTTTCGTGAAGCAGCCGGTGTCATTCAATTCGGGAATTAATTCTACATTGTTTAGGATTAATTCTGTGGCGTTCTTTTGAATAGTTTTTGAGTAACCAACTCGCAAAAAGTCGGCTATCTCTCTCGCCTCCTAAATTTAGGAACAGGCAGTCGAGGGATTGTAGGGGAATATGTGATTTGGCGAAATGTTACCAAATGTCAAAATATGACGGCCAAATTTTCGATCTTTAAGAAAATACTTATTTTTCTTTCCCACAGACCGACAGACCTAGCTGAAGTTCCGATTTCCACTGTGACACTTACGATGTAGATAAAATGCCAATCTTCTTTTTTAATTAGAGACCAATATCGATCCCCCACTACAAGTATTAACTTATATATGGGCGTTTAAAGATTTGATGTTTTTGATTCTTTAGGTTACATTTTAATACTCCTAAAGAAGGCATTATTTGCTCGCTCTTGCAGAGCCGAATTTCCGAATTTCCCTGTACAATTTGGTATCAGGAGATAAGGCCAATCTTGTTCTTTCCGTAGAGGCCTATAACGGACTTCCATTCCACGTATTTAATTATTTATGAATTGTTGAACATTCTATGTTTTTCAATTTTTAACAGAAAAGCCATCTTTCGTTCGCCCGTGCCAAGCCGGATTTCCGGTTTTGCCCCTTTACTTTGCTGTAAGAATAAGACGCCACTCTTTCTCTTTCCATAGACAACTAAAACGACCTTTAACTCCACGTATTTACTTACTACTGAACGGCTGTTAGTTGTCGCGGTAGATTAGCGAGTTCAAAGTTGCGTATAGTGACGTCACAAACAGGCGCATTGTTTTTGCCACTATTATTAATTTCAACGCCTTATATCTCGAGAAAGGAAAAAGTTAATAAAATGAAATTTTAATTGCATAATAAGAATGTCGAGTACTATATACAAACGTATGAAAACCATATAAAAATAATATAGTGGAACAAGCTCATTGTCTAGAAAACGTGTACTTTTCGGTGTGTAGAAGAAAAAATATATGTTCTTGTCTTGTCTTTCTCTCAGACCAGTTGTTGATACAATTGATATAAATTAGTATTGAAAAGAGCTAGAACACTAATAATTCGACCAAATTATTTAATAAATTGCGATCCCGATAGCTTTAAAACAAATAAAATTTAAAACGGATATCATATTTTTTATTAATAATTATTTCAAACATATTCATTTCTATTTGTGTCATCTGCAATTTGAAAAATACCTTTCAGGACGTTCCCTAGGCAAAAATTCACTACATTAGTTCGTGAAATGTATTTGTTCATTATTTCTAGTGAAATGAATATTAAATGGAATAATCTGAGAGAACTAAGACTAAATCCTCCAAGGTGTTAAAGCAGTTATTCTTCCTAATAAGCTGTCATATGTTCCACGAACCGCCAAGGGAAGATATTCATTTTTAACGATTAAAAAGTAAATGACTTCATGACCTTGATGTTGCAAATCACACTTACTTCCATTTCGTGAATATAATAAAGTGTCGATCTAGCTTAATGAAATTGCAGCTATATTTTCTTTTTGCAGCATTGTGTTATAAACCTTAGACGAATTAATAGCCCTAGTTAGGGCCCAATTGAGAAATTGAACTGTGAACCAATTAGATGACAGTTTACAGTAAATTTGAAGAAAACTCAGTAGCACTTCAGGACAGTAAACCAGATGAAAGTAAGCGCCTGTTTCCAAATATTCTGAATGTATCATCACTTGGTTTTAAGCAAAATTAAAATGAGAATATTTAGGAATTGCAAATCTTGTTACAATTGGATCACTCTGTATAATTACCAGGGCTTGAACGTAGAGTGCCGTTTCACAATTTATCAGACGCATTTCTATTAGTATATTTATTAGGGTGGCCGATCTTTATAGGGGGCGAATTTCTTTTTGCGAATTTTTTACGTCTCACACTACGAATATATTCCATTATACTTTGGAATAATTTATATTAAAATTTCGGATAATTTAGAGAACGGTAAGGGGCTATCCATTAATTACGTCACGCAAATTTCATGGTTTCTCTACACCCCCCTCTCCCCTAAGCCACAGGTTGTCACATTCAAGTCACCCCACCGCCCGTTGTGACACCTCTCATATTAAATTTGGAGGAAGAGTTTTCTGATTTTTTTTTGAATTCCATTCAATTAAAACAATGGTATACGTAGATGTAAATAATGTAATGTCACAAAAGTTTGACCCCCTCCTCCCCTCTTGTCACACCATGTCACACTTTATGAACCCCCTCATCCCCCTCAAAGTGTGACGTAATTAATGGATGGCTCCTAACCCGTACCGCAACCGGGTAGAAAGGACCCAGCACTAACCTTATGGAAAATGGCCACCGGTGAAATTCGTTGGAATCGATATGTCATTCCTCTCGAACTCCTGATCAAAAGTTCTCATGGATACAAGGTCGGGAAATTGACAGTTTTTCTGATATCGGGGGTGCAAAGTCGATTTTCTGGGATCTTGTCGATAACAGTGTATCGCCGTATTTTTGATAAAATGTCTTTCAAAATATATACCGGGTGGTTCTTATGGTCGCTAATTCCAATTACGATGTCAAAAGTGACCTTTGACAGTTGGTAGCTGCAAGATAAAACGAGGGATTTATTTTAAAAACCTGTTTCCTAGACTATGAATTTACAGTAATATGACACATCTTATATTCTCAACAGATGAAACCTTTGACATTTGTATGACTTGATCAATCATTCTAAAGATCCATATTGCTGGTTTAATTAAAACTTTGTATCAACCAAAGTATGCAAATAATTCCATTTACTTCTATTATTGCATATTAATTCTTCCTGCGGCACCCCTCGCCTTAATTTTGCCTCAATGATATTTTAAGGGGAGAGAGAAATGAAAAATTTCGATTTCGAAAAATATGGGCCACCCTAGTGTTTATTTTACACGTAAATCGTGTGCAATACTGATATAATCATGTCTTCTCATTGCGATGATGGTAGATTTAGATTTAGGAAGGAGGAGGTGGTTGATTGCCCTTGACTACCGCAACCCCCATCGGTATATTGTGAAGCTGCTATTTGTTTTCCTTAGAACTCCTTATCCAACTTGGTCCTTTGTATCAGACTCCACAGCCTTGGTAAAGGCCACTCAATACAGCTATCAGAGCTTGATTCTACCTCGCCAAGTAGTTGGAATGTCAGTCTAGCAAGGCCTTCACAATGGCACAATACATGGACTGAGGTTTCCTCTGCCTCTTGGCAGAATCTGCATGTTGCGTCCTCTGCCAAATCCATTAGACTCAGATGTCTATTGAGTCGGCAGTGACCCACTATTATTCTAATGACCTTTCTGTTTTGGCACAACAAATCCTCCGTAAATTAGATCGATCGTTCTTTAATTAACTTTTTGGCCTGTCTCTGTCGTGGGAAACTTTCCATCATTCCAGAGATTTAGTTTGCACCCATTTCTTAATAGATGCTCGTGTGCATGCATGGCTTGGCCACACCGCAAGAGGGTTCGTGTCCTATAAGGGCCTTACCCGCGCCTTCTCTGGCCAGTTCATCCCTTTTCAGTGCTCTTGTGTCTTGGTACCCACGTCACGGTCACATTTCTCTGACTTCCTAGGTCTATAAGGGCATTTATGCAGTCCCATACAAGCCTTGATTCGACTTGTATGGAATCGATTGCTTTTAGCGCAGCCTAACTATCGGCAAAAATGGCAATCGACTGGTTAGCAATTTATTGCCTTATAATTTTTCAAAACTAAACTAACCAAAGCTATTTATTTGTGACGGCACAATAATATAAGTTAATAAGTAAGAGTTGTTGTAATTGTCGAATACACCATTGCATGTAACCACGACATATAGTTTGGCCCTCTCCTCGACAAGCACACAATTTTACAAGAATTTCTTAAACAGTGGATTGTTGATTTTATTCCACGGGATATGTTACACCAGGCCATCATATCCACTAATCTACAAATTCACTTAGGCAATCGAGTCGTTTTTCGCTCATAGCGGATTTTGAACCCCGCCTCGAGAAGGATACGGGGAGGTCTTGTTTCATTCTTAAATTATGAACAACATGTCTGTGGGACAAGAAATAGAATAACATATGTTTTTGCAAGCATATTTATCATGTAAAGTATGCCGCAACGGTATTTGGAAATAACTATGGCGCTATGTCACTATGGTAGAACCTGTGGTAAAGCTCATCATCATAATTAACCCTACAGCTCTATAGTTAGGCCATGGCCTTCTGTTGCTTCTTTCGTCACTCATCCGGTTTCTAGCATCTGCCATCCAGTTGACACGCCTGCATTCCTCGCATCTTCGTTTCCAGCGAGGCTTTGGTTTCCTATCTTCACTTTCCGATGGACTCTGCACTGGGCACTCCTTTTGCTAGGTTCTTATCGCCACATCTGGTAATGTGATCTGATCGTCACAGTCTCTGTTGTTCCCAGTTTCTTTATATAGGTCACATAACTCAATGTCATATCTACATCTCCAACCTTCCTTTTTCACGAATTTCTCTAAATATTTTACGTAATATGTATCTCTTAAATATTGTCAAAATAGATGAGTTGGCTTTTGTTAAGGCCCATGATTTCGACTCGTCAATAAGAACTGGAACAATCAGGGTTATGTAAAGTACATTTGTTGTATATGTATCTTTACGCGAATATATGGAGAGACCAAAGTGTTCGTTATCACAAAACGATTTTGTATTTCCGATTTCTGCAGTCGTATTATTTTCGTAGGTATACAAGTTTCAAGCCAGTTCCAAATCTGTTGTCTTCTTTTCAATATGTTATCGGGTGTCCCGTGCTCTTCAGGTGTTGGTTGCATCCATGACCTTGTTTTTGTTTCATTTATGATGCTATTTCAAAATCTTCTTTTTGCAATTATTTTGATATCACTTGTATAGACTAGTATCTCAACGAGCTTTTGGAAATGGTGCCTGTACTATTTCAAGAGGCACATCAGCGTATCCTCTTGTCTAACACATGTTGGTTATTACGAATAAGTTCAATATTTTGTTTTGGATCTTAAAGGAATTTTAGACATTAGCATTTCAGTCAAATTTATTAGCTGCTCTTGTATGTGTAACTCATGAATTCAAACTGCTTTAGACTGATGATACCATCCTATGATATCATGATTAAAAAAGAGACATGCTCTGTACGTGTTCCTGCTTAGAATGGGTATGTGCATAACTTCACTCGATGGACATTTTGAAATCGATATTATTGCTTTTATTTAATATCAAAAATGTGTTTATTTCATCAATTATAATAAAAAAATAATAGTTTGTAGTTTTCTTTCTTTTTGTTTGATATTTTGCCACTTCTATAAAAATGTATCAGACCGTTTGGTTTTGATTGTTTCTGTTACAGAATATCTCGCACCTCAAAATATATGAACTAAAATTATAAAAATTATAATTACAAAATTATAAAAATTGAAAACCAAAACTAACAACTGTTAACATTTCGGAAAATCATGTATATTCGTTGAAAACGTTTTAAGCCATAAGTTTTTTTTTGTATCCGTTTCTTTCTCATCCCAAAATCTTCGCCTAGTTTCTTTGCATCCTATGATTGTTATCCCACGTGTTCACAAATTAGATATTTCGAACCCTCCCCTTTTAGTATAATTTCTATGTCCATTGAGGCTTACGTTGTAAGGTCTTGATGGCTCGCCTATATAATGCTTTCCGCACTCATGAATGAATGAATACAATTCTTGGAATTTTGAATAATATTTAGCAGTTTGGCTCTCGATACAACCGATCTTAGTATGGTATTTGCTCGAACAGAAGACCTGTTCCAGATTCTTCGTAATTGGTACATAATATACACCACTTTACTTTAACTTAATTATGATTACACTTGATTACACATTTATGAAATGTTATAATCATAGGGAACAAATAAACATTCTACAATGAATAACGTACTTTCTTGATCATTTGGTAATTTTAGCAACTTTCAAATCAAATCATAATTTTAAAACAGTTGTTGTTAATTACCGGCTGATATCACGGTGGAGGCCGCCATAAGATGGATACCGCGCGAGAGCGTATCTTGTCTAGTCATAGTATCAAGTTATGATATGTAGTTTGAAAGTTGATGAAGAAGTCAAACTTGTCGATATCGAACTTAACAGCCTACGGTGTACGGATTACAAAGACTAAGTTTATAAACCTCCCAAACCTTCTCGTATCGACAATTACTTACTGGGCTACACACTGAAGAAAAGCAATGTTGCAAATCATTTGATTCTGAATCTCGATCATTATTTCTTTAGTTTCATCCAAAGTAAAATGTCAGGATTTTACATCTCTTACTTTCAGTTTCTTCCTAACGCGAAACTTCTAGTGGAATTTACAAGTGCTCTTAAATACTTTTTATTCAAACTAATTCCAAAGTACGAGTTACTTAATAGTGCAATTAGAATAACTTGCCCGAGATTTTGTCCTGACTATTATTATGGTTATTATTCCCAAGTATTCACTGAAAAATAATACCCTCAATAACCTATGAAACGTTTGTTTAGTCTTTAACTTCTTGAGCAATTATATATACCACCCAATCTATACCATAAACAACGTAATATGTTCAGCCTGTAATTATAGGAGTAAAGCATATGGGAAGGAAACTTAACATCATAAAATTTACTTTATTGACTTATTGGCGTAACGGGAATGCATTTTTAACAATAATAATTGGATAAATTGCTTTTGTTTAGAGCACGTGAGAAATTATGGGCTATACATATACACATTGTTGGGGAAAGGAATTTTTATTAGTATTTTGAAAATGTACAATGTCACAACTTTCATACAGACAGGGCTCGGTGGTAATGAAGTAACGATACGAAGACAAAGCAGGTTGGTAAAGAAATACTTCTTTTTTTCATAACTAATGCCCTGCGTACCTTCGAAACCATTAAAAAAACCGCTGCCTAAGGAATCACTACTTCCACATCCAGATTTCCCATCCAAGTCTCTTTAAAGGAATACATCTTGACTATATTTACTCTCTATAGTATGTGAAAATAATTGGTCATAGAATTTTAATAATATTTGAGATGCCATAAAAAATTTGAAACGTTGGCTTCTAGCATATACGCCAAAAATGAAGTTTCAGGAAAATGTTTTTTCGCCCAAATTTAAAATCTCTACGTTTTATGACATTCTAAGCCTATTTCAACAAGAAAAAATTTTGAAATTTTTTTTACGATTACTGTACTTCCACCCCACTACGTGGATGATTAAAAGTGAATTATTATTTGTTTGTTTTAATTGTATTGAAACATATTCTATATAGGATTGTGCAGAGATCAGAAAAAATAACTATCTATGGGAACTAAAAGAAAAACTATGCGTAAAAATATTAATGAAGGAAAAAATTGAATTTTTGCGATTGCAGCGACACCTGGCGAGAATCGAAAAAAATGCCCGATATAAAATTCACGTATTTTTGGTCGTAAAATCCGAATCCGCTGTAAAAAATAGAGATTTTCATTACAAATTTCAAAGTTACCACCCGCCCCACCCACTGGGTTGGGGTGGGAAAGTCGAATACAATGTCATTGGATAGATATCGTAAAAATAACAAATACGTGTTTTTCAGCTTTTGAATTGGACGTTTTTTTATGGGCACAAGACGCTACTCTTGAAACAGTCATGTTTCTTTCCATTTTTTGCGATTACAGCGACACCGTGCAAGAATCGAAAAAAATGTTGTGAATAAAATTTACGTATTTTTTGGGGTTTCCATTTGATATTTTAAAGTTGCCCCTCGCCCCGCCCACTGGGTGGTGGGTGGGGAGGTCATTTTAGGTATCAGTAGATAGTTTTTTGAAAACTTTTTGATACGTATTTTTTTATTTTTCGATTTGATGCAAACTGTTCGAGATTTTTCACCGTTCCCATACTTTTCTAACACCCGGTACATATATCTACAAACACATAAAATATACATCATGCACGGCACTGCAATATGTACGCAGTGCGAATTAAAGGTAAAGTAACTATTTTGCATTAAATAGCTGTCCACGTAAGTTAGCCTTTTCCGTGGCGTACGGCTGTGATTCGTTACGTGCAGTAATGGGTGGCCGGCAATTTTCTTGCTGCCGGGTAATGGAGGCTAGGTTTGAAGTGGTCAGAGCCAGGAGTTGCGCTAATTGTTCATAGCTGGGTAGTCCCAAGCTCGGTTGGGGTTGGTCCGTTATGGCGGCAGAGGGGACTGGGATCGTTCCAGTCGTTTGGTTTTGGGGCACTATTTGTCTTTGGGGCGTAGCACTAGGTCTTGCCGTCTGGTACGGCGGGGTGACGTGGTAGGCGCCGGCCGACGAGGTAGGCGTGACGAAGTACTGTGCGTTGGGCGGCGTGCTTGGACTTGGGCTGGTTGCTGTTGGTGGTACCATGCAGTGAGGGGTGGCCAGCTGGCGGCGAGGTGTCAGCGAGGCGTCGCTGAAGAGTTGGGGCCAGTCGGGTGTGGCAGCAATGGTGTACTGACCGCTGGGCAGCCCTGAGCCAGAGTGGGAGGCTTCCCCATGTGTGGAAGCGAATCCAGCGAAGCGGCGATCTCCCAGCGTCGAGGAATCGTCGTTGGCCCGGGATGCTGTTGGGTCCACCATACAGCGAGGGGGCATCACCATATCATCATCACCGCCCAATCTCTGTTCCATCGCCGAGTTTCCATGCCACGATGCTGCGTTGCGCTCCATGCAGTAGGGGGGCATCGCCTGAGAATCGTTGCTACTCCATTCCATATTTGTTGCCTGGGCTTCGTGCCAGGTGGCTGCGCTGCGTGCCATGCAGCGAGGGGGCACCGTCGTGATGACGTCATGCGTGACCCCAGTGTCGTGTCCTATGTTGGTGGCGAGTCCTGCCTCGCTATGCCTAGGCGCGGAGACCGGCGACGCACAGTAGTGGGGCGCCGTCGTCGCGACGCCATGCGTAGCACTTGTGCCTGTGGAGAAATCAGAGGACATGCTTACCTCGCCGGGCCGGGTTGCTGTGTTGCTTGCTGTGCAGTGTGGGGCCACCGTCGTGGAGACGTCGGGCGTGACCCCCGTACCCCTTGTCAGGGCGTCGTGTTGGCGGAGCACTTCGTGGTCAGATGCTGTGAGGGGCGTCGTGCAGTGAGGGGGGGCCGACGTGGAGACGTCGCTCTCGACCCCAGTGCCTACTGCCTTGCCACTCCGGGTATGCATTGCCACTTGACACTCAACACAATAAAACTCAATTAAAACACACTGTCTGGTTACAACACAAGAGGAAGGGATAACCTCATCAGCATTGGCGTTGACGTCTGTGCTCAAATGACTTCTGTTTCGGCAGAAGACTATTAGTTGCTGAAGGCTGGAACATCACTACTTGAAGGATCGATCACTACTTACTTGCTGAGAAAAAGTGTTTTCTTATATAGACTTTCTTTGTGCTCAAATGACTTCTGCTTCGGCAGAAGACTATTCTTTGTGCTCAAATGACTTCTGTTTCGGCAGAAGACTAAAACATGAGCACAGCGCGCTAGACAAGTCATAACTTGTTCGCGACGCCGACGCCGATGACACCACCCCCCTTTTTTGTGACTTTATTGAACATTAATAAAGGCATACAGGTTATGTTTCAGTTCAATAATTTCAATTATATAATGTAAGAGTGAGTGGATACAATATTTTCAAAACTATAAACTAAGAGTAAGTGTTAAGATATTTCAACAACTAAGATATTTTAACATATATAGACTAAGATTAAGTGTGGTAAGATATTTTATATAAGTAACTAATAATAGGTCCATTAAGATATTTTAGGTAAAACAAGATATTTAAAATTAAAGTATTTTATGTGACAAATCATAAATGTATTCTAGTTTGAACAAAGTTTTCGCCCTGTGGCGTTGAATTATTTACAATGGTATATTATCGCACGTTTCGTTTTTCTGGACGTCGTCTCCGCGACGCCCGGGGCTGCCTGATCCTGTTGTGAATTGGGGGCTGCTAAGTCCTGCTGTGCTGCGTGCTACGGCAGCGGGATTCTGGAGCGAACCTATGAGGCTGCAACGTCCTGCTGTGTTGCTTGCTAAGGCAACGGGAGACTGGAGCGGTTTATTGAGGCTGCAACGTCCTGCTGTACTGCGGGCTAAGGCAGTGAGATACTGGAGCACCTCGTGGGGGCTGCTAGGTCCTGCTGTGCTACGTGCTAAGGTAGCGGGATCCTGGAGCGGTGCGCCGGAGCCGGCTGAGCTCGGGCTGGCGTTCGAGTTGACGAATACTCGTGTCCGGACTGGGACAGGCATCTGGCTGGCGGATGGCTGCTGTCGGTCGTGGCCAGGCGTGGTCACGGCCTTCGCCCAGAACGGCATCGGGAACAGTATGGGCGTCGTGTCGAGCGGCTGCTCTTGTCTTGACGTAGAAGGCCCAGGGTCTGCTGGCGGCGGCGGTGCGGCTGACAGCGCCGGGGACTTCTCATTCTTGTTTGTTTGTTTCCTCTTGGCTGAGGTGGATGGGCCAGGCACGACTGGGGGCAGTCGGCGGGCTGGAAATTTTGGTTTAGCGGCGGCTGTGGTGCTATGTCCACGTAGATAGTCGCCATGTCCACGGAAGTAGGTACCAGGTCCACGGATGTAGACTTGTGCGTTGGCATCTGGCTTTGGGGCAGCGGGCACTACTGATCCTGTGATAGTAGGCGTGACTGGCTTCTGGGCAACGGGCGCTACTGGTCCTGTGACAGTAGGCGTGGTTGGCTGTTGGGCAGCGGGCACTACTGATCCTGTGATAGTAGGCGTGACTGGCTTCTGGGCAACGGGCACTACTGGTCCTGTGACAGTAGACGTGGTTGGCTGTTGGGCAGCGGGCACTACTGATCCTGTGATAGTAGGCGTGACTGGCTTCTGGGCAACGGGCGCTACTGGTCCTGTGACAGTAGGCGTGGTTGGCTGTTGGGCAGCGGGCACTACTGATCCTGTGATAGTAGGAGCTGCGAGCCTTGGTGGGGCTGGATCGCCTGGATCCTCGGGATCGTCATCATCGGTATCGTTATCTTCGGTATCGTCATCTTCGGTATCGTCATCATCGGTATTGTCATCATCGGTATTGTCATCTTCGGGATCGTTATCTTCGGTATCGTCATCATCGATGTCGGTGGTCTGTTGCAGAGATTGTCTGGGTAGGTCAGTCTGGCTGGACTGAATCCTGGGAGGCGGCTCGGGGCCTGGCAGGCCGAGTGGAGGTGACCTCGGGGGAGATGGCTTCGTGCTGACATCTCGGATACGAGTTGGCGGGAATACCTTGTCGAGGAATACAGAGGCTATTAGTGGGGCAGTGGTTGGCAATACTGACCTTTTATCCTTCCGGGGAAGTCCAGCGTCCTGCTGCTCCGGGAAGGCGTCCATACTCGCTACTTCCTTGGGTTCCTGTTCACCTGGCTGAGGCTGAGGAATGAGCGTGGTTGACTGGTCCGAGCTGAGGGAGGTAGCATCTTGCGTCACGGTGTTGACTGGGGACCGCCTGTCCGGGCGGCCCGGGCAAAGGAAAGCAAAGGCGGCGGCTCTGTTGCTTTGTTGCCGTGGTGTCAACGGGCGTGGTCGATGCGTGTCCTGCTCCTGCGTGGCTGTAGCTTCGTCAATCTCATTCTTCTTGGTCGGTGGTGGAGACACCAAGGTTGTGGCTTGTTGCTGGGCTTGTAGTTGCAGCACTGCGTCCTCTGTCTTGGTTCGTAATTCTAGGCTGTTAATTTCCAGCGGTGGGGCCGGGCGCCCTAGTTCTGCCCGACCCATTGGGAGTTTCCCGATGGCGGTGCATTGCGGGGTTCTTGCCGTGTGGTTGGCTGACTTCGTTGCTGTGGTGGCGCCGTGGATGTCTGTCCTGGGCCTGGGTTACTGGTTGGACCTACTTGTTGGCTAGGGTTGTTTAAGTTGGTGCCATGCCCTCGGAAGTTGTTTCCCCCTGTCTGGACATTTTGTTGGCGGAAGTTAGGGTTTCCCTGTTGGTTGGAGTCGTGTCCACGGAAATTGGGGTTGGCTCGCTGGTTGGAGTCATGTCCGCGGAAATTGGAGTTGCCTTGCTGGGGCTCTGACTGAGTTTGGTTGGTGGGGCAGTCTCGGTGATAGTGAAATCCCGGGCACTTGCGGCACTTTGGTAGACTATTGGTAGTATTACTCGCAGGCGGGATGGTGGCTGGCCTCGGCAGCGGTCGGAGTTGCCTCTGAAATTCCCTGTAGTCACCCTCGGCGTTTTCAGCCACTCGGCTCAAGCTTTCCATCGTGGCCACTGGGACATTTCTAGTTGCGAATCTTAGTTCCGGTCGCAGGAGCTCGCGCACCTCCATAACCATCTCTTCTTCCGGCGTATACCGTTCTACCCTCAGCCAGAGTCCAATTTTGCGTTGTATAAAAACGGCGGCGGGTTCGTCGTCTTTCTGTCTCTCACCGTGTAACCTGGAGCGTAGCTTCCCCAGGGTGGCAGTGTCGTTGAACTGCCGCAAGAGCTTTTCCTTTAAGAACTCATATGTGATGTTGTGGGACTTCCACATCTCCAGGGTGCGTCTGGCTTGACCCTCGAGCTGTTCAATGGCTACTCTCACTTTATCTCGACCGTGGATGTCTTCATGGAGCATCGCCTCCTCGAGCTCATCCAGGAAGTTGACTGGATCCTCCCATTCCAGGCCTGAGTAAGTGGGCAGCGCTCTCGTTCTTCTTGTGGGCATCCTGTGATGACCTTGTATTGCGTGTATTGCGGCTTGAACGCTTCCCTCCATTAGTCTTGTCATGCTCTCTGCTAGGTTTTGTGTTGGGCGCCACTGGGGGTCCATTTCCCCAGAATCTGTGTAGTCGGGTCGTCGTGGATCCTCTTCCCTCCGGAAAGATCTGGCCTTACGCTGTTGGTCGCCATGTCCACGTAAGTTAGCCTTTTCCGTGGCGTACGGCTGTGATTCGTTACGTGCAGTAATGGGTGGCCGGCAATTTTCTTGCTGCCGGGTAATGGAGGCTAGGTTTGAAGTGGTCAGAGCCAGGAGTTGCGCTAATTGTTCATAGCTGGGTAGTCCCAAGCTCGGTTGGGGTTGGTCCGTTATGGCGGCAGAGGGGACTGGGATCGTTCCAGTCGTTTGGTTTTGGGGCACTATTTGTCTTTGGGGCGTAGCACTAGGTCTTGCCGTCTGGTACGGCGGGGTGACGTGGTAGGCGCCGGCCGACGAGGTAGGCGTGACGAAGTACTGTGCGTTGGGCGGCGTGCTTGGACTTGGGCTGGTTGCTGTTGGTGGTACCATGCAGTGAGGGGTGGCCAGCTGGCGGCGAGGTGTCAGCGAGGCGTCGCTGAAGAGTTGGGGCCAGTCGGGTGTGGCAGCAATGGTGTACTGACCGCTGGGCAGCCCTGAGCCAGAGTGGGAGGCTTCCCCATGTGTGGAAGCGAATCCAGCGAAGCGGCGATCTCCCAGCGTCGAGGAATCGTCGTTGGCCCGGGATGCTGTTGGGTCCACCATACAGCGAGGGGGCATCACCATATCATCATCACCGCCCAATCTCTGTTCCATCGCCGAGTTTCCATGCCACGATGCTGCGTTGCGCTCCATGCAGTAGGGGGGCATCGCCTGAGAATCGTTGCTACTCCATTCCATATTTGTTGCCTGGGCTTCGTGCCAGGTGGCTGCGCTGCGTGCCATGCAGCGAGGGGGCACCGTCGTGATGACGTCATGCGTGACCCCAGTGTCGTGTCCTATGTTGGTGGCGAGTCCTGCCTCGCTATGCCTAGGCGCGGAGACCGGCGACGCACAGTAGTGGGGCGCCGTCGTCGCGACGCCATGCGTAGCACTTGTGCCTGTGGAGAAATCAGAGGACATGCTTACCTCGCCGGGCCGGGTTGCTGTGTTGCTTGCTGTGCAGTGTGGGGCCACCGTCGTGGAGACGTCGGGCGTGACCCCCGTACCCCTTGTCAGGGCGTCGTGTTGGCGGAGCACTTCGTGGTCAGATGCTGTGAGGGGCGTCGTGCAGTGAGGGGGGGCCGACGTGGAGACGTCGCTCTCGACCCCAGTGCCTACTGCCTTGCCACTCCGGGTATGCATTGCCACTTGACACTCAACACAATAAAACTCAATTAAAACACACTGTCTGGTTACAACACAAGAGGAAGGGATAACCTCATCAGCATTGGCGTTGACGTCTGTGCTCAAATGACTTCTGTTTCGGCAGAAGACTATTAGTTGCTGAAGGCTGGAACATCACTACTTGAAGGATCGATCACTACTTACTTGCTGAGAAAAAGTGTTTTCTTATATAGACTTTCTTTGTGCTCAAATGACTTCTGCTTCGGCAGAAGACTATTCTTTGTGCTCAAATGACTTCTGTTTCGGCAGAAGACTAAAACATGAGCACAGCGCGCTAGACAAGTCATAACTTGTTCGCGACGCCGACGCCGATGACATAGCATACAAGACAAAAGGAATTGTATTCCTGTACGGTATAAAAACAATTGGAGATAAGAAACCCTTTTAACTGAGCATTAAATTTATTTATATTAGTTAAATTTCCCGCCCAACAAGATTATTGGCTTTATTAAAAAGCTGAATCTGTTGGGTGAACTATAACTAGGAGTCAGCCACAATAGAACTAGATACCTAGTCGCAGTGGAGAATCTGATAAGCCCATTCACACATTAACCTAACCTAACCTAATCTAAATTATGCGTAACCAGTTTTGCAATATAACAATATTATAAAATAAAAATATGTAAAATTAATGAATTAATAACTTCTTTATTTAATTATCGGTTCTGTTCAAAGACAATAAATAGGTCTCTTCCTCTAGCTAACACTAATTTACTGTTCAAATTTCAATATATTCGGAATTTTCCTTCTTAAGTTCGTGCTTACAAACGGGCGGACGGACATTTCACGGATCATCAGTACTCTGATCAAACAATATACTGCAATATAATGCAATATACTCTTCGTTTTTGCAAAGAGTATAATATACATACAGATACACTTATCTTTAACTCACGCACGTGTGCTGCTTTTTAAATATGCAAAATTGATGCTGTTAATTATTTACAATGTACTCGCACATTATTGGACATTTCCTTTTTTAAAATATACGTATGCAGTATGTATTAAACTTTAGAAATGATTGAATGGGTTACGTCGCTAACATTAAGAGCGCTCTCAGGATTACCAGAGTCAATGTCCAGCTTCCAACTGCAGAAATTAGGGTAAGTCATTGACCATACCATTCTTGTTCCGTATTGACTACTGTCTTAAAACGTAAGATTTGTTTATACCTCCCTAGGTTCTAATTAACATATTTTGTTACATGCAAGAAGAAATATTATTTGATGCATTAACTTCTTAGATCGGTAGCAGCGTGAAACAAATGAAAGAATATATTCATAAAACATTTCATAATATAACTTCCTTTTGATAAATCTTTGATTTACATAGCAAAGTAATAATCTTATAGGGCAACCTGAAAATTGTAGCGAATCAATCATTTTGTACATAGTTTCATTTTGTATCGGTTACCAGACAACAGATGCGATATGAAATATTTCCTGGTCGGGCCACTGTAAACTGATGGGTCGTACTCCTTACTTCTTGTGGTTTCTCAATAACTGCGAACTCATTAGCCGACGTTTTCCGATCCCGAGCCATAAACTCTCCGTCATTAGATATATATTTCATCAAGGTATTCTTCCGAATTTTCTGGTTATAAACGTTCAAAAGTCGGGTCTTTTTTGCCTGGGATAATTGCAATAGAGAAAGTGTAGCGGAATGCACAGTGGGCCATGACACCCAAAATCCTGGGCAAAAGTCTGAAACTTTTCAGATAATCTGAGGATGGGATAGTAGTCGCAGAAAAAATTACAGTAAAATAGGGTATATCAGAGGAGGTGGAATGTATTTTTATACAGATGGGTGCAATTTAATAAATATGTGACGAGAATAGCTGTAAATAGCTGTAAAAACACTTATAAAATCTAATCTACACAGATGTACTTAAATGGGATTAAAAAAAATAGAATTTTAGATAAAATTCGGTACCTCAATCATTAAATTTGTGATGGCAGTATTTAAAGTTATATTGAAAAGTTTTTAAACAACACGGGGGATATTCTTAAATGGGTAAGAAATTAAAACATACATTAAATTTACTTTTGTTAGAGTGTTCAAGTTATTCAAGAATACAATTAAACTTTCTAAAGAAAATACAATAAATAAAAACTACGAAGAAATCAGCAATCGTGGTCACTGTCATTCTGGGTTTTGTCAGAAGCTAGAAGTTGTTGGTTCAGATGCGCTTTGAATCAGTTCATTATAATATGTAACTTCTTCATCCGGAGGAGCTAAAAGTTGCAAAACTTCGCGACGGAAGGTGTCTCGACTTTTTTTGATTAACTTCGTTAAGCCCTTTATAACTGGGTACGAACTCACTAGAAACAGATTCAGATATTTCTTGTCTCTAGAGCTTCCTCCGACAGTTGTCCGATCGAGAGTATGGCATTTGATAAAATCTTAAATGCTTGAATTGTATAGTACAAAGAATATAAAATATGCACGAGGGTAGCAAGTGAAAGCAGCTAATTTTTTTTACAGAAAAAGCTGTATATTTGACAGACACTTTTAACACATATCTCGTGGCAGAACTAAGCTGATTAATTTTATAAGCCAACAGGAAATCTATTTTTTGAGAAGTTAACCCCAAGATATGGCAGTCAGAGATTTAATTCCGTAAAATTAAAAGTTTCCACCAGATCTTCTAAAGATATTAGCAAATATTACTTATATTTGCTAATGTTATCCGAATTTCTATACCCGTATTAGGCTGGTCCATATTATTGTACTTGAGGTTTATTTAGCTAAGAAATATTTAAAGTGAGATGAAGATGCCCTACACAAAGTTATAATCAATAATAGTGAAGTACCACGCTGAACGTCGTAACTTCGTCTGACTTATACCGGCTTATCTACCTGCCTATAAATTTTTCATTAACAGCCTATGGTTATCTCCTAAACTGAAAGTACTTTAAGTTCAATTTTATGGCTATTTGCAAAATCGATTGGCTAGGTTTCTCTGCATTCCGGTTCACTGTGTAATGCCGAGAATGTAGCAGAAGCTATTTCGCGAGTCATCAAAAAAAGTCATTTTTGTTTCAATTTCGCCGACAAAATGTCAATTTCCGTTTTTCCATAGAAACATTATGCAGCCCTCTAACCGATGTATTAATTTTGTTAAAAACGTTAAATATTTGATATTTTTGCGTGCTCGATGAAATTATTGATATTTAAATCGATGGTCCGCGGTAGCCCATACTGTTAAGCGGCGGCTTCCATTTCAGATTCCAAGCAGACTTCGAATTCTTTACCAGAGTACTTTTTTAAATTCCTCTTCAATTTTTTGGCAGGTATTTGTGATTCTAAAATTACCTCGCATTTATGTCTATGCAACTAACGTTTAAAAATTACAAAAATTTATCGCTTTGCCTCTTTTTTCGACAACGATTACTATAATACTTTTTAACTTCGTTTACATTTTCTGTAGACATTTTTTATTCTAAAACTACTTCGCGTTATTTCTACTCGACTAATGTTTAAGAATTATCAGATTTTTTAACATTTAGCCTGTTTCTTCGACGATAAATGTCGGCAGTTTGATTCTGACAATATTTTTCTAGGTAACGGATAATTTCGTAGCTATTTCCTATAAAATAATAACCAATATGTTGTAGAAAATGTATAGTATGGATCTCGCAGAGAATTGCTCATTATGCACTCGTACGAATTGCAGAACGAGCCGAGGCAAACTTTCATCCTCATGCAAAATAAGCATCATTTTGGGCTTGTTGCATAATCTGCTATAATTGGTGGATCATTTTGTTTTAATATTCCAATGATGAATTCGACTCGACGTAATGAAACTTAAATAAATCGTGTACGTAAACGTATTTGTTATACATAGACTCATTTTACCAACTAACGTCACTTATCATTGACTGTCAATCAATAACTTACGGATAACAAATTTATTTCAAACAGAATTATTAAATAGCAAATTTACTATACACTTTATTTTCAATTACCCTACAATTCTAGTTGAACACATTCCATCGTTAGATAATGCTCAATACATTTGTATAAAATGGACTAATCAGTTCAAGCAAATAATAATAGTCTTATAGTATTTCTATTGTCAATTTAAAACTTCAGTTCAAAGCGTTGCTACCAAGACAAATCATTACAAAGCCGGTTTGAACACCGTGCTTGAATATTACAAACGATACACATATACGAATATAGTTAACCAGATATGTTATGCGCTTACCTCAAACGAAAGTAGTCGATTGTTTAGCTGGCTCACCATTACAAGTCCGTTATCTGCTTTTGGTTCATTCTTAATATTGCCGGTAGCATAGCCGTAGGTTAGATGATATTTATTTACTTTTATTGAATCATTTATGGAGTTTATTAAACTAACATTATTTATTATAAATAAATAATGTATTATAAATAAATAATTTACATCATGCCTATAAATTAATATAAAATAGTAAAACAATATTTACAATAATTAAAAAGTGATTAAAAAAATTGTGGGTCGTCGCTTATGAAATCGCTGGTGATAGGATGTATGAATGTGTCGGACTTTTCTTATGATTTTGAAACTGACACTGGATAAACAATTCCTCATCAAGAAAGCTCAGAAAAAGATTTCACTATGACACTAACAGGATTTTTATGATTTACGTAATAGCTTTAAGTAGTTCTCAAGGCACTTAGTTATTGTTACTATTGTTGCCATTAATAAGAAGATAAGAAAATAATTCGAAACAACGCCTTGCCTGACTTTTCTATTCATGCGTTATTCTCTAGTTAATGTATAGCACGTCTGTCAGCCTCACGTCCTCTGTCGCGGTTACTTGTTACCGAAGCTATTTTCCATCAGCTCGTTGATGGCATCAGTTCAGCCGCTTAGAGAACGTTCACTTCACCTCTTTCTGTCTGTTTCTCCCTAAAATATCAACCATTCTAAATATAGAATGGTTGACAATAGTCAATAGTCATCTCCCGGATGATGAAGATAAGAAACAAAATGATTCCAAAGAATACGATGCTGTAAGAGAAATTCGGGGCAAATGTCTCCAGACTCTCATCTCGAAAGCATTAATAAGTCATCCGTCTGCTTCCCTCAGGATCCGTATCTCATAGGGATAAAGAAAAATCAAGAAAATCAGGGCGTTAGCACATCTGATCTTTCTGCATTTCATGATATTTCTATCCATCAAATTTTGTTCAACTGGCAAGTCGCCAACCGTACCATCTGTATTCTTCACCAGATCTCATATTGGCAGTTGCCAGTATTCTCCATAAGGGATCCAAAATATACCATCTCAAAATCACATATCCTTAACGTGCCTCGGTGGCTATCATTTACTTCATTTACAATCACATCCTTCGTTTTGTTGTAATTTACATATAAACCATAATCAAAGCTTATTGTCTGAAGCATGTCCAGCTGTATGAGCTCATTCTCGCTTGCTGCAAGGTGGCATCATCTGCAAATCCCAAGAAATCTTGTTCCCACGTATACTACTCTACTTTACAAGTAGTCTTTCAGCACATGTTATATAATGTGTTCACTATAGATGATAAATATGATTGACGATGGACAGCTGTATCTAAAGCCTTTTCCAACTTTACATCTGTCGAAGTTAGTGCTGCCTACTTTTACCAGAGCCGAGTCTACTTCATACAGTCCATGAATAATAACGACCAGATGTTTGAGTGTCCTCATCTCTAACTGACAACAGGACCACAATCTCGAACCTTTAATTCTGAAACGAGAAGTGAAGGCAGTCAACCATGAACTAGAAAAGCTGCAAGTATCGATAATATTTGGCATATTTGGACGAGGTGCATAGGTTACTTGGTGAAGTTGGAGTCTCACTCCAACTTCGTTCCAAAAACATACTAAAAAATATGGGAGACAGGAGACTGGGCCGATAATTGAAGAACCTCCATCTTCGTATCACGATGTAAGTGACAGATGTCTGTGGTAACTACAGGTTGTTGGCGTTAATATCACAAGCCGTTAAAATAGGGCTTTATTATCTTCCAAATTCTTCCTTAGCAAACAGGCTTTGTTAAAGGATACGGTATTACAAAGCAAACATAATAATTATGTCATAAAATATTATATGTTGTAGAATTGTAGTTCTTATCCAAATACTATATCACAATTAAAATATGGAAATCTCTTTTATGAAAAGCTGCTATTAGTTAGTTACAATGTATTGGATTACCAATATATTCATTAAATATACATGTTCCATTATATCCTGGTAATTATGGTCGTGTAATTGTATCAACTAACCTTAGCACAGCAATATTTTATACAGGTATAAAATAAATTTTAAGTGCAAAATAACTTCCTTGTACATATTTGTTAAGCAAATTTATTGTCACTTACTGTACTTGCCGTGTTTGTGAAATCACCAAGATTTACTGTCGGCCTTAAAGTCGGTGCCATTTTCGGTAAATGCATACAACATTTGTATGTCAATATATTTATATTGAAGGCATTTCAATAAAATCGTGTAGCAATTTGTCAGAATAACAGCTCTGGTAATTCCATTCGAAATTTGATACTATAATAATAAGTTCGTGGATATGAATACAGTATGTAGTTAATATTTTTAATAATGCGTTTATTAAATGCGTTCGCAAGCATTTCCGCTGCGATATAATCAAGAACAAGTACTTTAGGTATAAAGTACTTTATACCTAAGTACTTTATACCTAAATTACTTGTTCATTAATTATTACCATACTTAATGTTTCAGAATGATAGTGGGTAAACCACGAGTATAGGATAATGATTCGTAAGGGTCTAATTTGAGTAAAAATAACCGCTTTATGTAAACATGATAACTTCTGTTAGTGAAATTTTGTATTTCTTCTTTCTAGCAGAAATATTTTCATTTTCCGGAAACTAGAAAGATATTAAATTTTGCAAATGGTTCCTTTTAATTCGTCGTGGGGAGGGGGAGATTCACTGGTAATTGACTCTGGATAAATTCTAGAAGCATTGCTATTAAGCTTTGCCATTAAGCAACTTCATGATCACGATACCGGATAATATGCTATTAATGAATAACATGTAGGGTGGATACCTAAAACGAGGTAATACTTGAAGTAATGAGTAATGAAAAATAATATGTTATAATAGGATGGCCCCGCAAAGGAACAAAAAAGAAAAATCGACGGGGTAAAATGGTATTTGATATGTAACCAAGGATGAAAATGGAATACACTTTTAGTTGAAAAAATATATCGATTTGGGACAAATCGGATCAGTTTGTGTTCAACTGAGCACACAGAAAGCAGGGACTTTTATAGTGTTTGTTTGATAATTATTGGTACCTCTGGACATAGATTGAGTTCATCAGAGCTAGATGGATAATGATTTGTATGCCACTACTGTCTGTGATGTTTCATAGATTTTTTCAATGTTTATTGTTATCTCAACAAATAGTAAATAAAATAGATCAACTGGTATCAAATCGAATCACTTTGTTCCACTATTTTCTATAGTGCCGCGTTGACAATTTTTGGCACGTCTGCATATAGATCGATTAATTAAGTCCACTAAGGTTAGATCGGGTTAATAAGGTTCATTGAAATCAGATTAGGCCAGTGGTAAAGCTGGAGGTCCTATTAATACAATTTCTCACTATGTCAGGTAAGGATATTGAATCTGTAATGTGAGCAGGTTAAGCGTATCGTGGTCAAACCAGAGAATTCGGAACAAGAAGAAAATTTTGTTTCCAACCTTTTCTTTTTGTTATGGAGAAGACAGTTTTCTGTGAGACTAGTACTATTATGAGGGATGATGTTGAAATAAAGGTGTTACATCAAGGGGGCATCAGAGCATAATCCTCAATAATACGTCCTAAAATCATAGTTCCCAAGAATGTTTTGTAGTAATTAAACGGTTACTTTGCGACCTCAGCTATTAAACACATTTAATTAATTAGATTCTTGTGTTTTGATATTAGTAGTTTAAACAATAAAAACGAAAAGCTGTTGGCTGTGTATTTAACCTCATGGCACCTCATAAAGTGAATTAAGCCGTATTCAAACAAAACGGTATTCAATTAGATATTCGCAATAGACCACGCCCGCGCCCGTCTGAAATTTCTACTAGTTTTATTACTGCATGGAATCAGTTCTATTCCTTTGCCTAGGTAAGATTTCCTATTGGTTCTTCCTTTAATTGCCACAACGTTAATCATGCATACGGTAAATAGATCTATTACCGTATGTGAATATTTCGTATTTTTTTAAATAATGATATTCACAACACGCAGGGACTGTTAGTCGCTTTTTCTTACAGCAATACACCATGTAATGACTAATGACTATTCTAATCATATTATAAAAAGTGGTAACAGAAACTGTCATCACTGTATGTATCGTACGTATATCTTGTATTCATCTCTAATCTTTTTTTACTGATTAAAACAATTGTTCAACATTTTTTTTGTGTACGTGCACATCTTTTTATATAATTAATGTTTAATGTTTTTCATGTTTTTTATGACTTCCCACATCAAGCTTTTTCCACCAGAATCAACCTTAATTCAATACTTAATATTTATTTAATGTACACTTATAAAAAAAAGCAATAGAATAGAATAGAATAGAATTTTTTAACCTTCAATATTGTCAAAAGTTACAAAAAATGGTTCCGTCAAAATCACACAAGCTCCGGTATAATTCAGAATATAATATATAAATATATAATGATAATACAAATTTTATATAAATATAAAACATAAAAAAGTAAAAGTATACCATTATAAACATTCATAGAAAAGTAGAAAAGAAAATAGAAAGCAATTTTTTTGACCGCTAAAAGCTTTTGTAAAAACAGAAGAAAAAGGTTTCGTCGATTTACATAAAGACATTAAATAAACTACAAACTGGAAAGTAGTGACTAACAAAAAAAAGAAAAAGAGAAAAAAATCAATTTGTATAAATAACAAATATGCACACATAAAATATAATACACTGAACTGAACTTGTGGTAGGTACCTTGTGAAACATCTTGAAAATAATTGTTAATAAATTAAACACTGCTTTTAGATGAATCAATCAATATATTATAAATACTCTACATATGTTTCGGCTTATTAGTCCTTTATCAAGAGTATTACATACATTCACTATGTAATACTCTTGATAAAGGCCTAATAAGCCGAAACATATGTAGAGTATTTATAATATATTGATTGATTCATCTAAAAGCAGTGTTTAATTTATTAACAATTATCATAAAATATAAATAAAAAATTAACCTAGGGACTAAATTCTGTTTTATAAACCAATTATACATAATTTCTTATTAAACAGAATTCTTCACAAGAATAGAAACAATGTTCTAGTAGGTAGTTTTTCAATCCTGTCTTAAATAATTTGTACGAATGTAATAATTTGATCTTATTTGGTAACATATTAAATAGACAGGCACTAGCGCAGTATGGAGATTTTTTTAACTTACTTTGCTTGTAATTATTGATGTGTATATCATTAATATTGCGAGTTACGTGATTATGTGCTGCTCTATTGAGGCTAAATTTGTCGATATTATTATAAACAAAGCAGAGTAATTTAAATATGTATATACACGGTATATGTCATAATTTTTTTATTTTTAAATATTTGTCGACAAAAATGTCTATAAGGTAAATTAAATATGATTCTAATTATTCTTTTTTGCATAACGAATACTCTATTCACCTCCACTGCCTGCCCCTGATGATAATAATTATAGCTAAGAGTTGTATAAATCAGAGAATAATATGATGCAACTAAACCACCCTTAATGTTTAACATAGCAAACGTACTTTTAGCTAGTTTTGAGCAGACACTATCTATATGACTGGAGAAGCCAAGTGTTGATTTTATGATAGTTCCCAAGAACTTCGTTTCAGTGCTTGTTTCTACATGACTAATGTTTGGAATGGATTTTGGTACTGAAACAGAAAAATACACGAACACAGCCTTATCTTTATTGACAATAAGTGAATTTTGATCACACCATTCCTTAAATTTATTAAATATTAAATATGCTTTGGACCCTAACTCCTGGATACTATTAGCATTTATGACCACAGACGTATCATGCATACATGAAGATATCTCCATCCGTTATAAATGAAGGAAGATCATTAATGAATAATAAAAAGCAGAGGGCCATTATTGAGCTCTGTCCAACTCCAACGTCCATGTCGTATGTGTCGGAAGTAACAGAATCTATAGATACCTACTAATATTTTCCTGTTGTCTAGATACGATAGTATCCCATTTAATATGTTCTCCCTTACTCCTAAAGAGGACAATTTTACTTTTAAAAAATTTGAGTTCACACAAAAGTAAAAAGCAGAAGTTAGGTGAAAAAACATTCCAGCAACTTTTTTGCAATTGTCAAGATAATTACATATTTTTTTTAATTAATTCGAGACTGGCCAGTTCCGTTGATTTGTCAGATCTATACCCATACTGGCAGTTAGTGAATAGTTCATTTCTCTCTAAGTAATTGTATAGTCGTTTGGCTACTGACTTTTCTGAAATTTTGGAAATGTAACTTAGAATTATTATTGGTCTGTAATTTTCTAATAAGTTGTGATCATCTTTTTTATATAAAGGAACTAACTTGCCTAATTTTAAGACGTTAGGAAATTGTCCAAATTCGAAAGACTTATTGATTAATATTGCGATTGTAGTAGCTATGGTATATATAATACGTACATCTAACAAGTTTTGAATGATCAAGAAAGTCGGTCATTATTATTATTATTATTAGATATTGCATCCATAGATGGAGAGGTGGACCATCCAAAATCCGAGTTCATTTCGTAAAGGATGAAACTTTTAGAAAAATAGTGTGTTTATCAAGACAATAGTCACTCGTCACGACTACCTTACGAAAACTCATCTGACCACGGGGGGAACCTCACTTTCGTTACTAATTTTAATATCATTACTGACCTCAGAAAGTTCTAAAATTTATATCAAATTATAGTAGATCGGAGAGACCTACCTATTGGCAACCCATCTTTTATTTGTTTTTATATAGTTACCACCCTCCTCAAGATAAAATACAAAACTAGCATCAAATTAAAGCTGAAGCCCTTCACTAACAGAAAAAAATAAGTTGCCTTCTCTTACATTTACCACAAAACCTGGCAACCTACTTATTATATTGTCAAATTGAAGAAAGATTTGAAATACGTCCAAGGTATGTTTGATACAACTTTCCATAAGTTATATGAAATTCAGTGGCAAAATACCCAATAAAAAGTAAGAAAATCAGTATACTCATATACCAAATTGTTTAGTAAAATAAGGTGTTTAGGAAATAAAATCCACCGTTATGCGTTAGAAAGAAATGCGTCTCCCCCTCCAGTTACTTTTTGAGTAATTATTATGATTTTCAACAAAATGCCAATATTAAGCTATGTTTTCTCTGCGGAAGAAATCACCTTTGCTTTTAATAATGAAGTTTTTGAGAAGGATCCTCAAATGAAGAATTTTCGAAAATACATTTTTTCTAATATGAGATATCGAATATACCCAAACTGTGAGTGTTACTGCTTGTCATGCAGAATGTTATCATTTATTGCGCTGAAGATACATATAAGGAAGAATTCGAATCAGCGCTCTGACATATAAATGTAACTGTTTCATTTTCTTTAAAAAAATATGCCGTGCAGACTTTTACTTTGTTTTTCTTTTTATAATATTCCGTCAACACGCAGTACAATACTGCAGCGAGAGTTTAGGGGGAACGCATCCCTTTCTATCTCTTTCTAATATACAATACAGTATTGCAGCGACGAGTGAAACTATATTTTCTAAAAGTTTCGTCTTTTGATAAATGAACTCCACTTTTACAGGATCGTGGTCTCAGAGTAAAAAAAAATGCTAGGAAGAAGCTAAACAACATCCCATATCAATAGGAAATAACCATGAATAGAATATAGTTTTTTTTTATTTGCTAGCAGTTGTTCACGTTACGTAAAATAATTACAAAATACAAGAAATATTACTTTCAAACGTTTTTAGTAAATATAAATTTTGTTCTGATTAATGTATTATAATTATATTATGTATATTTCAAATACATAGTCCTGTACTATCATCTGGCCATCGGCCTTATATTTTAGAGGTACGCCTGTGAATCATTAAAAAAATAAATGATAGGAGCATCGCTCAGTTCAATACCACAGACCTTAACTCATTCAAGACAAGCAAGACAGAATATAATATTTTCATCATTTGTCAAGTTTCTATGATGTGAGAGAAGCCACAAAATTAAGCCATCATTTCTGATAGCAGCACAGTGGCTTGAGGTCATAAAAATAAATAATGGGTCTTTTTTGTCTGCCATATGAGTCACAGAAACGTATTCAAGGAATGCCATGTGGTAGGTTGGACCTGGGGTATATGAGCTCCCATAATAGTATCTTAAACCTTTGCCCGAGCGCTATTATACAGGTATGTGCCACCCTTAATTGAAAATAAAAAAGGATAATGCTTATATGCTTTTGTGATGGGTATCATTAAGCTTTTTTATTGGAGTTTAAGTCTTTATAAAGATGAAATAATATGAATTCGATTTGTAGGCTGGGCTAGAATCCCTGAGGTTAATCCAAGATTATTATCAAAAGTTGACTGTTGATAAATATTTAGTAAATCATAATTTGATTTCCATACGTCTAGTTTCAGAAATACGCAGAAAGTATAAAATGTTTGTTTATTTTTATAACTTATAAGTATAGTATATAATGGAATAATTTATATCAACAATAAAAACAAGTTAATGATTATAGTATTGTTCATATATAAAGAATTTAGATTATCTGAAAATCTGAAAAATGTTTTCAGCCAATCGGAGAAATTTCAATTTTACTTTTAATTTCATGCATTGCAACTTTTCCTCTTCTTGTCATATATTAAAATGATATTTAAGTCCTACATTATATCATATCCCTGTTTGACCCACATTTTAAATAATACGTAGGAAAATATATTAAACTATATTAATCTATAAATTTTAAAACAAAAATCATAATAATTGGACAAGTAACATCACAACATAACGTAATAAGAAATACAATAGTATTTACATGTCTTAATGAAGATAAGTAATAATTCATAATAAAAAGTAAACGCAGATAACTAGCACAGGAAATGAATATCACAGGCAAATATATACATAAAACATACAAGTAAATACAACTCGATCTATTTAGGAAGGCGTCAACGCTATAGAAAGGACCATCTGTAGCATATTTTTTACTTCTAATTTATAAGAATTAAAATTGCTAAAATATTTTTATTCTGGTGGTAAGGAATTATATAATTTAATACACCGGTAGAACAGTGATTTCTCAAATATTGTACAATTATGTGATGGTATTAGGATTACTACTTCTCGTGATATAATTGTGCCGGGTCGATAATTCATCAAAAAGGTGTACTTTTTTTCTAATTCTTTGGTACTTCCTGCCACATGTATGTTTTCTTTTTAACCGGTGCTCGAGGAATCTACAAAATATCACAATTAACCAGTATGTTACTGGGAAATAACCTCTACGCCTGTGACGTTTACGTCAAAGGATCAGTTATAGGTTGCTTTTTTAACAAATAAGTATAAAAACTTGAAACTAAATATTTCGCCGACGTTTCGGAAATCTAATCTATTTCCTTTTTCAAGGCTTTTTTTAAATTTTTTTGCTGTGTATGATAAATACACTTTTCGGATAATCCGCATACATAAGGAATTAACACTGTGTGACGTTTTTCAGGTTTTTATTGTACCTGAATGTTATTTTCAATATTTATGAAAGTTTTATCGACAAAACCCTCATTCTATTGATTATTTATAAGAACTTCTTTTATAAACCGCTTCTCATTGTTTACTATTTCATCTTTAGAAGAAATTATTTTGGCCCCATCATACAAACATTTTATAACACCCTTCTTAACGTGCATTACTGATTTGAGTTGAAAAAAAAGCCACCTCTAACTGATCCTTTGACGTAAACGTCACAAGCGTAGAGGTTATTTCTCACTAACATACTGGTTAATTGTGATATTTTGTAGATTTCCCGAGCATCGGTTAAAAAGAAAAAGTCCCATAAAATTTAAAAAAAATTAAGATAATTCCACAAATAACATTTAGACAATGTGTAAGTAATTTGTTGGACTTAAAACTTTGTTTACAGCTGATCAGCCCATATGGGCGCATTAGTATCGAATACATTTCGGACATAGTTTTTTTTTTGCTGAAATCAGTTCAGGAGATACTACTGACTATGAAAATCTATGTTACCAGGCTGTAACTTGGTCCGATATTGTTTAAAACAATTTTGTTTATAACAAAAGGAAATATTAATTTTTTTCAATGAAACACTTATGAAATATTTTTTTACCGTTTTCCAACAAGAAACGTTCAATAACTTTTTTCGTAAAGTTGATATTTCCAATGTTATTAATTTTTAAAAATCGAAAACTCGAAAATTTCTCATTTTTTGACGCTCTAAAAGTATAATAAAAATGTTTTATTTTCAGTACATATTTTTTTATAATATCTTGCAAATACATTTTCAAACTTCCCCACTCCACTCCGTCGAGTTAGACTAGTTAAGTATAATTGTATTGAAACATATTCATTATAGGATTTTGCAAACAGCAAAAAAAATAACTATCTATGAGAACTAAAAGAAAAACTATGTATAAAAATATTAATGAAATCTCTTCATTCTTTCGATAACCTGAATTCTGGTTATGGTAGCAAATTAGAACCCTAAAATGAATTTGTCTAATTTCTTATTGGACTATTCTCATTGTAACACTAGAATCCACACAGTAACCTTTGAAACGTTTTTCGCCCCAGAAAGACATAAAGCTACTTATAAGTAAGCATAAATTGATTTAACGATATGCGTATTTTCAAATATGACAATATCAATTACATATTGCTATATTAATATTCTACGGCCAATTACAGTTGTTTATAACTACTGCATAATAATTTATGATTTACTTGTATAAACTGATCTTTCTTATAACCGCATGACATGTGAACAATGTAGTTACCTGTGGAGGTATGTTTAATTGGTACCATATGACATTGGATAAAGGTATAATGTGTATAATAAACTTATAACGAACGTATATTAAAACCCGTTGAAAAGATTCGATGTACAAACAACATATTTGATTTAACACAACTATTCAACAGACATATGTTTTCTATTATTATACCCATTTGACGAATGGCAGTTATGTTATAAATTACTTTTAATTTGCATTATTTCCAGTGACTACTTTTAGATTATTGCCATGTACGAAGAGGTCATATATATTGTATATATAATTACTTTCAATAATTACACACGAACAATGTGAACTGTTAACGATTAATTTAGCAACATTTACTCTGATAAAAGTATTACGTGTTAAATAAACTTTAAAATTTTACTCTTACATTTTACTCTTATTGGAGATGTGTGTCAATCAAAATGTGGAGCACTTTTTATAATTTCTTCTGTTGAATTATTAGAAGGAACCTCTATTTCTTTGAACTTATTGCTAAATAAATCTAAAATGGTTACAAATAACCATAGGGATGTATATACAAATAATTTTTGGCCACCCTCAATATAAGTGGAAATGATTCAAAAAGATGAAGCAGATGTTTCATCATTAGTATTTACATATTTTTTTGCTATCTCATAATTCTGACAGTAGTGATTCTTTCAATATTCATCTGCAGATTGCATTATTTCAACAAAAAAATGCATTACATCCAAGTGGTTTACTAGATAGTAAAAGTTTTAATGTGTCTTTTGCATTCTCAATCAATTTTAAATTTTGCATATAAATTGCATATAAATTTTTTTTTTACAAAAGTTATGAAAGAATTTTGAAAAATTAAAAAAATGTATTTTCTTAAATGTAAATGAGTCGAATCAGGGAGCAAAATATATGTGATGCAGGGCATTATGTCGATTATTAAAAAAATTAATATTTAATAAATTAAACCAATAGGGGATAGATAAAAAAAAATTATTTTGCAACATTTTTTTCTTCATGAACTGTTTGATGAAACACCACTATTTTTTTCTGTGACATGCTCATATCCTAAGTAATAACATATATTTTTTGGAATAAGATTGGAGAATTACTTCATAGTGTAAAAATATTAAAAATAAATTTTGAAAAATGAATAAAATTTGAATGAGCCAAATCCGGGAGCTAAAATATATGAGGTTCAGGGCGTTACTTCGATTATAGAAAAAAATGATATTCAATAAATTAAATGAACAGGTGGTAAAAAAAAATATTTTAATTTTGCAACAATTTTTTCTCTATGAACTAATTGATGGAACACCACTATTTTTTTCCTGTGATATGCTCATATCCTAAGTAACAGCATCTATTTTTTGGAGCAACATTGGAGGATTACTTCATAGCGTAATAAAATAAAAAATGCCAGCTTGAAAAAAACATGTTTACAAAAGTTATGAAAGAATTTTGAATAATAAAAAAAATGATTTTCTCAGATGTGAATAAACCAAATCCGGTAACTAAAATATATGTAGTCTAGGAGGCTATGTCGACTATAAAAACATTTAATACTGATGAATTAAATCAATAGGGAGTAAAAAAATATTTTAATTTTGCAACATTTTTTTCCCTATGAACTATTTGATGGAACACCACTATTTTTTTCTATGATATGCTTATGCCCTAAGTAACGACACATATTTTTTGGAATAAGATTGGAGGATTACTTCCAAACAAAAATAAAAAATAAATTTTGACTCCCTAATGTTTATGAAATTCCATTGGAATCAGGAACCAACATTAATTTTCAGTTTGTGACTGAATAAAATAAGCATCATTTGAAAAATGCATTTAATGAATAAAGGGTAAAAAAATTATTTTTGCAACTATTTTTTCTTCACGAACTATTTGAAGGAACACTACTATTCTCTTTTTGTAATATGCTCATATCCTAAGTAGCAACATAAATTCTTTGGAATATATTCTTGGGAATCAAGAACCAACATTAATTTTCAACTTGTGAATCAATGATATTTTAGCTCCCGGATACGGCTTATTCACATTTGAAAAAATCGGTAAATGTATTTACACAGAACTTCCCTCTTTATTTGTGCATGGCGGTCACTCTAAAAAATTATTAATTACGAAATGACATTGAGAATAATAATGGGAATATAGTTGTCACTATAATTACAAAGAAAACCTAATCACTTTTGGTCAAAAGAATATAGAGAGTGGTCATACGACAGCAAAAATTCAATACACAACAACAGGTGCCAAATATGGAAGGCTTGCGCAAATACCTTTACAAATGTCCACCATAGTTGAATTATATCTTGGGATAACCACCCTGTACATTTTTCAACAAAACTATGATAGGTGCATATGCCAAATATTATTGCCATCTGTCACATTTTCAGTTCCACATTCTCGTAGTGGAGTGGAAGTATAGTAGTGGTTAAAATATTTCTTTTTTTTAATAGGTTTAGAACGTTATGAAGCGTGTAAATTTTAAATTCGAGCAAACAGAATTTTTTCTCATGTATTCTAGTGGTAAGAACCTCTTCTATAGTAGTGGTAAGAATATTTTACAATTTTCTTTTAAATTAATTTTCTTTTAAATTCTTTTTGAAATAGGTTTAGAATGTCATGAAATGTAGAAATTTTAAATTTAAGCAACGACAAATTTTTTCCGTCATCTATTTTGTATTTTATAGTGAGCAAAAATTTGCAACTTTTTTTTTCAAAAGTTTTTTAAATAGACTAGAAACTATCATGAAACGTGGAAATTTCAAATTTGAACAAAAAAAAGTTTCCATCTATTTCAGAAGAACAAAATGTTTCAACATTTTTTCTCCTGAAATAGGCTTAAAATGTCATGAAACGTGGAAATTTTAAATTTGAGCAAAAAATAATTTTCCATCTTCTCTATAGTAGGTAGTAGTAAAATTTTTCCTTGAAATAGATTTAGAAGGCCATGAAACATGGAAATTTTAAATTTAAGCAAGTAAAAATGCTTTTTCCTTCTATTCTAGTGGTAAAAAATGTTTCCAATATGTTGGTAAAATGTTTTATCTGAAATAGGTCTAGAATGTCATAAAACGTTGAAATTGTAAGCTTGGGCAAAAAAATTGTTTTCATCTGTTCTATAGTTGTGGTAAAAGGATTTTTTTCAAAAAATTAAAAATTCATTTTTTTTTGTTTTAATAGATTTAGAGTGCCATGAAACGTGGACATCTTATTTTTAAACAAAAAAAAAAACAAAAAATCCGTCTCTCCTAGCGGTAAAAATTTTTTCAAAAATGTTGGTAAAAAAAATTCTATTTTTTTTTCTAAGATATGTGTAGAATGTCATGAAATGCGGAAATTTTAAATTTGAGCAAAGAAAATTTTGTTCACTATTTATTCCCTTTAGATGGTCCACCCTGTATATTTTTCAGTGAAAGTTTAACTATTTCTTCGCTGACAGCAGCGTCAGCTACCCATCAAATTTGACTGTTCTCCGTCAAGCAGTTTTTTAGTTAATACACCAACAGACAGACAGAATTGAAAAACCTATATTTTCGTAAACTACATGATCTGAAACGTGAAACGAATACAATACATTCGGTATACGAGGGAAGTAAAAATCAAATGTTTTCATTTTTCAAAATTTATTTCTTACACTATGAAGTAGTCCTCCAATCTTATTTTAAAAAATATGTGTTAATACTTAGGATATGACCATATCACAGAAAAAGAAATAGTGGTGTTCCGTCAAACAGTTCATAAAGATTTTTTTTTTTCAAAATAAAAATATTTTTTTTACCCCCTATTCATTTAATTCGTTCAGTATTATTTTTGTTTATAATCGATGTAACGCCCTGGGCCTCATATATTTTAGCTTCCGGATTGGGCTCATTCACATTTGAGAAACCGATTTTTTTTTAATTTTTCAAAATTTATTTTTTATTTTTTTTACACTATGAAGTAATCCTCCGATCTTATTCCAAAAATGTGTTGTTACTTAGGATATGAGCATATCACAGACAAAAATAGTGGTGTTCTGTCAAACAGTTCATAAAGAAAAATTGTTGCAAAATGAAAATATTTTTTCTCTACCCCTTATATTCATTTAATTTATTGAGTATTAATTTTTTTTATAATCGACATAACGCCCTGCACCACATATATTTTAGCTTCCGGATTCGATTCATTCACATTTAAGAAAATCGATTTTTCAAAATTCTTTTCAAGCTGACACTTGGGGTAAATTATTCTCATATTGGTAGGTACTTACCATCCAAATACAAACCAAATCCAAATGGGGGCAGCTACCCCATGCTTATCCGGCTACGCTCTTTATTTGAAACTAATTATTGCATAAAATTTACAGTGAGCCCTTGGAGATAAGAAAATAAAATTCTCGAAACGTCGGCATTTAATTAAAACAGATGGACCTATGCACCCACTATAAAAACTGCTGCCTAAGGAATCACTACTTCCACATCCAGATTTTCCATCCAAGTCTATTTAAAGGAAAACATCTTGACTACGTTTGCACTCTAGTATGTGGAAATAATTTGTCATAGAAATTTAATAATATTTGAGACAAACTGCATAAAAAAATTTGAGGCGTTGGTTTCCAGCATATACGCCAAAAATGAAGATTGTGGACTCTTATTAGCTTACTCTACTAATTTTTCCCAATATACGCACCGCACCCCTTCAAAGTTGTATGGACGAAATGTGTCCAGATTAAATTAAACCTTAAAAATTATATATGTCCATTCGGAAATACACTGTTCATAATAAATATATTATTATTACACTTATAATACTAATATTAATAGTTATATAACGCGACAGAGCCATATAGCTATGAAATAATGAACAAATTACTTGATGCAAATATACAATGGATTTGGACAGGCACACAATAAAAATATAGAACTGACATTTTCTTGTATCGGGTTATTTTTACGTTCTAATTTTCAAATCTTTGTTTACAGAAAACAAAGATAATATAAGATCGGAAATAGAATCGGCAGTTGAGTTTTACCATCGTTAATTCAGTAAACTCAGTATTTCTGTAGAATTCCTCGAAAGTCGTTAATAGGTTAACAACACATTAATTATAAAATAAATTGCAGTTTCGAAATTGTTATGTGCCTGCTCGCATATTATTTAACTTAAAGTTTCTTTTGAACGGCAGTCTCATTGACAAGCACGTAATTTTCTTGGTGTTCTCGTATAAAATAAATCTTTTAAGAGAAATCCAACAAAACTGAAACAAAAAAAACTTGCATTGCCTTGGGAACATAGCTGGACATTTTGAAATTATATTTTATAATTCAGCATAAATCACCAGTTGATTTATTAATTACTTTATAGAAATCGAATAGTTGCTTGCTTTTAATTGAAATCTTGATTTATTCTCTGTTTGTCTTTTGGAATAGTTTATAGCCTAGTAAGTTGGAAAAGTCGTATGTCCATATGTCCAGTTGCATAATTTGTTGGTTTAGAGAATAATAGTAAACAAGTTGTACGTCAACTTTAAAATAAAACTTAAAAACATGATTTCAAATTCAATGGATTATAGTAGTATTAACATTAAAACTTTATGTGCGATTAACATACTACTTTGTGCACAAACCGACTAATAGCGTACTAGTGGCAACTTTTGAAATGTTACAAATTGTTATAGTCAGGGATCCAGTAATCGAAATTCCACTTATTTCTCCATTGCTATGTAACTATTGGACATACTAAAATTAGTTCTACATTTTGTAAATTTGTCTGCCGAATCCATTTCCGGAGGACGATTTGCGATATAGGCTTGCGTTCATCCTCTATGTTAATTTATACCTGTTCTTGGCGATATACGATATTTAAAAATTTTCGGATATAACTCGTGCTACCTTGAATAATATAAAAGCTATAAGCATCAAATTTAAGACGGAAATTAAATAATGTATGGCGGTCATGATGCAGCGTTGAATTAGTATTTTGGTTATTTATCATCCAAGAGAAAATAGAGAACTCGAGGGTGCTGAAATACTGTAGATATCCGTTGTATGAGCGGTATTGTAGTAAAAGGTCCAAATTTAATTTCAGTGAGAAAATTTTTACAATCGGATTATTCTGGCGAAAGATATGGATTTATTTCGGAGAAACAGGCAGCGTGGGATGAATATGAATCACCTTCAAATTCAGTAACGTTCGAAACTGTTCTGTTAATTGATTTCATGTACTATGTCCAAAAATATTTAAAAAGGTCATTGCAGGATGTATGAAGATTTATATTTACAGTACATAATAAATATTATCCATCGTCAAAGATATGCCAACAGCATAATATTAGTTGAGGATAGATACGAACATGGATTAAAATATTACGAAAGAGCCCAACGTATAACCAAATTATCCTGGTCCACAAAATAATATCGATGGAAGATTCCTTTGATCAGACCAGGTACATTATACGTTTTTGGGGTCGCTGAATCTGAGACCCGTTTTGGCCCATCACGTCAGGTTTTTATCCCAACCTCAAAAAAATGCTAAAATTCGTAAAGCTTAACAATATAAATCCTGCAACCTAATCAAACTTCATAACTCAATATCCTCATGACCCAAGAATCCAACAACACAATAACGTATAACCTCAAATCCCCAAACCGCATAATTTTAAAACCCCATAATTGCAAAATGCAGCAACGGAGAGACTTACACAGGAGACTTAATCCCCGATGTGTAGAGAGTTTGAACAAGATATTTGTTCCAACCGTAAAACTCATAAACTTTGTAACCCTAAAACTCAATAACTTCAATGTCCAGTAAGGTCGAGATGTCCTTTATTGCAATTGCCTACATTCAAGCATACCCAGAAACAACGACGTGGGCGTAGCAGGCTTATGTTCCCTTTGGAGTGATTGATTAATATGAGTCCCCTTGCCTCTCACTGTTCGGAGTGCTTGATTTATGTAAGTCCCCCTGCTTCTCAGGATTCTTGAATGAGCTTTAAATTTTTATAAAGAGACATGTGTTTGTGAATGATCTCCGTAGTGTTTTTCTTTTATGTTGGTTTGACGTGTCTCTCTTCAAAGACCAGCAGCAGTCTGCCAACATGTGGTCATCCCAAACACCCTGACAACTCTTCAATATCTTGTAAATCCTGGTGGAATCTTTCGCCCCTGCTCTTCACTAAAATTACCTAGATTTTCAGGAAAGTATTCAATATGTGAATGAAGAAAGCGTAGCTTCAGCTTCATTAGCCATTTTTTTAAATTTTTACCATATTTTCAACGATACTCACATTATCAGAATTTTCTGTGTTTTTTGTAACTTCTCTAAAAGTTCGCCAGGCTGCTTTCTCCACCTTAGTCATTCTCTTTTCAAATTCAGTATAACGAAATTCATTATATTTCCTATGTAAGTCTCTCCCGTTGCTGCATTTTGCAATTATGAGGTTATGGGGTTTTGGGATTATGGGTTTTGAGGTTATAGGTTAATGTGTTTTAGATTCTTGGGTCATGAGGATATGGAGTTATGAAATATGATTAGGCTGCAGGATTGACATTGTTAATTAAATTTTACCATTTTTAGCTATTTCTTGAGGTTGGGAGAAAAACCTGACGTGATGGGGAAAATCGGGTCTCGGATTTAGTTTCAGTGACCCCAAAAACATATAATGCACCTGGTCTGATCAAAGAAACCTCTCATCGATTTTATTTTGTGATGATTATCGGTGGAACAGCAACTAATTTGTCGACTCTTAACTCTTCTGAAATTTTAAACGATGTCCTCAACAAGCGGATGTGTGTCAGTTTAAGGTAGCGGCTTCTTACATTTTCAATGGTTGCACGATCGCTCCAACTTTGAAGGTAGTTGATATAAATTTACGACCACATTTATTTAAAAACTGCAAAACGTTAGTGTAGAAATAATAAGTACACTGTATGTGTTGTAAGAAGCTAGGAGTTTATTGCATAATAAGCTGCGTTTAATGTATATTCATGTCTATCCCCAACTAATATTATGCAGTTGGCATATGTGTGATGACGGATAATATTTCTGATGTACTGAAAATGTAAGTTTTCATACGTCTTGCAATTATGGTTTTGATATTTTTGGACATGAAGTCAGTACATGAAATCAATTAATAAATAGTTTTGAACGTTGCCGGATTCGAAGGAATTGGCTTATATTCAACCCGTTTTGCCTATAGTTCTCTGAAATAAATCGATATATTTCTCTGAAATAATCAGATTGTAAACTTTCTTTCACTGAAATTAAATTAGGACTTTTTACTACAATACCGCTCACACAATCGATATTATATTTCTAGAAATAGAGAAAATACCTCGATGCTACATTTTTCTCTAAAATATATCAGCACACTCGCGTTCTTTATTTTTTCTTGGATGATAAATAACCAAAATACTAATTCAACGCTGCCTTCGTAATCGTCACACATTATTTAACCTCCGTCTAAAATTTTATCCTTATAGCTTTTATAGTTTTCGAGATAGCACGAGTTATATTCGAAAATTTCTAAATATCATGTATCACAAAGAAGAAGTATAAATTAATACAGAGAATGAACGCAAGCCTATATCGCAGATCGCCCTCTGGAAATGGATTCGACAACAATTTTACACAATCTAGACCTAATTTTAAAAATATGTCCAAGAGATGCATAGGACTGAAAGTAAACAGTTTCTGAATCCCCTACTATCACTCCTCGATTTGCAATCATAAGAAATGTTATTATGTACCGTGTGTCCCAAGAAAACCATTCAAACGAAAATGGCAGAAAGGAAACGATATTTGATCGACAAAAATACCTATAATTGTCAGGATCGGAACAGCTTAGTTTTATTTTGGTGGGACTTTCAATTTTTTCTCTAGGAATTCAAAATTATTGTTCATTTGCTATTTTGTTGTAAAATATCACAATAAAACAGGAATTATTTAACTTCAAAAAAGAATATTTTCTTATATCTGTAGCTCCGGACTTATAAACGCTAGACCCTAAATAGTATATGTTTTTAAATTCAGATTTCCATAGGGTCTAAAAATGAAAAAGGCACAGGGCGTTTTTGTATTTAGAATTCATTAATTTTTCCACACTGTATGTGTAAAATTCGGTAAAGGTATTTACACAGAACTTCCCTCTTTATTCATACAATACGGTTAGTTTAAAAAATTATTAATTAGGAGATAACATATGACACTTATAATCGCCATGTAGTTAGCCCTATTATTACAGAGAAAACCAGATACCTTTTTCCATCATCTACTGTATAATGATGGGGGGACAAAATGTTTAATTTTTTTTTGTTTCCAAAATATTTTTTTGTTGAAATATTTATTTAATCGTCTTATTTATATTAACGTCCTGGCGGAGTTTAGCTAATGCTATTCCACCACTCAACCAGGACACGTACACATAGACATCAACACAACGACCATTCCCTGCGATATTGCCATCTACCGCAGCTGAGACTCGAACTCAGGATAGATATCAGCGACTAGACATGTTGTGCCACCCAACAGCGGTCTAGTGCACTGCTACCTTCTCGGTAACACATGAAAAATGCCACTAAACATCCATACCCTGGCCAGGATTCGCACCCGGGACCCCGTGATCGCAAGCCAAACGCCTTAGCATTGCGCCACCGAGCCGGTGGCGCAATGCTAAGGCGTTATATGTTTAGAATATAATGTAACGTGGAAATTTTAAAATTGAAGAAAAAAATTTTTTTATTTAATTTTTACATCATCTCTTCTATTGTAGTGGTGTGGTAATCTATTTTATATTAAAAAAAAAATAGATTTAGAATGTCACAAAACGTGGAAATTATAAATTTGTGCAAAAAATTTTTTTTCCATCACCCATTTTATAAAAAAAAATTCAAAATTTTCAAAATTTCAAAATTCTTTTCTATTTAAAATTTTTTTGAAATAGGTTTAGAACGTCAGGAAACGTGGAAATTATAAATTTGAGCGAAAAAAAATGTTTTCCATTATCTATTCCCGTTAAACGGTCCACCCTGTATATTTTTCAGTGAAAGTCTAACCATTTCTTCGGTAGCAGTGGAGTCAGCTACCTACCAAATTTGATTGTTCTCCGTCAAGTAGTTTTTTAGTTAATGCACCAACAGACCGACAGTCAGACTGACGGAATTGAAAAACTATATTTTCGTAATCTACATGATCTGAAACGTGAAAATCCGAAAAAATCTCGAAGGGTGATTTTTTCTCGAATACAATAGTTTCCTAGTAAAAATTTAAACATATATTGTTATAATGTTAAAATACGCTGTTCTTTAAAAGACACATCAAGAATGACAGGAGATATGCTATATTGCGACATAATCGGAAAACTAGAGCTTTTCAAAAGACGCTCCTAAAATGTCGATCCCACGATTCGAAGATATAGTTTCAGAAAAATATGTGTATCATCTGGAATGAGCTTGAGCATCTAAACATAGAGGGCGCCTTAATGATTTTTAAACCAATGCAATGGAAGGCTCATTCTTTCTATATTCAGATGTTAAAAATATACATTAACTAATGTAAGTTAACATACAGAAATACAGTAACGCGTTAAGACTATTTTGAATGAATATATTAGACGAATTTAGGAACAATCTCAAAAACAGTTCAACCGCAGCAAATATTACTTCCACATCCACGTAGTGGATTGGAAGTATAGTAATCGCAAAAAAATTTTCAAAAATTTTTCTTCGTGAAATAGGTTTAGAATGTCATGAAACGTCGAGATTTTAAATTTGAGCGAAAAAAAATTTTCTGTCTGTCGGTCTGTCGGTCTGTCGGTCTGTCTGTAACTTTTTTTGTCCGCACGCTTTCTCCGGAACGGTTTAAGATATTGACCTGAAATTTTGTACACGTATATATTATAAAGAGATCTGGAACTGGATTGTTTTTTGAGGAAATCCGGTGAACGGTTGGGGGTTAAATAGGGGGAAATAGGGGGAAATAAGTAAAGCAAGCTTGTAAGAGTACAGAAACTTGAAATTCGGTGTATGTACTAGAAGTTAAGGCCTCAGATTTTTTTATAATATTTTTCAACCCCCCACCACCCCTACCCCATTAAAGGGGTTGATAAAATAAAGTTGAGATATTCATTTGAAATTTCGTACACGTATGTATTATAACGATGTCTAGAATTAGATTATATTTTGGGATGATTCCGTTGAAGGGTTGGGGGTTAATTTGGGGTAAATAGAGGAATATAAGTAAAACAAGTTGGAAAGAGTACAGAAACTTGAAATTCGGTGTATGTACTAGAAGCCAAAGCATCAGATTTTTTAATAATATTTTTCAACCCCCACCACCCCTACTCCAATTTGAAAAGGGTTGATAAAATAAAATTGAGATATTCATTTGAAATTTTCTACACGTATGTATTATAACGACATCTGGAACTAGATTATATTTTGAGATAATTCCGTTGAAGGGTTGGGGGTTAAATAGGGGTAAATAGGGGAAAATAAATAAAGCAAGCTGGTAAGACTACAGAAACTTGAAATTCGGTGTATGTACTAGAAGCCAAGGTCTCAGATTATTTATAATATTTTTCAACCCCCACCACCCCTACTTCATTATTAAAAGGGTTGATAAAATAAAATCGAGATATTCATTTGAAATTCGGTACACGTATGAATTATAACATCTGGAACTAGATTATACTTTGAGATGATTCCGTTGAAGGGTTGGGGGTTATTTAGGGGTCAATAGGGGGAAATAAGTAAAGCAAGCTGGTATGAGGACAGAAACTTGAAATTCGGTGTATGTACAAGAAGTTAAGGCCTCAGATTTTTTTATAATATTTTTCAACCCCCCCACCACCCCTACCCCATTAATGGGGTTGACGAAATAAAGTTGAGATATTCATTTGAAATTTCGTACACATATGTATTATAACGACGTCTGGAATTAGTTTATATTTTGAGATGATTCCGTTGAAGGGTTGGGGGTTAATTTGGGGTAAATAGAGGAATATAAGTAAAACGTTGGTAAGACTACAGAAACTTGAAATTCGGTGTATGTACTAGAAGCCACAGCGTCAGATTTTCTTATAATATTTTTCAACCCAACCACCCCTACTCCAATATGAAAAGGATTGATAAAATAAAATTGAGATATTCATTTGAAATTTGGTACACGTATGTATTATAACGACGTCTGAAACTAGATCATAATTTGAGATGATGTCGTTGAAGGGTTGGGGGTTAAATAGGGGCAAATAGGGGAAAATAAGTAAAGCAAGCTGGTAAGACTACAGAAATTTGGGATTCGGTGTATATACTAGAAACCAAGGCCTCAGATTTATTTCTAATATTTTTCAAACTCTACCACCTCCGCTTCATTATTAATGGGATTTATAACATCAAATTGAGATATTCACTTGAAAGTTAGTACACGTATGTATTGTAGTGACATCTGATTGAGATGACTCCATTGAGGTGGTAGGTTGTAAATAGTGGAAAATAAGTACGGTAAACTAGAAACTTCATTTTTAACGTATATGGTAGAAATCAACTCCTCAAACTTTTCTATGACATCTACCCCAAATATTATTAAAATTCTATGACCAATAATTTCCACATACTAGAGTGCAAATATAGTCAAGATGTTTCCTTTAAAGTGACTTGGACGAATAATCTGGATGTGGAAGTAGTGATTCCTTAGGCAGCGGTTTATTATAAGGTCGTCAACACAACAGTGACGGCAATGGCAAGGACAAAGCGTGCAGACAGATCAACATATTTCTGAAAAACCTGAGATCAATCTTAAATTCTGAGAGTTTATTTTGCATTGTCATATCAAGTTCCTTGGCTAATTACGTTTAGTTCAGTAGAGGTGATGACAAAATTAAAGAAATGTCTTTGATTCCGTTACTTGTAAAGTATATTTTTACGTGCATTTGAAGAATTAACCGTTAATGATACCTCTTTTAACGCTTATTGTATACTGGCACGCCAAACTAGATTGTGTAGAAAAAATGTTTCTTGGAATTGCAACTTTCGCAGAACTGATCGGTGCCAATTATATTTTAACTGTTATTTGGTAGACGTACTTTAACAATTTCTTTAATGTATATTTAATATGCTAATTGCACTTCATATTAAGGCAAACAAATCATATGCCATGGAAAAATTATTATTTGAAAATAGTTTGTATGCACAAGCCTTCCAGTAAATAAAATGTTTATCGTTTTGTATGGTAATGAGTAATAATACAGGAAATTTGTCTTTATCATTATTCACAAGTTCATATTAGTAGGGAGCCCGAAAAGAAGAAACGTTGCGAAATTACTAAAAAATAACTTCCGTGGGAAATCGGTGTTACAAGATGCACCACAGTGCACTTGCACTGATTCGATATCATACTACAATGACTCTAAATCCAAGTGTAATACAAAATTAAATACAAGAAATGTTTTCATATGAAATTCATAAGAAGCTTTGTACGAATGATATATTACTTTACATTCTCGAAAATCCAAGAATTGATTTGTTGAGCAAAATAACTACCTCTTCCTTTGGAAAATCGAAAAAAACAAAATTAAATAAAAGAAAAGTTAATCTTTGACCGCTTATCTATCGGCGACTAGTTCTCATAGGCATGCAATTTATCTTAGTTCCCGATTTGCCTTTCACGTATTAGTTTTCTGTTTGTTTTAAAGCGTGCATCTGTCGGACTTTTTGTATCATTAATTAAAACAAACTGTAATTTTCAATTATGCACAAGTTATTCATAAGAGATCCGTTTTGTATTCTCTTTAGTTACCTAATAACACAAATCAAAAAGGTATGTTATAACCGGAAAAAGTGTTTAGTAGTCATTTCAGGAAAAAAGTGTACTCAAATTCATTTTGTAACAAGCTGAAATCAAATATCGAATAACAATGCCATTGTGTATGTAAATGTGTATGTGAATAGACTGTTTCTTGTAAACCCAATAACTTTAATTGGATTTATATTGAGCGAAATCTGCCATATTGTTAATCGTTAAAGGGGATGTTTCACACAAATCAGATTTTATATAAGCTATGTTTTACTGTAATTTTAAAGCAATGTGTTACTGAAGCTTTTATTAAGCACAAAAATGTGGAAGATATCGCAAGCGTAACGTGTCTCATATTTGAACAAACTTTATGTAGATTACGGATTGGAAGTCAGAGCTAAGTCCAAGCATTATTATTAAAGTAGAATAACACAAATAGCACAATATTATAAGATAGTTTTACGTTTTGCACATTTTCACATTCCTGTCATTTGCAGCGAATTTCGATAAATTCAATGCATATACATAATTATTAAAAACCTCATAAGCATATGAAGTTGAATGATGTAATAGCTAGCTAGCTGGAAGTGGCAGAAAAAAAACAAGATATGATATCCGATGTTTTTACGTATTCAGGTTATCTAAAAACATATGACGAATTTCGAGTTCTTGCAAAATCAATAAAGAGATATTCAAATAACAATCAACCATACTTAATTTAAAAATTAGAAAATTTGGGAAAAACTTTTGTTTTTCGAGATCGAGTATTTTAGGTTATCCCGAAATGTATTTATTTAAAATAAGATATGCTTTTCGTAGCTTTTCTTACCTGCGAAAGAGCGTACTGTATGTAATTTCAAATTTCAACTGATATAAGTATGGGTTTTTCAATAGGGTGTGTGCACTATTTTTTTTTAGTCGAAAATTATAAAGTACTCATGGTATTTAGTATAGCTGAAACAATTTTTCGGCAAAAAAAAAGTTTTTAAGTAATTTTAAAAGAAATTTAGTTTTGAATTAAATATTCGCCACCAAAAAGGGCAAACCTATATCCTATACATATGTGACATCACTCATCATATATGTCAATCTACAATATGTCAAAAACACGTTCTACGACTTAAGTGAAGTTAGCAACGCGTTGCCAGCAACGCATTACCAACTTCACCCTTTCAATTTAACTTGGCATTGGAAATAAGTTTTGAGTTGGATGATGTCACTGAACTGAACTTGATTGAATAAAAACTTTTTATATGGACTAATATTATTTATTATATATTGGTGAAGTTAACAACATCATTGGATACGAAACATTTTCCTGTTGAGGAAGCTCTGTGTCTCACATCACTTTTAATTTTACATGTCACATAGGTATTTACTACGAAAGAATGGTTTGGCCTGCACCCCACACTTTTAGCCTGTATAATTTGACCTAAGTATGTCTTGTTGATAAAATTGTTCTAACACATGTTTGTCTGCATCTAGTCTGACCTGATCAGTGCTCGTACTGGGTTGATCAAAATTTACAACTGGTGATAATTATTCCTGTTCATTATATATCGTTTCCATATTTTTAGCCAGCACAATTTGAATATCATCTTGTTGTTGGCACAAAACACCACTTATTTGCTACTCCACTCATATTTCTGACTTATATTAATGACATTAATAATATCTGACATATTGCTTTTAATATTAGCTCAAAACTTATTTCCGTTGTCTCCCGTTGACGCCACGTGACGTCATCTTCTATATCAATGTGTGTGAAGTTAGCAACGCGTTGCCAGCAAAGCGTTGCTAACTTCACACATAAGATGTATGACGTCACATGATGTTTTCGCAATCATTCAAATATTTGAATTTTAGGTCGATTTGTTTATTAAATATTTATTTTAATCTCATGATATGATTAACATGAATGCGTTTAGGCTTTCATATTTATGTATTACTTGATATTAATGCATCATTTGAAGTGAATTGTTATATAGTGCACACACCCTATTTCCAATTAAAACAAAGAAAAATTCAAATAAGCAGGGTAATATGACTTAGAATGCTTATACATTTTTTCCATTGATCCCCGTCAATTCCATAAAAAAAAAATATATTTTTTCCATTAATAACATAGGACCACAAAAGAAAAAAAGTGATCTGTAGTCGGAACCCGACATAGTACCCGATATATGTATTTCGACGTGCTGAACAAAAATCCGATGTCCGTTTAGCTCTACCATCCAAAAAATGTTTGTAAATCGCGAAAGTAACCTAAAAACCATCAGGTTTTTTAGGCTATTTTCCTGATTTACAATAAAATGGTGGGTGATGGAGCCAAGCGGACATCGGATTCGTGTTCAACACATCGAAATACATAGGGATTACTATGTCGGATCCAAGCTACATTGACGCGAATCTAATGTCCACTTATCTCCATTCACACACAATTTTTTTAAATCGCGAAAATAACAGAAAATCTGAATTTTTTAGGTTATTTTTGCGATTTACAAAAAATTGGTGACTGTAAATCACGTGTATCTTAAATGGAGAACTTCTCATTACCACGAATGGTTAGGATCAACTTAGAGAGTTGTTGTCAAAATGTTTGTTTTTGTATTTAGAAACAAGTTAGAGGGCGGTACAATTTAAATTCAAACATCGGGCAAATAAGAACCACCCCAGAATTCACATATATTTGCAACCTATTTTTTTATTAACAGAAATAAGTTTAGTGTTAGCTATAGTATATACATTAAGTACTTATTATTTTTAGATTAAGAAAAACACGTGTAAACACCCTATTAGAAATAGAAAATAAACCTAATGTCAAAACACTATGAAGAATAACCTATACAGAATTTGAATGAAAATTATATAAAAAACTGCTGCCTAAGGAATCACTACTTCCACATCCAGATTTCCCTTCCAATTGTCTTTAAAGGAAAAAATCTTGACTATATTTGCACTCCAGTATGCGGAAATTATTGATCATAGAATTTTAATAATATTTGGGGCAGATGTCAAAAAAAATTGAGGCATTGGTTCCTAGCATATACGTCAATAAGTGGAGCAAGCTTGAAAAATATTATAAAAAATATCTGAAACCTTGGCTTCTAGCATATACACCAAATCCCAAGTCTCTGTACTCTTATCAGCTTGCTTTACTTATCCTCCCCCATCTACCACTATTTAACCCCAACCCTTCGACGGAATCATCTCAAAATATTATCCAGTTCCAGATGTCGTTGTAACATATACCTGTCAAGTGAATATCTCAATTTTCTTTTATTTAACCCTCTAATAATGGCAATGGGGTGGTGGGGGGAGGTTGAAAATGTTATAAAACAAATCTGAGGTCTGGGCTTCTAGTATATACCTCAAATCCCAAGATACTGTACTCTTACCAGCTTGCTTTACTTATTTTCCCTTATTTACCCCTATTTAACACCCAACCCATTACCGGAATTACCGTAGAGTATAATCTAGTTCCAGATCTCGTCATGGTACATATGTGTACCAAATTTCAAGTCAATATCTTAAACCGTTGCTGAGAAAACCTGCGCACAAAATAACTTACAGACAACTGACCGACCGACCGGCCAACAGACAGACAATAATTTTTTTGCTCAAATTTAAAATCCCGACGTCTTATGACATTCTAAGCATATTTCAACAAAAAAGAAATTGACATTTTTTTTACGATTACTATACTTCCACTGTACTACGTGGATGTGTAAATAATTGCAACAGTGACTTCAAAATTTTAAAATGTCACCTTCTCTCTCTTACTCGTCGAGCAACATAAATGAGAAATTATTGAACAGCTCAAATACACAAGCTATGTCACGCGCAAGATTTATATTGCAAATTGTTTTATGTCTGAGGTGTGAAAGCTTTCGTCATAAATTTTCATCAAATTCCAAAGATCTCATGTCAACTGATATAGAAATCTTTATTGCAAAGCCGCTATTTTTGACTTGTTTAAAATACTGACAATTTGTCATATATATTCAAACGGAATTAAATTTCGTGTCACTAATTTTAACAAAAAGTAATAAATCAGCTAGAAGTGGAACTAGAACTTTTGATTCACCATAGCAGACTACTTTAATAGGAAATATTTTTTGTTGGTAAAAATTCCTTACTCATATAATACAGTATGAGTATAGTCGGGAATCAAAAGAAACAAATTTTATAGATAGGAAATAGTTAACACTTTACAAACACATGTTAATCGCCCCTATAGTTGCCTATCAAATGTTGATTAAAAACCATCTGATGGACAGGTTTGTTCTTCCACGCAATCGTATATGCACTCGAATAAGACTAAAGTAAACATGGTGACAAAGAATATATAACAGTTTTATATACGTCAGTCTTATATGAATGAGGAGAAAATTCAAATTAGTCATTCTAATACTTGAAAGGAAAGAGAGATGCTAAATACTTAATATCTAATTACAAAATATATACCTAAACACAAACCAACCCTAATCTAAGCACTTCTGTTAAATAGTAATTTACCTACAAAAAATAATTCAGAAGCCAAATGCAGCGATAATGAAATTTAAAAATTAAATAAACAGGTGCCCTGTAATAATTCTTTTCTAACCTTATGTTGGAAATAATTTTTTGGTAGAATTTTGAAACTGTGGGGTAGCTAATTGTATAACTTAGTTATTTGGTATGAAGAAGAGCAAAATAATATTATAAATATTTTAACGTTATTGTTTTTTTAATTCCCCTTCAACACAGCCATTCTACGCCACTGCCAGTCCTAGGATCTATCAATCACTGAATTTAGCTTTACCTCCGAACACCCGAAAGCAGCTTATTTTTATTTTTAAATAGGTAATCGTTCCTAAGCGCGTTTTCGTCCGTAGCGATCGGTTTTCACAAATAACGATACGAACAGTAAAGTGGCTAAGTAAAGTGAAAATAGTTGCGGGGGCAATACAGTCCTCACATAGCAGATATAATGGGTTATTCGTTGTAAGCGCGAGCCTAACGGACCACCCAAGAAGACCACGATGCTATGAATGAATACGGCATAGCAACCCACGGTCTCTGATGAATTGTGATCTTTCTGATCCGACATGACGTATCGTCCTTCACTTAACTCGTACTTCATTTCGAGCAGAGCTCATCAGTAGATCATATCTACAAAGCTCACACGGTATCTCCATAATTATTTTGCTTTTTGGTGTCATGTTTTCAAAGAAATTGTATAGCTTCAATTCAATCTTGGGTTTCTAGATGACTCATTTAACATTTCCCCTATTAGCATTAACTATGCTAAACGTCCGGATGAATTATTGTTAGACGTGTGGTAAAAATCACTGTAATTATTCATAGAGGAAGATAATGTATACAAAGTTATCAAAGAAATTAATGGGATAAAATGCTGGGTATCATTTATGGAATCAATTTGAGGTGCTATTAAGTTTTTTTGCATTAAAATTACTGTAAAAAAGATGCATATCCAGTGGCGGACTGAGAACATTTTCATGGCTTCTGATTTATACTTTCAAAATAGTTTAAGCTGAGGCTTGAGGTTGATCAATATTATTTTGCACAAGTAAGTTAATAAGAATATACAGGGTGAGTCAATTTTGCACTGACGACCAATGTATCCTCTACCGTTTGAAATTTGAAAGAAATGTTTGAGGTAAATATTGTGGGACATAAAATCGCATAATTTAGAATTAATTTAAAATCAATAGGGGGCTTCACATAGTGCTGGCAAGATAATTCTAGAATTTGTTTGCTTTTTGCTCTCTTTTAATACATTTGCAGGAACTAATAAGTGACAAACGCTATCACTTTATTTAAGTCTTGTTACTGCTTGAGTATATATCGTGATATTACTTCCACATCCACGTAGTGGATTGGAAGTATAGTAATCGCAAAAAAAATTTCAAAAATTTTTATTCGTGAAATAGGTTTAGAATGTCATGAAACGTCGAGATTTTAAATTTGAGCGAAAAAAATGTTCTGTCTGTCTGTCGGTCTGTCTGTAACTTTTTTTTGTCCGCACGCTTTCTCGGGAACGGTTTAAGATATTGACCTGAAATTTTGTACACGTACATATTATAACGAGATCTGGAACTGGATTGTTTTTTGAGGAAATCCGGTGAAGGGTTGGGGGTTAAATAGGGGTAAATAGTGGGAAATAAGTAAAGCAAGCTTGTAAGAGCACAGAAACTTGAAATTCGGTGTATGTACTAGAAGTTAAGGCCTCAGATTTTTTATTATTAATACTTTTAATATTTTTCAACCCCCCACCACCCCTACCCCATTAAAGGGGTTGATAAAATAAAGTTGAGATATTCATTTGAAATTTCGTACACGTATGTATTATAACGATGTCTAGAATTAGATTATATTTTGGGATGATTCCGTTGAAGGGTTGGGGGTTAATTTGGGGTAAATAGAGGAATATAAGTAAAACAAGTTGGTAAGAGTACAGAAATTTGAAATTCGGTGTATGTACTAGAAGCCAAAGCGTCAGATTTTTTAATAATATTTTTCAACCCCCACCACCCCTACTCCAATTTGAAAAGGGTTGATAAAATAAAATTGAGATATTCATTTGAAATTTTCTACACGTATGTATTATAACGACATCTGGAACTAGATTATATTTTGAGATAATTCCGTTGAAGGGTTGGGGGTTAAATAGGGGTAAATAGGGGAAAATAAATAAAGCAAGCTGGTAAGACTACAGAAACTTGAAATTCGGTGTATATACTAGAAGCCAAGGTCTCAGATTATTTATAATATTTTTCAACCCCCACCACCCCCTACTTCATTATTAAAAGTGTTGATAAAATAAAATCGAGATATTCATTTGAAATTTGGTACACGTATGAATTATAACGACATCTGGAACTAGATTATACTTTGAGATGATTCCGTTGAAGGGTTGGGGGTTATTTAGGGGTCAATAGGGGGAAATAAGTAAAGTAAGCTGGTATGAGTGCAGAAACTTGAAATTCGGTGTATGTACAAGAAGTTAAGGCCTCAGATTTTTTATAATATTTTTCAACCACCCCTACCCCATTAATGGGATTGACAAAATAAAGTTGAGATATTCATTTGAAATTTCGTACACGTATGTATTATAACGACGTCTGGAATTAGTTTATATTTTGAGATGATTCCGTTGAAGGGTTGGGGGTTAATTTGGGGTAAATAGAGGAATATAAGTAAAACGTTGGTAAGACTACAGAAACTTGAAATTCGGTGTATGTACTAGAAGCCACAGCGTCAGATTTTCTTATAATATTTTTCAACCCAACCACCCCTACTCCAATATGAAAAGGGTTGATAAAATAAAATTGAGATATTCATTTGAAATTTGGTACACGTATGTATTATACCGACGTCTGAAACTAGATCATAATTTGAGATGATGCCGTTGAAGGGTTGGGGGTTAAATAGGGCAAATAGGGGAAAATAAGTAAAGCAAGCTGGTGAGACTACAGAAATTTGGGATTCGGTGTATATACTAGAAATCAAAGCCTCAGATTTCTTTCTAATATTTTTCAAACTCTACCACCTCCGCTTCATTATTAATGGGATTGATAACATCAAATTGAGATATTCACTTGAAAGTTAGTACACGTATGTATTGTAGTGACATCTGATTGAGATGACTCCATTGAGGTGGTAGGTTGTAAATAGTGGAAAATAAGTTCGGTAAACTAGAAACTTCATTTTTAACGTATATGGTAGAAACCAACTCCTCAAACTTTTCTATGACATCTACCCCAAATATTATTAAAATTCTATGACCAATAATTTCCACATACTAGAGTGCAAATATAGTCAAGATGTTTCCTTTAAAGTGACTTGGACGAATAATCTGGATGTGGAAGTAGTGATTCCTTAGGCAGCGGTTTTATTTACGCCAAGAAGCGTAGGCATATTACGGCAAAATCAGGTGCCATAGGGTTTGCCAAGTCCGAAGAATCTGTCATTTTTTAATAGTCTTTACTGATAATAGAGAAATATTTGTGGAAATTTTAAAACTTATGAACAAATTTGAGTTTTTTTTTCAAGAATGAAGAAAAAAATTGGGGGAGTTCGGTTCAGTCGTCGACGAAAACAGACCCATTTTTAAGTGGATCCCATGAAATCTCGAAAAACTCGAGTAAATACGGTATGAAAACGTGCAAAAATGTGTTGAATTAAAGAGTGGACAATCCTACATTAGTTCACATAAATTAGCATAAATTTGGCTATTTCATATAGCCGATGTTTGATATTTGATTATGGCATCACTAAAGGCGGGCAGCTCGGCAAATGGTACAGACATCCAGCAGCATAAGATAAATCTGATGAAAGAAAATGAACACGTCCAATGGGACCAGGTCATAAACTAGTAAATTATCCACAAGTGCATGTACCTAAGACGATCGAGCACCCTCCCCAAAGTGGCTAATGGGAAGTGAAAGGCAACTGACTGTCTTCTCACGAGTGGAAGTAGTAACATAAGCAAAGGACGAAAGATAAGTGTTATTTTTATTTATTTCTAAGTTATTAGTTTATTAATCCTTCACAGATGGGAAGTTACTCTCAGAATACTCTCTCCTATCAATGTTCATTAACTGACTAGCAACAAAACTCTCAGGGCATTAAAGTATCTGTTTGTGTGCGTTTGTTTTCTATACACACTGGTTTGATATGTGTTACCTAATTTTTTAATTAAAATATCTAAGGAAGGTAATTCATCATTATTTTCTATTTCTATTGTAAATTTAATTGAGAAAATATAAGTATAGTTTTGAGAGCGGAAGTAGATAGTCTTTCGAAACGTTAACTGACTTTAGCTTTCATTTTCATATTTTAGTTTATAAAATTGTTCTAATTTATATATTTTTAGGTGTGAGACATTTTTGATAATCAAGTTCTCAAGAACCAACCTCTGTCTGATCCGTTTGGCACAGAAGCTTTTTCATTAAAATTTTTAAATATGTTTCAGTGGCAAAATACCCAATAAAAGGTAAGAAAAACTATAATAGACGTTTCGAGTTATTTAGTGAAGTTACTTCTGAAACTTTCTCATATCACTTTTGTTGCCTACCATGCATTAAAAGACAGGATTAAGGTTGTATATAGCTGATACAAATGTGGCAGGTAATTGCATGCTAGCTCCTGTACTATTATATACTAGACGCAAAATAAATATAACGCGATTTTCTGCGATATTCAGTACCAAACCAAAAAATCGAAATGAACATAAAAGTAGTCGTGTCTGGTACTTATTTGAAATCAGACCAATTTGTATTTAAATCTGAACGGAACTAAATTTAAAATAAAAGGAAAGGTGCTCTTGAGCATTTACATAAAGAAAGATTACCGTTTCCTTTTCTAGAAATTTGTTTAATAATTAAAATGATTCCTATTGTCTGTCGGATACGGCAGATTTAATTTCAAGTGTGAATAAAAGCACAGCGGGGGTTTCTTTCAAGATTTCGACAAGTAAAGATCGAAGTCAATGCTCTTGATTTATTTAATGGTCACTTTTTCTATTGTCTACGCAATTCACGGTCAGAATAAAATTTGTTACACTGTAGGTGTTACTAAACATTCAAACTCAATGTGATAATTTATGAAAGTTACTTTACATTATGCATTTTAATAATTACTGTTTTTTACTGGTGTTCCGTAAAATTCATTTACCCATGAGAGGTATTATAAAGTGAATATAATTTAACAGTTTTGGACAGAATATTTTAAATTTGTCACTTTCCTGAAATAATGGGTCTTTTTTCGTGATTCCCACGTAATGCTTAAATACTGGTCTGATTCAGATATCAGGCGAGTACAGGAGGAAAATTTGTGACTTCAAATAATATTTCACAGATCCTAAAACAACGTGTCTATTATGAGATGAAGAAAAGAACATCTACACTTACATGTTCCATGAAAAATTAGTGTAGATAAGTAAAAGCAAACAAAATATCCTTAGGATGTTTAAGTGCAGTTTGTTCAGGACTATTGGGTTCCAGATACTCGTATTCCAAATTGTCTAACATTAAATTGTTCCCACATTTTAGACTTACATACCACTTGATATCGAAAACCTCTTCAGTTTTTATTAACCCAGTACAATCATGACTTTGAATTGGCCTAAGAGATTTCTATGAAACCTTTAAACTGTAGACGATGGCTTGGCGATCATTCCGTTAAAGTTTCATCAAGCTATGTTTAGTAGGACACAGGTTGAAGAGAAAATTAAGAAAATTTTAATTATAGAAAATTTGGCGAGTGTACTAGTGAACGAAAAATAATTCATAATAGTATTTTGAACTTATAGGATATTACTGCTCAACAGCGATCCTATTGTAGCTTTTTCATCAAGCTACGGTCAGTGTTCAGTGTCGGACAAACTGGACAAAACTCAAATTACGTAGGAATTGCATTATAATTTGTAATTATGAATTTTTGGAGTAACTGATCCTGAATCGAATGTCAATAGTTCAAAATACAAAATGGTGAACAGAATATCTTCTTTTACTTTATAGAAACTATATAAGAGACCACTAAATGGAGTAAAAAAACTAATTTTGAAACACAATTGGGGATTTCCTTGATGCTCATTTCCCAAAGAAAGGGATTTTAGAAATGAAGCTAAAAATGGCTCTAAAATGTACGAATGATTAGCGGTGATAGTGTGAAGTAAGAGAAGTATGCGAAAATAGGTGGTAGCGCGGAAGCGGTGTAAGAAAAACGCTAAGAAAAAGTATGTTTGGTGAGCTGGTTGAGGGTCAGCCACTTAAAGTACAGAAGTGAACGATCCAGTCATTGGCTCATTATTTGAAGTTGGGAGAGGACAATCTGGAAGCCCAAATTTATAGCGAGGAATGTTAAACTATCCATTTTATTAAATTAAATATTGTGCTAGTTTGTTTTCTATTTTAATTACTATTACACGGATTTTTTGAGGACCCATGAAACTAAAGTGGCAGGGTATACCTCTGTTTAGAGCGCTGGTATTTTTTAGGAGACCAAGTGTGTCCCCAGTTTGAAGGGGAAGAACTTTTTTATTTTTGATTTTTTCGACAAAAAGTTATTCATGATGAAAACATCTGCCTTGTTATAAAAATCTTATTGGATTATTAATCTGATTGAAAAAAGTAACTGAAAACCAAATAATTTAGAAACTTTTGAGTTTTATAGGCTTCTTGACCATTTTAGGCAATACCTATTAAGGAAATGTAGAAACAGGAAGATAACTGTTATAATATTAACTGCTGTAGTAATGCACAGTATACTTATAAATAATTACAAAGATGCAAAGTATTTGACTTTTTCTTTATTCGCCAATATCCTTTCTCCATTCTGGTAACAATTTAATAATTAATCTGAATTTGTTATTATAAATAAAGGTGTATATCTATATCTATCTATCTATCTATCTATTATTTTACTTCCATCGTTACTACCTCAGTAGAACTATCATTTAGCGTCATTCAAACCAGCATAATACAAGTTTTTCACAGCCTATCCTAATTCAAATAAGAACTGAACTGATTATACAGGTTCGGAAATAGTAGTTGGTAATATGTAAACGTGTATCTGCGCAGGTAAACTACGCCTTGCCGTAGATCATCGCATTGCATTGGTATTCGTTCATAGCACCACCCCTTGGCTTCGTCGTTGATCCCACGCATTCTGCTTTCAGTTGCCTAGCCGTGAAGACTTGGGAATAACACAAATTAATCTCAATTTCGTTAAAATGCCGGCTGTTTATACAACTGCTGAAAAAGTGCAAATTGTGAAGTGGTACTTTAGGGGCCGTTCCATTGAAGACACAATAAATTTATTTACTGTAGCATTTCAAGATAGACCAATCCCATCAGCTCAATTTCACGTGTTATTAAAAAATTTGAAAATTTCGATTGTGCCGTGAATTACTGTAAAAAAATCGGTAAAGGTATTTACACAGAACTTCCCTCTTTATTTGTGCATGGCGGTCACTCTAAAAAATTAATAATTACGAAGTGACATTGAAAATAATAATCCGAATATAGTTATCACTATTATTACAAAGAGCACCTGATAAGTTTTGGTCAAAAAAATATACAGAGTGCTCATCCAACAGCAAAAGTTCAATACTAAATAACAGGTGCCAAATATGGAAGGCTTGGGCAAATACCTTTATAAATGTCCACCATGACTGAATTATTTCTTGGGATGACCACCCTGTACATTTTTCAATAATAGTATAATAGGTGCATATGCCTAATATTATTGCCATCTGTCACATTTTCAATTCCACATACACGTAGTGGAGTGGAAGTATAGTGGTGGTTAAAAAATTTCATTTTTTTTTCAATTTTTCAAAAATGTTTTTAAAACAATTTTCAAAATTTTTTTCTTCTAAAATAGGTTTAGAATGCCATGACACGTGGAAATTTTAAATTTGAGCAAACAGAAAAATTTCCTTCTATTCTACAGTGGTATTTTTTTGAAATTGGTTTAGAATGCCATGAAACGTGAAAATTTTAAATTTGAGCAAAGAAAAAAAAATGTGGTAAAAATTTTTTCAAAAATGGATTTTTCGATTTTTCGATCGAAAATTTCGATTTTTTTTTTCAAATGGGTTTAGAATGTCAGTCATGTCAAACTTGAAAATTTTAAATTTGAGGAAAAAAAAATTCCATCCTAGTGGTAATTTTTTTTCCAAAATGTTAAAAAAAAATTGCAAATTTTCTTTTCCGAAATAGGTTTGGAATGTCATGAAACGTGAAAATTTTAAATTTGAGCAAATAAAATTTGTTTTCATCATTCTATACCCAGTGATAAATAGATTAAAATGTCTTGCAAAAAAATTTTTTTTCAAAAAAATTTTTAATCGAAATAATTTTTAGATTTGTTTCAATAGGTTTAGAATGCCATGAAAACGTGAAAATTTTAAATTTGAGCAAATAAAAAAAAATTCCATCTATTTTAGTGGTAAAAAATTTTTGTGGTAAAAAGTGGTAAAAAGTTTAGTGCTAAAAAATGTTGGTGAAAAAAATTTTTTTTCTGAAATAGGTTTAGAATGTCATGAAACGTGAAAATTTTAAATTTGAGCAAAGAAAAAATGTTTCCATCCATTCTAATGTTAATTTTTTTTCCAAAATGGTAAAAAAATGTTGCAAATTTTTTTTCCGAAATATATTTGGAATTTCATGAAACTTGGAAATTTTAAATTTGAGCAAAAAAAAATTTTTTCGTCTATTCTATAGTAGTGATAGTTAAATAGATTAAAAATGTTTTCAATTTATTTTTTTATTTTTCAGACATTTTGAAATTTGTTTGAATAGTTTTAGAATGCCATGGACCAGTGAAAATTTTAAATTTGAACAAAAAAAATTTTTTTTAGCAATTTTAGTCGTAAAAATTTTCAAAAATGTTGGTGAAAAAAATTTTCAAAAAATTTTTTTTTAAATGGGTTTAGAATGTCAGTCGTGTCAAACGTGAAAATTTCAAATTAGAGGGAAAAAAAATTCCATCCTAGTGGTAAATTTTTTTCCAAAATGGTAAAAAAAATTTGCAAATTTTCTTTTCCGAAATAGCTTTGGAATGACATGAAACGTGGAAATTTTAAATTTAAGCAAATAACATTTTTTTTCATCTATTCTATAGTGACAAATAGATTAAAAATTTTTGCAAAAATTTTTAATCAAAATAATTTTTAGATTTGTTTGAATAGGTTTAGAATGCCATGAAAACGTGAAAATTTTAAATTTGAACAAAGAAAAAAAATTTCCATATATTTTAGTGGTAAAAAATTTTGTTTACAGATGAATCATCCTTCTCATTACGTAGAAAACACAATTCATCCATAGTACGATATTGATCTCGGGAAAATTAACATTTGAGTGTTGCTGTGTGTACTAAGTATCCGCAAAAGTTGAACGTTTGGACGGGAATTCTAGGACCACTGATAATCGATGGCACTTTAAATGGCAATAAATATTTAGACCTTTTAAAAACCGAATAATTCCTGCAGTTCCAAATCTTCCTGTCAACTTTGACACCATTGGTTTCAACAAGACGGCTGCCCAAGTCAGGATAAAGGAACGGTTATTAACTTTATGGAAAGAACATTTCCCAATTGTTTAATAAGTACGAGGGGAATGATAAAATGGCTCCCCAGGTCACCTGATCTAGCACCCCATGATTTCTTTCTGTGGGGCTTTATAAAGGAAGCCGCGTACAAACATGCCTTTGAACGAGCCAATAATTTAGTTGAATTACGGGAAAAGCTTATCCAACTTTATGCAAACATTATCCCAAATCAACTCAATGATATGAGAGATTCATTATATAATCGGTTTGGCTATTGTTTGGCACAAGAAGGTAGTTTGTTTGAGACCTTACTTCGTTAATTTATTTGTAATAATTATTAGTTGATTTTAATTTCTGAGAGTTATTTATTTTTATTTTAATACTCTATTTTTATTTCCTTTTTAATAAGAATAATTTATATTTCATTAATTATTAGTTGATTTTAATTTCTGAGAATTATTTCATTTTATTTTAATGCTCTATTTTTTATTTTGTTTTTAATAAGAATTATTATTTTATTCCCATAGCCTTTATGGCTAGAAAAGAATCTGCAGAAATACTTTCAATAGAAGAAATTATTTATCAAGAATGTGACAAATAACTTCTAACTAACTTTTGACGAGACATTAGTCTCGTTCCGTAAAGAAATCATTAGGGACGTATACCCTTCCTCAGTTCATGCGGTACTAAATTCAATGTCGTACTTTCAGTATCTGCGTTCGGCGCCAATATTCTTGACTGTGATGACGGTCTCAGATGATTAGGGGTCGAGCTTGAGCTCTTTGCCCCAATCATCGCTGTAGACCTGGACCGGCCTCGTAAAGGGTAGGCCCGCTTTTTACGACTACCCCCCCTGCAAATGCAGACGGATCTGCGTTCACGAACTATGGGGCGGGGCATTTATTCCCTATATTGCGAACTACAATTTCTGCATCTGTATAGTAATACAGGTGGTGTGGTAACGATTTAATTCATTCCATGCTATTTCACTTGGTGAAAATACACAAAATTTAGATTCTGCATTTTTCGTGGAGAAGTCTGTATAGACTTCTCCACTATTTGAATCACTGTGGGCGCATGTCTCAACATTATTAAGAAACGCCCACTAGTTTAATATAATAAAAATGTAAATGTAATATTTTAATCGGATTCGCTATATCATTAAAACCATATCAAATTATGAAAGTAAAATAAAGTAAACAAAAGCCATACTTCCCTACACACCCTATGTCTATCTTTGAGGACTATCATTAATTATGAATGAATCATGTAAATTTTGGCAAACAACTTTGGCTCGTAGAGATAACAATGCGTCTTTAAAATTGCCTTTGTCTTTTGGCGAGAACACATCATGCAAAACATAATGATTGATAATTTGGTAAAGGACCGTCCCATCCCATGTCTTACAGGTGTGTTCATAACACGGTGCCTAATGAGAAAATTTGTCATCTCTCGATTTATCTTCTTATTTCTGCTGTTGTATATGTGTCAGTGTGTGTGTTCTAGTTTGAATGCGAGCTTAAGCCTAGGTCTATTTTGGTTTATATCGTTTTTGAGACGCTATAAATATTGAGAAGGTGTGCGGTCTGCCAGTGACGGGTACGTGGGACTTTTCTTATCACTATTTTTTTATATAAAGGTAGACTTTTAATCGAAATATGTATTTATTTGCCACACATTCAATAGATGAGTATTTTGAAATAAGTTATCAAGAGAACTAAATTAACTAATACGTAATATGTTTATAGGAAATTAAGCAGTAAAATAAAACAAGATAAGATACTAATATATTAATTAACAAGTAAATTACTAAGAAGGGCAAACATTTTTTTAAATTTATGCAGAGTTTTCTATATTCGCAAGATCGTAAACATATCAAATCTACAACGATGATGTGTATAACATCATTCTTACTGAACAGATAATTGCAAGTTTAATCGTTTTTACTTGGACATTTTTTTTTTAAATATACTGTTATGCATTACACTCCCTATGTTACGCCAATGACTACTAGAAGGTGAAAACTAAGTAGAAATGGTTATGCAACCAGTAGTACACCTCTTCTGAAAGTCTGTAGATGGCTCTAGAGTTCTATATTGTTCTGGAATTGGAAATCTCTGGGTGGATGTAGAGGCAATTTTAGGAGATATAAGGCGAAATCGACGGCGGAGAGGGAGAAGTTTTATTAAAGTGCAGAAGTTGAAAAGTGAAAAAGTGAGGTTAAATATCAAGTAAACAAAGTGCAAAGGTTATTTTGGTTAATTAAGAAATACTGTATAATTAGTAAATTATTAAATAAAATATTAGTGGTTACCCCTTGTTAAAATTATTTAGAACATATGGATTCATACAGGGTGTTTCCTAAAGGGGGAAAACACGCAACAAAAGCCTATTATTAATGATAACTCGTTAACCGTTGAAGACATAAAACAATTGCTCATCATAAAAAAGAAAACTTGACTTATTGCCTAAAAAAAGTAATGTTGTAATTTTCTTGTATATGCCATGGTATATGCATTTTTAATGCGCGCGAATTTTCGTTTATTTGAAATTATTTGCACGCGGCCTATAGAAAAAATTGAAATGCTCGAAAACCAAACATGCTAGGAAGAGAAATCAAAATGGGTTTCAAAGGGGACATAAAATACTTTTTTGTATTTCCATGTTTTATGGCTATTAATATCTATTAGTATATGAAAGTAACAATATAATACAGGGTGTTGCATCATGAGAGGGACATAGCTTAATAGGAGGTAGAGAACATCAGTGGTAACCGGAACCTCCCATAGAAATGTCTCATCGGGCCTTCACTACGAAATTACAGGGTGTTAAATAATTTTTGGCCAAACCTGTTTTTTGTCATAACTTTGACAGGAAATGAAATAACGGATTCATATTTGGTACGGCTAATGTACAAACGAGCCCCAAGAGGTACATGTATAAAAAAAATATATCCAGGTCCGGACCCACTATAATTTATGTTTTGTAACGTGCGGAATGCGCAATAGCATCCTTCGTTACATTTTCTAAGAATTATTAGAAAAATGTTAAAAATCAAACATTTTATTCTCCTATGCTCTGGTACTATAACGAACATTTCTGGACAGATGGGAGGTTGGTAGTAGCTTATACTTACGCATCAGTATATTAAACAGCGCACGCTCGATAATATTCAAATTAAATTAAAGAAATAGATCAAACTGACTGAAAAATGAAGTTGAGTCGAGTATTTATAATAAAGTCGGATAGTCACATGAAACGTAGAACTATCAGTAACATTATAGATCATTTGGCTAATTAATATTTCACTAAAATAAAGAGAACTACTTTTTGGGGCGGAGACACGTTACTGTCGGTCCGAAACATATGTCACAATACGACGCGTTAGACTAAATTCGCTCTCTTTCACTCGAGCCGTCCTTCGAGGTGGACGTAATAGAAATTTTGTAAGACCCTGACGGGGATATTGGTAGAGAGGAACCTTATAGACGTATAAGGTAATAGTTAAATAATTATATATTGTTAAATACCATCTAACATTTAAACATATTGTTTTAGGTTCTTTCTTTCTTTCTTTCTTTCTTTCTTTCTTTCTTTTGTTTTTCTATATAATTACAAATTTCATTTCAACGTCGAAGTGATCTTAATGTTACACCTTTGCTTTAAGCAAAATTATCTACGTTCTATGTTGATACTACGTTTTTATATACCTACGTTTTCTTGATAACTTTATGGGATAAGAATACTACGTTTACCTTTATTATGAAATTTTCGACACAACATCTATTTAAGATTTTCTATCAAGCATACGACAACCTGGGCGAAGAAATTATTTATGTTATTCGAGCATAGCACGCCTCTACGATTTCATAACCTTCAAAGTGGAATGGTACGACATGTGACATCTCGCTAGAGCAAAATGGAGATCATGAACCATTTAACTACCCAACGGTTATAATCTATTATCATCGGAGGACAGGGGCATACTTAGGAATTTCTCTCATCAGGATATTATAATAAAAGATTACCCCTTTGATTATTACCTGTAAAAGGGATTATTTTCGCATATCTAGTGCTACACATTAATTCGTAGTCACTCATATCTTAAATCCGTTGTTACAAATATTTCGTCGTAGTTATTTATATCTTAAATTCGCTGTAACAAATATTTCTTCGTAGTATCGATTTCTTGTATTCAACGTTTAACGTAATCGTAGTTGTTTGATAACATGATATTTTTTTGAATTTTGCCAGTATCGCAAATTCGCTGTGTCAAAGTACTTTTGTTTTAGATGTGTCTCAATGGTTAGACACGTCAGTTATTTGCACATAATACGCGTCGTGTGATCTGATATTTCCTAGATTTGACTCGTCAAGTCGCATCACTTATGTGGATTATTTATTTAAAGGAATTCGGATGTTCGGGGCGCGGTGAGATGTGTATTATCTTTTGTGGTTATATAACTTGGGGTGTGTCCCGTATTTTATTTGCTAGAGATGAGTTCTAGTATTATTTTTTTTATGGTTATATAATTTGGGGTGTCCCGTTTTTGAGTATTTGGCATTACGTAGCGGGGAGGCTATATACTGGTAGGCTCAAATAAATATCAGGTTCGAGTGAAATACCATATCTTTTATTAGGTTAAGTTTTATTATCTTTGTAATATATTTTGTGTCGCAATTTTAGTAAATCTAATGGTGTGTCTTTTGTGTTGCACTTTAGGATATATAGTGCCGTAATATAGTTTGTTTGTCGGATCGTTTGCGAGATACCTTGTATTATAGTTCGGTTTAAATCTCGTAAATGGTCATATCTTTTGTAATATATGATTTTTTAGTATTGAGGTAAAGTTACGAGATGTATCTTTTGTAATATAGTTTTTTTATCTCGTAAACACCTCAAGTTTATCTTGCTGTTGAGCAATATGTAATATAGTTTACCTTGTACATATTTTGCTATACAGTATCGCTGATGCTGTGATAGCTCATTGTTTTGTAATATAATATTTTGTAATATAGTTCTATTGTACATATGTAACTTTTGTCTTTGGTTTATCTTTATCTTCAATTTTCCTTGATTACACTCAGTAATCAATGGCGCCCAAGCCTTGAACTCGACGCCCTTTTGCTCTCCGTATCTTTACTGTGCTAGCCAGGTTACACCAGTGACGCTAACCACGTCGCTCGTAGGGTGGCCCACACTAGAACACTTGGGCAATATTTTAACATCGAGTGAAAACCTTCTTTTCTTAGCCACAGTTTCTTCTTTGCATCAATAAAACATCACCCTGTATATATTTTTTTGAAATTTCGATACGATATTCGAAAAGAGCAAAAAAAAACAAACAAAATGGCCTATTTCATTTTTTTGTTACACCTTCGTGGTTATTTAAATACGTTGTTAAATGTGCAAGAAAATGGATTACAGAACCCTATTAAATGAGAGGCACGTGAAATAAATAGTTTTATAACTAAAATTTGCAAAAATTCTATTGAGCCTAGGTGGTCTGGGTGAATCCTAATTCCGGCACGTTTAAAGGTCCATTTTGGTAAAAAACTGTGGTCCTAATAAGTAATCGGGTATGAAATAACAAAATTTTTAATCAATCACAGTAGGCTTGTTCAAAGAATAAAAGTGACAGATAATTTAAACCATTTAGGCCTAAGCAACCAGTTACTTTGATCAAGAAAATCATCAACATTTTATACTTAATAAAAATTGGAACAAACTAAAATCTAAATAAATAAAATATTTTCCATTCAATTAACAATAAATAACAAAACAATAACTAAATGTGTTTAAAAATAAAACGTAATTGACACTAAAGTAAATTTTCAAAATGTCCTCCCCCAAATTTTGTGCATTTTCTTGCGCGTTTAGAAAGGTCACCAATTGCTCGACGTATCATTTCTGGATTATTCCGTATTTCGTCGCAGGTTGTAACGATGCGCTGGATTAAATGTTGTCTACTTTCAATTTCAATGCTATAAACCTCGTTTTTTAAGTGGCCCCATAAAAAGTAATCACAAGGGTTACAATCAGGAGATCTTGGTGGCCATTCATGTGGACCCCCGCGTCCAATCCATCTATTAGGATACACATTGTTTAAGTGTTCTCTTACTTGAAGGTTAAAATGTGGTGGGGCCCCATCATGCTGAAACAACATGCCTCTTATACCGATATTTTCTAACATATTCGGTAAAATGTTTTGAAGAAAATCAAAGTAAATTTCACCATTCAATCTTTCTCCAAAAAAATGTGGCCCTATCAAATGTCTATTCACAAGTCCGACCCAAACATTTACAGAAAACCTGTGTTGCGAACGACGTTGGCGTACCGCATGTGGGTTTTCCTGTGCCCATTTATGATTATTTCGTGAATTGTTTACTCCATCCCTTGTAAATTGTGCCTCATCCGTAAATAAGGTTCTGTAAATGACTGGGCGATGATTAGACAACCAACGACAAAATGCCAGGCGGGGGATATCGTCGCCTTGTTGAAGACGCTGTACCTGCTGGATATGATATGGATGGTAACGTTCTCTTTTTAGGGTTCTCCATACTCGCCAATGAGGAATACCAGTTGCCAAACTGATTCGTCTAGTGCTCATATTTGGGTTTTCTTGAACTACGTTTATAATATTGTTTTGTTCCTGCACACCTTGTTGTAAAACACGCTCCACAACTGCAGAAGTAGGAAACTTTCCGTGTTGTCTTGCATACTGGAACACCGTACTAAAGGTTTTATGATTAGGGCATCGACGACCAGGAAAACGCAGCCGATATTCTCTTTCCGCCGACCTACCATTTCCATTACAGAAACCATAGATGAATATTATGTCAGCATATTCCCCGTTTGTAAATTTTACTGGCATATTTAAAATATTTTCACAAGTTTTCACTAACTAAATGCGGATTATTGACACATTAAATTACTAACAAACAATTATTCAACTGTTTAGGAGATTTCTTTTTATTATCTGTCACTTCGAACAAGCCTACTGTGATTGATTAAAAATTTTGTTATTTCATACCCGATTACTTATTAGGACCACAGTTTTTTACCAAAATGGACCTTTAAAACGTGCCGGAATTAGGATTCACCCAGACCACCTAGGCTCAATAGAATTTTTGCAAATTTTAGTTATAAAACTATTTATTTCACGTGCCTCTCATTTAATAGGGTTCTGTAATACATTTTCTTGCACATTTAACAACGTATTTAAATAACCACGAAGGTGTAACAAAAAAATGAAATAGGCCATTTTGTTTGTTTTTTCTTGCTCTTTTCGAATATCGTATCGAAATTTCAAAAAAATATATACAGGGTGATGTTTTATTGATGCAAAGAAGAAACATAAATTATAGTGAGTCCGGACCTGGATATATTTTTTTTTATACATGTACCTCTTGGGGCTCGTTTGTACATTAGCCGTACCAAATATGAATCCGTTATTTCATTTCCTGTCAAAGTTATGACAAAAAACAGGTTTGGCCAAAAATTATTTAACACCCTGTAATTTCGTAGTGAAGGCCCGATGAGACATTTCTATGGGAGGTTCCGGTTACCACTGATGTTCTCTACCTCCTATTAAGCTATGTCCCTCTCATGATGCAACACCCTGTATAGTTACCTCTTGATTTTTTGCACTTTTAACTATTCGCAGGCCCATAAAAAATAACTGACTTTAATATAAGTTATAAATGCATTATTTTTTAGCAAAAGATAGTACTTCAATGCAAAAAAAGTTAGGAATGAAAATATTCACATTTGCAAATTTACCAGCATGTTAAATTTAGCCAAATTTTGGCCAATATTTTACTGTTTCCTGAAAATAAAAAAAAGACCCAAACATCTTGAAAATTTAGCTGAAAATTTTTTTTTGAGTTTATGTATCATATATAACTTTTTTTTGATAACTTTAACATGCTGCCAAATTTTTCAAAAAACAAAAATATTAAAACAACGACACCAATTTTTAACAGGGCATCATTACCACAACTTTTTTGAAGGGGGACAATACATACGTCACTAAGGAGGGGAATAAACATATGTGGCGTAGCATGCACAGAAGCAAAATTATCTTTATACGAGTAGGTAACGGTAGATAGTTTGTGTCAGCGCCATCTATCTAATTAATTACAAACTAAACGCTTACGAGGATGGTGTTTAACATTTTCGAGGTGTCCCAGTCGAGCCGGTGCAGTTTACCCCACACCCGTAAATAACAGGACCCTATTATGCATCATACTTTTGCACGTATTTTGCACACCTTTTGCACACCTTCCCTCGCCATACCTCAACCAATTATTAGAGGATTAACAAGATAAGGCAGTCAGACAGAGAAGGCGAAATAGACAAAGATCGTTGTAAACTCCAAATTAAAGGGACACGATATCCGGCGGAAACGGTTTCGAGATTTGTCAGGTACACATTAAATGAATTTGATCAAGACTACTAAAAGACAAGTTGGCTCATTAGAATCGGCAAGTGCTACGGAGCGAGTGGCACTCGATGACAGCTGCGTGTCACTGTTTTTTCTTCATTTTATAAAATTAATTATAGAAAAAAAGTCTAAAAATTATTCTGTCAAGTAATAATTGTATCCTCTTTAAATAGATACCTAATATAGAAACATAGAAATACTGGGGGCTTCATGTGACGTATGTTAAGAAGCAACCTGTTTCTTTAGTAATCTTGAGTTCTGACAGTCAACTGAGTTCGGCCGCTCTATTAGAACAGTGTTGTCGATTTTTCACCATTGGCCTCTCTCTCTAATTTTACTTCTTTCGTGTGATTGACACATTGTGGCAACTGATCTATAACTCCAATCTAAATGTCGAAGTCATTGGTGCCATTGCCTCAACTTTAGAAATGATAATTAAATGTATGTGGAGGGGTGTAAACTTGACGTTTGCCCGTTGACGTTGAATTGATATTTTTGTCATTATAATCACCTAATGTTGAACACCGTATTGTAAATTTTGCCCAAACTTTTAATACCGCCCCTAGCCCTACAGCCCCCCACCCCACACCTCCAAAATTCTTATTAATTTTTTAGTAATCATTAAATGCACACCCTATTTCAAATGTTGCACACACTCACATTAGCTCCCAGGACGTCCCGAAGAGTTAGTTTCCTTCAGCCATACCACTATCTTAATCGCTAATTCAATTAGATATTTTTTAGAGTCATTCTTAAAAGTACTAAATAAAATGAATTGCTAAGTTTAGATACCACGCTAGAAATTTTAAAATTAAGCATACCTAAACTACCGCAACAGTCAATGTCAATACCATCCGAAATTTATGCAATACTCAGGGCTGGGAGTACTGCAAAGGTGTTAAATTTTGTTTACAGAAGGTGGGTGGGCCATAATCTCATTAGTATACGTCTGAATGGGTACTGCAATTGTGCTAAAATTCTTGAAACACCACACAACGCATGTTTATTGTGTAATCACGTTTTACCGACTTTAATGAGGCATTAATCTGTCAAAACAAGATGAATGTCAGATTAAATAAAGCTGCTTATTCTGCTTTTTATGAAGGTGTTATATTTCCAGGTTTTTATTTCCTATGACATGTTAGGCCTGTAAATAAAAACGATTTAATTTCACTGATATTTTAGTTTTATCGTTATTTCACGACTTCAGAATATTTTTATTATATGAATATATGGAAATTTCTTATTGTTTTAGCGTGTTCTTATATTCTAGAAAATTCTATCTCCAAATTAAGTGGTAAACAAATTACAAAAACTAATTCATAGAATATTTCTTATTTAATTCTATTCGATACACTGTGACGCATTTTTTTTAAGCAAACAACATACGGTGTTCAAGAACTAGTGAATCAATTTTTTTCTAGCTACTTAGATGCCAGCGAAGCTTTAGATGTAAGCCTCCAGCTCCCCATCAAGTCTTCTCTATTTTGAATATATGAATTATATTATAATATGAAGGTGTATATTAATTAATGATTGTAAACTCAGTCATTAAATAAGATACCTAATTTTCAGAAATGCAGTATCTCAATAGTTGAATAAACTAAATATGTTATAATGGTTAATGGTCTTAGTGGCGACCACGCTTAGTCAGACTGATTACTGTGTACTGGGTTCGATTCCCAGCTAGCAATATTGGTGGGTAATGATGTCTGCGTTTTTTTAAATGTGTAACTCCTTCTGGGCGGCCTAGGTGTTGAATTATGGTGTCGTCTACCATGTGTGGTGTGTTTATGTGTTTTTGTACACCTCTTTATTTATGTAACAATTAATACCAATTCCTTGGTGAAAAATCCTTCCTATAACTCGCTGTAGTGAATTATCGATTCATAATTTACTGCATCCGGCCAATCACAAATACATGTTCATAATTCAATGTTTCACTGATCTAATAATATTTTAAATCGACTGCAATCAACAAGTAGGTACCGATTAATTTCAGTCTAATTTATTTGTTTAATAGTTGTAGAGAAAACATAATATTACACGCACGATTATGACCATTATTCACTCAAAATATTTGCGCCACTCGCCTTCGGCTCGTGGGCTCAAACATCATCTTCTACACTAATGGCTATCCTAATCGCTCATATAATAATATACTATTATGCTTATACATTAATTACAATATGGCGTTCCACAAGGTACTGTGCTAAGACCAATATTATTTTAAATGTATATTAACTAACCTATTTTTCGTAAAAAATGATATCTTACGCTGACGCCACGGTTGCACTAGTAGAAGAATATTAAGCGAGTTTTTCAGCATTATATCAAGAACTAACCGTTGTTGATTGGACAGCTTTTACTCAGTTTATTAATGTCAATGCTAGCAGTTTATGAGTTCTACGATATACTCAATTCACTTTTTACTAAACATGTCCCAAAGAAAATATCAAGTAACAGGAGTTATTCATTGTAGTTTGACAGTGACTTAATAGCACAGGTAAACCAGAAAAGGCGTGCCTGGAAAATATATCGCTCATCACGCACGGACGACAATTACAATTAGTTTAATAATCTAATATCGCCGGTAAAACCTAAAATAAAGGCAGCATATAAAAAGTATATTACACCAAACCTAGTAATATTAATATCAATATGGCGCTTAGTACTAATCAGAACTCGTTACATATTAAACAGTTCACCAGCGAAGAGGTATTAACTTCCATTAAAAAAAATGAACCAAAAATGATTATTTTGCACAAATAACTAAGTAAAACACACTACTATGTTTTCTACCACTATGTATTTATAAAAATTGCGACTGCAGTTTGGACTTACAAAGCCATTGTCAAGCAGTGAATCAAAAATAGTCATTTTCACAGAGTAACGGCCCCTTCGATCAATTTTTTTTAAATGATTATGGCACCTAATCTTATACCAGCATCCTTAATTAGGGACTGCGCTAGTATTTTCTTTGAACCACTGTGTATATTATTTAATCTAATCCTTCAGACTTTCATTTTCCCAGATATTTGGAACGTTTCCAGAATACGTCCTGTCTTCAAAAATGGTTCAAGAAATGTTATCACCAGTCATAGACCTGCTGCTATTCTGTGTAACTTCTCCAAAATATTTGAAACATTAATTCACAGCTTCCTATCAAATCACCTAAAACATATTATAATACCTGAACAGCATGGCGTCGTTGAAACACAATTTATTAGCGAACTCCTTGATCAGAGAGGTCAGGTAGACGTTATCTACACTGACTTCTCCAAAGCATTTAATAGACTAGACCATGGTTTACTATTGGGCAAACTGGACAATTTTAGTCTTAGTAGAAACTTAATTGCCATCGTCGAGTCCTATTTGACAGGCAGAACTCAATGTGTGCAATGCCATGGATATAGATCTGTCAGATTTGCCCAAACTCGGAGTACCTCAAGATTCGATTCTTGGACCTCTTATGTTCATTATATTCATTAATGACATGGTCTCTAAGTGGGATGTGAGCTTCCATTTATATGCAGATGGCTTAAAGATATTTTGTCAGACTGAATCTTTCCGCGATTTTATTAAACTTCAGGAGAATTTAGATTTAATAAATTCGTGGTGTATTGATAACCAATTACCTCTTAATGCCAGTAAATGTAGTGTAATGTCATTATGACGTAAAAATGACATGTTCATCTATGACTATACCCTTGACGGACTCATCTTAAATCGACCTGACTTTTGACCCCAAACTAACTTTCACATATCATACTGATAATACTGTAGCGGCTACATACAAAAATCTGGGTTTCATAATGGCATTGTAGTAAGTTTTGGAGAAATATCAAATGTCAAACCTAGCCGCTATTGTGTCATTGCTATCTTATTGTTTCCATTAATTCGTGCAATTTTCATTATGGAACATTATCCGAATAATGTTGTCTTTGATTTGTTTCTAATTCATGTTGAAAATAACACAATAGTTGACAAGAGCATGCCGCGCGTTCAATTTCATATCTTCCAGCTAACTGCTTCATCAATTTTGTTTCATAATTTTGCACGGTTTGTGATATACAAATTTTTTCGTAAACTACTACAGTGGTATTTTATTTCAGAAAAACTGACGTATCAAAACCTGTCACAGACAAGTTAACATAACTTGGGTTGTCTAAACTCAGAATTGGAAGGCCAATCGATCCATGTAAAAAAAAATGTGGGTTTCCATTTAAAATAAGAAAGTTGGTACTGACTTTTGACACACCCTGTATAGCTGGAGGACTGAAAATATTTTAGGTACAACGGGCATGATCGATTATTGCATTCCAAGTTTGAAGTTTGTAACCCAACTGCAAGTTAAAGAACTTCTAACGAACGGCCTACGTGAATCACCCTGTATGTTCCCTCGGAACTAAGAACCATTGGAAATACCACGCTTTTGACAGATTCTTTAGAGTAATATGTTTTTTTGTTGTAAAATTATAGGGATTTTATATATAGAATATATAAAATTCAATAGTGCCTGTATATGTGCCCTTGCGCCTTCGCCATAATTTTAAATTTTGTACTGTCGGTGTAGAAAAACGTCAACGGTTTAAAAGTAATACAATTTATTAGAATCGTATTGCGTTCTGCCTGGGTAAATCTACATATTTTCTCAGGACTCGAAAACCGTTATTGCTATTAGGAGTCCTCTCCTTGTTTTCAACTCTCTGATATTACCCCTATTTGCCGACAAATATCTAATAGTATTAAATCAATACCTTTTTCTACTTTAATGCTGCCAAAAGAGACATCGTCTAACTACTTGCAAAAACAGAAAAATTATAAAAACAACAAAAAACGTCCGCATTACTAGATGGGGAAACAATAATTAAAGGAATAGAATCTTAGGCAATGAAATACTAGAGACACCTCCGAAGACGGGACACGACACACCTGTTAAAGAATGCGCTAAAACTGAACAGCAACAATCTGGAAATAAGGAGACCATGCTACTACATATGGATAACAACAATCGAGAGGATTATGAGCAAACTAGGAAAAGGTCATACACACTGAAAAAGAACGGTAAGGCAAAAGACGAACGAAAATGAAATTTCTACGGCAGCATTGAATTCAGGAGATCAAAATACACAAAGATTGGTAGGTTTAGTTTCTGGGTCTAAACTTTTTTTTGTTTTGTGGGGCTGTGTAGTCATTAGTTGTAACATATGGATGAAAATTGGTACGTCTTAGAAGAAATTAGAAAACAGGCAAATGAGGTTTGTTTAAACTTACTACTTAAGAAATCCCACCTTTTTTTAACAAGAAATTCACGAATATAATGATTGAGCAAAATGCGAAGGTGTTACTGATGTAAATGAAGAAGCAGTTCTGGTTTATTTCTTAAAGTACAGAAAAAGTGTCCAGCTTCTTCAGCGTGGAAAAAGTACTGAAAACAACTTTAAAGGCTTATAAAAATATTGACACTTCTAAATATGGAAAACTGACTGCTTATTTAAAAAGTGAGTCAATAACTCACAAACCAGAAAAGGCTATTTTTTTACGTTCTCTCACTAGTGTGCAATACCTACATTACATAATATATGTAAAATCATTATAGTAATAGCCATATACTCTATGACTGTGTTATCCAACACAGTCAGTCAGTATTAGTATATTATTATAGGCGCGATTATGATAGCCATTGTTCACGAAGATGACGTTTGAGCCCACGAGCCGTAGGCGAGTGGCGCAGTGAATAATGGTCATAATCGCGAATGTACCTATTAAACAAATAAACTAGACTGAAATTTGATAGCATTAATCGGTGCCTACTCGCAAGAAGTGAAAAACGTAATTTATAACATTTCTCCAGTGCAGTGCGAAAAATGGTTTTCTGAACAGCTTTATACCAAATATGCCGCCTAATTCGGTAATTGTATTAGATAATGCTTCTTATCACTCGTGAATATTAAATAAAATACCAAACACCGGTACAAGGAAGACATTTTAAAATTCATGGGAGAAAAAAATATGGAAATTCCTGTAAAAGTTCCAATAAAGCGCGAATTACTGAAATGAATAAAAGAACAAAATTTCAAAAGGGAATATGTTATTGGTAACTTATCCATTATACACGGTTATTCACTTTTGCGGTTACCTCCGTACTATGCATATTTAATCCTATAGAGATGGTTTGAGCAATTTTAAAAGATCGTTTGCGAAAATGTAATGACTCTCCAACGTTAAGTGCGGTAGTAGTAGATCATATAAGAGAAGTAATAAATAATACTGATTTATTGAAAAATTGCGTTAAGCATGTAATTAAAAAGAAAATCAATATCCAACGCTACCCCCCATTGCGCCGATTATAATTTAACCGGATCATGATTCCTCTTCAGAAAGTGAAGATTCGGACGCGTCAACTTTTAGCATTTAACTTTTTTAATATATATTTTCAGAACAAAATATTTAGCTGTTACATTAAGTATGAAGTTCACTTTTTTATTGTAACATTTCTTGGAATATATTTTATTTAGTTGGCAAGAAATTTTAATTTAAGTTACTTTATTCTAGAGACATATTTCAATTTTGTTTTTATTTATGTTTTATCTATACAAATATTTATTTTTGTTGTACCAATTCTTTGCTTTGGTAAAGAAACTTACATTTTTATTTTTATTTTTGAAGAAATTTAAATTTTATTTTTACTATTTAACATCCTTGCCCCTCGCCAATCTAACCTGTCCAATTCCCTCATCCCGGCAAGGATATGTTCATACCTTCTCGTTGTTCCTTGCTGATCAATAACATATTTCAATATAGTATGGGATAACTTTAAAACAAAACCCAATAAATTTAAATATTTAGACTTTATATATAAAACTGATAAAATACTTCAAAAATATGTTACTGGATAAATGAACAAAAATAGCCTATCTAATAAACAAAAGATAATAAAAATTAACAAAATTTTCAAAAAAATTGTAACATTTTCTTATGATAAGCATTTCTATTTACCTCCGCCCATGTACAGTAAAGAGTTGCGGACTGTTTTTGTCGGCTTTTAGTTTTTATACAATTTCAGTTGTGCTCGAATACACTTTACACTGGAGCCAGCACTAATAAGTATTTAATTTTCAGTGGATAACAGAATTAAACTTTATTACCTCACACAAATTTCAAATAAAAAAATGGGCAAACAACGTATCAAATCGTATTTTTGAATTCTATATTTTTGCGGTTGACTATATTTGATTTGAAATATTTATTTATCATAAATTTATAAATAACTCGTCCTGCCTCTTGGCTGATTTATAATTCAACTAATGACAAAAAGTTTTCCATGATATCAAAAAAACTCCTAAATACCACTTTACGACTAAATCAACATCTATAATTAAGAACTTCGATAATGACAGATTAATTCACCTTTCAAGATCACAGAACCTATTCCTTTTTATTATTCAATAATTAAACAAAACTGTTTTATTGAATAAATTAGCAATTTAATTGAGAAATTCATGGAAATTAGGCTCAAAGGAAATATGGTATAATTTTTTACTAAGCCGCTTCCTCATCAGCACTGACTGATTTAAATATTAAATAGGCAGTCTCGGGCGCCTAATTATTGGGCTCTGAAATTGATATATAATCACTTTCTCTTGCTTTATATGGTATGAAAATAAAATAAATAAAATAGACACAATCAAACTAATAGAATACAAAGCAGATTAACTAAATAATGATGAAATAATATATAGTAATAGTGTATTTTTGTTTTACTATAATTAAAGCAACTAGAGGGCACTTCAAATATCATTTTTTCCTAATATCTCTGCTTTGGCGTTGGGTGTGTTATTATATCCCAAGAGGCAGTGACACCTAATAGTTTCTTGCATGTAAACTGCCATTCTTATAGGCCGATTCAGAAAGGTATCGAGATACTTTGTTGCAAATTATACAGTGTTCCCTATCAGCGTTTCCTTGTAGTGGGGATTATGTAAAAGTTTACTTTTTATACAAACCCCAACTGATAGATTTGTGAATTACCTTCAGGTAAGAAAATATAATTATTTCTGTAAAATTGCTTACTTGCTATACAGGAGTGATTCCAAAAGCCGAAAGAGGAAAGTTAAAAATTATGTCACACCCCAACCACTTGAGATTGGTGTCATTTTGTCGGATTTATTATCCTCTTACGTCTACGTCAAATCAAGCGCCTGCTCGATCGCTTGACTCTTTGTTTATTTATTCAACATTTTATGCGATAAACAATTTTTTTTTCAATTTTTTTTTTTAGATTTTTATTATTATTCTTTTGGTGTATTTCTTTTATTGTCATTACCATTTTCTTTTGTGGTATGGTAAAAGGAGTGGTTTAACAATTTTTTTTACGTGGACCCAGACCTGCCTCCTATAGACCCTCAATTCTCTTCAAATGTAGTTGACCCCGAGCCGAGTGCTAGGGAGGCAATTGTTATCATTTTAATTTAAATAAAGTCCTGCTGAATTAAATTAACTTGCAATCGAAGGGTTGCGGGTGCGAGCCCGAGTAGGTAAATGCATATATCTTTTTTACTTCATTTTATATCAACGCGTGCTTCACCAAATAAATTGGAATTATAAAATTAAAAATTTCTAAAACTAATATCATTTATAGAAACGACTGCGAATAGTATCACAGAGGATTTGCAACAAACATGTAAGAAGTTCATCTATAAATGAGCGAAAAGCATAATGTTTACTATAATTTATTTGTTAAATTTAGAAAGAAACAAGCTAAGCATTATACTCTTCGCCGACTTACTGCTATTTTTACATAATTGTTGCACATTCTATAGGATACTTTTCGCAGTTTTTTTTTGTAAATAATATTAGTTTAATTACAAAACAAACAAAAAAATTTTATTTAAAAATTTAATAACTTCTTTATTTATTGATCGATTTTTTTCAATAGGATTCATCCTCGAAAGCAACACTAACTTACTGTCCAAATTTCAACACAATGGGACTTTTCGTTCTTAAGTTATCGTGCTTACAAGAAACGTGACCGACGGACGGACGGACGGACAGACATACAGACGGGCAGACAAACGGACAGACGGATGGATGGACATTTTGAAAGTTGTTCAGAATTCAATCAAACACAGTGACATGAAGTTTTCTTCTCTACGAGCAATATTACCGGTTTTAGAAATGTGTCGATCGAATACAGTATAATAAAATGTCTGTAAATGTCTAATATTATATATATTACTATTCTATCGTATATTTACCATGAAATCTGACGTAGAATTTAGCATACCTGAAACAAAAATAAATACAATTAATCTTCTAAATTCGAGAAATATGAAAGAATGTAACATTTTTAAATCAATTGTATATCCAACGCGTATTTTGCCAAACAAAACATCATTTAGAAATTGTGAAAAATTAAGATATGTTTAACAAATATTTTATAAATTATATTAAGGAAGGTTACCCGGATTAGGTACTTGTAATTTTTTGTATTGCACACATCGCTAAGTGTGTGCTTTACCCTAGATCAGCGCGCCGGCGCGGGCACTCCATTTTGCTTAAAATCCCCTGAGTATTACAACGTTCTAGATTATGTAATAAATCAAATTGGCAAGCAAATTTATTAGTCGTCGTCATCGTCGACGAGTTATTTTAACAAATAAAATTATAGTTTGTCACGTGCGCAGGATATTTTTAGTAGTCACTGTTCGTATATTAAAAAAGATAGACAACTGAATATTTCTTACTTGAGGGTTTACGATGTAGACCTAAAAATAAGGGTTCCTCCGGGTTTGTTCCTGAGGTATAAGCGGGAATTATGAAAATAAATTGCATTTTGTTTTATCTGGTGACGAACTTTAATTTTCTATTAATCAAAGCAATTTGTTTCAGGATCGAACGTAGATGCGTCAACTATACTCGTATTTGCATAATAAGTGTTAAGCTACTCCAATTGCGGTTAGGACTTGAATGGGTAAACGTTTAGGAAATACAACAATGTCACCCTAGCTTCTAACCACTCTGTATATTAGCGCATAAATAGAAGCTATGCAGTTTAAGGCAAAGATTGCGTAGTAGATATACCATCCATCAGAGAGTATGTGAAGCAGTCCTTACTCTTCAATAGAGAACAAGTTCGTCCAAATTTCCAGGTTGGGGGTAGCTCGTCACCTGGTTACGGTGACTCTCCTTAGTGGTGGAAATACACCAACGTTAAATAAACGAACAAAAAAAATAATTTGTTGATAATGATGTTACATTCTTATATTAAAAAAAAAACATTAATTAAATGTTCATTCATTTTTTATGCAACTTGACCGAATAGTTCAAGAACTATGACCCTATTTTAAATCAACGAGATAAGAAAGTCGAATGCCCCCAAAAAAAATTAAGCCGATACGACACTGGCAATATACATATTTTATCGATTAAATATCTGAACATTTGTTTTGGAACACATTGTATAAACTCTAACAACAGACATGAAAATATCGATGTACAGGTACATTAATCCAAAAAGGCACTGTTGCAAACAAAACAAATTAGAAAGGTTGAATATTTACAGTGGAGAAATGTAAAATTTTAACCAATGCCGTACCGTAATTACCTATTTAATTGTGTTTATAAAAGGTATACAAAAGTCAATGACCAATAAATATGCAAATATTATTCCAAGTAGGCAATAAATAATTTAAAACCATTTTTATATACCTATTTATTTGAATAATGTTTCAGTAATTTTTACACATACGTATTCTGTTAAATAATCGATTATGATTCCATTGATTTACATGCCAGTGAAACCCGTTCGTGAAATTGCTATAATACAAACGAGATTGAGAATTAATTTAATTCAACCTTTTAACATTAGCTCTTAAATGATATCATTATTATATGAAATAGGATAAACAAAAGCGAGGATAATTATAGTCACTAATGGCAGAAATGATCCATTTTAATTGAAGTTTTACATTAATCATTAATTAAATCAGATGTTATTACTTTATCGCAGTATATCAGATTCAAGAGGAAATTAATTTACTTAGTCTAAGAGTATTATTACAAACAGAGAGGGGCTGAGCTAGAGATGGTGTTGGTGCATAAGGCGGTTACATTCGTTTCATAAATACAGGACTTTCATAAATGTAACCATAAAATACCTGTGACCTGTGACCATGAAATATAGATGGTATTCACAAAAATTCTCTAAATCCATTGGCGTCCTGGTTGTATATTAATTATTACAAAAATTACGACCGTGGTCGTAAGGGGCTCTGTGGATACCCACTGTTATAGTGAGAATTGTCAAATACAAAATACATAAATTCATTTCAGAATTTGTTTGATTGCTAGCATAACTAGAATGCAGGTTATCGATAGTATGCAAAGATTGCAAATTAACATTTGTATACAGTTTTTTTTTTAACTTTCATAGATTACTTTTCCTGCTGTTTGCCATATCCTATAAAAAATATGTTTTATGAAACATGATGTTACTAGTCGCCTTGCATAAAAGATTTGAAATGCTTGATAGATCAGAATATAGGAAATGATGAATCAAGCAACTTCTGCTTGGAACGTTTTTCAGAAATTGGATTACCTCACCCACTGACATGATCAATGAAACGCCATTTCTTGAGATCATCGGACCACGCGCCAATATTCTTGACTAATGATGACGGTCTCGGATGATTAGGGATCGAGCTGGAGCTCTTTGCCCCAATCATCGCTGTAGACCTGGACCGGCCTCGTAAGGGGTGGGCCTGCTTTTCGCCTATCCCCCCCGCAAATGCGGACGGTATTGGCGATGTTAGCAAACCTCCCCTGGTCCTGGCTGTTGGACCCTGCCAGCTGGGTCGTTTCTTCTGGCGCTCTTCTGTCTTGGTCTTCTCTCTTCGCTGGCATGTATAGGCTCCCGGGAGCGTCTTTCGTCTGTCGTGAGAGGGAAAGGCTGTTACCGAGCCCTCTCGGAGTTTGAAAGGGATTTGGGGGGTGTTGACTAGTCGGAAGCCCAGGGTGCCAATTGGCATCATGTGCTCCGATTTCGTCGGAAGGAAGTGTGAACTATGTAGTTCAGAATTGTGTTCGGCCAGAGACGCTTTCTTAGCGTCAGAGGCTGGCACGGGCTAGGGTAAGGGTACCGAGCTGGTTGTTTGCTTGGTACCCCCGGGATCGGGCAATTGGATGTTTTTGGTCATTGTCTCCTTGCGGTGTGGCTTGCAGATCGGGCTGAAACAGATAAAGGGTTAGTTATACTTACCCATTATCCAGGATCTGGAGCTTCGGCCTCTTGTGCCTCGGAGCGTCGTTGGGGTCATAGTCAGTCGCCTTCATCGGACCAACAAACGTCGTTACTAGTAGTAAATACTCAAAGATTCCTTCCTATACACTCGTGTAACTAAGTTTTTTAAAAACACATTTAAATAATGATACATTGTTGCAATATACACGCTGTCCATTTTATCAGGGCCCTCGTAAATATTTCACATAATCTGGGTCGTGCAAAAAAAATTTTTCTACGAAATCATGCTGATTTTTATAAGCTAAAAATTGTTTAAAGACATTTGAAATCCATGACCTACTTTAAGAGTTATGATGGAAAATGTCGAAAATGTGGAATATGTCTAAGCAAAATATTTCCGTTATTTGAAGAGATACGACGAAAATTCTTACGCGACAATGTTTTACAAAATGAAGTTTTTTAACGAGGTTTTATCTAAATATTTTCAAAATCGCTGTATGGGTGTTAAAAATTTTGGTTGACATGGGCGCGAAATGAGGGCATTAAATAGAGTATATTCAACGATATATCACATACCATATATATTCATTGGAACTAAGCAAGTAATTATAAAAACATATTTTAAACCAATAATTTTGTTTTAACTATCATTATCAGTATGATTAAACAAAACGATTAAAAAATTCGTTAAGTTCTTCAGTCTGTATTCTCTAGGGCCCTTCTAAAATGGATAGTCTGTATATTGAACAATTCACGTTATTTTCAAATGTACAATACAAACTAAGTTGAGTGCAATAAGCCCCAGCCGAAAAAATTATCTTGTGGCGATTGTTATACCGTCCGCCTACTGTAGTTTCAGTCTTTTTGACAGATGTCTCTCCTTACAAGTTGTGTGAATACTATTACTCAACTTACATGAAACGAGAAGTCATTATGTATATGTTTGTCGCACTTACCTAGTCCGTACTGACGAAGATCAAAGACCATGCATCAATAAACGTTTTAATTATTGCAGCATTAACTAGGCTGGACATTCGGTAATGTAGTACTACTCTTTATTAATCTTTATTCGTTTATTCGCCACTAGTCAAAGCGTGCGCGAAAACCTTTTGCAGCTGGGTTTTATTTCTTGGTTGTCAGTCACTGCATTACAATTGAAATTCGGCGAATGCCGCGGCCATTTAAATTTCTACAGCGGCATTTGTTAAATATTTTCGTCGCATGGGCCTCTTTCGAAATACATCTGTATGTATATAAATAATGAAATTGAAAAATTAATCAGTAAACACTAAAAAATTATGTCGTGAGAGCTTCTGGAAGCAAAAAGTTTTTATTCGTGAAATATCCATCCCAAATAACACTCGTGCTTTTAAATTTTATCTATAATTTTACAGTCGAACTAAATTGCCGAAAATAACATAATTTGTGTCAGTTAACAGTTTATTATCAACACTACATTTCTATTCAACCGTACTTTCGAAAGTAAAGGTATCGATAAAATACTGAACATTAGTGATATTACATACCATAGAAGCCCTAGGAGGAGGTCTTAATAATTTGGTAATGCAATGTGTATTCCAATAAGCACCTTAATCAATAAAGGTGTTAAATGTGCACAGAGAAATGCTTATTTTCTAAAATCTTGAGAACTGGTAGAGCTATTAAAGTAAAAGTTGAACAGAATTTTTCTCTTAAAGAAATTGTTATCGAAATAATTTGCCTTTTCAAATCAATCAGAAATGTGCCGGAGAGTAAGTAACCATTTTAGAGGAAATAGTGGGACGCTACTGGTCACCAAGACCAATTTCATAATTTTAATTCGACTTAACACGAAAAAATCTGTAAAGCATTTACGCTAAACTTTCATCTCTACGCATTTCAATTTTTTTCAAGAATTATTGTATCCATTGAATTCTTAGCTTGTTAGCACTTTAATAATAATTGCTCAAGAAATTTTCAGTCCAACCCTGTGCATTCCCCTTTAAATCTTAAAGGTCCTTTTATTCCTCTGTATACTCTCGAAATTAAGGTTATTTTTATATGTACAAATACGTAAAAAGCGACAATATTTATAAGTAAGTAGTGTTGATATATAAAACAAGTCCTACAAGAGATTGTAAAATATGTTTGCTCCGTGGGTGGCATTTTTTTGGTATTAAATATCTTAATTAATGTGCCGCAATTAAGAAGGCAATAAAATCCGAATAAGTCAAGGCAAATAAACTATAAAAGACTAGAATTCATCAAGCGAATAAAATGTATTATAACAATCCAACCAGTCACCTCGACGACATAAAATTAAACCTCAGTCAAGAGCGATCATTAGAGTTTAACATATCCCTAGGGTGTGTTTTGAAACGGTCTAACTTCGCATTGTTACATACACAAAAGGATGGCTTGTACATAGAAATTGACAATGTTGTTAATCTTAACAACAATATGTCCCCAAACAATAATTCATCTGCAGACTCGTCTCAGCTGACTCCCAATAGACCGTGATCAAAACGGAAATGGGGGTTAAATTCGCGACAACCGGCCATTATTGTATAGTCACTCGGGTAAATGCTCTGTAGGGATTAATGTTATCCGTTTAATGTGAAACCTATAGTGTTTGTTACGGATACATTTCGAAATCCATAAATTTCCTAGAGTTGTGCATATTTTAATTCTCTTTTCTATACAGAACAATACAGTGGAATCATTGTTCTTGAAAGAATAATTCAAAATTAGAAAAAACACAAACCCCCTTCTTTTAAATTACCTTCTTGACGAAACTAATCCAAATTAGAAACTGAACACTTGTGTTTCACTGCCTAATATTTGCTTGAAATTCTCTCGAATAATTATACAGGGTGTCAGAGAAATTATGTTTGTTCGTTTCGGAGCTGATTCTATATGCAAAAATACTAAGAACAATGTTTAGCACCCGAAAATACTTTCTAAGGCAAGTACATAGCCTACTTCGAAAATTTACCAGGTGCATTAATAAACGAAGCGTAAATATTCTGTTTACATTGGTTTTCCCCCCGAAACCGTTTGTCATGCGGCTGATTATAGTAAATACGACCAATTTTAAACAATACATATTTGTTGTCAATGCTTTTAATTCATATTTTCAATTTTCTTGAAGTGTAGATTTCAATGACCAACTTTTCAATCTTTCGAAGTTTCTCCTACCTCAACTCAAAATAATGTCTCAAATCCCTCAAATACTTGAAGTAATACTTAAGCATTAGCTAACTTAACTCCGTTATATGACCAGAGAATGAACTCGTATTGTCGCTTCACATTAAAATGTGGTAGGCTAGAAAGGTTATCCTCATATCTATATCAATTAATCCAGCAATATTATATACTGGAACGAATTTCGTCTTCTTAAATATCCCAAAAATTCAGACTGTAGCCGCCAGTTTTCCTACTCTTCTGTTGGCATTTGTTTGAAAGGCCAATAGATTTTCTATTTAATGCAGGGGTGTTTCTAATTTCACCATAATAGTGAAGAATGCGGAGAAGTAACTGGTTTCCGCTGTTTATGGAGCATTGCACACTGTAATGGTGAGATGTTCTCGTAGAAAATAATCTAAGGAGTTAAAATCTGGCGGCGCAGCTGGCCAAGTATGAGCTCCTCACATTCGAGCCACACGCACATGTTTGAATACCAACCATTCAAATACCTTCTAATTTCAATACCAATATGAGGAGGTGCTCCGTCATATTGAAAATATTGCCCATTAATCCAGGTGAAATCTGTTCTATGAAATATAAGTACATTTGTGCAATTCACCTTTACCGAAATATATGCCTATTAAGTGGTTGTTAATCATACCACATCAAACATTTGTATAGAGCCCGTATTAGGAGCGGGCTATCCTTATGGCAGGAGGACTACCTTCGACCCAGTTATGCAAATTTCTTGAATTAAGTGTGCCGTCCAGAGAAATTAGGCTTCGCATAAAGTTCAGTTTCTAATGGATCTGTGATAAGTGATCCATTGGCATAATTGCAATCTATTGCTATGGTCACCCTGTTCAAGCCGTTGCACTTGTTGAATATGATATGGCTGTAATTCTTCCTTCTTTGTTGTCCTCCATACAGTATGAGTTACTTACTTGAGGATGTTCTCGAATAAAATTACCGGTATTTTCTTATTGACCAATGTCTTGAGTAATATTCAATTCCATTTCTGGTTAGAAACTCACCACGTACTCCTAACAGCCTCTGTGGCTTCTTTACCATCATTGCAATAAATAATATTTTTCAATTGTAAATTTATTAAGTACGATTATTTGCAAATCAAATAACAATTAACCCCACCGATTCTAATATTTATGAAAACTAGATACCGAAATCTCAAACTATCGCCATAGGTATTCAAAAACATATTTTTATTATTATTATTTATTCAGATCTAAGCCAATTCTAAAGTTCCATCTCGCATTTCCCCATTTTGCTAAATTAAAAAATATATGTAATACTTAAAAAATTAAGTTGTTTTCAAAAATATCTACTGTGAAAATTATATTATATGTAAAATGTTCAATAACCATCTATTTCCTCATTTATCTAATCACGCTCAGCAGTGTCCAACGTTTACAATGTTATAGGCGTTATTTATATCATTAAACTTTTGGCAGTTCCTCAAAATATAAGTTGGCATCAATTCCTTTAGATCAAACCTTAACATTGTTATAACATGTTATCTAAAGCATTACATCAAACGGATCAGTCGCAGACAAGCGATTTATTTTATTGCAACTGTCAGTGTAATCCTTGTCAGAACAAATAACTTTTAGATCACAGGTTCATAGATGTGAATAAACTGTAAGCATTGTTCAAAGGCATAACTTCAAATAACAACAACGTAGTGGAGTAATGAGAAACTTTATATAATTTATGTAAACTACAAATGACTGGCTAATTGTCTACACGACAATTCATCCCCTCTCGCAGGAGAATGAGGAACTGATTATAAATACCTGCATACAATTTAATTTGTAAAATAAATTAAAATACAAAAAATGGAAAGTAAATGGAAAGTACTTTACATTTTATTGAATTTTTATTACCTGTGTAAATATATCAACAACTTACGTTCATAACGTTTAAAAGAAGTTCCTGAAACTCCCTATGTTCCTATCCAGAGACAGACATTATATCAAAAGGCAATATTGATACGGTGCGTCACTGCTGTATTTGTAATGTGTATATTACTAATACATGAAAAGTTACTAATCATTATTTTGAAAATGGTAAAAGAAAAGCAATTTAAGGTGGCCATTTCCTAGAAAGAAACATCCGATAGGGAAATATTTATCATTTTAGGCCTTAACTTTTACTTCCCTCGCATACAAGGGAAGTATTGTATTCGAGAAAAAATCACCCTCCGAGATTTTTCCGGATTTTCACGTTTCAGATCATGGAGATTACGAAAATATAGGTTTTTCAATTCCGTCAATCTGTCTGTCTCTCTATCTGTTGGTGCATTAACTAAAAAATTACTTGACGGGGAACAGTCAAATATGGTAGGTAGCTGACGCTACTGTCAGCGAAGAAATGACTAAACTTTCACTGGAAAATATACAGGGTGGGGCCGTCTAAAGGGAATAAATAATGAAAAAAAAAAATGTTTTGCTCAAATTTTAAATTTCCACGTTTCATGACATTCTAAACCTATTTCAGAAAAAAAAAATGGAAATTTTTTTTACCAACATTGAACATTTTTTTGTCACTATTGTAATAGATGGAAAAATGTTTTTCTTTGCTGAAATTTAAAATTTACACGTTTCGTGGCATTCTAAACCTATTAAAAAAACGAAAATTCTGAAAATTTTTTTACCAACATTGAAAAATGTTCTTACCACTAAAATAGATGGAAAACATTTTTTTCTTTGTTCAAATTTAAAATTTCCATGTTTCATGACATTCTAAACCTATTTACCTAAAAAAAAAAAATGGAACGCTTTTTTACCATTTTGGAAAAAAATTTACCACTAGAATAGATGGAAAAATTTTGTTTTGCTCAAATTTAAAATTTTCACGTTTCATGGCATTCTAAACCTATTTAAAAATAAAATTGAAAAATTGTGTAATCTTTTTTACTGCTATTAAAGAAATGAAAAGAATTTTTTTGCTCAAATTTAAAATTTACGCGTTTCATGATATTCTAAACCTATTTTAGAAAAAAATTTTTTGAACGTTTTTTTTACCATTTTGGGAAACATTTTTACCACTAGAATTTGTAATAATTTTTTTACCACTACTAAAGAAGAGATGAAAAAATTGTCTCTGCTGAAATTTAAAATTTCCACGTTTCATGACATTCTAAACCTATTTCATAAAAGAAAGATTTGAAAATTTTTTTTTACCAACATTTTTGAAACATTTTTTACCACTAAAATAGATGGAAAAGTTTTTTTCTGTGTTCAAATTTAAAATTTCCGCGTTTCACGGCATTCTAAACCAATTATTTTTTTTTTAATTGAAAATTTTGTTGAAAAATTTGAAATTTCCACGTTTCATGACATTTTAAACCTATTTTGGAAAAAACACATTTTGAAAATTTTTTTACCATTTTGGAAATTTTAAAAAAAAAATTGTAATGTTCTTTTACCACTACTATAGAATAGAAGGAAACACTCCTTTTTCCTCAAATTTAAAATTTCCACGTTTCATGACATTCTAAGCCCATTTCAGAAGAAAAAAAATTTTTTAACCACTACTATACTTCCACTCTACGACGTGAATGTGGAATTGAAAATGTGACAGATGGCAATAATATTTGGCATATGCACCTATTATACCTTTAGTGAAAAATGTACAGGGTGGTCATCCCAAGAAATAATTCTTATTTGCGCAAGCCTTCCATATTTGGCACCTGTTATTTAGTATTGAATTTTTGCTGTTGGATGAGCACTCTGTATATTTTTTGACCAAAAATTATCAGGTTTCCTTTGTAATAACAGTGATAACTATATTCCGATTATTATTCTCAATGTCATTTTGTAATTAATAAGTTTTTAGAGGGACCGCCTTGCACAAATAAAGAGGGAAGTTCTGTGTAAATACCTTTACCGATTTTTTTTCTTAATACGTATATTTAAAAAAAACTATAAGACTACCTAAGTTAGCCATTACATCTGAATGAATTTATAGGATGTCCTCCTATTTAAGTCATCTAACAGAAGTTGGTTTCCACGATGCTAGCCTGTGATATATTAAAAATCGTTTGTTGTAGTCTATACATGGCGCACCTGGAATCTCTCTTCAGGTAGACGTAAAGAGTGGATGGATCCATGATAATTTCCAGAACAGCTGATGTGGTACTTATTGCACTATAGTTTCATTTTCGTCGTTTTTCGACATACTTAATTGTAGATGATTGGCGTATATGACCAGACCCCAAATCCGCGGAACCAGAACAGTGCTTCCACATTTTACTCTGATAACTTGACAGGACAGAATGATTTTCAGGTGGTTGGGTTACACTACACAAAAAAGTTCAATAGCTCTTAGTCTATTAGGTTTCCCCAACATTAATCTCTCTCTCTCTTGTTGATAAGATTTGCAGTTTGCACTAGGTTAAACGCCAGTCTCTATTTTTGATAAAGTTAGCGCAGAAATCGGGGCTACTCGATGCTGCATAGATGAGCTTATCCTGATAGAGTTTCTATTATTAGCAAATTTCCAAATCAGCATATTGATGTTCTAAAAGAATTCTGGAAGCTCGTGGCCGTATTAGATACCGGGGATGACGTTTCCCCCGACTATTCCACTCATTAACAATGAATACCTCATTTTAAGATTATTGCACCAATCGAATGTTATTATTGGTAGTAAATCCTAATGCCTAGAGAAGCATCATCACTATAATATTTCTGTAGGCACGTTTGTTGCTATAATAATTATATGTAGACACTGACATATGTCATGTTTTATTTCGTGAAATGTTTTTCGCAAATATGTTTTTAAATATCTATATACAGGGTGTAATTACTTTCATGTCATTAAAAGAAAACTAGTAATAGGGACCGACTAGACAAATAAAAAACTTATATAACTTTTTCTTCTAGTGGCACTTTAAAAAAAAAACGAACCTGGGTCAACAATTTTAATGTTAAAGTAGGAGACATTTGAGAACTAGCGCTTTTCTGGGTCAATGGGCGTAGAATTTCCAATTATAGAAGTTATAAAAAAATGCAAAGTTTACCGACTCGTGTAGTCGCCGCCGCGTAGTCTAAAAGCAAGAAGCGCGTCACTTTGATGGGACTGCTTGAACCGAACTTTCTATACCAATTATACAATGTAAAAAATCGTTATCTTTTCCTGCACAATGCAACCACAGGGATTTAAACAGAATATTTGTTTACATGTGTGTTTTTTTTTAACAAAATTATTGGAGCTTTTGATTTATAAAATTTAAATGTGGTTTATTAACATTTGGAACATAAAATACATTTTCTGTGTTAGAGGTTTAAAGAATGAGTAATTATATCATGAAATTGGGAAACGAACAGTTAGACGTCCAAAATACGATAACAGAACATAATTAAGCGTATTTTAAGTAAAAAAAAAATCTAATTTTTTTTTATGAATTGCGCCCATAATTTGTTCCAATCCAGGCATCGAAAACTTAAAAATCTTTGGTCTCTATGGAAGTCAATCTAAACAACAATAAACAAATCAGAACAAAGCAGCGAATAAGAATAATAATAATAACAATACTTTTATTGCCCAACAAGGAACACCCAATAACAGAACAATTCATATAATATATTTACCTATTTAATCTTTATTTCTGCTTCCACATCCACATAGTAGAGCAGATGTATAGTAATTTTTTAATTATAGAAACTACAAAATTAAATTAAGGTTATTTAGTTTACCAGATATACTTTCTGAAAGTTAAAAATCATATTTAGGGAAGATCTTTATCATTTAATTTTCCCAAATCGACGTCATTCTTGTGCACGTACTTTTGTTAATATTACTCAGCGTCTTCGGTAAACAGGTCGTCTCGATGGACAGGGTAACTGAAGCGGAGGTTTAAGTTTTGGAACTTGAAGAAGAGGATCCAACTTTAAGCACCCGCGATATCGTTAACCATGTGGGAATATCTAATTTTATTGTATGGAAATGAACTTATACCCCTATCACTATCACTCCAGATTTTGGAGATCTAATGGAATTTTGTAGCTGGATTTTGAGACAACACGCGGCAATGAGGATTTTCTAAACGTTCTGTGTTTCTCCGATGAGTCTTGTTTTACCAGAAACGGAGTGTTTAATTTTAAAAATATGCACTATTCAGCAAACAAAAACCCACACGTAATAAGAAAGGCGCATTTTCAATGACGGTTCAGCGTTAATTTGTGGGCAGGAATTCGCGGTAATGAAACAATTGGCCCTATTCAACTACCCACCAGATTAAATGGTGATGTATACTTCATTTTTTTTTGCAACAAACTTCACCAAATTAGTTGGAAGATGTACCATCGCCAGCGCGCAGAAGAATGTGGTATATGCACGATGGTGCACCCGTTCATTTTAGTCTGGATGTGCGAAATTTCTTAAACAAAGAGTTTAATCAACCATGGATTGGACGTGGCGGACCAATGTCATGGCCTACTAGGTCACCCGAATTAAATTTGATGGATTTTTATTTTTGGGGGCATCTTAAATCTCTGGATTACCGTGATCCAATTGACACTTTCGAACAATTGCAACAACGTATTTTAATGTGCAACCACAGAAAATGATCCTAATTTACCAAATGTGTTGAATGGAGTGCATATGTCCTTAGTTCGATATGTCGAAATGTGTATTGATGGAAATGGAGGTCATTTCGAACAATTTTTGTGTACTTGATGTCTATGGGCGGGACATTATGCACCTATGTCTTTACTCATCATGTGATTTGTCAAAGTGCCTTTGCAGTAAACTCTTCAATCTACGTCAATATAGTACATACACACAGGGCTTTGACGTTTTACTGTTTTCTGGATTGACACGTCAGTCACTACATTATAGGTGTAAATATGATGAATTCCGCGAATTTTTAAATTTCTGCACCTGCATTTGTTAAATATTTATACCTACTTTGTTAATTACTGGATGAGTCGCTTTGAAAATATATCTTTGAGACATAAATGATGAAATTGAAAAAACACCGAACAATGAGCCCGGAAGCAGTTACCGGAAAACACAACATTAAAGAAATGTTATCGCGAATTGTTCTCCCTAAATACCGTGCTTTTTAATTTTATCTATAAATTTTCTCTTCAGCTAAATTGTCAAAAATAATAAAAATTGACAGCTTGCTATTAAAGCTTGCATTGCTTTATTTCAATAAATACAAGACAAGAGAGTTTTGTAATTATTTTGCTCGATGAGTGTAAAAAGATGAGTAAGTTGCCTCTGATTTATACAGAAAACTGTCCAGTCCGGCGAACAACACATTAATTTAGGCAGAATAAATCGTAAATTTTATTAATTCTAGTTACCAGGTTATATACTTTACCAATTGTTATAAGATAAGCGCCAATTGATGTTCTATATTTTACCTATGGATCACTGGGTTGCTCGCCTGACCTATAGCATTATACTGGCGTGTAGAGTTTTATGATCAAGTACGTGGGATGGTCCTAGTTCTCCATAAATCTTTATAATAAATAAACAATAAAAAAGTTATCAGGAATGTTCTTATATGTATGTCAGTGACCCGTCCATTGAAACTATCACATTCACATTAAAATGAGGTTGCTAAATTAATGTTGGACCACAGAGAAGCCAATATTTCATGGAAGTTTGGATTAATTTACTTGTCACATGTTTGTGATCAATGAAGATTATAAAAATGTAACATTCTTTATTTGTTTATTGTAAAAATACGTGGGATAAGTGGTAGATGCAAATTTGTGCTGGGAGTCCAGTGAAAGTAAACAAACCTGTACAATATTTCAGCATGATTTGCCAGTTAGTCTATTTATAATCTGTTTGTTTTTCAAGAAATGTCAAAACTTCTTATTTTATTCTTTGAAACTGACTATTAGTCCATTGACATGTTACATTGACCTTGCGAGTGAGTATAAAACTCGATTTTCGGGGTTGAAATCCACCCCCACCCCTTCCCCCATTTGGCCGCCATCTAGAAAAAGGGGGAGTAAACAGTTTTTCCGCGACATCTTGAAAACCGTCTCACAAAAAATTTTCTGTGATTTTTTTTATAGAGAATTGAATTCTCTACAATCTTGGTCTGGATACTTCTTACCGTAAAATTGAAGATAAAAAAGATGTAATTAAGAAAATATTAAAATTTTCAAGAATTTTATTTAAGGGTTATAACTTTTTTCTATTGATTTTATTGAAAAAATACGTCAGACGTTTTGTGTAGATCATTTTATTGCGAATAATTTTTTCTACTTATTTCTTAAATTTCGTTTCTTTAGAGAGGTGATAGGACGCTGCAACCAAATTTGAAGCAAACAACAGAAAAAAATGTATATATATATATAGAGGTGGTTTTAACCCTCTCTGATTATCCCTAATCATATAATTAGGCTATATTTGGTATAAATCAACCACCCTTGCAATATTAAAAAAGGGGATTTCATAAGACCCTTTTTGATTTTTATTCGGATTGTCGCGTGAAAACCTCTGGCGTCTTTCAGAAGTTTCTTCATTCAAGGATTTGGCAAATGCGCTAGGGGCAATATTAAAATTTTGCCGGAATTGTATTAAAATTGACAGTTAGATATTTTAGGAACAGCTGACACTGAATCTGATGTCAAATGTTAAAAATTTAAAATGGCGAATAAAAGTCATATTTTGTAAAATTTTCGCAGATTCATATAAAACTTGTTACATAGGGCCTGATGAGTCTCTGATTATAAGTCTTACCTTATATCTTAATAATTCAAAATGACGGATAGTTTTGCTTACTTTATAGAAATTACTTAATTGGTTATTAAAAAAGTTGAGAAAATCTTATGTACTTATAATTATAATATGTATATCAGGTAATAAGGTTTAATTAACACGACGACGCGGGACTGAAAAATATTATTTGTTCATTCTCTGTTTTTTAAAGACAGATGAATTTTTCAATTTTTCTTCTCTTCTTCAGATCGACATCCAACACGTTAGGCTGATTATAAAACACCACATATACAGACTGTCTATTTTACGAGGGCCACACCAAATATCTCGCTTAATATCTATTGTAGAAGAATAAAGTTTTAGAAACAGTTATCCCATTTTTTGTGAGCTATATTTCAGTAAAAAGAAATTTGAAATCCATAGCCTACTTTATGAGATATATTACAAAAATCTGAAAAATAGGAAAACCACAAACGGTTATAGCTTCCTTATTTGAGGAGATACGAAAAAAGTTAAAGGAATGAAAGTTGACGGCAAAGACAATAAGAATAATAACGTGTAACAAAAACATCGAAAAATGCAGTTGGCTCTGACATACGCCATTGTGCAAAAATGAAAAATACATATCTCAAAGTAGGCCATCACGCCATTAATTCCGTTATTTTTTTCTCATTCCAACGATATAAAACATGTCACAGAAATTTTAACCGATAGTGTCAATATTTAATATTTTACGAATACCACAATTCATATAATTGAATCGTAACAATCAGCTGTGCCATAATTAGTGAAAAACAATGTATACAGTTATTAATAAATTTGACAGATTGTCACTGTTGTATGTTGTATGTTGCGGTGTCGAGTTCTAAGACAAATTTTATATCAGTAATTATGGTGTACACCAATAATAAAAAATTCGATATGATTAGCATTTATTGTCAGTGCAATTTTGACGCTGAGATGGCAGTCGCGGTTTACGGAGATAGATTTCCAGATGCTCCGCAGCAAAATCGAACTATGTTTAGGAAGTTAGTTCAAAATCTAAAAACGCACGGTTCATTTTCAAAAAAAGTAGTAAGGCGAGCGCATGTTGCGGATAATGTAAGAAAAGTGAATAGAGTAATGAATTATGTTAACCAAAATGAGGAAACCTCTTTGAGACAAATTCAGAGAAACTGTCGCATAAAAAAAGACAGTGCAAGAAAAATATTGAAAAAAAAACGGATTTCGATGCTACAAAATGAGGAAAGTTCAACATTTAAATGAGGGAGATAAGCCAAGGAGAGTAAGATTTTGTAGATGGTTATTAAATAAGAAAAGGAATGACGCGCTGATATCTAGCAAAATTCTTTGGTCGGACGAATCAAATTTTTCTAATAATGGATTTTTCAATAGAAATATGCATTATAAGTGGACACGAGAAAATACACATTGGTGCAGAGAGACTGCTTTCCAAGAAAGATTTTCTACGAATGTTTGGTTGGGTCTTTTAGGGACTTAAGTAATTGGACCTTATTTTTATGATGGCAAATTAACCGCTCGTAGATACCTTAATTTCCTGCAAAACGAACTTCAAGATTTTCTTTATGAATTAACAGTGGCAGAAAGATTAAATTATTCATATTTTCAACAAGATGGGGCTCCACCTCACATTGCTGTAATATGTACAAATTATTTCAATCAAGTTATGCCAGATAGCTGGATAATCACCTATGGACCCATTCTATGGCCAGCTCGATCACCAGATATTACTCCCTTGGATTTTTTCGTCTGGGGTTACATTAAAGACAAGGTATTTCAAACTGCCCCTGAAAATATTGAGGACATCAAAACCAGAATTCGAAACGCATGTGAGGCAATTACTCCTGAAATGCTCCAAAATGTAATGCGTGACGTGTCTCGTAGAGCACGTTTATGTGTCAGAATGCATGGTGCACAATTTGAGCATTTGTAGTTAGAAAAATAAATACACACAATTTCTTTTCAATATAGTAGTAGGTAGTACTGTTATACATAGTTTTTCGTTTTTTTCTTTGGATGTTCGTTTTGTACTTGTATTTTTATTTATGAGATATTTATTGGTTTGTATTAAATTGTAATAAATAATTACGGAATTATAATTATTATAAAGTGAATTTTTACTATTATGGCACAGCTGATTGTTACGATTCAATTATATGAATTGTGGTATTCGTAAAATATTAAATATTGACACTATCGGTTAAAATTTCTGTGACATGTTTTATATCGTTGGAATGAGAAAAAAATAACGGAATTAATGGCGTCATGGCCTACTTTGAGATATGTATTTTTCATTTTTGCACAATAGCGTATGTCAAAGCCAACTGCATTTTTCGATTTTTTTGTTACACGTTATTATTCTTATTGTCTTTGCCGTCAACTTTCATTTCTTTAACTTTTTTCGTATCTCCTCAAATAAGGAAGCTATAACCGTTTGTGGTTTTCCTATTTTTCAGGTTTTTGTAATATATCTCATAAAGTAGGCTATGGATTTCAAATTTCTTTTTACTGAAATATAGCTCACAAAAAATGGGATAACTGTTTCTAAAACTTTATTCTTCTACAATAGATATTAAGCGACATATTTGGTGTGGCCCTCGTAAAATAGACAGTCTGTATATGTACTGTAGCCCTTGGTTACTAATTTCCTCATTTTTGACAAATTTTTGGCCAGCTATGTGTTTCTAACGGTTTTATCCCAATACTTAATATTTGGTACACATCTATATGTTCCATCTATGTGATCTATCGGTAACAATAGTGTCTTAGTCCAAGCGCTAGAGAAGAAGAAAGGGCAAACTGAGTCAAGTTGAAGTAGAAAGTAGCTAATTTTATTTACTTGTTAGATTCATTACTCTAAACGGGAACAAAAATCTCCTCTGGTTAGTTTTTCACAGTCGAAAAGATTTTGAAAAAACAGTTTTTTTTAAGATGACATGTTTTGAAAAGATAGAAAAATATTTCAAATTCGGACAAAAGTTGTGTATAATAAAATTATCCATCGATCTATTAAAACCCAGTGTCAAAATAGTGAAATATGATCTCAAACAATTAAAAATATCAACTTTCTACTTTAAACCCAAAATTCCCTTCAAAATAATAAGCGACTGAATTGAAAATTGAGTCAGTTATACCCAAGTGTATTCCCAGGAAGACGATATCTGCACGATGCAAGGAGTGAAAATTCGGAAGATCACTATAACTTCTGGAATCGGACATTCTTAGGCTAAAGTCCTTATGACATTTAAAAATGCTCGGCTATTAGAGAAAGAACCAAAATCATTATTAGTTAAATCAGAGCAAAAGTCATTATGCAACGCACAAACAACAACATTCTTGGGAATTAAATTAAATGATCGGTTAACATGGAGCAACCACATTGACTCCATTGCTGCTAAATTGTGTAGCGCATACTTTGCCATTGGTAATTTAAAAACCTCCCGTAACATAGATAGATTGTTATTTTATTGTTTTCTGGGGGTCGACGGTGGAGATAAACAGATTATTTCTGCTACAGAAGCGTATCGTCCGCTTAATCGACAATGCCGATTATCGACAGCACTGCAAACCCATTTTTAAAAAATATGAGATGATGACAGTTTACGCGCTCTACTTCTTTAAGTTACTTATATTCACGAAGAATAATATTCTGAATTTCGAAAGAAACTCTGATGTTAGCAAAAGCTTGCAAACACGGTACGGTGACAAATTGAGCATACCGTCACATAAAACAAGTATGTATGAACGCAGTCCACAATATATGGGAATAAAAGCATATAACAATTTGCCTGAACACATAAAAAATATTGCTAATCCAAACAGTTTCAAAAAAGAATTAAAAAATATCGTGACAGAAAGCGTTTTGTACAGTCACAGTGACTATTTTAATATGTTTAGACATTTAGGATATATATAAGATTTTAACTTGATTTTAAAAAACGGTCTTCCTTTTTATTTGTCTACTGTATTTCGTTAGCTCTGTTATTTTATTTCTATTAGTTTGTAAGGCTATATGACACATCCAATGTTCCTCGGAATCTTATGGGAATAAAGATTAAAAAAAAAAAAATTCTAGGTTACTCTTCCTTTCCAGTTTCAGATTTTTAAAATTCTAACAGTAGAGCATATATTTATATTTTTTGAGAAATAACGTAAGTAATATGAAAAGACTTAAGATTTTAACGCGGATTTAGGTACATTGGCATACCGGAAGAAATTTTTCAAATTTCTCGCTAATACGTATTTCAGAAAAATGTACAATTGGGCGCAATTCTGAATTCGGATACTTGCTTATGCAGTGAAAGTTAGAGGTGGACGTGGGACGAAATATCGTACAGCTGCAACTGTAAGAACTGTATATCTCCCTGACTTTGGAAATATGAATCTTAAAATCTAGAAGAGTCTAGTTTTTATTAATGGAACGTTCTACGCAATCTCTTTGACGCAAAATGTTATTTGGCATTCTATTCAAATACACTCAGACTGTGAGAAATTGTTTTTGATTAAAATCATCGAAAATTACCCTGGTTAAAAGAAATAAAGTTTATCTTTATAGATATAAACTTAATAACATAATAGAAACTATCTTACAAAACTTTTGCTTGAGCTATTAACAGTTGTATATTGACATCTCTCCCGATTGACGTGGCCAAGAGAATAAATAATAGGATATGAGAGAATATATTGCTGGAGAATCGTTTTGAGGAACACAGTTCCTGAAACATCGAATATTATTTTGGTGCGGTGTGCTACTCAAGGAACGTTCTTAAACCGCCAGTACATCGCTTGCCTATTTTCCCAATAGCCCATATCGCAGAGCCATACAGAGGTGGTAATTACAGTTTGATAAAATTTATCTTTGTGAATATTACACATCATTTTGCTCTATTGGCAAGCTGCTGATGTTGCTATTTATACCCCTCTTCGAAACAAATTTTCAACATTATATGAAATATGTTTAATATCATTCAAATCCAGCAAAATCAGACAGGTTCCAGGACTCTTCCCTGGGGTACACATCCTTCATCAATGTATATAAAATACTATTTAGCGCAAAAAAGTATTTGTAAATTCGCGTACATTCCAAGTACTCATTAGTGTTGAGAAGGAAGCACTTATGATGTGCAACAACTTAATGTCTTAATCAATTCGATAAACAATCCTTTACTGTTCATGAAATGAGATAATTAATGTCAGAAACAATGCTAACTCTGCGAGAAAACTGATAAATTATATGGGCTATTAGAAATTTCACTATTTCATCGGCTCACCAAGTCAAGCAACTGCCGTAAATTGCGAAACTTTGGATTTTTTGTAATCGAGATGTCTACAGAAACAGTCTGAAATATTTGATCTCCTCTGTTATATTTAAATGCTTGTCATATCATATTTTATCTTAAATTTTATATTGTCGATATAAATGTCTGTAATTATATTGGAAATCTAAAATTCTCTTGTTGGATAGTAATATAATTAATAATTATATTCTTGTTATTTATAAGTTAACGTTAACGTTAACTACTAAAAATGTGTCCAAAAGTAAAAAATGTAATTATTAGAATTATGCAAGCTTTCAAACGTAATTAGCCTTGTATTAACAAAATCCACAATCCGTCAAGTAAATTATATTAAGCTAGGCAAACCAGAAATTGTATCGAGTAAGTTAAAGTTAACCCACACCTTGCTTTATCCAGTAAGACTGAAGTTTGAACAGACTTTAAATAATGCTTGTTAAATTTATTAGACTAATTCACATTAAGATAAATCTAGAGGCAGTTACAAACTCCTTTGTATCTATTTATTATCGCAATTAAGTGCTGTTTCGCGTGTAATTAATGAATTCTACATACCACACAGTTCAATACAATTATTTGTATATCGTTTTGAACAGATTTATAATATTTAACTTAGATTGTACAACATAATACCCAAATTTAAACAACGATGTATCGTTGAGAAATTTTACTTTCGTAGAAAAATGATATATTAAGCCTCAAAGCGATATCATTACTATTATTAGTGCGCAGATGTGCTCAGAAGTAAAATCAGCAGTTACATACGTATTTTTCCTTCCGTAAACATTAGATAATTGATATCATTTACATGAAGGTTAACTGCTTTATACTAACAATTTTTCTTTTTTGACAATAGTGGGAGCAAAAATAAAAAGGACAATTCCTTAAAGACGTTTTACAAGAAATGGCGGAGGATCCGGTGATTTTCTTTCTTCTATCTATTCACCTTTCCTGCCTACCTACCATTCTACTTTATGATAGTGAAGATATTGCATACAAATCGGACCAATAATTTTGGAATCATGAGACCACATATACACACATACTTTAGAACATACACTGCCGTAACATTAAGCATTATGGATGGAACTGCACATGCATTTGCAATAGACGGAGAGCTCACTACGGAGGGCATGTAACTCGGTGTAATCGAAATGTTACCCCATACAAGTTCGATTCTTAGAGTACTTTCATAACCTTATGAGCCGCGAGATGCGCGAAAAGCAGAGTTTATTCCGCATAAGTACATTTTGAAAACATTAATTCAGCTGTCACATAAATTAGTAGAATGATTTACTTACATTGTTGGGATTAGATGAATAAATCGCGCAAAATTCGCTAGTTTCTAAATTAATCTCAAAGAGCCGTTTGGAATGGAGATCTGTACACAACAACAGCTCGGGATAGCAGTCTGGAAGGATAATGGGCGAGTGAGTGTCTTTCATGTAAAAGAATTAATAAGTTATAGTACTGAAAATTTGCAGAATGATTGAAGACAGTATAAGTAAGTAGGAAAAAAAATGCTAGAAGAGTGGATGGAAGGTAAAGGACCTCCAGAAGGCGCCAAAGTTGCAGAACGTGTCTCAACTTTTACATGATCAAGTGCACTTCTTATTTTTTGTTTCAAAATGGCAAAACGCCAGAAGGCTAAGTGGAAGAAAAAGAGAGAAAATACCGATGCGTCAGCGTCGTCGATGTGTCATGAATCCCTGGGATTAGATTTGTGCAAAGCATTACCGGGATTTCATCTGTTCACAGGATGCGATTACAACCCTGCGTTCTTCAAGAAAGGAAAACAGCGTCCGTTTAAAATACTTTCGAAGTCAAAACAATATCAAAATTCATTCGCTGATTTGTGCGATACTTCTTAGATAAAGAAAGTACTTTCTCGATTATTGAATTATTTATTTCTAATATGTTCGGTATCTCCCATCCTGCAACGATGTAAATAAGCAGATTCGAAATTTTCCTTCGAAATTACACAACAAATAAAATGTTAACGAGTCTTTTCAAAGAAAAAATTTAAAGAATTTCGATGCTTTCTGCTTGCCACCTTGCTACTTCGAACTGCGTCAGCAGATAGAAAGAGGTAATTATACTGCACACGTATGGACGACTGCTACCTTATACGATCCATTCGAACTCGATGCATAAAATTCAGGATGGATACTAGACAAAGCCGAATATGACGTTATTTTTGATAGTGATCATTCGGAAAGTAATATTGAATACGATTTTGATATTTGCATATCCAGCTTATTAACTTTATTAAATTATTAATTTCTAATTTTAGAAGATTAACCATTTACGACACCGATGAGGATGCTGACTTCGATGATTGATGATTTAGAGAATGAGAAATATGAAAATACAGAGAAAAGTGGTCGATTAAATAAGGCGGTGACGCTATTAGCATCGGTACTTTTTCTTCCACTTAGCCTTCTGGCGTTTTGCACATGAGTCCATTTTGAAACAAAAAATAGGTACACTTGTTAGAAGTGATCAAGTAATAATAATAATAATAGTAATACCGAAATTTTTTGCAACTTTTGCGCCTTCTAGCAATCCTTTACCTTCTACCCACTCTTCTGGCGATTTATTCCTACTTACTTATACTGTCTTCAATCATTCTGGAAATTTTCAGTACTACACCTTGGCCTACTTCTCACTATCTTAGTAAGAATCGAACCTGTCCTGGGTAACATTTCAACTACACTGAGTCACATGCCCCCCTCCTTAGCCAGCTCTTACACTATAAGTCTTTTGCCTTATTTTCTTATGTGTTTATTAAATTTTAAGGAACCTTCATAATACTTTTAAATCATATTTCCAATCGTGTAGGTCGTAATGTAGCAGCAATATTAAGTTGTTCATTATGGTGTCTGGGGAAGGTCGACATGAGCGACAGTGCGAATCCGGAAACGAATGCACAATCGCGGATCCGGAAATAAATAAATAACTACCGATTGGAAAGAACGTCACCTATTAACTTTAGTCCTATGAGACAGATTTACCACAATATAAGTTGTGGATAGTCTAAGATAGGAGGAAACATTTTAAGGTGCGAGGATATCAATGGTGTCAGTATATCACTAATTTAGAACTAACAGATTTCATGCCTACCTAAAGTTATTGTATTGTATATGGGTGTATGTTTAACATTGAAAATGTTTGAGGCAGGTATTTTGTAACAATTTTCCTGCATGAATAGAGACACCTCACACGAACGGCTGAAAAATATAAAATAGAAACACTAATATTAAAGCCTTTTCGGCAAAAATTAAAATCACATTTCAGCAAAAAGCTTTCCTGATATTGGTTATTTAGTAAATAAAATATAAATATCATGTGTAGCCTTGGCGATACTACCGACCAATGCAAGTTTCGGTCCTCGCGTCACATACGCGATTGTAATCTGCTGTTGGTACACCATTACTCTGTAATAATATACACAACGTAGGTATGATATATTAACGAATTTATTGTACGAATGTGAATATGTGCAATAAATAATTTTAATGATGTGTATAGGAAGATATAAACGTTTAAAGTGTAACAAATGTTCGGTCGTGACCGCTGGCCACAGGGGTAGTCCGATCGAAGTGCTTTTGGAATCATTGTGTATGTTGGACCTTCCTGCACCGCGTTAAAGTGATCCGAAGGTTCCTTAGTTACGGAGGTGGCAATGTGGAAGGAAGATGTTGTACAACTACCTTTACGGTATTTTTGTAAGACTCTGTCGATGTTTAAGTCCACTATAAGTGAACTTAGCATGAAAACTAAATTTTCTGGGACACTTAGGGTAAGTGGTAATTTCGTGTGTAGAGGTGACAAGTCAATATATGGTTTTCAAAGGCAACAAAAAAGAAAAATGTACTAAGTTACAGTTTTGGCAACAACTTGATGTCTTTTCCTTAAATACTGCAAAATGGCACTTGCTGGTTCCTTTTAGAAGAGCGCTATATAATTAATCCTCGGCCTTCGCTATAATTTTAAAATGTTTAAATAAGTTGCATGGTTCAAGCACCAAGCGGTATTTATATTGCACACACACATACACGCATTATATACAATGCAGAAAATATACAGCAAATAACATAATATTGCAGGATGCAAGCAATATAAAGATCACTTAGGAAACATCTGACATCCCTTAACTATATCGTTTTTTAAGAAGCAACAAGTTCATTTATGGACATCAACAAGTTAATAAGGTAAATAGTAAGTCTACAGAAACAAGAAATCTGAAGCTGCTGTGTTAATATATACTTTATGTTCTTAATAAGACGTATTTAAAAAACACTAGCTGAAGTTGTAATTATTTGTAATTTGCTAATACACTTTCCATCATTTATGGAAGCAAGCTAAGATTTGCATAGTTTTTAAAAAGAATGACAATTCGCTGTTGATAACTATAGACTAATTGCCATTTTATGTCATTTGAAAGCGTCTTTTATAATATTTTATTTCTACGCCTTGATGCTTTTACGTTACATTTACGCCTTGGTAGAGACTAACTATAGCTACTTCACCAATCAACCAGGACACGAACACCTAGACAACAACACAACAACCATTACCTGCGATATTGTCATCTGCCGCAGCTGGGACTAGAACTAACTCAGGAAAGATAACAGCAACTAGACATGTACCACTCAACGGCGGTCTAGCCCACTATTACCATCTCGGAACTCATTAAAATCGCTACTAGACATCCATACCCTGGCGAGGATTCGAACCCAGGACTCCGTGGTCGCAAGCCTAACTATTTAAAACATGTTTTATTCTGTTTAACTGTTTACATTTCATCTGTTATAGTTAAGATATTTCAATATTTTATAAACATTCATGACATTACGCCGTGTACCACTCTTGCTGGTAGGCCGACGGTTACGAATTTGGCTTGGATAACTCAATTTCTAAGAAGGACGCTAGATGGAGGAACACAGGTTGATGTCACAAATATTGACTTGACTATTGAATTTTATAAACTTAGATCGTAATAACCTTAGTCAGTAAGAGACAGACTCATATAACATTTCTTTTCTTATATCACATCACCTTTCATACGTCAAACTTTCTCACTGAGTTAGTAGACCGGTCTGTATACATGCTAATAATTTCTTTAAATTAATAAACAATAATAAACATCATTAGTTTTCATAGTTGCCAATATACCATTACTTTATGTAAATTTCCAAAACTGAAGTACCATAATACATCCGTATGTCGTATATCAGCTGCCATAAAAAATATGTCGATGTTGCGCCGAAAGTATTTATCGAGAAATTCGAAACCTGTAAGTAGTTCATTGGTGGCGCAGGCAGGTTCATTTGCAACTTAATAAGAAGTAAATTATAAAACAGTTAACAGTAGCATACCAAAATTACTTGCATCTTTTTGCATCAAAGGCGGTTTATTGGTTTTTGTCTATCACGTCGAGGATCTACAGCAGAACAGCACCTTTTATACAAGGTGTACATTGAAACGTGCTCCACCATATTTGCCGAACGCAAACGTCCGTGCATCAAAAAGAATTCTCATTTTACCTTTACGTTATAATTGCCGTGTTAAAGGAAACATCAATTAAGTTTTTGTCATTATGCAATTCTCTGCTTCGGTCTTTTTGCTACAAATATAGGCAAAAGATGAGAATCGATATCATTTATTAGCTGTTATAAATTATAATAACAATAGCAGTACTTATACAAAATGAATAAATGGATATCGGTTTGGACCGCCCGTGCATTGGAATGAGGAAAATTGGACCCCCCAGGTGACCCCTGTCTCTAAAAAGTCAGTTGAATTCTTACCGAAAAGCTCAGTGGTTCACATACTACAATGTCTTACAATGTAAAGTTGAGGTTTACATATTTAGTGAACTAAATGCAAAGTAGTTTCCGTTAATTTATGAAAGTCGCGTTAAAAAACATAGAACAAAATGCAGTGCATACATGTTATTAAAACGAAAGTTCATATTCTTGAAACTCCTCCAATAACAATGTACCTAAGAAGAAACTTTTAAAAAGATAAAATAATTCAGCTATACTTCACTTGAAAATGAAGAATAGTAATAAAAGCTCATCATAAACGCAAATCCGTAAAAGATATAGTCAAACAAACACGTACAGCTCACCAATTTAAAAATATACAGGGTTGGGCAAATATGTGGAAACACCTGAATTCTGGCAAAACTATAACTTTTATTAAAAAATACCCAAAAGTTTTATTTTTTGAGAGACGACGTTATCGACAGTTTCTTTAAATGGAGGACCTTCCATATTTTTACATTTCCAGATAACTACTTCTTCGTCAATTATAATGATATAGAATTTGGTGATATTTTAAATATTAAATACCATTAAAAAATACAGATTAATAAATATGTATCAGTTAACGAAAATTAAAGGAGGGTGTTAAAAAGTGGCTAATATTGGCCTAAGCTGGGCAACAGAAAATGAACATGGTTTTTGATAGCATTTTTCCCGTAGAATGCAATTATGTTTACGGTTTTTTAAAAAAATGATGGGAGTATGTGGAAAAGTTAGGAAAATGCTTGAGAATCTACAAAGTCCTGTCTGACATTTTCACAAGTTAAGTTTTTAAAGTCTATAATATTTTATTTTAGATTATGGTGATTTATTTTAGTATTTTTCTTACGGAATATGATGCTCTACTTCACTTTGACGGAAAATGTTGAGAAAATGCGGAAAAATTAGGAAAATGCTTAAAAATTCACAAATTCGAGCCTGTAATATTCAAAATTGAAACTTCTTATAATTCAGAGCTTATTACGCGAAGTTTTGGTGACTTCTTGTGGTATTCTTCCTGTGGGATACGAGGGTCCTTTTTATTTTGCAGAAAAATGTTAGGAAAATGCGAGAAAGTTGAGATAATGTTTGAAAACTCACAAGATCTAGTCAGCGTCATTTTCAAGTGAAACGAATTAAGAACCAACATTATTAGCTTGAGATTATAGTTGGTTTATCTCGTAGTAATTATCCAGTAAAATGAGGAGGTTCACACAGCTTTATGGAAAAATACCTGGAAAATCTAGTTAATTCAAGAGAACGTATGGAAACTCTATCAAGAATCTATACATAATGCAATATACATAAATGAAACCGATGAAGGTCTAAAGTATTAAACTTGAGTTCAAGGTGGTTTCTTGTAGTATTGTTGCTGTGATTTCTACGCTTTTTCCCAACATTTTCCAGCAAAAAAGAGTTGACTCTCGTATCCTACGGGAAAAATACTACAAGGAACCACTCGAATCTCGCATAATAAGCGCTGGATCTTGAAAAGTTTAAATCTTGAATTTTTCAGACTCGAATTTGTAAATTTTTGGTCATTCTCTTAATTTTTCCGCATTTTCCTAACATGTTTCAGCAAAACAAAGTAGACAATCCTATTCTACGAGAAAAATACGAATACAAACCACCATAATTTAGAGTAAAATATAATGGTTCGTAAAAGTTTAACTTGTGAATATCTCGGACCGGATTTTGTGAATTCTCAAACATTTTCTTAACTTTTCCACATTCTCTCCACCATTTTTCGCAAAACCGAATCCATTGTCACATTCTACGGGAAGAATGCTATTAAGAACCGTCTTCATTTTTTGTTGCCCAACTCAGGCTAAGATTAGCCACTTTTTAACATCCCCCTTTGTTATTATAAAATATTGAGCACTTTAATATTGAGAAAAATAGAAAATATTCATAACAAATGTTGAAACAGGAGACCTTCAGCAGCCTGACAATATCCTAATCGACCAACGAAGGCTTAAAAGCATGCTGTAACATTTCTTAAACAGCCATCCTAATTAGATCTTCCAACTCTTTTAATGACTAAGGTTTGGCCTTGGGCAACGAATTTTAGATGACCCCAAAGAAAATAGTCTAGAGAACTTATTCTGGCGGTCGCGGTGGCCATTCAATATGTCCTCCTCGACATCTCTGTGGAGATATTTCAATTAGGTACAGTTGCCTTCATATTTCCAAGGAACATACAAAATTTCCGTCAAAGGATTATCCGGGTGCGAGCTTTCTCAATAATTCTTTCAATTATTATAATTTTCATCTTGGAAAATGACAGTTTTTTAACATTTTTTGACATAACAGATAATGATTTGGAACTAATTTTAATGTTCCTCATGGAAAGTCATTGGACAATTGGACATATCCTACTTCTTTCGTAAATGGAGGCGTATGTCTTTTGCATATATAATTATTAGTAAAATCAATCGAAAATCTGAGAGAACATCTTTCTTTACATGAAAAAGTTTCACTTCGATCCTCATTACATTTTTCGACGCGTTTCCTTAGAGACTTCTGGAATATTAAACAATATTTGTGGATTATATTTAGATTGGCAGCCTCTTGAGTTTTTGACAACTCCTCGTGTCCATTAATTCTTAGTTTATAGACGATTATTATTATAATTATTATCTTCAATAATGCTGAACTTTAGACATTTGAACGGCCAAGGTAATTCACTTGCAATCCAAAATTATTGAGAAATATCTAAATAAAATTAAAACATTGAGCACCCTGTATATCTTAAACAGAAACATTGGTAGAGGCGCGATAAGCTCAACCGTTATATTTTGGTTTCTAATATCTCGAGTAAAGAGAATTTCTCTCTTATTAAATCACCCTCTATATAAAGGTCGAATTGAGAATCTCCTTTTTTAAATTTTTTTGAAGTCTGATGGAAACAGGTATATTTGTTTTTACATAATGGAGGTTTTTTATGTTTTATAATACGTCACGGAAATAAAAGATATACTAGTGCTATGCAATTTCATTTTAAGAACAATTCATATAATGGAGTACATTGTTGTCTATTTTAGAGATTCGGCAATCCTACTTGACAGCAATTTAGAAACTCCTACCTGCATGTTAATAACAACGCATCCACTTTCATACTGCGTTTTTGAAATATTTAAAGCCGGTGCGGCGTGGGCGCCACGACGCCGGAGTCGCCTCCTGTGATGCGTGAAATAAAAGTTTATTTAAAAATTGACTGTAATGACAGAAAGTCTGGTGAAAATTGACCACCAACATGAGATCTAATAATATAATGAACATAGGGAATAATTAGATATATTTCTAGCACTCAAAAGCTGAGACAATGCTTATAAAACGTTTTACATAAGTGAGAATACTGGACTTGAACTTCACAAGGTGGATATATTTTGCATCATATATTTTTCAGTGTGAATTCTTACAGCTTACTATATATATACAAGGTGCAGGGCCATCAAGATCGAGAGCAGGCCTCGGGATAGTAGGTTTTTCCGGGTCCCAACACTGTCATTATAGGTGGCGATCTGTGGGGGATCCGGGGGTGTGGCAGAAGCTCGCAGGAAGCGCTGCTGGCGAAAATGCTTCAGAAATTTCAAGGTTGCTGTATTTGTCTAGCCCTTTAAATCCTTGTAAGGCTACATAACGGCATTTTATATAAGTAAAAATACAGGACATGAACTTCACAAGGTGGATATATTTTGCAGCATCTATTTTTCAGTGTGAATTCTTACTAAATGTTTCAGGAATTTCAAGGTTTTTGTATTTTTATAGCCCTTTAAATTCATGTAAAGCTACATAACGGCATTGAAATATTGATTATTGGACATGGGCCCGGGAAATTTGCCCCCCACCTCTCTCGTCGTCGGGCCTGATAGGGTGGGTCAGTACTCCGTCAATGGTCAATATCTCCTCAACTATTTTGAATTAGGAAAAACATCTCAGATAAAAATTGTGCCTTATTTCAGTATTATTTTTAAATCTATAAGGTGCGTCACATAGTGGTGGCAAGCTACCTGAATTTTTTTGATGGAACACATTTTTTATATATTTATATTTTACTTTTAATTCTCTTTTAAAATAATTTTAAAATATACCACTCTTTAACTTCCACAAACTTTATTTGAAACATTTTTCAAATTTCAAACAGTTGTCCAAACACTAGGGACTCGCCCGGTATAGTGTTCACTTTGTAATTTTCAAGTAAAATATAAATCTTAGCATTAATCTTTAACATTTTTAATTTGATATTTTGAAAATGTAGGTAACCATACAGCAAGAACATCCATGTACAAATAAATCAAGTTGTCCAATCTCCCAAACTCTATAAAAAGTTGAAATTTGACATGGGCGTTCTCCCTTGAATCTAGGATCCAGATAAGAAAGCATTTTAGAAAGTCGCCCCCTAAGACGGTAAAACCGTCCCTTAAATATTAAAATATACAAAATGTAAAGACACGTCAACATTTTGTCAATACAACAGATATTTCTGTTTAAAACTAGGCTCCCGTGACGTAATACGCCAGCTGAACCAAGACTCTGCAGCAAATTGAGCGTATCTGTTATTCCTAGTATCATGACTGGCATTAATTAAAACTCCATATTTACTTTCATGCAATATGTGGTCATAAACTTTAAGTCAAATGAGAAAATATCAACATTTAAATCAAGTATCATTTGTAATTTGACGAGTAACATCAAATCTTACGCGGCCACTTTGACTAATGAAAAATTTCATGTACAGTTTCAATTTCTTTAAACAAACTGACAATTTATGTAGAATTCTTTCGCAATGGAATTGACACCTGTGTTGAGTCCTTTGTGTCAATCGCCTTCAATACATTTATGAAACTTATTAATAGCATTTCACGATCTTGTGAGTGGACTACAAGGTCCAGATAGTTCCATAACAATACAATAATACGCTTAGAAAATGTATATACGTTTCGTAATATCAATTTAATTGCTCCTTATTTTTATTGTTTACGATTCTAGGCTTCTAGGCTTACTCCTTTATTAACCTACTTTAAAAAATAATTAAAACGAGGAGATCAGTTCGACTCGTATGTATGTTTTTAACTTGTTTTCAAGGGACTGTCTTAGGCAATTTCTATGAATTTATTTACATTTACTATTTATTCGTCCGCTTGCCAAGACATAAATAAAAAGATTTTATTTATTAACCGTTCCACAGGTAAACAGCCATCTACAGTGGAAGTGCAAGGAAGAGCCCCTAGAGAACATTTGAAGACACCCTGTATACTGATCTGTCAACTTAATGCGAAACAGTAAAATAAAATTTGCAAAGGCAATAAGGAGCCCCAAGAGAACACTTGAAGACACCCTATATACCGATTTTCCAAGGTAATGCAAAACACAAGAATAAAATCTGCAAAAGCAAAAAAGAGATCTAGGACAAAATTTGAAACGCCCTGTATATCCAGCAGACACTAACTATTTTGATTTCCATCCTACTCAATTATTTAAAACTAGATTCTGAGTTGATACATTAAGTTAATAAAGTTAACAGAGTTAATAAATTAAGTTAGTACATCAGGTTAATAATTTAAATTAAATTAATATAGCTTAGCTTTCTGTAATCGCCTGATTTGAGGTTGTTGCCTTATATTCTCTTCTTAGATTTATTTCTTGCACTTCAGTTCATTATCTGTCACGGTTGCGTCCCTATAGTTTGTTGTTGTAGGGTAATTTATGAGTTTATGACATGGCCCCCTTTGGTATCTAGCACTGGGTCGGTCCGATTGAACGTATTTATTTTCTTTTAGCACAGTTATATTATATTACCAGATGTTTTTATCTGTTTTTCAAGTTGTTTATATACGCTTTTAGTGACCACATACCAAATATCAGATATATGAAATAGCCAGATTTATGCTAATTTATATCAATTAATGTAGAATTGTTCACGTTTTAATTCAACACAATTTCGCACGATTTCTCAGAGTATTAACCGATATTATTCGAGATTTTGTAAGAGGCACTTAAAACGCGCCTGCCTCCGTAGCCGCCCGAACTGGAACCCAATAATACCATCTTATTGTCACAATATTCGCTAATACACTGTGCAATATGTTTTCGTTTATAGAATCTTATCAGCACTCTTCACGCGCATTTTGTTCTTAAAAAGGTTCATAGCTTTCAAATTTATCGATCGATATTTTTCTCAAATGAAAGGGTTCTTTCTGTATCTAACACTGATTTACCGTCCAAGTTTTAATAAGATCAAACTTAACTTTTAAGTTATTGTGCTTACAAGAAACATGGTAGATGAAGAGACGGACGGACGAATAGACAGGTGTCGGACATTTTGAAAGTTGTTCAGAGTCGCATGACTAATACAATGATATGAACTTTTTTTTAACGGGCGATAAGTATGGCGATTAAACATTTTTTTGATATTTTCGAAAAGTATAACAATAGACTCGAACATTTTTTTCTTTACCAAAATACACTTCGAAACAAACAGGAGAAAGAACACCGCTTTAAGATTTAAAGTCAGATGTCCCACATATTGCAAACACAAGAAACTTGTCTCAACTACAGTAGGCACATCTGACGATAAGCAGGAGTCTACTTCAGTTAGGGCGAACTGAAGCAGACTACTCACGAAGAAAATGAGACGACTGCGCCACTTATCTATCGCACGTGAATATAGTTCTGGTCCAAGGGTAACGTCTGTTAAGTGTTGATTCATTAAATCAATTAAATACAGTAAGATAATTGTTTACGATTCTAGTATCAACAACATTAGAGCAAGTTCACTCAGCCAATGACAATGTAGTAAGCATGCATTTTACAATAAAGTCAACAGTAGAAATACGGAAAGAATATGATATTTTTGGAGAATTGTATCAGCTTTATTTTTTATACGAAACATATTTTTGACACCGCTACTGATGAGCGAGGCTAAGAAAAATGAATCTCAGCACAATTTTTCTAAGATGACGGTTGGAGCTCAACAGATAGATGCGGAGACTAATAATAATAGTACGCCTGAATGAACATCTCTGCCAATTTTGAAAATTGTGTCAGTTTTTCCGTGAAGCCACGAAATTAGTTTCAATTTGACTGGAGCGTTAGCTTAGAAAATTTGTTAAATTACCTTTGAATAAATATAAACGCCTTATCCGAGGATAAGCTATCGATATCCATTAATCGAATCTCGCACCTAATTACTTGTAAAGTAACTCTTACTTACCTGGTCTCTATGGTACTTGCGTTGACCTACCGTTGGCCTTTACGTGATAATCAGATTACTGTCATCGTATATAATATCTCATTAAGAACAATTAAATGTAAATTTATTATTGCGGAATAAGATTTAGAACATATCTTACTATAAAACTGCTTGTATCCTTTTCAGTTTATTTCCGCATTCACTCAGACTTGTTCCGCCATTTTAAAACTAATACTCGGAAGTATAAAAGTAATATGCACGCTTATTTTTAAACAAATGAGGTGCTAAACTTAGAAAGTGCTTTTATATTCACTTACATGTATAGTTCACCATATTTAAAGGTATTTGTCTACTTATTTATTTAGGATAGTACTGTTTCTGAGAAATAACTTAATGATTTCCTCTTCTCGGTAAGAAGACCTTACAACTGTGAACGTAAAAAAATTATGATACAAAATATATCGCATATACACATATTTAGGCAGGGTAATGCCCTGTTGGAATATTTTTTTTATTTCAGCAGGGCATTTAACTGTGTCGATCATGCAAAATTATTGACTACTATATGATTATGAAATTAGAGGACAACCACTAAACTAGATTAAGTAATTAATTTTTAACCGATCGTCAATAGTATGTGAGTATATAACATGTTAGTGAAAATATGGTATACAGAGCCAATTCTGAACGTCCGTTTTTAAGTATGGGAGTTCCACAGGGCTCAGTATTGGGCCCTGTGTTATTAATATCATGTATTAATGAGTTCGATTAGATTTTATGTAATAATTTCTTTTCAATGAATGCTGATGATATTTCTATGATTATTCCAGATCCTGTGCATAATGTGTTAGAAAGTAATTGTAATAATATTGTAGAAAAGGTATCTACATTTTTCAATCAACCTTAGTTGTACTTCAATGCAGATAAAACTGACTTAACTCAGTTTCATAATGGACAGAAAAAATGCCAGTCTATTTCTTTCCAGGTCGACTCGATTATAACGAGTATCCATGAGAGTACTAAATTTCTAGAGATACATATCGATGAGTGTTTTACTTGGAAATCACATTGTGAATCTCTATTTTCCAAGCTAGCATCAATCTCATTTTTATTTAATAATATTATTACCGCGCTTGCCAGGGACGAATTAGTTAATTATGCCCAAGTGGAGTCTACATTAAGGTATGGTGTTTGTCTCTGGAGGAACACCACTCTATCACAAAATATTTTCACATGTTTCTAGTACCCATTCTTGCAAGGAGATCTTTAGAGAATATAATATTTTAACTTTGCCACGCATATACATTTTCAAAATGTGTGTTTCTGTTTATAAAACACGAATATGTTTACTGCGAATAAAAATATTCATAACGTAAATACGCGTGGCAAGGAAGGGTTTGCAATACCATATATGCAGACTTAATTTAACTTACAGTTCTCTAAATTACCAAAATTGTTTAATAACTTATCCCCTGAATGTAAAATAGCTAGAAACTTACTGAATTAGAAAACTAAGTTAAAATGGTTTGTGCAGTCAAAATGTTTTTACATTAGATTTTTTACCCAGTATTTAAAATACATAGTCGAGGAAATGACGCAGGAAAAAGGCCTAAACCCCAACATGAGACTCCGCCCCACCTGATTTTTATGTGAGATAGTGGAGAATGTTCCTAAAGATGTACAGAACAAAGTCAGGGTCATGGGAACTGGCGCTTTTTCAATTTCCAGTCGTAAACTGGGACAGAAGTTCGCTATTTCTGGTCACCAACAATTTTTTTTAAGTTGAAGAAGAATTGGATTTTATATTTTGAACGATTATAAGCATTTTTTTGTCTCTTGATATTTTTTACCTAACTTCTCCCTTCTCGAAATATCAGCGTTTAAATGGAGAGAAAAATGTATTTAATTCCTATAGTTTCTAAAAACCAATATTTTTCTATCATTAACAGAGATTAATAATGCCAGCAGTCTGTAGTTGCCACAGACATCTACAAATCCTCTTTTACATAGTGTTATGATGATCCAGGTTCCATAGACAAGAGACCAGATTCCCGTCTCATATTTTTTAGCATACCTTTGGGATACTCTTTATATATTTTTTAAAAGAATGTTTCATGCAGGAAGAAAGACAATATATAGCAATCTAGATATAAATGGTGATTGCTACAAAAATCTCTGTAGGTGCAATTTTAATCATCATATTTGTAATACGGTCAAGATCTAGTACTTTTTTTATTTACTAATTTGATTAATTAGTTTTTATTTTCTTCAAATGAAATATGTACGATTTCACCAACGCCGACTTCCATGCCTCTTACTTCCCCTTTTTCTAACGGTTCCCCTTCTCGTTCTTCATTGATTCTCATTCGATGCGAGACAAAATAAACGCTCTTTTCCTCTCAACTATCTCGGCTGCGACAGTAGTAAAGTAACATCCTATTCGGTTTTGCATAATGTAATAATAATTTGCTTCGTACAATCTCAGTATGATATTTGAATGAGGAGTGAAACACAGACAGAAGCTAATTTACTAGACCAACTCTGAGTTGAAATAATTTTGAAACATGCGTAATACCCATAAATGAAGACTGAGCTAATTACGGAGAATATTCAGCATTTATAAAGGAAATGAAAAACTCCCTTGTTTATAGCCAGGTTGTTTACACATTTTCCGTAGATGGTAAGATGGACAATATTTATTATTTTAATTAATATTATGATAATATTATGCGATACGACTTTTAATTAAAATGCAAATTTGCGCAATTAATGTCTTTATGATGATTTCAATTAATGTTAATATCCCAGAAGATGTGAATAATCGTTACAGCCTCGCCAACATTTATTTGATTTAATACCAACGTAAAATTATGGTAACTGCAATGATAATAGTTCAGTCATCAAGGCGCCAAAATAGAGAATGTAAGAAAATAACTTTATATAGTTTATCAAGTGTAAGTTTGAAAGTCATAAAAAAACCGACAAAGGATAGTTCATAACACCAGCGACGTCATAAGCACGACCGACAATTTTTGGAATCACTTTTTAATGATTGTTAATTTTGTTTTACTACTTTATATGAATTAATGAAGTAATTTATTTATTTATAATAAATAATTTTAATTTAATGAATAACTCCTTAAATTATTCAATCAAAGTAGATAAATATTATTTAACCTACGGCTATGCTACCGGCAATATTAAGAATGAACCAATGGCAGATAACGGACTTGTAATGGTGAGCTACGTAAACAATCGACTACTATCATTCGAGGTAAGCGCATAATATATCTGGTTAACTGTATTCGTATACGTATATCGTTTGTAATATTCAAGCACGGTCTCTGTGTTATTGTAACACAAACAGGCTTTGTAATGACTTATCCTGGTAGCAACGTTTTAGACTGAACTTTTAAACTGAGAATAGGAATACTATACTTATATATAGTAAGTTGACGATGAATGGAATAGATTCGATACAATTTTGCCTGGTTTTCGCCCCCTGGGAAACACCCCTAAAATCAAATTATAGCACGAGATACCACTATCTATTGACTTATTATTTACAAAACGTTTACTACTAGACAACTATAACGTAAACAATGTTTACTATGTGATACTTTACTCTTCACTTTGGATCACTTCAGATTTATCTGAATTTTACTGAACTGAACTTATTTAAAAACTGCTCTTTTACCGTGAATCGGCCGCATTATATACCCCGCAAGATGGTGTCTAGAGCATTCTCCAACATTCTAGACTATATTTTCTGGAAAGAATTTTTAAATTTTCAAGTTTGGAAACCTTGATCCGGTATTTTCCAGAAAAAGTCGCACTACTGCGCCATCTCTGAAGTGACAGTTGAACCATTGCAGCAGAATATGAATTGGGTGTGAAGGCATGCTAATAATAAATGCAGTGACCTGTCGCCCCTGCTACTTAATTCATGCTACCCACACCTAGGGGGCGCTACTGGCGTTACACTGTTTTCTTTCTGCAAAAAACTATCGGCACCACCGATTTCCATTTGTGATGGTGCATATTTTGGCCTGCACGGTCACTCAATGTCACTTCCGATTTTCGAAAAATTGACACCAACTTACATATTTATTATTAATAGTTTCTGAAATATTCAGGTAAGCGACAGATATTTATCGCAAAGGCATATCCTATGTAAAATGCACAAGTCAAATTCGTTCGATTTAGTATCCGTTTACTTCTCATGGCAAGTGGAATATGTATGTGGTTTTTAACGAAACAATTGAAAATTTTACATTGAAAGATATTGCAAACTATGACAAAAAATTAAATATATCTATTTTAATATGAATCGTAGTAAACCTTTACTAGGTCTTCAATTTGTCAAGATTAAATGAACGATATGCAACTAGTATACTCCAGGCAAATAAGCGGAAAAGTCAAATAGATTCGTCTACCCACTCCTCCCGCCCCTTAAGTGGGTGGAAAATACCGCCCTAAGGAGAATAACACTTGAGGGACAGGAGGGATAGGTAGACAAATATGACCCTAATCATCCTACCGACCTGATTCTCTCGAAAAACCTCGGCCAAAAGGGGGTGAAGATATAATTTCCTCAACCCCAGGACCCATCACAATCGATTCCTCGTCCAAAAAACTGGGGGGGAACATTTTAGCCCTAGATTGGCACTGTTCAACTGTTCCGCTCTAGGAGCATAACAAAAAATGTACCCAAAGAGTACCTATATGAAGATAAAACCGAGGTAGAACGAAGGTAAGTACAAACAAACACAGAATATGCTACAACAAAATGATAAAACAAAAAATCAGAGTGAAGTGTTAAATCTTAATATTATGGGATATTTAAATATTCGTCTATAGAGTAAAAGCAATGACTTTAACTAAATCATTTAACAGTCATTTTAAATTTATTTTGATTAGGTGAAACAAGGAATGATAAGCAGATTTCAGTGTGTTTAGGCTTAAAATAGATTTGAAAATATAATTGACATTTTTTTACTAATATGGTGTAACACTAAAATCATTATTTACAACTACACCTAGTAGTCTAACATTTCCTGTTGTTACAAACATAAAATGTATAATATCATTGACCATAAATTGCCAAAAGTAGTGACCTTAAGACAGAGCCATGGGGCATACCATGATTAATGGCAATTTTTGTTGTAAAAAATATATTATAAGTATACCAAACTACTATTCTTGATATACAATTTATTATGCTTATTTACATTACATATATCTACAAAACCTTATTGGCTAAATAAGTGCGGCTCCCTGAGGTTTAAATCTTAGAGCCCTGAAGCAAAGGGGACTGTTTAGGAAGCACGATGAATTTACATAGGCAGCGGCTCTTCGTTGAGTTAATTATTTATAGTTTGGGAGTCTGTTTCATTGTATAAGTATTTCTTATACTTATTTCAAAGGATATAACCTTTTGTTAACGAGGCAATTGAAAACACATATTTTAGTTTTATTTATATTTGTTCTGCTACCAAATTTTGATTACTGTGTATTCTTTATATTTCTGGCAACTTCTAATATCTCATTGAAATTAACGTTTAATTTTTTTGTTTTATTGCTTTAAATATGTTTTGTACTTTTTCAAAAACACATATATTTTATATATATTTAAGTAGGTGAATCAAATACCCTATCCCATGCAACCCTCATTTAAATTCTTTCATCAACAAATTTCTGGAGAAGTGGATCCTCCTCAAAAAAAAGCTCTGGATCTCCAAAACTGTAGATTCACCACTTATTAAAGTTAAGAATACTTTTGAATAAGCCTGGAAACTCTAGAGTAAGTGTAGATTTTGGAGTAGAAAAATCTAGTAAAAGGATTTGATTAATACTGAAAGGTCGCAAACATTTTGAAAATGTACGGACGTCAGAGTCTACTAGAATTTGATATACATTTACATGTTTTTGGAACAAACAACATTTTCGTAAAAATTATTGTATATATTAGTTATGACAGTTTACTTCTAATTTGTGAATTTCTACCATCTTCAAATTTTAATTTCACTCGATGTGTTGTCATAATATTTTTGATATTAAATATTTAACAAGATCTACTGAGGAAGTTTTCCAATATATTTGTTCGGCCATTCTTAGATCTCAGCTAAATTCAATAGAGTTACCAAATTTCAACACAATTTCGTCTTGTTAGTTTTGTTTTCGAAAATGCAAATCTACAAAGTTAACAATAAGAAATTTCTTTAATATGTTGTCACGAGAGTTTGAATTGTAGAAATAAACTTATTGATATATACAATAAATAAACTAAATACTGAAAGCTGTGTACCCCAAGGTTCAGTCCTTGGGCCCTAATTATTTATTATTCAGGTCCATGTCCAAATAGTTTTTTTTATTTTAGATAGTCCAAACATATTAAGTAAATATTTTCATCGAGGGGTTTAATAAAAACAAATTGTTTTTTAATATATCTACGGTAGAATTTATATTACTTGAATCAAGGTATTCTCCAGTAACAGAGAGCCAACTGATTGAATTAATGGGGCATAAGGTGCCATTGTAAAAAAGAATTAGGTAATGGAGCCGAAAACTATTCGTTTTCTCTAAAGGGGCAATCTCAAGATAATTCTAAGGGGTTGTACCTGGATTTAAGCAGTTACAATAATTAGTAGAAGATGAATAAATGGTACCAACCGAAGGACCAACTAATTTAGAAGCTCCTGAACAATGTAGAAACTCCTCCAATAGAGATATTTGAGGTAAATAAAGAAAGACAGAAAGGAAATATTTGTAGAAGCAAGTTAGTGAAGCAAAGACACAAGTTATGGTAAATTTAATTTACAAATATCTCAAGAAAGGACCCTGTTAAAACACTACTTTTGAAAGTAATACTTCCCAACAGTATAAAGAACTGTTGAAGGGATGTAACTGCAAATTGGATAGTCAGAAATGCTTCAGTATCTTTGATCTTGTCAGGAACGTCAGAACAGTGCAATCCGCCTAGCAATTGAGAGTGAAATCTATTTTCTTGTTGTTACTATGTTTGAAATTGAGAAGATAAATTGTCGAAAATGCCAAAAGTGTGCAGCCCGCAAGTTATACAATTACAAAGTCGCTACCTATAAGTTTCCTTCAACTTCATATTTCGCTGGCAAAGAGACTACAGGTTTACGTTCAATGTCTATTAACTTTACACCGTTATCTGCGTGGTTCACCCGCTGTATTTGCACTTACGATTTTCTCGAAAACTGATTTCAGAAACAAGTTTCAAATGAACAAATTGCCTTTATCGTCTATTTTTATTTATTCTCAATAATATTGGTATCTATTTAGAAAGATAAAATAAATTACCTCTTGCTATACCTACCCTTACAAATTTTCAGTTATTATCGACATAGCCTTAGAAACAAAGTCATAGTATCCACACTTATTAAAATGTGACCTTATATTAACATCTTTTGTTAACGAATATAGAAATTTGAGACCAACTCATTGCTCCGTTTTCGAGTTAGAGTGAGTTAAACGTAAGAATAATAATTGTTTTTTACTTTTAATTGTTGATCCAATAGAACGAGAAAAATGGCCCGCGGGAACCCGTGAGGATGGTGCAAAAATGTTATTTATAATAATTAAACTACTCAACCTATCATTATGAAACTCAATAGGGATTCTCATCTGATGGTAGACGAATCGTTTTAAAAATCCAAGTGGATCCGTTAAAGATTTCGACCTGTAGAGCGCTTCGTACATACTGCAGACTAACTGATATGGAAACAAGGAAATTTTCAATAACAATTGTAGAACGTAGAAAAAGTTCAAATTGATCTAAGTAATAATGGTACCATTTATTTAAAATTAAAATCGATTACTTGCAGAATTAACGGGCTAAAAATTACTTTCACTAAAAAGTCTGAACGCTGATGCGCAGGGCGAGAGTGGAACACGCACCCAGGGCAATATATAATGATTAGAAAAACATTAAAACTAGATATGCAACTTTTAAATGACTGGAATACTCACACAACCATTTTATAAAGTAGAATTGACGCAAAACTTTGCATGAAAAAACTTTGAAATACCTAGACGGAAAATGCATCAGTCATCTAATACAGATAAATATATCTTCTTGCACTTTCTTACGCCAAACCCTAGGTATCACTATAATCGCTTATTACTACCAAAAGTTATCTACCTTTGGTTTTTGTGATTTTAGTTAAATGTTGCTTCGCTGTTGATAGCAATATAAACATTTTTAGGTCTTTTTTCCAACGAAGAATAAAGCGTTTCGTGAAATTAATCCTACAGTTCATAGTGTAGTCCGAACCACCTCTTAGGTATAATTTTATAACTTCACGTAACAAAATCTTCAAATATTTATTTCGTTTCAATGCTCACATATCAATTTCAATTTTCATTATAGTTATATCAAATTTTATTCGAGTGTGTATACCTATATGCCAAGGTATAATTTACTCTTCTAAACTCTAAAGAATTTCATCAAATGTTTCAAATGAGCACATAAGGAAACAATTAAGGACTAATTTAAGTAAGTTGTTTATTTTTTTAGTCTACGACTATAATTATTGCTGATTAATAACCAGTTACTTTACAATGTCATAATTTAATTGGGATCACGAATACCTATACTTTTGCATGTTTTAACTGATCGAGTTAAAAGCCGATATTACTAAATAAAAAAAAATGTTAAAAACAGTACAATTTCTGGTTCAGCAAATTTAAATATGAGGTGCGGTTTAATATTACTTGGCCTACTTCATGTAACAAATACTTCAAGTACTTTTTATTTGCAATAAACCTCGTAATAAACTTTTGTAATTCAGGAAGACTTGAGGGTTTTTGTTTTTATATAATTTGGTGTCTGATTGATTTTATATTTTAAAAGCAATTATAATTATACAGTTAAATCCGATTAGCGTTATTAATGTTAAATTCTTACAGTAAGAATTCGTCATCAAATAAATACCGAATTAAAATAATAAGTGCTAATAAAATAGTCATAATTTGTCAAAATAAATTTGTTTAGTCAAATAATAGAACGTACAATGTCAATTTATAATCATAAATTAATATATACAAAGCGTTTTAAACTTCTTGCATAAATAAAACATGCATAAAATGACAAAATAAATTATGCAATTATTAATCCGCTACCCACCTAGGTATAAGTAAAATAAATACGTTTGAACATATCTCGGAACTTACATTTTAATTTGTATAAATATTTTACGTAACGTGATTTACATTAGTAGGTATACCACACGGAATATTATTAGGTCCGTAATTATATATTTGTATGTTCAATTAATCAATTATTTATTGAATAATTTAACAGTTACTGTCAATGTCGAACCTATAACATCTACATAAAATATATCTCAATTTCTTCAAACATAGGTGCTAAAACGAATACATATAAATCCCAATATTACATATATCTATGCAAATGAGTCCGCTATGATTAATTATTATTAGTTTTGAATTTATAATACAATAACTCAAATGTAAGTAGAAAACAGTGTTTTATAAATTGTAGAGATATAAAAGTATGATTGTGACACCTGTTTTATATTTTATTGCCTACTGTTATAATTTGTTATTGCTTTAAAACTAATTGTAAGTATTATTAAAAATTAAAGTTTATGTAATAAAATTGTAACATATGAAAGTCTATGAATTAACGTACCAGTAGGGATTTTAATAAAAAGAATCGTATTACATAATAGGTATTTTGCTCTTATAAATTATAGTTAAAGAAGTTCCTACCTGAACTAGGTCGGTCGCTGTATCTCGTGCAATATACCCACGCTGGCCATAAGATCGGTTGTTTCTCTTCCTTCTTCTCTTTTTCTTCATTTTTACTCAAATCCACAGGTCCGCTGACTTTTCCCACGTCCTCTCCGCATTCAGGAATTACTTTTTTAGGCTTAGACTTCCTAATGTTAATCGGATCAGTTATCCTTCTTCCAAAATCAGCTTTTAGAATATTATCTATAGAAAACTTTAAACTAGCATTGTTAGCGTCATTATTGGACGTGTCCTTATGGCTATTTTGATTAAAATAAAAGTTCTCATGGTGCCTAGGGCTCCTGTTTACACTTTCAGGAGATTCTGGAGAAGAAATAGACCGTGGGGAACACAAATTCGGCCGAAACATATCAGTTGAATTAGATTTATCGTAATCGGCGGGTCTAAAGCAAAAATTTGGCGTTGACTTTGTACTAGAAGGACTTAATCTATGATTTACAGGACTAGATGGACTTTTGCGGTTCATTTCTGGATTTAAAGTGCTATTTGTTATTTGTGATATTGCATTTAAATGGCTTTCAATGTTTTTAAAGGATAAGGTCCCACTATTGGTGTCTGGTACCGGATTCTCGTTTCCGACGGACAAAACAGTGTCGTCACTACAACAACTGTTGTTATCTATGTTGGGAGATTCTCTGTCGAAGTTGTCACTGGAGTCCATAGAAACTGAACCGTCGGTACTCTCCATATTTTGCCGGGAAAAATGATGTGGTTGGGGTACCATATTGCTTGCCAGAGCCGCCATAATTAATTCCTTAGATCATGTCCAAAATTTTATAGTGAGTTTATCACCGAGTCACAATTATTTATCACAAACACTACGCCAATTGCCTGACGAAAATTTCGTTATTGTTTTGTTTACAGTCACAGTTTATCACAGTACCATATATATAGTTAGTTTTGATCGATCTACACAGCACGAGACTCCACGACTATCTGATGTTTGGAAGGTACGGCAGGGCGGAGCTTTACGGAGATGGGAGTGGCATAGGGGGAGGGGTTAATTTTATAAACGAATCACGGTATCGGAATTGAATGTTGTGTTTGATTTTGACATGTTTTATGGTATATTTATAGTGTAAGAGGTTAAAGTGGGAGATACGCAGTGTACGAGTATTATTACATGGACGTATTACCAAGTATGTTATTGTTTATCGTCATCAAGGATTTTTTGGGGGTGATGTCTTCTTTCAATCAGTGTGTTGAAATCAATTTTCGAATGTTTATTTATGAGATGGTATGCAATTTATTGTTCAAACCCAAATTTTCCAAATTAATGTTTAGGAAGCTTTATAGAAGTGCGTTGACAGTACAAGCCATGCAATAAATTGGTACCTTTTGCCGACACACTTATAATCAAAATATCACTTACTTCTTTGGATGTTACAACGCACTGATTTAAATTGTTGTTTCTATATTTCTTGATTCGAATAAATATAGTAACCGCAAAAAAACAGTTAAAGTTGCATGACATGTTACATTAATTTAAATATTAATTAAGATGTTGATTAAAGTTTGCTAATTAGTTCTTAATGCTAACAGGCCGCGTACGACTATACACTTTAATTAATATCTTAATAATACATTGTTTATGATGATTATAACACGTACCTTTTATAATTGCCTTCTATATAAAGCAATTTAAATTTGTTAATTACGATCTGTGTAAATTTGAAATTTTTTATTTATTAAATTGCATAGGTATTGCAATTTGTGAGTGCCAAATAAAATTGATTAACAATGGAGTTCGTGCCTGTTAATAATATCGTAAATTTAATTAATTGCTGGTTTAATGAATCGAAATATGAAGCATATTTTGTAATTATCGCTCAGTCACAAAATTAGGTTAAATCTAAATAAATGTTGTCATTTTGTTACTAAAGTAACGGTTAAATATAATATAATATATAATAATTATTAATTGTATATGATATTTAGATTCTGCTGATATAGAGGCAGAGTGCAGAAAATTTTAAATAAATTATTTCCATATCCACGTGGCGGAGTGGAAATATAGTAATGGAAAAAAGAATTCAAAATTGTTTTCTCTTGAAATAGGCTTAGAATGTCATAAAACGTCGAAATTCTAAATTTCAGCGAAAAGAAATTCTGACAGTTGGTCTATTTTTACTTCTTTTTGCTCGCATGTTTTCTCGGCGATATTTACATGTTTTGCCAAAGGCCTGAAGTATGACCAAATTTCGAAAAATGGTACTTCAAAATATAGAACTAGGCCATACTTCTGAAAGTACTGGTGAGCATGCTAAAATTTAGTGGCAAGTTTTAGCGTCATCACATTAACATAATGTATCATTTTCGTCTATGAAGTACTTATAAAATAAAGATATTATTACACGGTCTAAAACAGATATCTAACTTTGCCAATATGGTAAAAAATAAGTAAGTATATCAAAATATAGGATTCTATTATTCGTTAAGTAGGTATATTATTCAGTAATTATAGCTAAATAAAATATTATAGGATAAGGGAATAGATTTATTCTCAAAATTTTGTCTAGGCGATAAGTATTTAAAGAACGATTTTAATTCTGTTTTTCTTTGAAAATAATTCCGGGCGTTTTCGTTCGGAATCTGGTCCCAATTATTATTATGCGACTTGTCAAAAACAGTTTTGTAACCTATATGAGAAACGATAGAAATATTAAAGTTTCCAGAATCAGAAGATTCTTCACAGGACACGGTCGATGCAGTTTGAACTTGATCTAATGTAGAAGTACCAGAAATAGTGCCAGTGCCATCAGGTGCAAAAAGGGAATCAATCTCGGCACAGTTTTTACTTTCCGACTCTAACAATTTCATGCGTTTTTCGTGTGCCTTTTCTGCTTCTCCTTTCGCTCTCCGCTTCAGATCCATTTTCTTTCGATCCCGTAAAGGATACTGTGTATCGACCATCAATATTTTCTTACCAGAATAATATTTTTTTATTAAAAATAACCGCTGGGTTCTGGCGAAAAGTGAATTATTTCTTTTCCCAGTTCCGGTACGTACTGCACATCGTGGTGTGATTATAAATGGTGTGCCAGTACGGCTTACCAAAATGAAACCTTACTGTGCTACACATTCAAGGCAGATTGACAGATTCTTCAAATACGATTTAAGAGTATTGTAACTTTCGTTCATTGTTATGTGTGTTACACACGTTTATACAGAATCTTATTACATTATTATTTTTATTTCAGAAAAATTGACGAAAAAAATATAATAGTATCTGAATAAAATAAAAATTATAAATAATGACTTATGTTCGTGTGGAAGAGTGGGGGATATAAATCACATTTTTTTTTAATGTACACTGTACTCAGCAGCACGAGCCCAACTTATGGATAAGCTCCTTACGTTGGAGCTCCAGTTGCCAATGAACATGAATTATATCCGGTGCTCGGAAAATTTGCCAGCATATCAAGCATTGTTCGAATTTGTAAACTCTACTGGGGTAGTAATATGATACTGTAATTTCTTTGTTAAATCTGTAATATGTAAAAAAAAGAGCAAGGAAAAACAAAATAAGGGGAAAAAAAGAAAAGAGAAAAAGGGAAAAAAACAAGAAAGAAAAGGAAGAAAAAAAAAAGAAAAAAGGAAAAAAAAAATATAAAAAATAAAAAATAAAAATAAAAAAGATATAATATGTATAGAGGAAAAAGAAAAAAGAAATATGTAATGCCGAACTAAGAACTTGTTGTGGTTATTAGCGTTAAATGTTTATTTTAGTAAAGCCAAGTATGTAAATATTTGACCGGGAATGCTACGGGTACAGCAGAGTAGTAGTGGTATTTGCCTTAATTCGGTGACATTGGCTGAAGGAAAAACCAAGGCCAAAAAAAAATATATATATATAATAGTATATCCCTGTACAAAATGTTGAAACATTGGTGTATGTAGGCACTTTTCCAACAACTCAGGATCAGTCGAGAGTCACAGTATACGAGACACAACACCTAAACTCAAGAATATTCAAGTGAAGAATTGTTTCGACGAAAATTAAAATAAACAGCGGGATTTCTCTTGCAATGCTGGCGGTCCACCAGACACATTTGCCCGGTGTCCCGACGGCCCAGTCCGCCCCTGGATACCTGCCATAGAACTACAAATACGTATTTGTTCTCACACTTTCGATGTCAAGCAATCTTGTTCCTCACAAAGATGGACGGACAATAAAGTTTCTATGTATCAAATATCTCTTGGTTCATTAATCCTTGGTAAAATCATAAAACCTGAACTATTTACTTACATGAAGCTAAATATTGGCAATATTCTTAACGTAATTATAAACTCTCTCTGATGGAATCCTACTCACTCGCTAAAGTTGTATAGTAATATCGCAATCGTTCTAATCGCGTTAAGTATTACTCTAGTTAAGCATAAATAAACGGTGTATAAAAAATGTGCCATATCCCCGATTACTTCGAGGAAAAAGTCGATTTCTTGCATTTTCTCTTGTAATTTTATTACAGTCTATTGCAGTTATAATTTCATTAATTGAAATGCTGGCAACCAAACGAGAACGAGAACGCAGTGGCGTAGAATAGATTAAGTCGTGGTGAAGAGTTGATCTACAGATTATGAATAATAGAAATACTTACTATTCAGTTTGTTGCTTTTAAATATATCTAAAGCAAAGGAGCTTTGTAAATAGAAGCCGAGATGAAGTCATAAGATACTGAGTCAACCAACATATCCAACATACTTTTTGTAACCGTCTCTTTCTAATATACAATAATGCCTATACCACTATCTCTTTTACAACCGATCCCTGTCCGTAGTGTGAGTGTAGCATAGACATATTTGGAGCATAGTAATTTAGCAACTAGGTATGTACGTTTTAACAACCTGACCTCAAGGTAAATTTCGGTTTTATACGTTCTAAGTATTCTTACTGGATTGTAAAAAAAGGTGAAGAGATGTGTTGATGAGATGGGTTCTGGTGTATATGCAATATTCTCAACCTACAGACCAAAAGCAACAGCGGCGTAAAGCCTTATATCTCCATCCCTTTAGGAAAAAAATCTAAAAAATAAACATCGATCAGCACAAGTGTTTTATTGCAGCTGATATATTTAAACATGTTAGCTTAAGGATCTAGCCCTATACCATCGGGTGATCGCGATCCCATGTGTGCGTTTAACGTACCTATCTATGTGATCCGATTTCACCATTATAAATGTAAAATCTATAATGCACTTATTTAATCCTAGGTTAAACATGAAATGTAAAATAGTTAAACAGAATAAAAACAATTTAAAAGGAAAGGAAAGGTGTAATTCAGAATAGAAGTAAGCCCGTTGTCTTATATTTGTTTGTCATATCAACATGTGTGTTGCTGAAAAAGAGTAGGATAATTTCGTCATTCATAAAAAAAGAAATAGCTGTAAAATGTAATGTTTGAAATTGAGTACAGAGTTGTTGACAACACTGTTACAAATACATATCTGACATCTGCTTCTGTGCATATGACTTCTTTGATAGGAAGCTGATTCCCAGTTTCCCTTTGTCGAGGCAAGTTCAAACTACAGTCTCTTACGACCTTATATATTGTAAACTGGACTGGTTTCAATATTGAATTTATTAAGATCTAACATATAAGTAAATATGGCATAGTAAGTAGGAAGATTTTGCTGCGGAGAATGAGTCGAACGGTGGCCGATTCAGTCTGAAACTGGATAGACTATAACATGCTTATTCAAATATAATTACCTACATACTATAAAAACAGTATGGATCTTGGCTAAACGTATTGCATATTTGGTATTGCTAGGTATGTGCTATGATATCTATATGGTAGGGATGTGCTTAATTCGAATTAAAATTTAGGATCGCTCGATTACTGTAAATCACTCCAATGAGAGAATCAATTGATTTATAACTAGAAAGATGTTAAACCAGAGAGAGGGAGTCATAGAACCGCACGCTGCAAAGTAATGACAGAAAGAAAACCAAATGCACATTTTATACCAATCTATTACGCATGCGCTGTGAGGTTTCGGTGAGTGGTTTGCACAACTGCAATTTTCGCGTTAGGTATGCGTTGTCAATGCATCGTTAAATATTGACAAGACGCATGGTTTTCCCCTATTTATTCTGTTTGCACTTTTTTGGCTGACTCACCAGCTAGTCTAACATCTCTCTCTCTCTCTCTCTCTCTCTCTCTCTGTGAAACGTAAAAATTAATTGCTCAATGGGCATATCTTTTTTTGTAATTCAAATGATCATTCAATTAATGGAATTATTCGATTATAATTATCATTCGTTGGGCTTATATCAGCCCGGAGCTGACTGAAAAGTGTATTAGCGATGCCGTGTCCAACAGACAACCACGACGGTTGGAATGATGCCGCCAGACGTACCATATAGCGAACGGAGGCCAGCCAACATAATTAATGAAGCAAGAACGTCTGGCAAGACCTCATTAGTTCCAAATATTATCATTGGTATAATTTCACAATTCAGTTAAACCTTCATGAACGGTCAGATTACAGTGTATATTATTGTTTGAAGTGATGTGTCCAGTAAACATGTGGTAAGAAAATCACAAAAAAGGAAAATTTAAGACCATCTTACAACGGAGTGAGTGTTTGCCTATACATTGAAGACAAATATGTTTTTAATAAATTAATTGTGTTCCTAATTTGATATATTTGCAATTTACCAGGTTTCACTTTCTTTTCGTTCTGGTACATTTATATACAAAACCCAATGTTGTAGAAACATAGGTCATAAAGTTAATGTAATTATTCAACCTGTGTTAGTACTAAAGATTCATTGAGAGATGTGTTCAATAATGGTCCTCATATATTAAAAAGTGACAAATCTTGCAGCTCATATCACTTTTCACCAGCTGTAGATTTTGTATTATATATTATGGAAATAGTTTCATAATCTAATACATAGTTAGACAGAAGTGGTAAATTTGTCTATTTTTACGAATTGTAAAACATAATTCAACACGACATCTATCAATTAATTTTCCGTACTAGCGCAGATTAAATAAATGTATTCATTTATATACAAGGGCATTCTTTGTAAATATATGGCGAAACAGTAGTGGATTTGGAAAATTATAATGATTCGTGATTTTCCCACTACATCGCTATATATACCTACAATACAATATATTTTATTGTGAAGAAAATATGATTCTTTTGAAAATAAAATCGATTTATTTAACCCTATGTTTGATTTTATGTATTTATCTAAATATCTTGCAAACCCTCCAATGGCATTTAGACAATAATTAGACACAGAGTGGCGGCCTGTCAGGGTAGATAGTGCCCACCCAATTATCTAAGGGCGCCAAGGCAGTAGTTAGTCATATAATTTTGCCGCTGATTAAGTTTAATATATAAGAATTATAAAATTTAAAAGTTAATTTTATTTGTGATAATATTTTTAATATTTCACTACATATTAATCGGCCTTCGCCAAGGTCGCATACGAATCCTCTTAATCTTAGGACCGGTTCGCTTGCCGCTAATATTTTATGCGCATGAGCCAAAACTCTAACCACTAGTAACCAGGGTGGGCAGCCGACACTGAAATTGTGTTATATTACGTCTACGCATATGTTGATCATTCCCTTCGATCTTATGCCTGCAATACGTATCAAAACGGGACGTATGTCTATGTCTTGCGTTTTTAGGCGATTTATATCTAGTGAGGGCAAACTTAATAAACTTATGAACAATGAATATTGAATTTTGAATTATTGAATAGAATATGTTTATATTTGACAATATATCAAAATCAAACTGAAAGATGCAAAATGACTAATTAATAGATGTGTTTAAAATTGATTAAATGATTAATTAATTTCTTGATCTAATGAGAATGTTGAGAATATCAAATGGAATGTTAATTGTGTACCTAATTTCTAATTTTATATTTGATAAATAATGGAAAAATAAGGAAGTTAGTGTGACATTTATTATGATTATTATTATTATAAAAATAGGTAGTATCATTTGTAAATGATGAAATGCAAATTCGAATAGATACAGGGCTTTGTAGTTTGTGGGTGTACACTACCTGCCTCATCCCTTCTCTTTCTTTTACAATCGTAATTTCTCGCCAAACATCATTTCATTTTCGGAAGTAGGTACCTATGTAACATATTTATTATGATTTGTTATTCGCTCGTGTTTGTGCACAGCTAAAAGCCACAGGCTGCCACTGATTAGACATTATTTTACACCAATTATTGTAGTATTAGTAAATAAAATATTTTTGTTAAATTTTATCCAATATAGAAGAACTAATACTTTTCATTTGGAACCTTTCAACAAATACGTCTGCTAAAACCTTTGCAACACCTTGAATCATTTGTGAGAGCCCCCTTATACTACCGTTTGTTTATAAACTCACTCCCCTCGTTCACATTTAATAATAACAAATTAATTTTTTTTATTAGCTTGTTACGAGAGAATTTTTAATTGTTAAATACATTATCCTTCGATCGAGATATTTTTGTGAGACCTCTTTAAATCTACCTCCCTCCATCGTTAATTTTGTCATGTTTTCGGTAACCCCCTATCTAAAGCATTTTCGGTAACCACCCACTCGCTTAAGGAAAAGCATTTGTTGAAGGACTCTTTTGGTACACGATGTTTCGTAATTATTATAAATACGTTACGTTAACTGATTTTTCTTTTCCGAATACTAGAGTAGGCATCATATGTCAATACTTATGTCGATGCCTTTGGCAGAATTTAAATAATAATAATTCTTTTGACGATGTAAACCACAATTCTTCAAAGTGTTGTAGACAGCGTAGATCACTGAACTCTGGACAAGAGCCACCTACAAGGATATCATTAACAAGGCATTTGCGATTTAAGCTGGCAATGACTAGGCATCAAAAATAAAATTTAGGCACCTTCGACGCGTATCCTGTAAAAGCAAATGTCACATCCAGCAAAACATCTTTGAAAGTCACACTGATAAAATATGTGCTTAATTATCGGCACTGTAGTGCAGCCGGCTAAAGCGTGTGTGGGATAAGCACGTTTGGTTACACTGACTATCATGTACTAAATTGGAACCTCAGCTACGGCAATGACACTGTTCTAATTTGTGACCCCTTCAGACAGTCTTAGCTTTGGGTTGGGGGGATTATGCTTAATATATGTGTTGCGTTATATTATTATTACTCTGTAAAGAAATATAAAAACTAATTTCAATTACTGGATGAAGTGAACGCCACTGTGCAAACCTCTTACTCCTTGTGCATACTTGGCTGTTTCAATTTCAGGGAATCCATTATTGTACTGAAGGCATTTTTATAATTTTATAGTTTCTGTGTATTTTTAACGCAATATTCTTTTATATGACAGGGTAATATGTCTTTATGTCTTAAATATAACTGTATTGAGCAACCAGCGCATATTAACGTTTACGTTATGGTCTTATTACACTTATTTTATTAAAAAAGGTATAATCGTAGACTATAAATGGTTTCGTTTAGCCATGTTTATAGATACATTACTTCTAAGTGATTTTATTTATCTAAACAAGTTGTTGGTACCTACCTATTTAGTATTTTTCATGGTAGTGGAAAATGATTTAGAACCATGTACAGCTATCGGTATTTCATCAAACAATTGAAGGAATCCCTATCTATGGGGAATAAGTTAAATTCCACTGTTTTAAAAACGTTGACGGAAATTAATTATCAGTTCAATCAAATAAATCTTTTTTTATATAATTTGGAAAGATTAGATTTTGTATTACAATTTAAATCGGGGATGTATTTTCATAGATATTTTGTTATGTACTTGATTGAGAAGAAGAGAAATCACTATTTTGAAAAATTAATCATATTTTCCTATTCAGAATAAGATGTAAGACTGCCAATTATTGATGTTCAATGTGTAACGAAAATCTATGGAGAAAAACGGTTTTATTTACATAGGTAGTTGTCATTCGTCCCATTTATACATAAACGCAGAGTAAGGCAGAGAAACTTATTGTTTAAGAATAATTTGAATGTTTGAATCGGCATACTTCAATATTTCTATTTTATTCAGTAACATCTTTTTTAATTATTCTAATCAATAAATGATGGAACTTACCCTTCATATTGGCGCCACCATTTGAATTTTTCTATCGCATGTTTATAATCTGCCACCTCAAATATTTACAGATGCCTCTTACTAGTAGAATTGGATATTAAATCACAATAAACCCTCCGCTATCTTGTAGACGACATCTAGGATATTTATATAAAGAATTTTAAAATGTATTTTCATGTGAATCATATACACATGCATAATTTCAGGTCAATACGACATCTGGAAGTAAGTGAAAGTTGAGTTGAAAGATCTTTATTCGTACAAAATTACAGATTAAGCTAATAAGAGTGACGTGTTAAAAGTATCAGTAGAATATTTTGATGTTTTTTAATTTTTAATTCGTTTATCTATGTACGCCTCTGATTCCTGTAGTTACCTAATCATTTCCCTTTCTTTGTACTCCAAATAATGTGTGACACACTACTACAGTGGCGGGGATATTTATCTATAGTGCGGCCGAAAAGTGTAGTCAGTAGAGCCAGGAGCGTGCGGATTTACGAATTTCGTAAATTCGCACGTATGTAATTCGAAGAAATGAAAGCACCCGGATTGTGTTAATTATGCATAAGCCACCATATGTCTTAAATTTAAAATATTATGCTTAAATCTGGAAACATTATCTCCACGTATTATAGCAGCGCGGCCGCAAATATTTGTCCGTTGCATTGAAACCATTACTATTGTAGATACATATGGGGCGCCACTAAATACGTTAAGTTAGCCTCGTGAAGTTCGTTTATCAGAGCTCCACCAATTTCACAGTAATTGAACAAATTATTAGGTATAAAGGCACCACGTTCAAACGTTTATTCTATTCTACCAATTACACATAATGCCCTAGTTGTGGCTTTCATCTCTGGTAGGCGGATAAAACTTAATACATTTCTCTGAACCAAGTGGGATTATATAGTAGAACGAGGTGCCGCTTAAGTATTACCTAACAGCTACTCTCCTTTGACCAGAATGCCGGTGATTTTTTGTTCTACTGACTACACTTTTTGGTCATACCATATGTTTGTTTCTTAGGGTCGGTTTATCAATGCGAGGATGTAGGGTCAATTCCCCTATTGAGTGTAGACCACTCGTCGACAGCGGGAGTAAGACTATCGACTCGTGGACCATACTCAGTAGCGGGAAGTGACCCTACTACTGTATTATTAAACTGTGACTTAACTATAGGATAACACTTATCCTCGCATTGATAAACCGGCCCTTAATCTGAGATGGTACCTGACAATCGGACTATCTCTATGTCGACTCTTCTCAGATTTTCTGATTTTCTTATGAGGTTAATCTATGATCCATATGTTTAGAAAAAGAATAGCTTTACGTGCAGTTTTTAGAAATTGCACCCTTTACAATACATCAGTTACGATGTGTTGGAGCTCTATCCGGAAAAACGTAATTTAATTATTTAAACCCTGTCTCCCTCCCTGCATTTTCTAGAAGTAACTAGTGATTCTATCTCGTAATGATATTAACGATATCCCTGTGTTTTGATCAAAATTTTTAGCGCCGTTTTAGAGAAAAACATTGTTATTGCTCAATACATGAGTTTTTATATCATGTAGGGTATATATAAGTGAAAGTGTTCTACCTATATGAAGGTACCTTGTAAGTAAAGATTTTTTGATTTTTCTAAAAACTCATAACTGTGTCAAGTGTCCGAGTTTTTTGTGTGACTTAGAGGTAGTTAACATATTAAATGCCCCGTGCCTCACAATCTTCTAAAGCACAAGTCTAGCAGCCCTGCTGCCCTAACTATAAATTCAACGTTTTTCAAATTACCATATTAGGTACTTATTTTGTTAAATGTCTACAGTAACTTACATTGAAAGTAAATATAATGAAATTGATATTACCGCCAAGCTTGTATAAAAACAAGAAATGCTTATTTCACCGCTGGATACGATGTCCGTCGCAACCATTAATTGAAAAGTAGTAATATTCAGAAGTAAGCCGTTAAACTCTGGAACTATAAATATAGCAAGACATAAACAATGACCTATATAAGCCAACCAGATATACGACAGACATGTCTCATCGATTTTGTTATATGTGGATGTACCCTGCATAATCTAGACATATTTATGTTAATTCCGCAACTATATCTGGGTTCAAAACATTTACCATAACCACTAACTTAATCCGTAACAAATCGTAACGAAACTAAGCCGTATAAGCACAAAGAAACAACGATATATCAATTTCCAGGTCTGTATTTTTAATAAATCACGTCGTACTCACCAAATTGACACTTCCCCTCCACCCTGTCAATTTAATGCAACGCCCCGCCCTCTGCTACCCTTCTCACCATAACGGGACCCTCTCCCCTCTTGTCCCACTACTTTTTACCTCCCATATCGCCAAGCCACGCCTGTGGAATGGGTGGGGCGTTAGAACCAATCACTGCACCAACGTGTGTGGTCCTCAGATCTTTATTACATCTTCTCTTGCCAATTTAACGATTCGAAACGCGGTGGGAGAGGACATCACTAATGATCGAGTGAGACAGACAGAGAAAGTGAATATTGAATAAGTTGAGCAAGCAGGGCTGGCTTGGCTCGTGTTTACTTATTCTCAGGAAATATGGTGAAGGAAATTAGAGTTTATTTTCTTGCGTGAAAAGCTTAAGGCTAATAACTTTAATAATGGTAATGTGTTTGTATAAATGGATTGTTCTGTTTCTGTTCTTCCCACATTTAACATTATTCAGTAAGAACGGAATTTTAATAGTTAATTTAAGCCACGAAATTTTTATAATGTCAGTTTTGTTTAGTTTTCAAATATTGAAGTTGTGTTCCAATTTGTTGTTCAACTTACAGAATTGCCAATATAGCGTGTTCAGATTAAAAGTCAACGGTAAGTTCTGACATAATTTAAGAGGGTCTTTTCAACTGTAATTGAAAATCAAAACTATGTCATAGAAGTACTTTTTGTAGTGTTCAAGCTTTCCGAGAAATTAAAACAAAATACATTGGTGATGATATATACCCTAAAAAGGAATTAGATGTGTTACTGTGGATGTTGGAGTTTCTAGATTATTTTTGTCCTTTTCGGACTACCTATGCATATACTCCATTTCACAGTTAGAACTAAACAGATATGTAGTGATGTATGTCAGTAACATAAAATATGTCTCATCATATTTGTATCAAATCCTAAAAAATATTCTCCCTCCAATTTCATAAATATCGTTAATAACATGTGTGTATGAGACCTTTAAGGTTTCCCATGTATTTCGTCTAGGATGAAGCCATTTTTTCTGAAATTTGCAATAAATCGTGAAATTTTAGTGTAATGGAAATCGCAAGTTTCCTCTTTAGATTTGACCAGAAGATGATTTTTAAATCAAACCTTCAATAGACCGTTGTATAGCCACCCAAGATGCCTCCTAAGGGCAAATATACAGTATTTCTTAACTTCGTTTATTCATTTGAGATGTTTTCGCACAAATCAGAATTAGTTAATGAGATTCTAGTTTGTGTTAATTTCTTAATATATTTCAAATTGTTTATACAATTATAATTCATAGAATCAATTATGTTTTGCTATAAATTTGTAAAATTCTCATCTTTTTTTTAATATTGCGAGTTAATTATTTAATTTTGTTTAATAATCAACTATAATACCTTCAGTCACACTCCATTGTCTGAAACCTCATTCCATTTTGGACGAGTTCTCCCTTCTTTGCCTCTCATGTAAAGGCCCAGTTTCCGCATCGTTCAGTTGCTGTTGTCTGAGCGCTTTATTTCTCTTATCATCCGGAACCTCCACCTTAACAGTGTTGACTGCTCCCTTATTCAGAACCAGTTGAAAAAGATTGAAGTTTGGTTTGTCGAAAATAATCTTCACTTAAACACTCAAGTAGGTATATAAAAGCTTAACTTTTACACTATAGAAATATTACACTGAATTTACTTATCAGCTAAAGTCCACAAACTTTAAGCCAATGTAAATCCATAAAAGATCTCTTGGTATAGTGTTTGACCCAAAACTGTCATTTACTGACCATATTAAGTAGACTACAACCTCCGCATTAAGAATTTTAGGTTTTATAATACGAAACTGTCGCAATTTTCATAATCCCTCTACGTTAAAAGTACTTTATTTTGCTTATGTCTGATCAAAGTTAGAATAAGGTTCCTTAATCTGGCACCTATTTTATAATGTACATGAACTGGAGGTTGAAAATGTTTAGAGGAAGTTTCTCAAATTCTTTCAATATAAAATCACAGGAGTGTACCCCTAAAGGTGCTACTCTCAGCACTTGTTGTTAAATTCGTTGAGTTTTCAATCGCTTCATCTAAGAACAGTGTTATTTGCAGTAGGATTTATTTACAAACTTTTACATAATAAAATTGATGCATAGGCCTTGTTAACGAAATAATATTTCGAGTTCTCGACTACTTATCACTTATCTATCGCTAGAACTAATATATTGTCACGTTCACCAGTATATGTAATGTACAATAGTGTTAATGGCGTTGCTATGTACCTACATCATAATAACTTAAGCGAGCTGACGAGAATTATCACGAACCATATCAACCTCATTTGACATTCATTTAAATCCTTACCTAGCTTAAGTTAGTTTACTTAATTTGATCCACATTTTGCTATTTTATTATTTTTTGTATACTTTTTATTTGTTTACATATATACATATTTTTTCACTCTTCTTTTGTCTCTTCTTTTCTTTCTATTCGTCTTTCTTGATCCTAATTAATTCGTCTGAATATAGTAACTTAATTTATATAACTTTAACTTAGTTTATTTTAGTTGAGTTTACACAAGCTTAGTTTATGCAACTTAAATTTTGTCCTGTAATTGGATTACTTTGTATTCTGTTGGGCAATAAAGTATTTATTATTATTATTATTATTATTATTATTATTATTATGACCTGCAGTTTATCCTGGTGGCAGTACTTGCAATCTTCCTTGCATTATCTTCAGGATAAGACGTCCACATCTTTCTGGTGGACTTCTCGAATTGCCTCGAAGCTGGGAAATTTTTAACTCTCTAGGGGTACCGCTTTCGCTAGCCAGCACAGCCTCGCTGGTACCGGCTTCCTCCAGTTTTGCCTGAGGCTTCACAGCACCACCGGCCTCTACTCTCGCCAAGTTCCTCTGTGGATATTCTAGTTGGATATATCCTAGTTCTCCGTACTTTTAACATTTCATACGTCGTCCACTTATTGGCATTCCACTACTTTATTTATCCTGCTTTCCGAGAGTATCCAATTTAACCAGTAATTGACTGAACATTTCATGCTTCCCAATCAACCTAAGGTTCTTCTTTTCTGGCTACGGTTCTTCGAAATCACCACTGCGCCTGCCATCGGGGGTGACGGCCGTGTTTTGTCAAACGACCGTTGTTCCAATAATTCACAATAATTAAATGAGATAGCTAAGTACCATGCTAAGTTAAAATTATGGACAGACACTAAATGGTATTAATAGTTAATGGTTCGTCCAGAGCCACAGCTTTCACTCTTGAATTCGGAATATCCTCCACCAACCTTCACCTTGTGTGCACGCACCAATGCTTCGCTGCTGTTCTGGTATCGAAATATCCTGAGAACTCGCTTGATCTCATCGTCCTGTATGCCATCCAGAAAAGTCCCAACTGCCAATTGCTCTTGGAGTTGTTCCAGTACATCCGGGTAAGCCAGGTGTGCCAGTCTTCACAAGGCAGCTTCGAACTCTCTTGAGTTTTCTCCAGCCTCTTGAACACGTGATTTCAGCTGGGATCGATACACTTGGGCAAGGTGTTGTTCACCATATCGTGAGCCTAGAGGCGAGTTCATGTGCCGGCTTTTAGCATTTTTACTTTTGGCGTATCGTTATCTGATTGGATCTTGAGCGAAAGAGCACTGTTCAAGGTCAGTGAGCAAGAAGTAGAAATCATTTCAACTTTTTTCGTAAAAACGCGCAGTTTTCTCTTTCTTAACCTTACTTTTATCACATTCTGTTTAGATTGTCAAATGTAAATAATCTCATCGTGGCGATTAGGTATTTAAGTCCTTGATTAGGCCAAAGAGGATTAGAGTTGGTGCATTCCAGATTTTTTTTTATATTTTTCTTCATCTGCTAAATTCATTTCAATCATTAGATTGTCAGTGATCCCTTAGACTTCCTTACTTCTTCCAAAAAAATTGGCCGTACCCAAAATCTTCTTGTCTTACGTTTAACGTGCCTTTTATAATAATAATAATAAAGTACAGCCACCTTTATTATAAAAAATTTTCAATTCAAATAAACGAATCTCCTGAATTTCTATAGTAAATATAATTTGAGTTTAGGTTAAGTATTTCGTTGCTCATATTTTACAGCTAGCTTGTTACCAGTGCGAGCTTTCTGTTCGTACTTTCTACGTTACCCGAAAGCTCACATCTGAACCCACCTTGGAGTAGGTTCGAAAACTCTAAAATCCTGTTGCTGATCAACCGAAATTGTCTGGAGTAACACCGATGCTTGGCCTCTTTAATGCCAGAACTAAAGCCATAGCCTTCTCTTCTTTACTCCAACTATTCGCACACGCAGCTGCCTCTTGAACATGGTCCATGAACTTTGGCTGTCAAAGGAGGGAGGTTTGAACCGCTGACCTGATGATACCACTTTCTGGCTTCCTCTATCCCTCAACTGTCGTTTAAGCAGGACTATTTCTCCTTCAACCTTGTGCATTTTCTCTTTGACTTCACTTACTTCTCCCTTGCTTGCTTCTTCTTATGTCATATTTCTTATCCTTCCTTCTCTTGTTGATGTTTCTTTTCTAGATCCTCAAGATTTCTTCTTATTTTTGAAATAAAGTCTTGTAAGTATTTGGTTTTCTGATGACATACTTCTGGTTGTTATGGGCATATGATTAGTTAAAATCGAATTAATTTAACAATCACGTTGGTATCGGCAATGGAACTGTCAATAGAAATCTCGAAAAAACAAGAAGAAGACTTGGTCACTTCTTAGTTCAAAGGATTTAATTATCGACACTATTGTCCTAATAAAAAGTTCCAGAAATGTCTCAAAAATGCACTAAACACTATTTTTCTGCTCAAAAATAACCCTCGAACAATGTCCAGTAAATTAGTCCTCCGTGTTAGCACTAGTTCTCGAGAAGAATACTGTGTAGCCTTCTCCTCGAACACTTGTTGCACCAAAATTCCTCTTATAAAATTCCGCTTCCTGATACCAAATTGTCGTTCCGACTCCATCTTCCTAGGAATCCTTGGATTCAAAAATTATAACAAGAGATAAATAATAACACAATTTATTGCATAACTGAAAACTTCTCAATACTTTTACCAACTATAATACACCTTTACTGACTAAAATAGCCTTTAACAATATTTATTACTTTACATTTACACTCGACTGTTCACTATGCACCACTCCCGATTTATCTAACCTCAATTTATTTACAACTTCCTTTCCCGCCGCGAATCTTGCCTTATATCTCCCACAGAATGCATTTAGAAATCTTCCATCAACCTACATATATTTCTAGTAAAGTCAAAACCTTCTCGCACAGTATATGCAGAACAATGTAGGAGTTTCTAGAATAGTCGCAATACTAGTGTCTCGCAGATGGCGTACAGAAGTAGTACATTACAGACATGCGGGTATTACAATTACCTATAGTACGGCCAAAATGTAGTCAATAGAGCAAAAAATCAGCTACATTCTGGTCAAAGGATAGTAGCTATTATGTAATACTTAAGCGGCACCTCGTTCTATTATATAATCCCACATAATCAAGAGAAATATATTTAGTTTTATCCGCCTACCAGATATGAAAACCACGATTAGGTCATTATGTCGTTTGAACGTTGTGTCTTTATACCTAATAATCTGTTCAACTACTGTGAAATTGGCGGAACTCTGACAAACGAACTTCACGAGGCTAGTCTAGCGCATTAAGTGGCGCCATATATATATATTTACAGCTGTAACGGTTTCAATGCAATGGACAAATATTTGCGGCTGCGCTGCTATGGTACGTGGAGATAACGTTGCAAGATTTAAGCATAATATTTTAAATTTAAGAAATATGGTAGCTCATGCATAATTAACACAATTTACGAAATTCGTAAATCCGCACACGCCTGGCTCTACTGACTACACTTTTCGGCCATACTATATCACCAATGTTACCTAATTCCGGCTACTACACATGAGCTATCAGTTTCAGCCATTATACTTTGCTATATCTTAAAAAACATAAAAACATATTTTTTACGTAACGTTTGCCTACAATTTAATTTGTTGAGGCCAACCCTGTACAAGGTTAAGTCATCTCAATAACTAAAGTACTGTACACTGTAAATTTGATATTTTTTTAACCATATTGCCTACTCTTACTATATGGTCCATATTAGGACGATAAAGCAGAATTGTTATAATATATCACACTTAATTATATACCACTTATCTTATTAAATATAGACTTTCCCATTATTATTTTGTTGTTTAGATTATTAATGGTTAGTGTTTAGAAAGTATCTTCTTAATTGATTATTTGAACACCGGTTTCTTTCGTAATGTGCGAATTATATCGATTTAACATACAAAGATAATAAAGACTTAAAGAGGTACTTAGCACTGGATTGTTAACACAGAGGCGTTGAGGAAGCTGCAGAAGAATATAAGAATAGTAAAAATATATGTCTAAACTAGTAGTATTAGTAATGTGAGTGGTATATTTACGTGGGGTCTAGGTGCCTGGAGAATCTTGATTTCGTCCTCCACAGAGAGCCATGCTCCTTTTAATAAAATTCCTTGAATTATTGTTTATTGCGGTTTAGAAATAATAGGAGTAGTTAAAATACCTGCAAAATTCAAAGAAGTTTGCCGTGGTAAACAAAAGTACAGTTAACATAACAATTTACTTTTCCAGTAGAGAACAGGTTATAAGTATGTCACTGATTAAACTAATTCTGCATAATAGACGAAATCTGTATCTATCTATTTCATGTTTGGTAATTGTTTTATTTGATTTGATTTTATTTCGTCTATTCATCTACCTGTCCGTCTATCTTGTCCTTTACTACTTTATAAACACAATAACTTAAACAGGTAAAAAACCGCTTCCTAAGGAATCATTACTTCCTCATCCAGATTTTCCATCCAAGGTTATTTAAAGGAAAACATCTTGACTGTATTTGCAATCTAGTATGTGTAAATAATTAGTCGTAGAATTTTAATATTTGAGGCTGAGGCTTTAAAATTTGAGGCGTTGGTTCTTAGCATATAGGCCAAAAATTAAGTTTCTGGACTCTTATTATAGTCACAGAGCTGCCTATATGTTTTTGTGACAGGTAACGGGACTTGTATGCTGACCATAAAATATCATTGTTGGTAGTATCCCAAGTCACCTAGTCAGGGTTTTCGAAGTTCTACGAGGCAATTTCCGGGGAGTGGGGCTTTGAAATACAGTCGGTTTTTGACAGGTCCGGTAATTGTCTGCCGTTTTGATATATTGGTAGATATGGTCCTAGACATACTTCCTGCAAAGTTTGACCCACGCAAGTGGTTGCGATCCAAGGATATACCCGAGAAACTATAATTTTCAAATTTTACCGGATACGACTGTTACATGAATGAGGTAACAGGTCCGGTAACTGCTCAAAACCTTGTTAGCTGTCTTGAGGCTCACGAGAGGGATGGAAAATACATTTGGTAGAGGCGCAAATGGTTTTGGGCAAGTGTGGCAACACTTTGAAAGACCGAAGTTTCACAAAATTCTCCAGTTTTTGTTAAATATTGAAAAATATGCAATAGAAATGTCTGCTGTTTTCTTTTCATATACCTAGATGTATTACAAACAAGAAAAACCAAACAGCAGAAATTTTTATTCGTATAATTTTTTTTTATGCTAAAAAAACGAAAAAAACATTTTTGGCGCCAGATTTGTACTGCCTTTTGCGCAATGAACTATTTTTTTTTTCATTTCATGGTTTCTCATTGGTTCATAGCGAGTTGTAATCCTTTTTCTTCTCAATCTCCAGTCTGAAACAATATTTCTATGCACAAAACTCGATATACGCAGGATTTTTTTAAATATTTTTTTTAAGTAAATGTTATCCATATCTTATGTATAGAAATAAGTTTATTCAATGTAAATATTTTATCCTTAGAATAAGATTGCTCTTAACCTAAAACAGTATTTATATGGTCCCATTTCACATTACAATATGTAATTAGGAAAAAATCAAAAATTAATCTCGTTAGAACAGACTTCTTCTTCATCTGCTTCATCACATCCGGGTCATTTATTACGTCATTGGAAGCTGCATAGGATATACCCATCTCGCCTAATATAAGTAAATTTTCAATGTTTATGTCGGAGCTAGCAATTGTCGTTAAATACTCGCCAGTTTCTGTAAAATCATGCGATAAATACTAATATTGATGAATTTAAAAAATTGGGAAAAAAAGGAAAATGCATAATTATTATACCTTCAGGTTATTTGCATGTACTGTAAGCAACAACCCCATTGCATAAGTTTATTTTATGTAAACTAGTTCTATATATATCATATTATTGAGTTATCCATAGATATGGAAGAATTCAAATTTGGGGCCAAAAATATTTTTTCGTTTTTTTAGCATAAAGAAATTTCATACGAATGAAAATTTCTGCTGTTTGGTTTTTCTCGTTTATAATATATCTAGGTATATGAAAACATAAGCAGCAGACATTTTTATTGCATATTTTTCAATATTTAACAAAAATTGCAGGATTCAGCGAAATTTCGGTCTTTTCAAAGTGCTGCCACACTTGTCCAAAGTCACTTGCGCGTCTGCCAAACGTATTTTCAAATCCCTCTCGGGAGCCCCAAGCCAGTTAACAAAATTTTGAGCAGTTACCGGATATGTCATCTCATTCATGTAACAGTCGTATCCGGCAAAATTCAAAAATGTTGGTTTTTCGGGCATATCTCTAGATCGAACCACTTGCGAGGGTCAAACTTTGCAGGTGGTATGTCTAGGATCTACCGATATATCAAAACGGCAGATAGTTACCGGACCTGTTACAAACCGACTGTACTTCAAAGCCCCCCTCCCCGGGAAGTCTCCACGTAGAAATTCGGAAACCCTGACTGGGCGACTTGAGGCACTACAATGCACAACAATGATATTTTATGATCAGCAGATAGTCCCATTACCTATCACAAAAACATATAGGCAGCTCTCTGACTATTAGCTTGCTCTACTTTTTGTCCCCAATTCCCAACCTCCCACCTTCCACACCTTCAACAGAATCATTTCAATCATGTGTCGTTACAAAACATACGTGTGCCAAATTTCAAATGAATATCTCAATTGTATTTTATCAACCCCTCTAATAATGGAGTGGAGGTGGTGTGGGGGTTGAAAAATATCATAAAGAAATCTGAGGCCTTGGCCTCATAGTATATAGACCGTCTCAAACTTCTGTACTCTTACTAGCTTGCTTTACTCGTTTCCTCCTATTAACCTCCACTCACCTCCACCCCTTCCACGGGATCATCTCAAAATATAATCTAGTTCCAGGTGTCGTTATAATACATACGTGTACCAAATTCAAGTGAATATCTCAATATAATTTTAACAGTCCCCTTTAATAACGGAGTGGAGAAGTAGAAAATGTTATTAAAGAATCTGAGGCCTTGACTTCTAATATGTACACCAACTCCCAAGTTTCTGTACTCTTATCTGTATACTTTACTTATGTTCCCCTATTTACCCCTATTTAACCCCCAACTCTTCAACGGAATCTTCTCAAAGTATAATCAAATTACAGATGTCGTTATAATACACGTACGAAATTTGAAGTAATAATCTCAATATTATTTTATCGACCCTTTCAATAACGGAGTGGAAGTGGTGGGGGAGTTGAAAAATATAATTAAAAAATCTGAGGCCTTGGCTTCTAATACATGCATCAAATCCCAAATTTCTGTACTCTTACCAGTTTACTTTACGTATTTTCCCTTATCTACCCCTATTTAACCCCCAATTCTTCAACGGAATTATCTCAAAATATATCTCTATCTCCAGCTGTCGTTATAATATATACGTGTACCAAATTTCAAGTGAACATCTCAATTTTATTTTATCACCCACTTTAATAATGGGGGGAGAGGGGGTGGTGGAAAATCTCATACAGTCGGAAGCCTTGGCTTCTATGACATACACCAAATCCCAAATTTGTGTACACTTCCCAGCTTGCTTTACTTATTTTCCCCTATTTACCCGTATTTACCACCAACCCTTTACCGGATATGTTCAAAAAACAATCCAGTTCCAGATCTCGTTGTAATATACAGGTGTACAAAATTTCAAGTCAATATCTTAAACCGTTACAGAGAAAGCGTGCGCACAAAAAACGTTTCAGACTACAGACAGACCGACAGACAGAATATTTTCGCTCCAATGTAAAATTTTGACATGACATTCTAAACCTATTTCAACAAGAAACATTGAACATTTGAATTTTTTTTTACGATTACTACACTTCCACTTCACTACGTGAATATGGAAGTAATTACGATCGTACTGAAATTTGAATAGTAATTTAATGTTAATTACGCAAGGAAACCCCTTTTTTTAAATCGACCAATAAATATAAAATATATTAAATGCTTTGATTCAAAATATACATTGTCATCAACATTTTGGTAGAATTCCACAAAGTAATAAATGCTATAGTTTATCTCGAACTTATTCTGGCCATAAAAAATGTCGGCGCAATTGATAGTGCGGTAAAGAACAAAGATCCCGACTTTTTTTTATGCCGACAACAAGTTTGGGATAAAGTATACACAGTATACTAGCGAGCGTTTCGCGCACCAAGCTGCCATCAGCAAGATGCTAAACGTCTTGTGTATTCCTGTGTATTCAGTATTCTAGTTGACTTGTGTTTGCTGCAAATCTGATGAAATCACTTCACCTGTCGTGGTTGCCTGTTAGGCATACAGCCTCACGAGAGCTTTATCCCGCTTCGACTCCTTGAGGACATCAGCCCAACGTTTTGTAATGTTTCATCTTCACCTCTTGCCATCTGGTTTTCTCTGAACTATCAACCATTCTAAATTGTTCTCTCTCCGGTTGATGTGGCTCAAAAATCTCTCTACGAGAGAATACAATCTTGAAAGGTATCTTTTGAAGATGTATTTCTTGAGAAATTGACTTATTAGTGTGATGAGCTATTCAGGAAATTCGTAGCAAATATATCTAGATGATCACCCCAAAAGTCATACGTCTGCTTCGCTAGATGTTCATATCTTAGACAAGAAAAATAAAGCAAACTAGGACATTAGCAAGCCCATACTGTAAATAATAAACAAGCACGTACTCATAGTAACATTAAACTTAGAGATGATCATCAATATTTTATCTTAAAGATTTTATTTATTTTACTTGTTTTTGGGTACAGAACCCTGAATCGGGTCAAGGTACTTCATACTTAAAGATTGAAATAGAGAATTTATGTCAAATATATGAATTTTTAATAATAATTAAGTGCTAATTAGAATTTAAAGTTTTCTATACTTTTACTTAAATTTCCTCATTCCAGATTGTTGCAGATCTTTTTCCTAATATCTTCTGAAGCAGCGGAGGGTACATAGTAGGAATAAACGTTTCTAATGCAAATGTTAAAAAACAATAAAAAGAGAACTGAGAAGGAGTCACTACTTCCACATTCACCTTTCCCATCCAACTCTCTTTAAACTATATTGGTCCTCCAGTATGAGAAAATAATTGCTGATAGAATTTTAATAATATACTTAATATTTGAAATCATCTGTCCCAAAGTGGTAATGGGGTGGCTGTATTCAACAAAGCTTTTAAGAACTTTTGTTCTTATAAACACTAAATCAGAATTCTATTTTGTTAACTTCTAATGGAGCGGACATATTGGAGGTTGTGGTGGAGGTGGCAGTTGCCATAAAAAGCTGAGCTCTTGGCATCTAGTATATATAGCAAGTTCCAAATTTCTGGACTGTTAGTAGCTTGCTTTACTCCTATTTAGCTCCAAATTTAATCTAGTTCCAAATGTACTTGTAATACATAAGTGTATCAATTTTCAAGTAAATATCTTAAACCGTTCTAATAAAGTATATTCATGCAACCAAAAAGGTTACAAACCGACCTACCAACAAACAGAAAAAAATGTTCCCTCAAATTTAAAATCTTGTTGTTTCATGGCATTTTAAACCTATTTCAACAAAAAAAATAAATAAATAAAAATTTTGTTACTGTTACTATACTGCACTACATGATGTGAAAGTAAAAATTGAATCTTTCAGTTGTATTTTTTAGACGATGCCTTACTTACCTGAATACAATTTTTTTTTAGAAGTACTGCGTCTTGACCCACATAAAAGTGTCAAAGAATATCTTTGAGGTATCAACGCCTGCACTACCTTGGAACACTCAACTCTATCTATGTGTCTAGCTATAATAGTCAAACGAGTCATCCTTGAAGGGTTCCTGTTTGACTCTTGCGTATGAAATCCTAAAAATATATTTACTTCCAATAAATTGAGAAGAAAATACTGAACAATCATACATACTGCAACGATATGACCGAAGAGCGACGAGTATAACTATTACATCTAGTTGTTCCATATACTTCCACATCGAGGTAGTGGATTGAAAGTATAGTAATCGTAAAATAAATATCAAATTTTTTTGTTCTTGAGGTAGGTTTAGAATATCATGACACGTCGAGATTTTAAATTTGAGCGAAAAAAATTTTCTGTCTGTCGGTCGGTCTGTCTGTAACTTTTTTTGTCCGCACGTGTTTTCCTGAACGGATTAAGATATTGACTTGAAATTCTGTACACGTATATATCGTAACGAGATATGGAACTGGATTGTTTTTTGAACATATCCGGTGAAGGTCTGGGGTTAGGGGTTAGGGGGAAATTAGTAAAGTAAGCTGGTGAGAGTACAGAAACTTGAAATTTGGTGCATGTACTAGAAGCCAAGGCCTCGAATTTTTTTGTAATATTTTCCATCCCCCCACCCCCCACTCCATTATTATCAACATAAAATAAAATTGAGATATTCACTTGGAATTTGGTATAGGTATACATTATAATGACATCAGGAACTGAATTATATTTTGGGATTATTCCATTGAAGGGTTTGGGGTTAAATAGGGGTAAATGAGGGAAAATAAATAAAGCAAGCTGGTAAGAGTACAGAAACTTGAAATTTGGTGTATGCACTAAAGGCCAAGGTCTCAAAGTTTTTAGTAATATTTTCCATCCCCCCACCACCCCCCTACTCTATTAATAAAGGGGTTGATAAAATAAAATTGAGATATTCAGTTGCAATTTCGTACAGGTATATATTATAATGACATCAGGAACTGGATTATATTTTGGGATTATTCCGTTGAAGGGTTTGTGGTTAAATAGGGGAAAATAAGTAAAGCAAACTGGTAAGAGTACAGAAACTTGAAATTCGGTGTATGTACTAGAAGTCAAGGCCTCAGATTTTCTTACAATATTTTTCAACCCCCCACCACCCCCACTCTATTATTAAAGTGGTTGGTAAAATAAAATTGAGATATTCACTGAAATTTGGCATACTTGAAGAGTTGAGGGTTAAATAGGGAAAAATTAGTAAAGCAAACTGTCAGGAGTACAGAAGTTTGGGATTTGGTGTATATACTAGAAGCGAGGGCCTCAGATTTGTTTTAATAATATTTTCCATTTCTTTATTAAAGGAGTTAGATTATATTTTGAGATGATTTCTCCGTTGAAGAGTTGGGGGTTAAATAGGGGTAAAAAAGGGAAAATAAGTATAACAAACTGGTAAGAATACAGAAACTTGATATTCGGTATATGTACTAGATTGGCTTCTAGTACATATACCGAATATCAAGTTTCTGTATTCTTACCAGATTGTTATACTTATTTTCCCTTTTTTACCCCTATTTAACCCCCAACTCTTCAACGGAGGAATCATCTCAAAATATAATCTAACTCCTTTAATAAAGAAATGGAAAATATTATTTAAAAAATCTGAGGCCCTCGCTTCTAGTATATACACCAAATCCCAAATTTTTTTAAATATTTTTCAACCCTCCACTAACCCTACTCCACTATTAAAGGGGTTGATAAAATAAAATTGAGATATTCACTTGAAATTTGGTACACATATGTATTATAATGACATCTGAAACTAGATTATATTTTGAGATGATTCCTTTGAAGGGTTGGGGGTTAAATAGGGGTAAATGGGAGAAAATAAGTAAAGCAAGCTGGTAAGAGTACAGAAACTTGGGATTTGGTGTATATACTGGAAACGAAGGCCTCAGGTTTTTTCATAATATTTTCCATGCCCCCATCACCCCACTCCCTTATTAAAAGAGTTGATAAAATTAAATTGAGATTTTCGCTTGAAATTTAATAGTTACATGTATGTATTATAACGACATCTGAAACTAGATTATATTTCGACATTATTCCGTTGAAGGAGTGGGGGGTAATTAGAGGTAAATAAGGAAACATATGTAAAGCATGCTGTAGGAGTATAGAAACTGGGGATTTGGTGTATATACTAGAAAGGCCTCAGATTTCTTTCTAATACTTTTCAACCCTGTGAAAAGGGGAAAATAAGTAGAGCAAGCTAGAGACATCATTTTTAACGTATATAGTAAAAATCAACGCCTCAAATTTTTCTATGACATCTACCTCAAATATTATTAAAATTCTATGACCCATGATTTCCACATACTAGAGTGCAAATATCAAATATCAACGAAGTTGTTTCCTTTAAAGTGAGTTGGATGAAAAATCTGGATGTGGAAGTAGTGAATCCTTAGGCAGCGGTTTCAATGATACACGTAATTTGTTATCCTTAACGTAATTTACATTGAGTTACATAATTTTGTCACTACTGATCAAAAATGATATTTAAATATATTATTTATTAACTAATTATAAAAAGAAAAACTTTTCAAGACTTAAATGACATTTAGAAGATTACAATTTTAGAACGGAATTATAGAAAAATGTTCATTTAACAATACCAAAATATGACAACTATGACATGTTCATGAAGTATAGCTTTAATGATTGTTTATAATGTGAAAATAGAAGTGTATTTTGTGTTTTCCCAGTCCTGTTGTACGATTGTCCGTATATCCGTGTGCATGTATGTCTGAGCCCCACATCTTCAAAACTACTACTCCGACTTGAAGGCAAATTTCACTCATGAGAGGGTACTAGCTGCGAATGTAATAAACTATACCATCACGGCCACAAAGTAGGGAGGATGGGTATTAAAGAGGAGTACAATGTATTAACGAATTTTAAGAATCACCGGCTCCTCCGCCATTTTTTAGAATCGTCTATTGAAAAAGTCGACCACATTATCTCACATTCGTTATAGAAATCGATATAAAAATAAAACTAAAACGTAACTAAACATATTTTTAACGAACTTCATTATCGGTATTAGATATTACGGTGCAATTAACGGAATGAATGAATTTTTAGACATTTTTAAAGACAATTCGTTTTATATTCTCGACGAAACGAAGCGATGTATGCCTTTAGGATGTGTGTATTTGTCTGTTCCCTTACAACTTTAAAACGAATACACCTAGCGGGTTCCAACTGAGAATGTAATAAACTATGCCATCACGGCCATAAAGTAGGGGGGATAGGTATATTAAAGAGGAGTACAATGTATTAATGAATTTTAAGAATCACCGGCTCCTCCGCCATTTTTTAGAATCGTCTATTGAAAAAATTGGACCACATTATCTCACATTTCAATTCATTTTATAGACAATTCATTTTATATCCTCGACGAAACGAAGCGATGTATGCCTTTAGGATATGTGTATTTGTCTGTTCCCTTACAACTTTAAAACCAATACACCTATCGGGTACCAGCTGAGAATGTAATAAACTATACCATTACGGCCACAAAGCAGGGGGGTATTAAAGAGGAGTACTATGTTTTAATGAGTTGTCAGAATCACCGGCTCCTCCACCATTTTTTTGAAACGTCTACTGAACAAATTTAACCATATTATTTCACATCGATTATAGAAATCGATATAAAAATAAAACTAAAACGTAACTAAACATATTTTTAACGAATTCCATTATCAGTATTAGATATTATAGTGCAATTAACTAAATGATTGAATTTTTAAAGACAATTCGTTTTATACCCCCAACAAAACCAGGCGATACATGCCTTTAGGATGTGGGTATTTGTCTGTTCCCTTAGAACTTTAAAACGAATACACCTATTGTATACAGCTCTCTGTAAACGTTAGTTAATTCTTTAGAGCAGAATTTTAGATACTGCTCATTTGACTTAAGTGCCAAGGATGCACCGTTAGGATCGATCGCGTCTTACTACCACTCAAATTTTGCCGCTCTAGTGCAGCTATTTGTGGGTAAATTCTAGAAGCCATCATTGATGAGAATAATGAAATTTGAACTTCTAATATTTCAATTTTAAATTAATTTTTGTCTGTTGCAAGTATTGCACAAAGAACACTAGACTAGACAATAATAAATCGTTTAAATAATAATAACAATAATAATAATAATAATAACCCCAAGTCATCTGTGGAGAGATTGTACATTCCCCGAAGTGAAGGAGGACGTGAATTGCTTAACATCAAAGCGCTTTGCAGAACTCAAGAGAGCAAAATGTGAACATACTTCCTTAGGAATACACAGCCCAAAATTCGAACAATCGTCCGCAATGATCAGGTATACTATACTAATTATTAATGTTGTCATTCACTTCATCAATTTATATTTTTACCAAAGTCAAGAGATTTTTCTCTCAGTTTAAATACTACTTTATTAGAATGTAAATGACAAAAAGTAACGTATGACGGGGCGAAGACAGAATTTTCAAGCGTAACGATGCGTTTTAGAGATGATGACGTAAGCGACAACATTGGTACTATATACTCCACTCAATCTAGCATCTCCAGGGCTAGAGGTTCAAACATAATCCAAATCGAGCTGAACAAGCCATTGAAAGGAAAATATGTTACATGGCAAATATCCCTCACAACTATACGCGACAAGTAACGATAAAATGACTTCCATTTCCTTCTTAAAACACGGTTGGCTCTACCCAGAAACGAAAGGGTTCATTATGGTGATCCAAGATAAAGTAATCAGGACAAGAAACTAAGAGAAGCTCATTTTGAACACAAATGTTACCTACTTTATCAGTACAGTAGGTAACATTTGTTGTTGTGTCGTAAATGCTCACAATCAGGCGAAACCATCGAACACATCATAGAATCATGCCCTCCCTGTTTTTTTCACGGACTATCTCATGTTTAACTTTGAAGCATGGAGTAATCAAAACACCAGTGCCTTACTACAAATACACGCCAGTCACTGTGCTCGAATCTAGACAGTACCTACCATACTGGGATCGCTCGGTTATCAAAGACAAGACAGTGCATTTTGATAAACCCAATATACTGCTTATCAACAAAATAGAGAAACATGCAAAGAGTATTGACATCGTCGTCCCACGCACACAAAATATAATGAAAACTGAGCAAGAGAAACGCAAAAATATGTTAATTGTGCCTTTGATAATATCTGCAGAAGGAGTTTGTACAAATAATCTTTCACCTTACTTAGGTCAACTAGAAATACCGAATATTCTTCGCTACCTAATGCAGAATGCCGTTATCTTGCAGACATGTCACCTGGTCCGCAAGTTCCTTTCTATATAGACAGAAAGAAGTGTATTCTTCCTCTGTCTATACCTTTCTACCGACAAAGTCAGATTGTTTAAAATTAAAATAATAATAATAGTAATAATGTGTCCATCTCAAATGACGTCAACGTGATGCTTGAGGAAACTGGGAAGTTGAACAAGTACAAACACCTCTAAATAGAAGTGAGTTGGATGTGGAATGCAAAAATCACAGTTGTGCCGGTGATTCTAGGGGCTCTCGGCTATGAAGGGCCATAACCGGAGTGGGAAACAACTGCCTGGTCTACCGAGCGCGCAAGAAGTGCAGGAGATCGCACTATTGAGAACGGCGCACATTCTAAGGAAGAGCCTGAAGTAGGAGTATCTGTGATTCCTCGTTGAGATCTGGATTCTGATCTGTTGGAAGAGACGTGGCCAGCGTCGCCATAAGTACCTATAACGTAGAACGAGCTCCAATAGAGCTCCATCCCTTGGTGTAATGCCAGGAGATCAGTGAAATTTCCTCTCCAAAGAGGATTGCAAATTTTCATAATAATACACAGAGAAGCAGGCACATGAGATTCAGGAAGAATATTTGGGAACCAAAACCACTAACAAAGACGCCAAGAGGAAAGAAGGACAATAGAAGTACGCTTCGAAAAGCCGAAACATCAAAAATTCTTCCACAACTTCGCCCTTAACACCAAATATCGCCAGAATATGATCCTGAAGCAGCGTGTTGACAGCAAGTGTGACCTAGCAGAATAGCATGTCAGATGCAGTGGAGGTAGGTACTACGAGTATACGCATCGACATAGCACAGGTGGACCATATGTCAGAAGCCTGTTTTGTCCTGATTTATGTTTGTTAGAATTAATTAACTCACAACAAATCCATTTAAATTTGAGATTCTATAAAAAGTCTACCTAGCTCCCGCACTAATATATGGCTATCCAGTCTTAGCTTCAAAAAGTGCTGCCTAAGAAATCACTACTTCCACATCCAGATTTTCTATCCAAGTCTCTTTAAAGGAAAAAGCTTGACTATATTTGCACTCTAGTATGTGAAAATAATTGGTCATAATTTCAATAATATTGTCAATAATTGTTTATTTATGGCATATTCAGATTTTCTTACTTTTTGTTTGGTATTTTGCACTGAAAAATATTTAAAAATTTTAATGAAAAAACCTCTGCGCCAAACGATCAGACGGATCAGAGGTTAGTTCTTGAATACTTGACTGTTTCAAAAAGTCTTACACCTGAAAATATATAAACTAAAACAATGTTATAAACTAAAAAATGAAAATGAAGGCTATAGGCAGTTAACGTTTCGGAAGAGAATCTACTTCCGTTCTCAAAACTTTTTGGCCGTCAACCATGACAGTTCTTTGTGCATATATTTCCATAGTCACGTAAATTATATTTATCTTATTTTTACTTACTTCGTCTCTAAGTATGGGCAACCAACTAGTACAAAAATCTATTGAATAATTTCAAACGCATCTATCCTCGTTTAATAAAATAATCGCGGATTCTTTAAGTTTTCTTTTAGTTCCGTTGCTCTCTTTTTCCAAAATTTTCGCCGAGTGTCATTTAATCCTGTGATTATTATCCCACGCGTGTTCACAAATTTTGTATTTTTCAAATTCTCCCTTTCTAGCGTAATTTCTATGTTCACCAAACCTCACGTTGAAAGGTCTAGATGATTTGCCTACGCAATGTTTTCCGCACTTACACGGAACACTATAAATACAATTTTTTGAATTTTGAACAATATTTAGAGGTTTGCTTTTTTATAAAACCGATCTTAGCGTGGAGCCCGGTTGAAAAACCGTTCGTACGGAAAACCTGTTCCCAATTTTTCGTACTTTATCCGATATCCTGTGGTAATATAGTCTCTCTACTACCAATGAGTTTCGAATTATTCAATAGATTTTTGTACTAGTTGGTTGCCCATCCTTAGAATGAAGTAAGTAAAAATAAGATAAATATAATTTAATGTCTCACGTGACTATGGAAATACATAAGCAAAGAACTGTCATGGTTGACGGCCAAAAAGTTTTGAGAACGGAAGTAGATTCTCTTCTGAAACGTTAACTGCCTATAGCTTTCATTTTCATTTTTTAGTTTATAACATTGTTCTGGTTTATATATTTTTAGGTGTGAGACTTTTTGAAAGAGTCAAGTATTCAAGAACCAACCTCTGTCTGATCCATTTGGCGCAGAGGTTTTTCATTAAAATTTTTAATAATACTTGAAGCAGATGTTATAAAAAATTGAAGGCGTTGGTTTTTAGCATATACGCCAAAAGTGAAGTTGCCACACTCTTATTAGCTTTCTCTACTTATATTCCCCAGTTGGTACACCCCCAAACCCCGCCCGCGCCCATTCAGCGGAATCATCTCAATCAGATGTCATTATAATACATACGTGTACCAAATTTTAAGTAAAAATCTTAATTTTATTTTATCAACCCTTTTAATAATGGAGTGAGGGTGGTGGGGGAGCTGAAAAATATTATAAAAATTCTGAGGCCTTGACTTCTAGTTTATACACCAAATCCCAAGTTTTTTTACTCTTAAACCAGCTTGCTTCACATATTTTTCTCTATTTACCTCCAACCCTTCACCGGATATGTTCAAAATGCAATCCCGTTCTAGATCTCGTTATATTACATACGTGTACAAAATTTCAAGTCAATATCTTGAAGTGTTCCAGACAAAACGTGCACACAAAAAGTTAGACAGACAGACAATTTAAAATCTCGACGTTTCGTGACATTTTAAACCAATTTCAACAAAAAAAATTAACATTTTTTTACGATTACTATACTTTTAATTCACTACGTGGATACATACACCCTTGGGCTTTTTTCAGATTTGAAATAAATCTGCATCAATATTTTAAAATTATTTCCCACGCACATAATAACAAAGCATGTCAACACGCAATAATGAAAGTAAAGAATAACGTAAATGACATTTGTACCTATTATTAAGAAAAAACTTTTTGTAATTGCTGTACTTACAGCCGCATTCCCCTTGCTTCAGTAGACTTATTCAAACGTTCACAGTCTAATTAAAAATTATTTGTAGCGCTTGGTATAGTTGTTGAAGTAGACAATTATTTGATTCTTAATTAAATGAGTTAAATGTTAAAACGTATAATTAAAGGAAATACTTAAATGACAGAGGAGACGCGGCATAAGAAGACAAATTAAAAAGTTCTTAATTGAACATTCTTTCACTTGCTAAGACAAGTTAAGGAGGGAGCTAGTCAGTGGAAATGCTTAAAAATACTGCAGGACTAAACTTAATTAATCACTTGGAAAATCTACAGTTTCGTCACGTTTTAGCCCAAATTGATCTTTTACTTTAGAAGCTCTCGCAAAAAGCTACCTTCGTCCATTACTTGCAGATACGCAGATAATGCAAATTTAGAGTAGTTTTTCTGAAACTATCAATTTCAAGTCAACTAATTCATTAATCAAATTTAATAACTTTTTATAAAGAAACATCAGAGATATTGTCTTTAATTCAAGTTTACAATTCATTTAAAAAATTTTGAATTCTACTATTTTATGACAATAAACTATAAATACTGTGATTTATGGAATATTGCTTAAGAATGAACACTACCTAATGTCAGGGAGATAAAGCGCCAAATGAAGAGATATTTCCGTAATAATCAAATTTTAGCCAAAAATAGTCGTCAGCAATTTTGTAGTATTTATCTATGTACAGCTTACACTTATTTTCACTTATCATTAAAATTATGATTAACAGTAAGCTGTTTTCTGCAAATTGGGTGATGTTATTTAACAGAAAATAAGTGTAAGTTGAACATAAATAAATACTACAGGATTGTTGAAGCCTATTTTTGGCTAAACTTTGATTATTAGGAAGTTATCTCCTCATTTGGCGCTTTATCCCCCTCCCCACTAACCTTAGGTAGTGTTCACTCTTAATCTTCACTTGTAGCTGCAGCATGGGATTTAAAAACAGATCTCTTTGCCATTTTGAAACAGATGTTTTATAAAATTCTATCAACAATTTTGGAAAATTATACAAAAAAACTAGGGACTGAATAACTTTTTGCAATTCTGTACTCAAATGTTAACTTTTTAGTTATTATTAAAATGAGAATGACATATTTCTTTCACTAGCAAAAATATCTGTAAGGGTATTTATGCAACACTTTGCTTTCTATGTGACATCCTTTATTTACTAATTATTTTTTGTTTAGAGGTCACCCTGTATATTTTTTAAACTAAAAATATATCAAGCTTTCTTCCCGACAATGGTGACAATAATTTTTCAAATATATTGAGAATATTTCAAAAAGTCTGACTTTTTGAAGTCACTTCATCACGGCACAAATTTAAGAAATATTGGTACTATTAATTTTGCCTAGTTTACGTAACTTTATCCATGAACCAGTGAATAAAATTACTTCCTTGGAAACGTTAAAATCTAAAAGACGATGCAATATTTTGAGGGGGGTCAAAGTCGTCCATTGAAAGTCAGTAGGTGGTATCCGAGAAGGGCAAGGAGCATTTGCGGATTTTTGGCAATTTATTCTCAATAATAAAAATGGAGCAAATGTTCCTTGCCCTTCACGGATACCACCTACTGACTTTTCAACGATTTGGCTCCTCTAGTTCTGCGATGGCACACGCTCGATACAAATATGCAACTGGTACGTATGCCTACCTCTGGTCCTTCACTAACCGGGTTGTAGGCGATCATATTTTTGTAATAACTACGTGGTATTTAATCGATAACAAAGAAATCGGCTTGATACTCTTCGTTATCCCCAGTGACATAGTGTGCACTGTGCAAGTTTAGAATGTCTGTCGCTGGACGTCCACTAATCGGGATGCATAAAAGATTTATGCAAGTACCACCTTGACAATATCCAAGGTTAGTATAATCAATTCCTATAGAATTTGAGCTGAGGAATTATAAAAAATCGATATCTCCATAAATATGCGTTTTTATTTTCTATTTATTTTCTATATTAGTAAAAAATTCACAAGCAGAATATATACTTTAGGGCACTATTGCTCGGTGTAGCTCCTTTTTTTTTAGCAGGCCACGTCGCTAATCCTAACCATAGTGCAACAGATTGGACCAGGCTCTCAAAGTAGGTACCCTTTGAGTAGCTGATACCGAATCTACTGCAAAAATAATTAGAATGATGGATCTGAAATGATTGCCCCAACATCACATAGACCATATATAAATGCAAAATTTCTGCAACTTTATTTAAAACTCAATACATGGAAATTTCAAGATCTGCTGATTCCGAATTTGATGTTAAAACTTAAAAATTCAAAATAGTAGGTTCGTAGTTGCAAAATTTTAAAGATTTATGTTTAACCTGATGTACAAGGGTATTCGGGGTCACTAATTTTCAGCTGGAATTAAACCTCAAATGTAAAAATGACGTCCAATATGTCGTCGATGGGAAAAATATATATGTCTTGATTGTCAATGGCTCGCACCTCTCAGCAACTAAAATCAAACCAAGAAGGCAAGGCTATTTGTTTATTAACACGTTTGTAGCAATATCCATGTAGCGGGGAGCACAAAGAGAATTACAAATTGAATTTTGACCGAGCAAAGATTGATAAGTAGTTGACAATATGTGTAAACAAAAATTAAAAACTTGACAAAATTTTATTGATAATTATTGAACAATTCAATAGTTTGCCTTTCCGCTTCATACCCCACGACCGTTTCGTCTGAAAATGATTAAAATATTTTCTCTTCCCCAAATGATGCCAACATGGTTGACGAAACCCACGTCGAGTATAATATAACTGTGTAGTGTATTTTGATGTTTGTGGAAACTATCGTCGACTATCGCGTATTAATTATTCTACTATATTTACTGTCAACTTACTGTCAACAATATGATGATTATATAATATATAGCATTTTGTATTGGCAGAAGTTGAATATTTATAAGCATAGCAATTAGAACTCACAATATCAACAAACCCTAAACGGACAAAAAAGGATTTTAATTAATTTTCCGGATCAGAACAATGGAAGTGGCACTACAATTTCTTTCAGGCCGATACGTTAATCAAGTAGGTGCAGGATAAATTAGATTCCTGCTCCCTTTTCAAATTATTACGTCACGTACGTCGTTTTTTTATTTCTGGCAGTTTTATCCTCAAGTGAAGTGAATGCAGGGATGAAACCTGTTTTATTTATGCGCTGTGTCCGTGTTCCTTTATTCATTTCATTATATTTTCGGTTCACTAACGATCAAGAAGTAAACCTTTAATACAACTAGAAGTGTTTTGGCAGTCCACCTAATCGGTAGGCATTGAGGTGCCCGATTTTTCTCATTTATGAAACACCAGTGAGCTTTGTGTGAAGTTTCTAATTAAATCAATGAGCCACAGTAGAGAGAAGAACCATTCAGACAATCACAGGAATATTTTGTAATTAACTACTTAAAAAACCACTGCCGAAGGAATCACTACTTCCACATCCAGATTCCCCATCCAAATCTCCTTAAATGAAAATATCTTGATACCATTGTTTGTACTCCAGTAAGAGGAAATAATTACTCATAATTTTAATAACATAATATTCGATATCATCTGCTACAAAGTAATAATGGGGGTGACTTATGCCCAAAAATGGTAAGAGAACATTTGTTCTCATACACTAAATCACAATTTTATTTTGTCAACTTCTTTAATAATGGAGTGGGAAATTTAGAGTGGTGGTGGGGGTGGCAGATATTTAAAAAAATGGTTGAGACCTTCCTTCCAGTATATACATCTTTCCAAGTTTCTCGCACTAGCTTGCTTTACTTATTTACCCCTATTTACCTCCTGGCCATCCAACGAAATAAGCTCAATATAATCTTCCAAGTTCCACATCTCATTATAATAGATACGAGTATCAAATTTCAATTCAATATCTTACTTTTATTTTGTTAACTTCATTAATAATGGAGTAGGGGTGGTAGTGGGGGTGGTAGACGTCATAAAAAATTGCTGCCTTGGCTTCTACTATATACACCAAATCACAAATTTCTAGTCTCTTACTAGCTTTATTTTTTATTCCTCCATTAACCCGCCCTCAAGGGAATCAGCTCAAAATATAATTTAGTTCCACATGTCGCTATAATACATACGTGTACCAAATTTCAAGTGAACATCTTAATTTTATTTTGTTAACCACTTTAACAATAGAGTGGAGGGTGATGGTAGTGCGTCAAATTGAAGCCTTGCCTTGTAGCATACCGGGTGTAAACGAATAGTGGGCCACCCCTGTAACTTCCTTGTTTTTAAAGATATCAGATAGGATTTTGCAAACAGCAGAAAAAACAACTATCTATGAGAACTAAAAGAAAAACTATGTGTAAAAATATTAATGAAATCTTTGCATTCTTTCGATAACCTGAATGCTGGTTATGCTAGCAAATTAAAATCCTAAAATAAATTTGTATAATTTCTTATTTGAAAATTCTCATTCATTCATTGACTGAGAATGATCAAATAAGAAATTATACAAATCCATTTTAGGATTTTAATTTGCTAGTATAACCAGAAGTCAGGTTATCGAAAGAATGCAAAGATTTCATTAACATTTTTACACATGGTTTTTCCTTTAGTTCTCATAGATAGTTATTTTTCTGCTGTTTGCGAAATCCTATAAAGAATATATGTTTCAATTTTGCAACTCTGCAGGAAATATGTTGTCAAATGCCATCCTCACACGATTTTCTAAATCCACTCTCAACATACAGACCGACAGAAATTATTTTTTCGCTCAAATTTAAAACCTGCACGTTTCATGACATTCTAAGCCCATTTCAACAACAAATAAGACTTTTTGAAAGTTTTGTTAACGATTACTATACAGGATGTCTCATTTTTCACAGCTCCCTTATTAATAACGCGATTTTATAGAAACTTAGGTGGAAGGTGCTTACTTACCCGCCTGGAGATTGTGACACGGTAAAATTTTGATAAATCCCCTAATAGAATCCATTTTTGGGAGAACGTTGGCCTACTTTGGCCGACTTGAGGGATATTCCCCTACCTTCTCACCTTCTTCACAAGATTAGGATGGTTGGAGGCCTAGGTGGATAATTGATTTTTAACTGATTTTCCAATTATTTAATGATTTAATTTTAATTTTTACTGCTTCCCCCCCTTTTTAAAAAGAATTGCTGAAACAAATTTGTAAAATACACAGATATTTATAATTTTTTTTTTTTAATAAGTTTGGACAAAACATCCAAAAGTTGGTTCATTAAGTAAAATAATTAAATCTACTTAAATAATTAATTAATAATAAAAAATTATTTATTTATGCCCTTGTGACAACAATTATTGGTATCATCGACTTATAACCTTTTGTAATAATTTATTATGGAAAAGTTCCGATTAGAATTCGACTTACTTTTGGTTGGGACTGTAACGCCTCAACCTCCTTAAATAGGTAATCGTACTAATTTAAACGTCTAAAAATTATATACATAGAGAAATTTGAAAACACCCTGTGTATATATAAGTTTTCAAAGATTACTATGATTTTTTTTGTCAAGAATTTGGTAAGCGGTTTTACAATTGAAAATCTAATTATACCTAGGTACCACTGAATTCAGAAATCTGTCAAATGGGCAAATACCAAATTTCGTGGAAAAATATTAAATCGATACACTTTTTAAAGTAACAATTCTACTATTTTTGAGAATAGGTATCTCAAATTTTCTTTCAAGAACAGAAAAATCAGCATTGGAATATCAGATACTTTAAATCATTAGTAGTTAATTTTTACAATTTACCAAAGTGCAGGTATCGTATCGATGCTCATCTGAACCAAAAAAAAGTGTTAATGTTCTGTAACTGTAATATTTTTAGTATTCTTCCAAAGTAGTAACTTCCCCACTGCGTCACTTGTATCTAATGCACGCGCAATGAATAAATATTAAAGTAGATATACTCTTGACATCTAGTGACTACATTACAAACTAACTCAATTTAAGCTTTTGCATTTTGAGTAGACTGGTGGAACACTGTAGTTATTGGTAGTAGTTGTATAGGTAGGATTTCCATTTCTCATTTAAAATATATTGCAGCCGTCATCTCTGGAACAATAGATGTACTAATGTACTAAATAATATGTTTTAAATATAAAATTATTTCCGTTTGAATTCAAATTACATTTTACCAAAGCTTTCAATATTAATAATTAGAATATTAAATGTTCATTTAAAGTTAATAATACTTGGCAATTTTTAACTAAAGTAATTATTATATCTGTGCACAGATGAGTACATGAACTTATGGCAAAATGAATCGATCAACTACTGGTCATTTCTAACCTCAATTGCTATCGCTTTGTCAGTTTGTCAATACTTCAAGGTCAGCTGTTATAGTTTCTCTACGGAAAGGAAATGTATCGCAATGAATTATTATAACCGAAGTAGTGCAAGCTCAAGGTAATTACAAATTATTAGTTGCATTGTTAATAATTAAATGAAATGAAACTGCAAAAGCCAGTCATCAGTTTAGGTAAAAATAAAAAAAAAAGAAATTCTTTGTCATTCATAAATTTTACTTATACAACAATAAATATGGTAACACCACTAATACCCATTTCTTTGGTTTTTTTTTTCAGATTTGGCAAACCAAGTAAACGCAAAATTTCATTGATCTCATTCATTTCACCGGAGATATCAAATGAAGTCTCTACCCCGGGCTGTATTATGCACGACAGGACTGCTCTTCATTTGTTTTTTATTTCTGTATACGATGCCAATTAATAGGGAAGGTGAGGTTAATATGGGACATAAATTAGGTATGCTTTCGCTTGTTTGTGTATATAGGTTTAGTGCGATTTGTTTTGAAACCAGCTAGCAAATTAGGTACCTAGTAGTTTTAAAATTAGTGCTTTTTTCTAATTTGGTAGTGCCACGCAAATTAATTCAAACATTATAATATTCAAAATCAATACACCCATATATTTAATTCAATTTATAAAAATACTTTGTAGGTATTTGAATTGTTAATACTTAGTATACTTAACTATTGATAATTCAGTATACCTAGTGACTACTCTAATAAAGCCAAAGAAACAGTTCTTGACTTACAAATAAGATAAGATTACAAAGTACTGCAGCGATTACATTTGTTTCCTAAAATAATTTAATATGTTCAGTTTTCTGTTTTCGTGTGTGTATAGAATTTCTTCTTTTAATAAAGAAAAGTACTTGTCTTAAACCAGAATTGTCGTAAATAAATTTATTATATCCAATATTTTCATATAAAGTGATCTTTATTGATGAGATTTTAAACGTATAATGTGGTCCGTAGGTCACTAGTGAGATAAAGTAGTAAGCTAAAGTATACTTTAGAGCACTAGTGAGGTAAAATGATTTAGTCAGTAAAGAGTAATTTGAATATAAAAAAAGTTCAAGCAATTTATTTATATTTATGTTAACATTTATTGTCATATTCGGTTTTTCACAAAGAAAGCTGCTTCCCTGTACACAATTTCTCTCTGTACTAGTAACGACGTCTTTATCGCCTGACTCATTGCGCTGTTCTCCCTTTATCTTTTTAGCAATAACAATCTTGTTTGAGACTGAATCTTCCAAATAACCCACCGCTACGGTGGATGATTTCCACCCACCGTGGCGTTTAAGGGTGGTAATGTCACCCCCAGCATTGGCCAAAAGAGTTGCCGAGGAACGTCGCATGCTATGGCCAGAGTATACAACTTTGCATCTGGCAATTGCAAATAATCGGCTACAATTTTGGGTATATTTGAGAGCTTAGGTATTTAATCCAACACATTGGACAATGCACTTTCCCCTTTACGAAAAATCTTTTGTGAGACACATTTTACAGTCTTAAAGACACATATTTCCTAATCAAATCAAGTGGGTTTACTGAAAATCCTTTATTTAAAGCTGTGAAACTATTTATTCGTCTTGGTATCTGGTATGATATATATAGATATTGTTCTTTATCTTTTATATCTTCAATGCTTAAGTAGGTCAGTTCACTGCAACGGCAGGCACCGCAAACTCCCAATATCATTGCAACCTAAAAATCCCAAACAGTTAAATACATAAAATCAAGAACATCATAATAAACACCTACCTTTGACATAAGATGCTCATCGTCAGGGGCATCCATCAGATATTGTTGGATATGTGCTCTTTCCAAAATGTTGGCCTTTTTCGGTTTGAAATTTCTTGATCGGTTTTTTATTTATGCCACAAGTCTTCCATATCTTGTTATATCAAAATTCCTGTATACTTTTAAGATCATCTAGAATATAGAATATTTAGTCCACATCGAAGAAGGTGCAATTTTTTTACTCAAATGTAGAAAGTAAGCGAAAAGCACTTCCACGTTTACAGCACTAACTCCTCTGTTTTTCATCCAATTTTCAGATTTAGTAGATATTTTTTAAAATAGGTTACTTTGGACTTTTCTAAAATTAAATTGGCTGTAGCTTCTTTGGCTTCTTGCAAAATATCGGTCGGAATTTCCATATTATATCTTTCACAATTTTCCATTTTGATGTCAATTTCACAATGTTTATTAAACAAACCTCTGGTTACAAACAAAATGGATAACAACCCCAGCTTTCTCGGCGCATCCATTCAGAATCTACTTAACAATATAGTACGGTCGTCGTAACTTTTTTTTGGTCAGAAATTTAAAACAGCAATTTTATTGGCTATTCTTATAGGAAACGTTGCGCTGAACATGATGGTGGCATTAAAAAAATTTATAAAACACAGGCTTCATTGTTAAAAACAATGGTTTTTACCGATAATTCTCATTTTTTGACGTTTTTGGACTTTTTGACAAGAGCGGTGCTTCAGACAAAAAAAGACAATATATAAAGAATAAAGATTTTATCAATACACGTCGTTTCAAATTTGTAGCGACCTTTTATCTTTGACCGTTCAATTGTTATAAACGAATTATTGTCCTAAATTAACAATTTTTTTCTTGCTCAACAAAAGATCATACGGATATTTTATTATGGTCAAAATGTTGCATTTTCTTCATAGAATTTAGAGGTTTTTTTTGTGTCGATATCTCCCTTATTTTGCAATTGTTTAAACAAATAAGTTAATTTGTTTATTAAGGATTTGCGACTTTCCATGGCATTTTTTGCACTTCCTACCTCCGGTAATCGATAAATATTGATGCTTTTTTCTTTTTTTTCTTTCTTTTTAATGTTTTTTAAAAAATTGCTTAATAAACAAATGAAATATCTTGGCTCACGAACGCGAAATACAAAATTTTGAGCCTAGATAGACCTCGATCCGTTAACTAGAACCGGAGATATAGACCATTTAGCATTTAGGACTATCATTGTAAGATTTTACCCCCAAACAAGCAATATCGTAATTTGCTGAAACGAGACACGCTCCTTCTTTCGGTTATATCTCTTTTGCAGTAAACGTTAAGTATTTTAAGTATTTTGAAGGTCTTTTAATCCTCTTTAAGGTCAGGTAGGTCAAAACAATACAGACGCTGTCAGTTTTTTTTTATATTCATCTTAAATTCATCAATTTAAAGATAAAAAAATTTTAAGAGTTAACTTCAAACATGTGTGTCTCCTAAGCTATTACCTTGATAAAAAGCAGTATTCTCCTAAGTTTATTGCCATAATTTTTTGCCTCTAGTAACATTCAGCTAAGATGCTTCTCGGCTAAGTTATGTAACCTTAAAGCCAAAAATATTCATTTTTTTAAAAAATTTCAAACTACGTTAAATGTAAAATCTTTTTGATAATGCATCCATCATGGTCAAAAAAATTTGAGCATGTACATAATATTTGTGACTAACAGAAAACATGATTTGGATTATTTTTTTCAATTTGGCATTTACTGGAACCAAAAAATGGGCACTTTTCTGTGTAAGAAATAAAAATGTTGCCTTTATTTTTCTTTGTCACTTTTAATTTTACAATTTTGAGCTACTGTAATAAGCTTTAATTTGTTTCAAGGTACATGTTAAAAGGTTTTTTAAATCAGAGTTATGACTGTTTCAAGAGCGTGGCCTTTTCAGGGCTACGTTCAAATGCATGTATCATTAACTGTATCTCGGCAACCTTTGTTTTTCTCAAGGCATATTCCCCGATATTTTTAAGGTTACAAAGGTTATTCTTATTCCCAAAGTAGAAGAACCCGATGAGCCCGATAACTATCGTCCTATTTCACTAGTACCAATTTTAGGCAAAATAATTGAAATCGTTTTTAAATCCAGATTAGAAGTTATTGGATAATTTTCAATTTGGCTTCCGTAAGAATGGCTCCACAGTCCAAACTGTTAGCAGGGTGATGCGAGAAATAGTGGAGGGCCTTGAGGAGGGCAAGTTCACTGTGTGATCTCACCAAGGCCTTTGACTGTGTCTCGCACGACATTCTGATAAGTAAATTAAATTTCTATGGTTTGGGGGGCATACCTTTAAATTTTACCTACAAAATAGGACACAGAAAATCGTAGTAAATGGTATATCATCCGACTACTTAAAAGTCACATACGGTGTGCCCCCGGGATCAGTCCTGGGACCACTATTATTTATTATCTATTTGAATGTTCACTACTCCCTGGAACATGTATATATGTTTTGCTGATGACGTGACGACTCCTCCTTGCTTAAGTCTCATAGTGACATTTAAAAATTAAATCAGCATGTAACAGAGCCGTATAATGGTTTTCACCCAAACAACTCAAATTAAATTGAGGAAAACACAACATATTGTCTTTTCTTCTAATAATAATGTTACTATGGCAGTAATGTAAAATTGCTGGGCATCACCCTTGATGGCGGTTTAAAATGGACAAGCCATATTGAGAACCTATTCAAAAAACTATCCACCCAACTCTATGTACTGAGACAACTAAAGCATGTCCTCAGTCGTCACATTGTCTTAACAGCCTATCATTCAATCTTCCACTCACACTTGCCCTATGGTGTGCTGCTGTGGGGGAACTCTAGTCAGACCATTATAGTTTTTCCCCTACAGAAGCGTGCCATAAGACTCATAGATAATGCTGGAATTGATGACCCATGCCTATTCTACCAATTCCATCACTGTATATTTTCTATTCAGTATTAGAAATACATTAAAAAAAATAAGCATTCATATTCTGTCCACTCTGAGTTGCATAACTATCCTACAAGGTCAGGTGACATCTTGAGGACACCTAGGTTTAAACTCTCAATCTTCGAACGAAACTTGCTTAATCTAAACTTTTACAGTAAATCACCTGCAAATTTAAGATCTTTAAACTACAATGCCTTTAAAATAAGAATTTAACAGTTTTTATTGTTGTACTGTTTTTACTCCTCACAAGAATACATGGAGATATTGACCAATTCTTCAGTTGACATGTAATGTACCCACCAATCATTCAGCAGTTTATTTTACTCAAGTTTATACACCTAATGGTGTTTGTGCTATTAACAACACGTATCTATGCCCATATACTTTATTATATTTTTCACGTATTCTCCTCTATTGACCTGCTACAAATATGTTTTCATATGCATGTAGTTAAATAAAGATATTATTATTATTATTAATGAGCCTAAATAAATGTTTACTTCATGGAATATTTTTGTCATTTCATAAGCTAACTTTTTTGTTATAGCAAACTACTTTGAAAATGTGGTCCTCTTTGATGAGTAATTTGCTTAAAATATTTGAAAAATCTGTGTTTTTTGCTTAAAAATATCGTTCTTGGATAGAACTCGACGATCTACACGTTCCAAGAATCTTTTTGTTTTCGAAACCCCTAAGTTAGGGTGAAACTCACCCCCTATGAAAAAGTACCCTTATTCCTTTTTAATATTTCATATTTGACCGTCAAACAACACAAAAATATTTGAATTTATAACGGCTATAAAATTAGTCCAAAGTGAAATCACCGAGTGACTGTACTATGGAGGATATTAGGTATATTTATTTTTTTATGTAAACTCTATAAAATGATTTTGAATTTTATATAAAATTAAATACAAAGAATGGGATGACAACTTTAGTCACTCATTTGAATGAAATCATTGAGATTTTATTTAATTTGTAATTCTGTATTTATTTTGTATTATATGGTAATTAATTTATATGAAATTTGACATTTACTTTCATTATCTCTCTTGAAATAGCTGTTTCTCTGCAGCAGTAGGTTTCACATATCATGCTTTGATTAAAGTACCTTATCACTACCGGGTGAGTCATTATATAGCAATTTCTTGTAGATTTATATCAAAGAATATGATGAATCACACACTATGTTTTTACCACAAATTCCCATTTTGAGATAATGTTTACGCATTATCTATAATATGCATGACTTTGTGGTCGCACACGCACACAATGTGGAAAATTCACCTCAACAATTATATTATCCGGAACCAAAGTTATCAGTCAAAATTTAGCTGTGGTGATAGCCTTCTATTTTCTTTATTATACTCTTTGAAAATACAAAACGAAGAGTATATTGCATTCGATCGGCACATTTCCAAAACCGGTAATATTGCTCGTAGAGAAAAAATTTTCATATCACTGTGTTGGTGATCGAATTCTGAACAACTTTCAAAATGTCCGTCCGTCCGTCCATCCATCACGTTTCTTGTAAGCACGATACCTTAAGAACGAAAAGTCCGATTGTATTGAAATTTGGATAGTAAGTTAGTGTTAGGTAGAGGAAGAACCCTATTGTTTTTGAGCAAAGTCGATCGATAAATAAAAAAGTTATACATTTAAAAAAAAATAAAAATTACATAATTCTTTTCATGTTTTGTAATTAAACTAAAAATGTTTAAAACTAATATTATTTACAAAAAAACTGCGAAGGGTATCCTATAGAATGTGCAACAATTATATAAAAAGCGCAGTAAATCGGCGAAGAGTATAACGGTTCGCTTGTAAGTGATTTTTTATTCTCCGTTGAGATACGTTTCTACTTGTTATGTTTTAGTTTTTTTTAATAATAATTTAGTCTGAATATTTAAATATTAATATAGGCACTATCAGTATAGAGATATTTTGCCTCTTTGTAAAAACACTATATTTAAAACTTTGAGGGGCCCGGCAAAGACTCCTGTAAGTACCAAAACATGCTCTAACTTTTGATGACCCTGAACATTAATACATTTTTTTTTCCAAGTCAAAAAAGTTCATGATGCAGAAAAAGACAAATTTTGTTACTGAAATTAATACTGGAAGGAACATTGTGCTTGTCGATTTTTATTTAAAAATAAAGAAGTTAGGGGGAGAAAGGTGAAGCCACCTGCCAAACAAATATGGGGTAGAAGCAACTCTAGAATGGCTATCTAAAAATAAATTCTACTATACCCTGCCCAAAATTACAATATGATATTTCAAGCTGTATAGCATTAGTCGCAAAAAAAAGTGACTTTCGAGAGTAGAACTTGTATTGCCCTTTATTATGTGATATCGGACAATGGTCTATAATAACGATTTAATTTAACTTATTTCTATACCAAATTACAGCCCTGCAGAGATAATGTTTATTGGGTCACCGACTTGCCAATTCAATTAAGAAAGTCGGTATGAGTTGGTTGGTTGGTTTGTTAGACCTACAGTTGTTTTGGTGTGAAAATGTCATGAAATTCTCGCTTTAGACAAGTTATGAATTCGAAATATTATCTTTTAAAATAAGCAATTTATTCCATAGATAATACTTTCGTGATCATCCGGCATAGAAAGGGTTAATATCCGAAACTTATTAGCTTTAAATATATTCCGACAAAACGTTAAATTAAATAGTCCAAATATTGTTCCAATGGCTTTCCTTCGAAAAATTAGACGGGTAGTATGAGTTGAACAATCCTAAAACAGTCCACCAATTAATTTTCGACGCACATTTTACATGATGGAACACTCGCAGCACAAATTGGCTCTCTAAATCTATGCAATTTTAAAAAGTGATGGCGATTTTTGCTATTTAAAAAAATTATATTAAAATAGTTCAATGAGATATTTCGACAACCGATGATTTTCCGAAAATTGATCGTATTACAGAAGTTGCTTAGAATGTTTCATCACATCCGTTACTTTTCAAGGTTCCTGCTATCAAAAAATGTTTTTGTATCGCCACACCACATGTACCTCAATTTGTAGAAACATCGTTTTTACTAAAAACTGAAGTCATGTATTCTACTGAACGCTTTACAGAATTCAAATCCTTTTAATAATCGAGAAAATAGATCCGGGAGTTTTAAGTGGAACACTCTGTATATTTTCCTCAAATTTATTTTTTAATTTCCAGAGATAATTTAGTATTAACGTAAATAACATATGCAGGTTATAGTAAAAGTGAAATTTTTAAAAAAATTTCTGTTACGATTTTTTGTGTCAACAATTTACGTTTCAATGAATAAGAAAACAAACAACCATATTGGGGTGGTGGTGTTTATATTACGATTACTTGACCAACTTTTTAGAGATTGCCATCCTCTTCCTCGGTCGCAGTATCCCGAACGAATAAAACGTAAAAAATATGGATAGATGAAGTTTCAATGGTGAGCGCCACTAAATATTGTGTTGCAACAGTTTTTATTTTTTTAAAGTTTGACGCACCACTTCTAATAATTTGAAAAAACACGGGGCTGAAACTCGAGTAAAACATTTCTTTTCCTATTGTCGATCTACTGACGCCGAATTAGGTCCAAACGCTTCTGGTGCCATTTTACCTTACTTATTCTGCTACATACGTTGCGCCATTTGTCTACTAGGCCACCTGGGCTCTTAATAAGGCCCTGTGCCAGTCTGTGCATGGTAATAAATGATTCTAAATTTATTTATTCATTAAATAGTCTAAATTAATGTTAATTTCCTTTTACATATTTATTTTATTCAGCTGTAAGAAAGCTATTCATTTATATTCGGAATATAGAAACAACCTGCAGCAAACCAAACATTTTCGTTTTTATCTGCTTGTATTTTCATAATTGCTATATTATGATTATACCCATATCTGGGTAAATTATGGTGAATTAATAAAATTTTACATTCAAGATTTCACATAATATTGTCGATGACATATTAAATTTAATTAATGTAGAACCACCAGAAGTAGTACTTTGAAAGTTTTTAGTTTTATACGATTATTTAGAAATTGATATGATTTCCAAGGTTTTTCAAGATTATGATTAAAAAAATGCATTTTGCGTACATTTCATTAAACACAAATCAAGATTGAGGATAGGGTGTGTCACCACGACCTTAAACTATCTATATTTCCGCAAATGGTAAGAGCGCAGCTACAGGGTGATCAATAACATTTAAAATGTCATTATCGTCTCAAGCGTTTGAAATTTAAAAAAATGTCTCATATGAATATCGTTGGAGATCAATATTTTAAAATATTTTAGATGTACAGGGTGTTTATAATAGTGGCAAACTAATAGTAAAATTTTTTAGGTCCCATCCAAGGTTCTTTTATATATTAATATTTGACTCTGAGTATTCAGGCATATATTACTTTTGAACATACACTGTTACACGTCATTCAACTTTTTCTGTAATTGCATTTGCAATTGCAACTGCATTTGCAGCGGTCAAGAATAAAATCTATAAAAACTTATGTTTGAAAATTTAACCGTCACCTCATTATGAGTGTTGGTCAAGACCTTATATAAGTTTCGGACCTCTCAAAGTTAAACGCAATTCCATGGGATGTTCTCAACTCATGGGTGATTTCATTGTTTTATTTTTAAACTACCATTACTCAATTTTTTTAAATGGAACGCATCTATGTTTTTATTTAAAATATTTCAGCAATTAGTTATCTACATGCCGATACCTTGTAGTGACTATTCGTTGACCTACTGCTGCTTTCGGTGGTTTCTAGAGTAATCAAGTTTATTTAAAAAATAAACACTTAATTATAATGAAATAAACGAGAGGTAGATAATTATTCAAACTATCATTAATCAGTCTTCCACGTCCAGAATGATACGTCAATATAAATTTCATCTGTTCCATAATCACTTCATCAAGAATCAAATGAGAATGATTTTCAGAGATTGATTTTTCTGACTCGTCTTTTTGAAAAGTAACATATCATTCTATTTTTTTGTGTTATTCGCAGATAAGGCTCTGTTTCCCTGTTTCGTATTAATAGAACTGTGAACAGGTATAACTTTCATTTATATGCAACTAAAGATCTCCATTTTATCAGAACAATTGATGATTCACACAGATGCACACCTGCTGAAAAACAGCATTTACACTTTTTTACCTTGTTTTTTACACAATGATTTTCAAGAGCTTAACAACTCACTATTGAGTGGTATTTAGAAAATGTAGTTTCAGCAGGGTACATTATAACCTTACGGTCAGAACAAATTTGGATGATGGTAAATGTCATTGGAACTACAGAATTGATTAAAATTTCTGCACATCGAGTATATTGGAGATTTGGCTACATATTTACATTTTAAATACTTGATGCAAATTGTAAGTTGTACATGGCTCTTTAAAACGTTTACTACTAGTCTACCAAATGGTGTCTCAATACAATTTAACTTAATTAACATCTGTCTGATATTTATTATACATTAGCACTATGGAAAATCTATACCCAGATAAAAAATTCTCTAGGTGTTCTCACACAGTTTCGGAAAGATAATGTGGGTATTGTGACATGCCCTAATTTTGTTTAGTACAGTCCTCACATTGCCATTGTTAAGAGAGAATGTAGGGAATAACTCAGCACTGCTTTTTTTGCCCAAATCCATTGTTCTAATGTTCAAAGAATATTCTGAATTTATGAATTCTGACTCATGATGCAGAATTAAAGAAGAAAACTCATAATGTCACATAATTATGAATTGTTCGGTTTGACCTACATACCTATAAACACCTCCAATAAGACAATACCTAGATGAAGTATAAGTTTACTAATGCTTCAAATTGTTTTATAAGATGACTGTAACAGGTACTTATATTTAAATAAAACTATATTTGCCTTATTTGTTTTATTCACAATGCTAACTCATTGGAATATTAATTACTTCCACATCCACGTAGTGGATTGGAAGTATAGTAATCGCAAAAAAATTTTCAAAAATTTTTATTCGTGAAACAGGTTTAGAATGTCATGAAACGTCGAGATTTTAAATTTGAGCGAAAAAAAATTTTCTGTCTGTCGGTCTGTCTGTCTTGTCTGCCTGTCTGTAACTTTTTTTTGTCCGCACGTTTTCTCCGGAACGGTTTAAGATATTGACTTGAAATTTTGTACACGTATATATCATAACGAGATCTGGAACTGGATTGTTTTTTGAGGATATTCGGTGAAGGGTTGGGGGTTAAATAGGGGTAAATATGGGAAAATAAGTAAAGCAAGCTTGTAAGAGTACAGAAACTTGAAATTCGGTGTTTGTACTAGAAGTTAAGGCCTCAGATTTTTTATAATATTTTTCAACCCCCCACCACCCCTACCATTAATGGGGTTGATAAAATAAAGTTGAGATATTCATTTGAAATTTCATACACGTATGTATTATAGCGACGCCTGGAATTAGATTATATTTTGAGATGATTTCGTTGAAGGGTTGGGGGTAAATAGGGGAATATAAGTAAAACAATTTGGTAAGAGTACAGAAACTTGAAAGTCGATGTATGTACTAGAAGCCAAAGCGTCAGATTTTTTTATACTGTTTTTCAACCCCCACCACCCCTACTCCAATATGAAAAGGGTTGATAAAATAAAATTGAGATATTCATTTGAAATTTGGTACACGTATGTATTATAACGACATCTGGAACTAGATTATATTTTGAGATGATTCCGTTGAAGGGTTGGGGGTTAAATAGGGGTAAATAGGGGAAAATAAGTAGAGCAAGCTGGTAAGACTACAGAAACTTGAAATTCGGTATATGTCTAGAAGCCAAAGTGTCAGATTTTTTTTATATTATTCAACCCCCACCACCCCTACTCCAATATGAAAAGGGTTGATAAAATAAAATTGAGATATTCATTTAAAATTTGGTACACGTATGAATTATAACGACATCTGGAACTAGATTGTACTTTGAGATGATTCCGTTGAACGTTTGGGGGTTATTTAAGGGTAAATAGGGGGGGACATAAGTAAAACAAGCTGGTATGAGAACAGAAACTTGAAATTCGGTGTATGTACTAGAAGCCAAGGCCTCAGATTTTTTAATAATATATTTTAGCCGCCCCATCACCCCTACTCCATTATTCAAGGGGTTGATAAAATAAAATTGAGATTTTCACATGAAATTTAGTACGCATATGTATTATAACGACATCTGGAACTAGATTATATTTTGAGATGATTCCGTTGAAGGGTTGGGGGTTAAATAGGGGTAAATAGGGGAAAATAAGTAAAGCACGCTGGTAAGACTACAGAAACTTGAAATTCGGTGTATGTACTAGAAGCCAAGGTTTCAGATTATTTTTAATATTTTTCAACCCCCACCACCCCTACTTCATTATTAAAAGGGTTAATGAAATAAAATTAAGATATTCATTTGAAATTTGGACACATATGAATTATAACGACATCTGGAACTAGATAATATTTTGAGATGATTCCGTTGAAGGGTTGGGGGTTAAATAGGGGTATATAAAGGAAAATAAGTAAAGCAAGCTGGTAAAAGTACAGAAATTTGGGATTTGGTGTATATACTAGAAGCGAAGGTCTCAGGTTTTTTAATTAGTATTTTCCATCTTCCCACCACCCCCACTCCCTTATTAAAACAGTTGATAAAATTAAATTTAAATTTTCACTTGAAATTTGGTACATTTATGTATTATAACTATATCTAAAACTAGATTATATTTTGACATGATTGCGTTGAAGGAGTGGGGGTAAGTAGAGGTAAATGGGGAAAAATAAGTAAAGCAAGCTGGTGAGAGTACTGCAACTTGAAATTAGGTGTCTGTGTCCTAGAAGCCAGGGCCTCAGATTTTTTGATAATATTTTCCAACCCTTCCACTACCATTACTACATTATTAAAGGGGTTGATAAAATAAAATTGAGATATTCACTTGTAATTTGGTAGACGTATGTATTATAACGACATCTGGAACTAGATTATGTTTTGGGATGATTCCGTAGAAGAGTTGGGGTTAATAGGAGTAACTAGGGGAAAATAAGTAAATCAAGCTGGTAGGACTACAGAAATTTGGGATTCGGTGTATATACTAGAAACCAAGGCCTCAGACTTATTTCTAATATTTTTCAAACTCCACCACCTCCCCTTCATTATTAATGGGATTGATAACATCAAATTGAGATATTCACTTGAAAGTTAGTACACGTATGTATTGTAGTGACATCCGACTGAGATAACTCCATTGAAGGGGTGGGAGGTGGTATATTGTGAATAGTGGAAAATAAGTAGGGTAAACTAGAAACTTCATTTTTAACGTATATGGTAGAAACCAACGCCTCAAACTTTTCTATGACATCTGCCCCAAATATTAAAATTCTATGACCAATAATTTCCACATACTAGTGCAAATATAGTCAAGATGTTTCCTTTAAAGTAACTTGGATGAAGAATCTGGATGTGGAAGTAGTGATTCCTTAGGCAGCGGTTTTTTGTAATCGTTGTCAAAAGCATGTTGGACAACACTAGAATTTTCCGTTTTTCCATGGTTTAGATGGTCCATAGGTTCCATGTAACTTGTAATTTGACGTTTTTTTTGTCCAAACATACTTGAAATTACAATCCTTACAAGCAATTTTATTCTTTGGGTTGCCAAAAAGTTATTACAATATATTTCGCGATGGATGAACAGCTGTCATATCTAAGTTTCTGGAAATCCTGCTTAGACCACGAGTGAAATATAATGCCAACATGGTTCGAGGGGCGCGTCTCGAATGTAGTGATATTTATGGAAACTATTCCAGAGGTAGCGCTACACCCGAAGTTTCGTTAAATAAATAAACTTATTGTTCTTGTGAAGGCGACACAATTACAGTCATTATTCGTAAATTTTAATAACATGTTAAATCGTTTTTTGTTGTTCCTCAGCCATAGTGTGATGTATTTTTCGTTCTAAAAGTTGCGCCACTTCATCATTAAAGTTTAAAGTGTTGTTTCAGTTGAATCAAAATCAGTCCTATGGGGTTAAATATTCAATAATAGGACGGCAACCTTAAGATCTATATGATCTATCACATACTTGTGAATCTAAAGATTTTCAAAAATCCTTTACTTTTAAAATATGTAGTTACTGTCTCCAAAATATTTTAAGGGGGGCTTCCATCTTATAGAGCATCATTTTCGTAGTGTTTAAGTATTGTATTAAAACATTTTTTCTGCCAAAGAGAACAAAATAGCCATGAGATGCACGCGAAAACGGGCCTCCAATAAATCAGAGTCAAACGGAAGCCACGATTCCGGGAAATGTGTCCTCCTGAAACAAACGTCATAAATTGGAATTAATTTTTTATTACCTTGGCTATCATGTCACATAGGATTTTTTGGAATTTCGAAAAACTCTCAAAATGCCGAGGTTTTTCAAAAAAAGCGATATTTTCACCATTTTTTCAACTTAAAATTTCAAAACAGTTGCAGAATTTTTTTCCAAAACCCCTACGTGATATGAAAACTATGTGTTTCCATTCAAAATTCCAGCTCAATCGGTCAAATGTAGTTCGAGCTTGGCTACCATCTTGAAAAATGTGTTTTCAAGAAAAAACTCATCTGATGTTTTAGAACCAGATTATTCAAACGCAAGCGCAATACCATTCATCTGCTATATTGGGACCATATAGTTGTCCCTCCTGTTCCTCCTGGAGATGCTACCAAGCGGTTTCTTCTTCTTTTTGTTCAGCCCTGGTTTTGGATTCCTGCAAACAAAGCAGACGGGCGCCCCACGGCCATGGTTGAGCCACAAGACGCACGAACGAACCCTCCTAGTTTCGACGCTTTGTAACAGTTGATAACGAACTAATTCCGGAGAATCCTTTTACAGGGACATACTTACATGGATCTAGATTGCCAAAATGCAATAAAATCAATTTTTTTAAACCGTCAAGGCAAGTCCCCCTTGTAAACCCCTGCATAACTTATGATCATAAGCTAAATTTCATGGAGCGTTACAATGCAATATGTATGTATCTTTATGAATACCAATTTATTTTTGATCATTTTGTTATATTGCGCAGAGCCTACCAATTGATTTTTTTTATTTCTGTTGGGCAGCTACATTTTCAATAATTATTGAAATAAAGAAATTCAATTGGCAGGCTCTGCACAATATAACTTACAAAATGATCAATAATAAATAATTAAATAAATTACTGTATTAATATGAACTTCTGAGTATTAAGTTACTATTAATATAAAAAGATCTGTTTTAAGAACCAACCAGTGTTAGCAGTGCTGTTCGTTAAGACAAAATATTTATTACACGATATTGGAATCTGCGATTCCCAATTCCACTTTTGTTTTCCTACAGCAGCCCCTAATTATTAAACCACCCACAATAAAGTAGCCGCCACTTTCCACAGACTCTGTTTATATTAACCATATTTTGCATAATTTCCAATTACTATTAGTTATATTGTATATATGTAAACTTATCTTTGTGGAAATTGAATAATAGTAAATATTTAACATACACTCAGAAAGTGTCACAACCTTGCACTTGATATATTTATTGCATTTATCTTTTTATATAGATATAATATTGTTTATTGTTTATCAACAACTAAATAAACAATTCAAAAATAAATATTATTGTCAGGATATTTATTAGCTCTATAGATATATAACTTGAAAGTGGCATACTTATTTATTTATTTATTTATCATATGGCAGACACATTATAAAATTACATAGGTAGACTGTATAAACATATAAAATGTATATATACAGGGTGTCCCAGAATTGAGTTCCCGGGCGGGAACCTGTCATTCCTGAGTTCATATTGGGCCCGTATAACCCAACTTACCTTAGTCCAAAAATGCATCCCTGAGGAAGTACATCCGCTTAAAGTGAGACAGAAAAACCATTTTTTTTCAATAATTTTCGTAATATTGAAGATAAAATTTTCAAATTATGGTGGGAGCTATATCTCTATTAGTACTATATGTAAACTTAACAAGCAAATAACTTTTACTTCTCAATTTTTTTCATAATAATTAATATTTGATTGGCTATATTTTTTTAATCGCCCTGTAAAATTACGGTATACTTGAATATATTTGCAGAGCATTGAAAGGACTGCCAAATGTACTCTTAAAATTTTTTGTAATAATAATCAAAATACAAGGAATTATTGTTTTTCCTCCATTTGTATATAACATTTATTTATAATTCTAGAATAAAATCTAATTTATTTAACAGAAAATTACAGTTTATTCTAAAAAATACATTAATAACAAATGCTCCACATGACGTCCACCTGTTTCGGTACACAAATTTAATTAATACTTTTAAATTTTTTTGTAATATCAACGAAAAATCAAGAATTCTCATTTTTTCTCTGTAGATCATACGTGTTTGTGAAATAGGAAACCTATCGTGTTTGAGAGACAAAAGATATTTAGTTGTTATAAGCTTACATGGAGTACTTATAGAGATACAGGTCCCATGAAAACGTGAAAATTTTATCTTCAATATAACGGAAATTATTGCAAAAAAAATATTTATGTCTCACTTTAAGAGAATGTACTTCCCCAGGGATGTATTTTGGGACTAAGGTAAGTTGGGTTATACGGGACCAATATGAACTCAGGAAACACAGGAAGCACAAGTCCGAGAACTCAATTCTGGGACACCCTGTATATGAGACAATATAAGTATAAGTATTAGGGTGGTTCTTAGCTATATATGTATAAGTATCGGGAAAAATCCTTTTCTTTTTTTCGGAACACACTGTAGGAGTAGGTACATTTGTTCCACTTGATGAGAAAATAAAATTGATGTAAAATCTCAGTTCAATCAAATAAAGGGAACAAGTCCCACAGAATTGCTGGAATTAAAAAAAAGTCTAAATAGTCCTTTATTTAAAAATCACATATAGTTGCAGTATTAGACAAATTTTTTTAAATAAAATAACATGTTCAAAAATCTATTGATAAGGTGGTTTTTTTAGAGTCTGAATATCTACGTTTGTAGTCCTAGACTACTTACTTGTAAAACAAACTGCTTTTGAGTATTATTTTTTGTAAGTAAATGTTTGTAGTATTTCTGTTCTCAATTTAGAAATTTGGTCTAAAGTGTTGCTACCAAGATAAATCATTACGAAGCCTGTTTGTGATGGATTAACACCGAGACCTTGCCTGAATATTATAACAATACCTGTATCCGAATATAGTTAACCAGATATGTTATGCGCTTACCTGAAACGAAATAGTTAATTGTTTACCTAGCTCACTATTACAAGTCCGTTACCTGCTCTTGGTTCATTCTTAATATTGCCAGTAGCATAGCCGTAGATTAATGATATTTATTTACTTTTATTGAACCATTTATGGAGTTATTCATTAAACTAATATTATTTATTATAAATAAATAGTTTGCACCATGCCTATCAATTAAAAAGTTATTCTAAAAATTGTCAGTCGACCCTCATCACATGAATTATTCCTTTTTAAGTCTTTTTTTATGATTTTCAAATTAACACTAAATAAATTATATAATCCTACACCAATTTGACTCATCTTTCTGCTGAATCGTTGATGACTCTCTTATATTGATTTGGAGCTAGATCTTTAATGTGATTTGGAATTTTGTTGAATAATTTGGGTACATGATAATTTGTGGAGAACTTTCTTTTATTTATTCGATGAAACCTCATTGCAATTAATGAATTATTCCTCATATCATGTTGGTGTATGTCATTATGACGTGAGAATTGATTCACATTATCTTTTATCCAGAGTTAATATTTTATGACATACATATAAGTAAAAGTAAGGATTTCTAAATCAATGAATTTTTGTCTCATATCATCATAATGCCATGATCCAGTTATAACTTTAATTGTTCGTCGTAGAAGTTTCCTTATTTGCTCCCCGTGGGATGAATGCCTCCAGGCTAATAATGCGTATAACATATTAAAGTGAAATATACTGTATTAATCTGTAGTAACTAAACTGTTTACAACAGCATATAAGTTTCTCAGAACATACATATTTTAAGACAGTTTTTTTGATAGTATATGTTTATCCCAAGAAAGCATGAAATCCAAGTGTTGCGTATTGCGTTATCTGGATATAAAACTAGGTCACTGTTTGGGAGGCAGTCAATTGTATTGTTTATATAGATGAGGAATAATGTGGGACCTAGTATTGACCCTTGTGGTACTTCATATTTAATTAAACTTAAGTTAGAATTTATTTATTATACATATTTATGCAGTAGACAATAATCCCCTATAAATCGGATATGGCTCAAGAAATCGACATATCTATATTTTATAGACATTAATACTACACTTCAGTATTGTATTAGCTGCTTAAGTAATATTGCTGATAGCACTGATTGATTAATGTAGATAGTGATTAACGATTATCATCTTATGATTGAAGTATTTGACTTTTGATGTACATAAAATAAAAATTTACATTTTGTAAATTTATTTTATGTGTAACTTTTCTATACCTAACAAATAATATAATAGATGACATAGTAGTAATAGTCTAATTTAAAAAATCATGTGTTTGAGAATTCGTAGGTGCCCTTAGTCATGTTTTTTGTTGCTCTCTCAGTAAAATGATGACCTCAACCTTTTTTATATTTCCAGAAATAATGTTTCTTTTTAACTGTAATATTTTAAGTACCTATATGAATCTTTTGGTACTTCATGAGACACGAATGGTTTTCTGTACTAGCGGCACACTGAAAGATAAAAGGGACGAAATAATTCGACTAGTAAATTTCATTCAAAACCTGTAGTAGGTATAACATGATGTACGATATACCTATACAATTATAATAAAATACCTAATTAAAAGAAAATGACATGTTTTTCAATGTAAATACTAATTAAAAAAGCTATAGATACCTACTTATTACATTGTTAAAAGTTACATCATATTTTAACTAAATATTTCGCGGCTGGGAGCTAAAGACCTAAGATGTAAAATTTAGAAATCGGTTTTCAATAGTTGTTAAAAATAATGTTTTCTAAGAAAATGCCAATAATTGATGATATCTTGCAAAAATACCTTTAATATTGGTGCAATATATATATATTGGTTATGGCTAATGTAAAGAAAGTGTTCTGGAAATGGTGACTAATTTATTGTATGTGATTAAAATTTACTGTCTGCCTCATAGAATATCTTCACAGAATTTATAAAATGTGGAAAATATATTTGTAAATATTGAACCGATGACAGACTTGTAAGGATCGTGACCAAGATATTTTAAATTAAATTAATTCGGCGTATTAAGAAATATTTTTAAATCAACACAGTGTTTTACACAGCTATGACCAGCCAATACTTGAATTTGACGGTTTTGTTCATCTCGCAGTGGACAAGGCCGAGGTCACTCACTAACATAAACTAACATTATTCATTTAACTGTGAAGAGTATCCTATAGAATGTACAACAATTATATAAAAAAAATGCAGTAAATCAATGACGAGTATAATAGTTAGCTTGGTTTATTTCTAAAATTAAAAACAGATCTGCACATTATTACTGATGATGTCGGTGTGGGACGTAATTTGAAAAACTGTGTTTATTATGAGTCTATTCTAAATTAATCACTGAAATTTGAATAATGTACATTGAACACTTTTGAAGTTCTGCTAAGTTATATTGAAAAATGTCGTAATTTTTAAGGAAGTTTTGACCATAGCAATTTTAAATCCATTGTATCTTGGAAAATATGCATACTATGTAAATAATATTTTAGACTCTGATAAAGCACGGCTTTTTTTGTACGAGGAAATTTTTTCATAATTCTTTATTTTAAAATTTTGCAGTTATTCTCAAGAACGTGACGTCATGTTTTTTCGGTTATTTATCAATGTATTAAAAAAAATAGTTAAAATAGTTAATTATATAAAATGTAAGTATTTTCAGAAAAAATAATTGGTATATATAAAATATTAATTTAGTTATCAAACATAACATATTATTGCAAACTTGCAGTGATATTATATTTTACGTTTGATTACTAAATTAATATTTTGTATGTACCAATAATTTTTTCAGAAAATGCTTACATTTTATATAATTAACTATTTTATAAAAAAAAAATTAAATACATTGATAAATAACCGAATAATCATGACGTCACGTTTTTGAGAATAACTGCAAGATTTTAAAATAAAAAATTATGAAAAAATTTCCTCATACAAAAAATGCCGAGCTTTATCGGTGTCTAAAATATTATTTACATAGTAGGTATGCATATTTTCCAAGATATAATGAATTTAAAACTGGTATGGTCAAAATTTCCTTAAAAAGTAGAACATTTTTCAATATAACTTAGCAGAACTTCAAAAGTGTCCAAGGTATTTTTTTTTTTTTTTTTTTTTTTGTTTATTAACCACAAGACGATACAATTATTGTACATATGGCAGGTCGATTCAGTATTACATTTAAGTATAAATAAATAAAATACAAGTCAATAAATAAACAAATACAATATACATATAATATATATAAAATACTTATGGTAAAGTAAGTAAATAATCACTATCACACACAAATTTAACATGAAAGATTTAATAAACATTTATATTGTTAAATGGAATGAAGAAGAAAAAAAAAACAATAATAATAATAATATCTTCAAACAAAGTAGAACTGTATTAATTTCTGTACAGAAACTCCTGTAAATTATAGTATCCATTTTCAAGCAGAAAATTCTTTGTTTCCTTCATTAATTTATGACAATTTTTTATACTGCGAATTTCATTTGGTAAAGCGTTGTAACAAATTATACAATTGTAATAAAAACAATGTTTAAAATTGCTAGTTTTGTGGTTGGGAATAGAAATAAGATCACCATGTCTAGTGTTGTAGTTATGACTTGAAGACAACATTGTGAACTTGTCTTTAAGTTTTGTGAAAAGCGTGATGCATTTTAAAATAAATATGCTAGGAACAGTTAAAATTCTTTTTTGTTTAAAAATGTCTCTACAACTTTCTCTATATCTCAACCCAAATATAAGTCTCACGATTCTTTTTTGTGCTATAAATACTCTATTCATTTCAATTGCACTACCCCAGGATGTAATACTATATGAGATACATGAATAGCATAGAGAGTAATAGACATCCAAGAGTACCTGCTCATTCATCGAGTTTTTGAGCTGAAGGATAGCAAAAAATCCCTTGTTGAGCTGCTTGCAGACATGCTCAATTTGAGAGCTCCATGACAATCTTTTGTCCAAGAAGGTACCTAGAAACTTAACTTCTTTTGCAAACTTTATATTTATCATTGATAGCAGGTCCTCTTGGAGGGGTTTTTGTAGGTGAAAGTTTAGACAGATAGTTTTTTTATTGTTCAGTATTAACTTATTTCTATCACACCATATGTTTAATTCTTCTACAACTAGCTTTGCCACAAACTGAATTTCCTCGGGACTTTTTGCCGAAATAGTTATTGTCATATCATCTGCAAACATTGTAACTATGCCATTTGAAATGTTAAATGGAAGGTCATTCACATAAATACCAAACAACAGTGGGCCGAGAACAGAACCCTGGGGAACGCCCAATTTTACATCACGAATTTCTGATGTATTGTCTGCTAACTTTACAATCATTTTCCGACCACTAAGGTAACATTTGATCCAACTTAGAGGAGAATTTCTAATACCTATATTATATAATTTTTCTATAAGAAATTGATGATTTACAGTGTCGAATGCTGCAGATAGATCAAAGAATAGAGAAACAACATACTGGCCTCTATCAAGATTGGAATATACATATTCCATTAAGTGGCAGCATGCTGTTTCTGTGGATTTGTGCTTCCTGAAACCATGTTGTGAGTCTGTTAAAATTTTGTATTTCTCTAAAAAAGATTCAATTCTATTATATACAACTCTTTCTAAAATTTTTGATAATATACTTAGAACTGATATTTGTCTGTAATTTTCAATATTCATCGGATCATCTTTTTTATGTAATGGTAATACTGATGCCATTTTTAGTATGTCAGGAAATTGACCTACTTCTAACGATAAATTAAACAGATATACCAAATGTTGTATTATGTTATTAGAAATGTGTTTTAGTACATGAGTTGTTATCTCATCGAAACCACTAGATTTTGTATTTTTTAAGGAGTTTATAATATTTTTAATTTCAAGTTCAGTGACAGGTTCAAAAAAAATTGAATTTTCCGTTTTATTCAGTAGAGTACAAGGTAGTACTAAATTGGAACCAAAATGATTCAGTAGCTTTTTTTCGGCTAGTGTAGAGAAATGATCTGCAAATAAATCAGCAATTACATTTGGGTCTGTTATTTCAGTACTATCATAATTTAGCACAATTTTACTGTTATTAATTTTATTTCTGCCAAGTTTTTCATTTATAATTTTCCATGTTGCTTTGGGTTTATTATTTGAGTTCATTATTTTATTACTATAATATTGTGTTTTGGCTTCTTTTATTTTTTTTCTGTATTCCTGTTTTCTCTTATTATATGTTGCTTTTGCATCTTTATTGTTGCCTTGGTTGATATAATGATACATATCTTTTAGTTGTTTGCTTTCATGAATTAATTCTGTAGATAACCAGCCATTTTTTGATTTTTCTACATTATGTTTTTTATAAGTTTTGACAGGACAACTAACGTTGAGACACCACGTTATATTTTCCAAAAACAATTTGAAAGCTCCATTGAGATCTAAGTACAATAGACCTCTCCAGTCAGTCCTACTTAGATGGTAGTTCAACTCATTGAGATTATGTTCAGTAAATTGTCTGGTGCTCACTTGCATAGTATTTACTGTATTCTTTCTATGGTCTTTCATTGAAATTGAAACAACATGTGCAAAGTGATCGGCAATGTTGGGATTTGTTACTTTACATTTTAACATTTCAAATGGTATATTTGTTGCTACATAATCGATACAACTAGATGATGTCTGGCCTTTCCCGTTTGTAAATACTCGAGTGGGTACATTTGTTACAACACTCAATTCAAAAGAGTCAAAAATATCAATTAATATTTTTGTACTTAATACTTTACTATTAAAATCTAAATTTAAGTCTCCGCTTAACATAATGTAATCTGATTTTGTCACAGCAATAGTTAAGGCCTCCGATAATTTAGATACTAAAATATTTATGTCGCCAGTTGGCGGTCGATATAACGTAATCAATACAATTCTTACTTTATTAGAAGTGTGATATATCACACTACATATTTCAATTTGTAATTCTACTGACAATTTATTAATTTCATCCAAATTAACACAATTTCTACCAGGTTTTGCCAATATTAGTGCTCCACCATGTATATGAGCACTTCTAGCATAATAAGAAACAAGATTAAAACTGGGAAACTTAAGATTAATTATGTCATTGTTTGAAATCCAGTGTTCACTTATACATAATATATCAAGATTTTCAATAAGGGCAAATAGTTCAATTTCATTAAATTTACTCATAAACCCTTGAACATTAACATGGCACAGGTAAACTGAATTTATATTTACAGTGGAATCTTTATTAGTAAAGTTAAACTTATTATTTAGTTCTCTATTGTTATTTGAGACAATCGAGGGTATAAAAAAGGTGCATGTCCCTGTATATTTTTATCAGTTGATTCATTACTTATCAAATCAATTATAGACTCTGATTTATTGTTGAGCTCTTCTTTCTCCACATTTAAAAATACTAAATTTTTTTTTCTATTTTTTAATGTATTTATTAACATTACAATGTTTTTGCTGACAAATTTCTTATTAAATATGATGGTCTTTTCATTTACTTCAAGATATGCTATGTGTCCCTCAGTAAATTGGTCCAATTTTTCACAAATATCTTTTAATTTTAGATTTACCTTATAGATTCTTTTGTTAATATAATCATTTCTGGAGTATGGAATGGAAGATATGATAATATTTGTTTGAGAACATAATTTCACCTTGTCAGTCAACAATTTAAAAAGGAAATATTTTCTATAAACAGCTATGTCATTATAACCTGCTAGAATTATTACGTAATCCAAGTTAGTAAAAGTGTTTGTACTTATATTAATGGTTCCTATAATATCGGCCATTTTGGCATTAGGTTTAAGGATGGCTTGTATGTCATAACAGTTCCTTAGGGAGTCCAAATGTTCCACCATATTTTTGCCATGTTGATCGCCTAGGATTAGAATTCTTGATTTTGTTCTTACATTTTTATTCTTCATTTTGTTGTTACTAGGTAGACATTCATTTATATTTTTATCATGTAAGGGACGTGCATATTTTTCAACAAGTTCCGTGTTTGAAGAAATAACTGTCTGATTTTGCATTTTTCCTGTAGTGTTTGTGGATGCATTTTTTAACAGAGTTTTCATTATATGTGTCTGTGTAGTAACATTTATTAATTTTTTGCTTCTATGAGTCATTAACTCTTCTGTTAACTTGTCAACTAATTTTTTTAGTTCCTTTAATCTCACTTCTTGGTTGCCTATAATAATATTTAAATCTTCTTCCATTTTTGTAGCCTCTTTCATGAAGTCAAGTTTTTCACGTTTTAGTTTTTGAATAAAATTATCCTTTAATTCATTCTCCTTATGTAGGTCGTGCACTGTAGATTTAATCTCTTCAAATTCAGTTTCATTTAATATGATTGACGTGTCATCATCCTTACTGCAACATATTATCTTATTGTCACCAATATACTTAATTTTACTTTTTTGGCGCAACGCACAACTTTTGTGGTAAATACTGTGACATTGTGTACATATGTAAATTTTTATGCTCTTATTTATACAGCATTTAAATTTAAAATTGTCTTCTACGCCATTCTCAGTTTCAAACATAGTTCACTAGTGTTGTGTGAGCAATTTACTCCTGTCCTTCAGTTTGTAGTTTTGTTATTAAATAACTCTCAACATATAAAATATTTTCCAACAATTTTTATATTAACTAGAAGTATAATAAGCACAGTACAATAGTTGCTGGTTTCAAGAAAAAAACTGATGCACTATCTCGGAGTAATTTGAATTTAAACTTGGAGTAAATTTTCACAACCTTCACACTTCTTCACTTCACACATTATTATTCAAATTTCAGTGATTGATTTAGAATAGACTCACAATAGACACATATATTTGCGGTTAAAGTGAGGGGTCAATACATTTGAATCGTATATTAGTGATAATTTTAGCCTGATACTTAATAAGTGTACTGTATTATTTCTTCTCGCTAGCTCCACATGGAGAGTTAATATTACAAAAAATGTTATTTCATAGAAACCTTCTTACATTACCCTCCATCTTAACAATTTATCGTGAGCTTTTAGGCATGTGTTTTGTGCTTAAAATAACATCCTCTATCAAGCATGATTTGTATGCATCAACCATAGACATAAGCCACACACTTAATATAAGGGGCATTTTGTAATTTATAAGCATATATCTCCCATACATAATGTGCATGCTGGCTTCAGTAATGCTATTAAAACTAATTCTAATTTTTGTGTAATGAACATCGATGAAAAATTTAAGGGATTTATACATGTTGTATTTAAAGACTTATGCACACGCTGGCAAATTTAAAGGAAGGAAGATTAACTGGCATTTTTTTCTGCATAAGTTTTTCTTCTATCGAATTTAGTACTATAAGGGACAACTTTTTGCTCGGGTAGGAATAGTTACCTTCAACTAAACCTGTATTGTCTCTTGTGCGGTGACAGAATATACTTTAGTCTGAGACTTTTTACCAGGTTTAGGTAAGTCGTATTGAAAGTAGATATGAAGGCAATCTTGCTCTTCGGTGTATCTTCTGTGGTTCTGCGTGGTCAATTAGGTAAGTACTATTTCTCAATGCTTTTTTACTCACACTCTTCTTTTGCATAGACAGATCTATGTTCACTACTACATCGATCACCAATGCTCCACTATATTAACTTCTTTGAAACCCTGAAAGTATAAAGGTGTTTAAACTTACAAATATGCAAACAGACATAGATGCACGGCGCCTTACGTTTACGAACCTCGACTGAAGTGATCTGACTGTCACAGGCTCAAGACGCTGCATCTGTGTGGCGTGTGTTCGAATCTCTGCATGTTTGTACACATTTAAAATTTGCCCGAGATAAGTTAAAAAGTTCATTTTTAAGGGACACCCGACACCCTATCCTTCCCACATTTATGACGTTCTCAATCATTTCTTGTGGCTAACTCTCTCATATTTCGATTAGGGCAGTGTCTTCTGTGTTTTGGTCATCAGGAATTTTTGGCTTAAGCCGTCTGCCTAGCATGTTTCATACATGTTACTGTATTCACATCCGGAGAACATGCAGGTCAAATCATTGTCAGTATTTCCACTTGGTTTTAAAACTCGATTACATAACGAGCGGTATGCACGAACATTGTCTTGGATTAAGAGGAAGTTTTCTCCAATATGTAGAGTGAAATGTACCACATGATCTTGCAGAACATCCCTTCTATCCATCTGCAGTTAAAGTGTCGCTGTCAACCACCAACTCTGTGCATGCCCTTAAATATATGCCACCCCACACTATAATTGAGTGTCAATACAATACAATACAATACTTTATTGGTGTTAAGGTATAAATGTATAAAACAGATATAAAATATAGGACTAAGGGCACTAAGTATAAGAAGACAAACTAAAATAAAAAACTGTAAATATAAAAATTGTTTTTAGAATACTGCGCGAGATACATACATTAGTTTACAATCGAGGAAAAGTTGCTATCTAAGAATTCCTTTGTACTATAAAAAGCATTATTGAGTAAATATTTTTTTATCCTGTTTTTGAACTGAGTTGCATTTAACAATTTTATCTCAAGTGGTAGAGCATTGTAAAACTGAAAACCCAAGTATCCAGTGCCATCCCTGGTTTTACTTAATCTATGGAAATTTGTGTTTAATTTATCATTATTTCTGGTGTTATAAGAATGTATATATGGCTTCCGGTTTCGAATGATTCTTTATTTTTGTTTATATAAGTAAGACATTGGTAAATTTAGGTACAAGGCACAGTCATAATTTTTAAGGTAATAAAATGTCGTTTGCAGTTGTCTCTAAATTTTAGTCCAGATATGACTCGTATTGCTTTTCGTTGAGCAGAAAATACAGTACCACAAGATGGGGCATGTCCCCAGACTAGTATCGCATATGATGAATTAGAGTGGATGAGACTCTGGTAAGCGGCGGTTACAATATTCGGTGAGACTTTGTCAACAATCATATTGCTTCACAACAGAGAAGTATATTTGGAGATTTTATTACAGACGTAGTTAGTATGACTTTCCCAAGATAACTTGCGGTCTAAGTAAACTCCTAGGAATTTAATAGACTCTGGATTATTAACCTCTTCCAAATTGCGCAAACTAAATATCATTGTTTGTCTTAGTCACATTTAAATGTAGCTTATTGGAAATAAACCAGTTCTGCATGCTTATCTAAGTGTGAGGTACTTCATTTAGCAATACTTCGATGGCACCATTAGACATTGTCAAATTTGTATCATCGGCAAATAATAGGACACTAATATTATCTCTAATTGACTGGGGAAAGTCATTGATATAAATTAAGAAAAGAGAGACCCAGTGGTACACGCTGTAATACAAGGCCATTTTTAAGAATAAATTGTTGTCTGTGACTCAGGTATGAATGTAAAAGCAATTTCCTTTCTTCAGTAAAGCCATAGAAACTTAATTTATTAATAAATAAGTATTTCCTGGGATACACAGTCAAAAAGGATCTAGGAAAAGAAAGCATACATATTTGCTGTCTTCAAAACCAGTTTTTATGAAATCTGTCAATTTATCAACATCAAGAGTTGTTGATAATTTGTTTCGAAAACCGTACTGATAGGAACTGAGAAGCTTATTTTCTTCTAGATATAATGTCAATTGATTCTTTAGTATCATTTCAGGTGAGACATGGTATTACAGATATTGGTTTGTGATTTGACGGGTTATCGACATTGTTTTTTATAGATTGGTACTACTTCAGAGATTTTTAAGCGTTCCAGAAATATAATATACTTTCATTAATTAAATGGGTAAAAGGAATTAAAATGGATTGTGTGATTCCCTTTATGATTCCAACTGATATCCCATAAGCATATTTGCTTTTTTTGTTCTTGAATAGTCTTGAATAGGCAGTTTCGTAAATTTTCCACGATTTAGCTGGCAATAATTTTATTGATGCTTCTTCCGCTGCTTCTACTAATTCCGGTGGTGTAAAAGAAAACTCTGAATCGAAAATGTCCATTTTTAAACTTTGAATATTCAAAATATCTAATAAATAACTTCGCTGCCTAATTTCGCAAATTTTTAAAACCAACCACATATCTGTCAATTAAATTGACAGATATTTGATTACTTTCAAAGTTTCCTTAACAATGCAGTCCCAATGTCGCTATAAGTACAACAGCCTACCAGTTCAAAACTTCAAAATTTTTCTGACTAATGTATTGTAATAATATGTTTTTTCAGTATTAAATCGTCGTTTTTTCCTTCACAGAAAAAAATTATGTATTATACACGGGTAATAATATTACATTGTAACCTTCGGTGTTTTGTCAAACACAACCTCGAGCTAAAATCTAATACTTTTTTCCCTTGTATAATAAATAACTAATTTTGACCTCTAAATAATACAATTTTATTGCTTTGATGCCTCATACCCTGAGACTTATTCATTGTATTTTTACTTAAATAATACAGTTTAATATTTGCATATTTATTGGCTATTGCTTTTATTAACAGTACTCTATGGCTTTCTAAAGGTGATTGTTTAAAACTGTGTGTCAATAAGTTTCAAAATTGTTATGTACAAATTGCCTTAAAACAAAACCCACTACAACTTCGCCGGTAAAATGAGAAAGATTTGCATTTTATAATTTTTTCCAATTTTAGACATATATCTAATACATCTTCTGAAGGATATTGTAGATTTATTTTTTCCTTTTTGCCTATAAAAGATAAAATGTTTAAATCCTTTTCGTTATTCACTAAGGCATTTACACATTCTTAACATTTAATTTTCCCTTTAAAATATGAACGTCATATCCCGCAATGCCTATATGCTATAACATATTTGGAAAATTCTGAAACTTGATCGGGTAAATGATCATGATCCAATAAAACTTCATATTGTATATATGCTCTCTGTATTGTCATAAGTTATTCTGTAGTCTCTACAAGAATGATTAATTTGTTTTATAGGGTTATATTTTAAAAATTTTATTTGTTCTAATGGAATACAATTTCCAAGAAAACATTCACGTGCCTACTTAATTGTATATGATATATAATTTTTATGTGGTGATTGATAGTCGGATTATTATAATAACTAACCTCCATGAGACCTGATGATCCCAAAAAACAATTCTATATGGTGCTGTTTCTTTTTAATACGGCTCTGTTTGTTGTTTACACTACCTATCAAATGTTATTCCCAATAATTTCTTCTTGTCAACAAAAAAATGCCAATTTATATTCATTCCTTTATATTTGCCGGTGTGTGTGTATAAGGTACTATGCATATATCTTTTTTTTTTTTTTAGCTAATGTCGTAGGATGGGAATTCAATACGACAAGAAATACTAGTCAGTATATATTAAGGAATAATTTGACTGCAATTATAATGCCTGAACATGTCTGTGATCAACATTCCCTGTTAGTTATAATAGTATGTACAGCTCCTTCAAATTATAAAGCTAGGAACGCGATAAGAGAAACCTGGGGTAGTGAACATAACATATTAGGTAATAATGTGTCCTTATATTTTTTACTTGGAGAGACTGGAAATTCTTCAATGCAAGTAAGTTGTAATTTTTTTCTTTATTTTTTTTTTTTCATTATATAACTTTTGAAACCTCACATACTCAGAGAAATATTGTTACTCAATAAAATAAAAACAAATGCTTGGAGAGCCTGTTTTATCCAAGATTGAAAATAAGAATGTACCTTCATTTTTTTTTGCAAAAATTGGATAAAATCAAGGATTTGAACTATTATGATTCTTGACTTTAAATGCATTTGCACTAAATATGTAGTATAATTGCCACAAAAATGCATTTTGTGATTTAAACCTGTGGACATGAATATTAGCTATTTAATTTATTACTTTCAAGCAACACTAGAAGTAAAGAAAATATTGTAATATCACCAGAAATATCGGCCCCCCAATTTTTGACGAATTTTAAGTCTTTATCACTCCCAGATACTGGATAAGATTTAGACTACGTGTGTTTATACACAGAACTGAATTTGTGGTAGGTATCTTGTGAGACGTCTTGAAAAGAATTGTTAATTATAAATTAAACACTGCTTTAAGATGAATCCAACAATATATTATAAATACTCTACATATGTTTCGGCTTGTTAGGCCTTTATCAAGGGTATTACAAAGTGAATATTAAAGTTTTCGATGTGGTTATTCTATTGAAACATATTCTTTATAGGATTTTGCAAATAGCAGAAAAAATGAGAACTAAAAAAAAACTTTGTTTAAAAATATTAATGAAATCTTTGCATTCTTTCGATAACCTGATATCTGGTTATGCTAGCAAATTAAATTCCTAAAATGAATTTGTATAATGCCTTAATCCATTTATGACCTAATCTAATCATAATTAAGGATTAAGTTAAATAGATTTGGGCATAAATAGATTAAGGCATAAATACATTTAAGTATATATTAACAATTATGTGTTTATGTCTGTGTCACCATCACTTAACTTTAACCTTAACCTAATGCTCTTTCTAATATATCCACGTTTTTGAAATGTGTCACCTCCCCTTAATTTTAAGGGTAGGTGAAAAAGTTCAAAAACGTGGATATATTGTGAGAAAATTGAATTTTTCGAATTTTTAAACAATAAACTTGAATTTGTTTTTCCTTCTTCAATTCTTTGGGACTTCCTGCCACATGTATGTTTTCTTTTTAAGTGGTGCTAGGGGAATCTACAAAATATATGACAATTAACCAGTATTTTACTGGTAAATAACCTCTACGCCTGTGACGTTTACATCAAAGGATCAGTTAGAGGTTGTTTTTTTTTAAATAAACAACACAAATAAGTATAAAAACTTGAAATTAAATATTTCACCGATGTTTCGGAAATATAATCTGTTTCCTTTTTCAAGGCTTTTTTTGAAAAATCGTTTTTGCTGTGCATGACAAATACACAGCTCTAAGAATGTTTGTTATATTGAATATCCATAGATACTTACTATTTACATAGAACTGTTGATATAGTTAACAGTTTTTTTAGTTTTTGTACAATGTTAAGTTTGTGAAGTTCTTTTTTTAACATTGGCAGCCAAGTTGTACAGACATCTACGGAACAATTCGACACACAACTATCCTCATTCAATAATATTATCGCGGATTTTTTAATTTTTCTTTTTTTGTTATCTGCCTCTTTTGTTAAAATGTTTGCCGAGTCCCAGTTTATTCTATGTCCGTTCTCCCACGTGTGTTGGCAGATCTTGGACCTCTGAATTTCATTTTTTCTGATGTAATTTTGATGTTCACCCAATCTTACACTAAAAGGTCTGGATGACTCACCCACGTATTGTTTGTTGCACTCACACGGAATACTATAAATGCAGTATTCCGTGTGAGTGGAACAAACAATACGTGGGTGAGTCATCCAGACTTTTTAGTGTTGATTTATTTATTGTTTTTCTTTTGTTGATCTATTGATTTATGTATTAAAAATCCACCTATGTGTTTATTGCTGTAACAGAAAGTTGCTAATAAAGAATTACTTACTTACTATCACATCTTTTGGTTATCAGAAAACGTTGACATAAAGTAAATCTACCGTCATGTCATTGTCCACAATCAGGGAGTAATCCCATAGCATATTTATAGACAGTAAGAACAGTGTAACTATCAACAATCGTCATTGCATTGTTAAGAAAATGTAAGTAATAACACATTGAGTAATTTATTGTCTAAAAAAATTAATAAAAACAGTTGGATTATTCCTTAGATATGTAAGTCTTAATATCATTCACAAACATCTCAAATCATTTTAAGATACTTATGACACATCCATCATGTGAATGGGATCTTTATCAGATTCTCTACCTTATCATATGGTCTTCCTCTTTGATACTTAATATTCTTATCATAGTTGCAACATATGCTTCTCAGTCCTCATGCACATGACAATATTATAATGTATTTATACAAAAGAATTTAAAAAATTCATCTGTTGTATAAGTACACTTTAAGTATAACAGTGATTTCATTATGCCAAATATACTTGAACTTAGATTTGAAGATTTCTGCAATAACAATAATATTTTTATTTGTTAATAGCTATAAATAGCAGAATTTTAAAATGTACCAGTGGAATCAGAGGTCTAAGAATAATATTTGACAACAAAATATTGTTTGAAAATACTTTAGTAGCTAGTACTACGAAAACACTTGGTCTTGTAATGGGACAATTAAAGTATTCCTTTAATGTTAAAGTCATATTGTATTCCTCTTTTATTTTTAGTAAATATGGCACATAATATGAAACCCTGAACATAATAGTCTAAGATCCATACTAAGGACGACCTTCATCGATCAGGTAACCGAATGAAATCTATTTTGTATGAAAAAAAATATTCACAAAAGTGGGTTGCTTAACGAAATATGTTCAAGGCTATATTTAATTGAAAATTCAGTATTTAATTTTTTCCCATACCTTCACCGATTTTCTAACCAAAAAAATCGAAAGTAAGAAACATATAGATTATGTAAACATAGGGTTGTTTACGTTTATAAGGTTGCTAGGTTTAAATAGGTGAATTGAAAGGTGCCTTCACTGATCTGGTAACCAAATAAATTATAATGATTTATTAAAACACTTATTTTGTTTCTACCACTGTAAATGAATTTACTTGAGTCGCTTTGAAGATGATGGTGATACATTGAAGTATCGAAACTATAGTAGCATTAAGTTACAATAAAATACAGTGGTAGAAACAAAATAAGTGTTTTAATAAATCATTATGATCGACTACCACAAAGTAACGTCTAAATCCATCAATTTTTCAAATAAATTAAATATCAAAATAAAGATAATTTTAATGCGAAATGATAAGTATAAGGTTGCTTGTGAAAAACTGTTCAAGAGTCAGGGTTCTAAGGCTTTAAAATTTAAAAATTGAACCGTGTGAAATTGTGCGAGAAAGAGAGTCTATCCATTATATTCAGTGCGATAAAGGAGGACGCAGCATAGCAGCTTTAGAAAAGTTTGCAGAATACCACTGACAGTTAACTTATTTGGCTAATTATGTATTAGGATTTACCTATTTACAATAAAGTTATTATTATTAACTTAATTATTTTAACAGTGATCTTGCCATTGCCTAAATAAATTATACGGTATTGGAATTCGTGGTGTAGCGCACAACTGGACCGCCTCTACCTGTCAAATAGATTTCAAAATGTTGTTGTGGAAGGAATAAAGTCAGTTTCAACAAACATTGAGCAGGTGTACCTCAAGGCTCAATTTTGGGCCCTTTGTTTTTTATAATATTTATTAATGACCTTACTGATTATTGCCTCTGACAAAACCATTCTTTATGCTGATGATACAAACTTCCTAATGCGTCATAATAACATCAACACCCTTGCACAGAATTTTAATACAGCATCTACACAACTTGATGGTTGGTGTAATAAAAATGGACTTGTGCTTAACGTAAACAAAACATTTGGTATGAAATTTTATACGAAAAATATTACTCCAGATTATAACATGTTAATTAAATTATGTGACAAATCCATCCCTAGTGCTGATGACATAAAATTTCTTGGCTTAAATATTGATCATAAACTTACATGAGAAGTTCATATAAATAATGTCTGCTCTAACCTTAGCAATATCTGTTACATTATCAGAACCCTAAGAGAAATGGTCTCCATTGCTATTTTAAAAACCTTGTATTATGGTCTAGTACAGTCAACCCTGCAGTATTCTTTGATTTTTTGGGGTTCATCGGCCTATCTAGAAATGGCTTTCATAATTCAAAAGAAGATACTGTATGGTCAACGCTCATCCATTAACAAGTTGTAATTTTCAAGAAACTCAACATATTAACGTTGCCATGCCGATATATTTCACAGCTTGTCCTGCACATTAGAGCAAACAAAAATAATTTTGTGAGAAATCATAAGATACACTCTCATAACACTAGAATTAATCAACTAATGCGCCAACCCTTTTCAAGGCTCGATGTAGAACAAAAATCTCCTAACCATATTGGAATAAAATGCTACAATAAAATAAACTTTTTTAAAACTACTGACAGTATCAATGTCTGCAAAAATAAATTAAATGAATTTCTTATATCAAATTGTTTTTATTCGGTGGATGAATTCTTGGAATATCAGTAATGTTTTTTTTTTTTAATAATGTGTTTGTATTAAGCTTTAATGTTTCTTTTTTCTTTGAATGATTTGTTTTATCAACTATTTGTAAACTGTTTGTAACTTTGACTAGTCAGATAAATTGGAATGCCTGTAGTGTATTAACTTTTTATGACGAATAAATTATTATTCTCATTGTAATTCTCATTGTAAACACTAGTATCCTCATAGCCCCCTACGACTATGAGAAGTAAGGTTCGGAACAAATAAGAACGACTTCATTTGAAGAAACGTCGGAAATGCAACCAGTGGGGTCCAATCACTAATGTATATATATTATTGAAAATTAACCAAAAGGTTATAGAATAGACATGTTTTATAAGTTTAGCCCTTTCATGATGGAAGCCACACGTGTTCATATTTCTTGGGTTTTCTGCTATTGCAAGTGCTTTTGATATTAATTTCATTAAAATTTCTTAATTGTTTTATTAATTTTTTCTTTTCACATTAGCAAAAGTTAGCTTAGTGATTGGAAATCACATAAAAGCGTCATTTCGGAAATGGCAAGTTATCGTAAAAAACGGGAAGCACGCGTTTGCGAAAGGCGTCCTCCTCTATCGCATTTGATAGTACAGATAGACTCTCTCTCTCTCTCTCACCCAAGTTCAAACGGCAGAGGTGGCACGAGCAGCTGCTGTGTTGCGTCCTCCTCTATCGCACTGCATGGATATAATGGATGGGTTCTCTCTCTCGCACAATTTCATACGCTTCAATTTTTAAATTTCAAGGCCTTAGATCCCTGACTCTTGAACGGTTTTTCACAAACAACCTTATGCTTATCATTTCGCAATAAAATTATCTTTATTTTGATATATAATTTATTTGGTGACCAGATCAGTGAAGGTACGACTTTCGATTCACCTATTTAAACCTAGCAACCATATAGCCTTGAACAGAAAAACGTAAACAACCCTATGTTTGCATAATCTATAGGTTTCTTACTTTCGATTAGTGTTACATTTTTTTGATTAGAAGATCGGTGAAGATATGGGAAAAGAATTATTTATTGAATTTTAAATTAAATATAGCCTTGAACATGTTTCGTTGAGCAACTCATCACTGTTACTTTTGTTGGCATATCTTTTTCATGAAAAATAGATTTCATTCGGTTACCTGATAGGTGAAGGTCGTCTTTAGTATGGATCCTGTACTATAACATATATTTTAAAAGAATTGTAAACATTCAAAATAAGTTTTTACATTTTTTCCTGTCATAAAAATAGACTAGAGGTCAACGATAACAATCTCTCTAAGTTCTGCATAGAACATAATATATTATCTCTGCATAGGAGAATTATGACAAATGTGGTTAGGCTACACAAATTAATAAACAGGAAATTTGATTTCCCTCAACTTTTAGGAAAAATAGGCTTTAATATCTATAGGTCCCTTAGATCTCCCCATCTATTTTCAATACCATTCTGGGACATAAATTAATTGCCTAGTTCCCTATTCACAGAAGGCTTTGCTCGTGAAACAAATACTGTAACCAGCTACATATTTTCACAGCTTCATTAGAACTGTTTAAAAAATATGTTGTTATGACTGTAGAATATGCAATTTATCAGTATTTTCAAAATAATTATACTCTCTAGGTACTATATTTGTTATTGCATATTTTCGCATTATATTGATCTTTTATTCATTTATGATTAGTAGGTACTTCAGTGGGTATCTTTTCCTATTCGTAGGAGATTAAAAAACATAGGTCCAAAATAAATGATGAATCACAATTATACTCTAAGTATTCTCAGTGAGTAAAAATTGCGTGGCCGATACCGGGAGCAATTTCAATACCTTGTACTTCCTTACATTTTTGTGTGCTAAATCAAAAAATTTAGTAACATTTTGCTCTAAAATTATAATGAAATACAATTTATATAGTACATGACTGTTTGCACTCCTCTGGCCATCATCCTCTGCATGATGGATATGTTCCAATTTCAAGTATTCTGCTACACTATTTTATGTATGTTCCAAAGTACCCTGCACATTTCTTTGAGAAACTGGCTCACTGTCAAATTGTTTTTTACATTTCAATTGGTTATTTCACATTATGCTAAAATTGGCTATGGACACAACTCAATTCCGTATCCCGTTTTTATTGTAGAAAGCCCTAAAAGTCGCCTCTTGACTGTTAAATCATCGCGTCACTATGTATACCATTTGGTGTGTTTGTGTGTGTAAGTGTGAAAGTTATTTATGCTATAGAATAATATTCTCTTAAATCATAAATAATCGAAGGTCAATATCATTCCATTACACTGGCCGACCACCAGCATCTAAAATTTCAGGTAGCATATTTAATTGATATTTGATATGTTGTTCTTAGATTGGGTATTATATGTATTGAACACCAGTAAGAAGGAAGTCCCTTTATGTTTATTGATGTATTTGTTACATCAATGTGATGTAAACTGTTTAGCAATTAAAAATTTAATTGTTTCTCGCTTCTATATATAGATAAACTTCATTAAGTATAATATTTTATCTAATCCCTTTGTGAAATGTCAAATTTTAAATGCATTTTTACGTTATGAAACGTCACATTTTTCATAACTGTCAGTTTCATTACATAACTAATTAGAGATGTAATGAATTTTTATGTAACTGATTATTATTAAACCCATCATTTAGAGAAAAAAACTTTAAGACTAAGACACAAAAAGCAGTTTATTAATAAAATGCAAATAAAAACTTCCTGTCATCAGCATTTCTAATAAAACCTTTAAAGTTTTCTCTTGTTAAAATGAAATATTTTTTAGCATGATAACCTGCAGATTTTCTCTTCAAAAATGCTCTTAATATGATACATTTATGTCAATGTTTCTTTTGACATTTAATTCTGCCATTAATATTGATACCTACTCAATATTCATATTGTAGATGCTTTATAGTTTTTTATCATTTCGAAGTACGCTAAGAGAGTCTTTTCACAAACATATTTTTATTCCTTTTTGTTGACACCAGGTATTATTGAATTTACTGCAAAATTAGCCGAATCTTTTATATCAGATGGAATATCCACATCTGAATCAACCATTTATGACTAAAATTGCTTCAAAAAATTTAGTAGATTGACAACTGAAGTTTGTTTACACAAATGTCAACCCATAGTAATGCTCAGGAAAAGCGATAAACACAAAATTTAGTTGCACGACTGCAAGCGTAGCTATGTTAGGAACCGTAAAATAGAATTCAAAATAAATGGCAATTTCTTTTCTATTTTAGTGCGGGATTAGATAAAATTTTATACTTAACACGTTATGAAAGAGTAATTTTACTTGACTCGCATAATTTGCAAAACTCGCTCGCTCGTTTTGGCAAATATTACATTCGTCAAGTAAAATTATTCTTTTCATAACTGGTTACATAAATAACTATTAAAATATGGAAAAATGATTTTAATGTCATATAATTGTTTTATATTTATTTCAGTTCAGGTAAAAAAGGTAGATTAAAATATGTCTGGATAACATGAAATATTTTTGACAGACTACCTGTTATTAAAGGCCAGAGCTGGGCAAATTACTTTGATGAAATAATTCATTACAAATTACTTATGTTAAAAAGTATATAAGTGGCAGAAGTAGCTTTATTATAGTGTCTGTTAAAACAATTCAATTCTACAATATTCAAATTGTTCTAGAGATATGAAATTATTAGAGAAATAATTTAAATTACTTGAAATAATTTCAATTAAGTGAAGTAATTTGTGTCAATAATTAATTAAAATTAACAAAGGTATTTAACAAAGGTATTTTCATAGTATCGCTTGAGGAATTAATGATTTTTAAGTATAATTACTGCTTTAAAAAGTATTATTAAATTACCATTTATTTAAATTAGTAATTAATTAATCCCAGCTTTGTTAAAGCATTATTTTTAATGATGCGTTTAGTTTTATAATATTACATAAAGGTACTAACTTCTTAGAAGTTTCTGTTATAATATTTACCACATTCTAGAATTAAAAATGTATATTCAACTGGATAGTCTAAAATTTCTAAATGATCTGTATATTGTCACTACAATTTAAAGGTCATGAATCGATTTTTAGAGCCTTCTACAGCAAAAACGGCACATAGAATCGAATTGTGTCCATAACAAGCATTGATCAGAATGATATTAAGTAGCAAATTAAAAAGCTTTAGATAATTCGTCCATTCTCCACAAGAAATGTGCGGGGTCCTTTGTTATGGATAATAGTAATAGAATATTGTACGCTGACATAGTGTATATTTTCATTCGATTATTCAGTAGCAGAATATGAGCATGATAAAAATCATTAATATTTTGTATTCTTTTCTTATGTTACCTCTTAATATTATTTCCATCATATTTCTTACAATCTGTATAATCACAGCTATGAATTAATAAGATGGTATATTTTATAGTATTTCTTATATACATATCCACAATTCGAGCAAGCATAACAATGTAAAACAATAAATAAATAAAATAATGAATGGTGGTAACTCTAGGGTTAAAGATTTATTTGTTGTATTTTTTTAGAATGATCTGTTATTGGAGAGTGATCAATATGGTGATATAATACAAGAACGATTCATTGATTCTTATAATAATTTAACTCTAAAGTCCATTGTAATGTTAAGGATAGTGACAAAATATTGTGGCAACTCAAAATACTTATTAAAAATAGACGACGATATGTTTGTTAATGTGCCACGTCTAATGCAAATGCTCCTGGAGAGGAATGACACAAGAAATGTACTTCTAGGAAAACTAATTTGTGGAGCTAGACCCATAAAAGATTCACATAGTAAATGGTAAGTTATGCAGTATGTCACTATTACTGAAATTCTTTCCTACCATTTCAAAATTAATGTCTTATTATATTTGAATTTACTCATTCTAATGCCAAAAGTTTTCCTTCTATTCTGAGGGTAAAAATTCATTTGTTCATTGGTCTGTTTTTTCACATGCGATTTTCCTGAAAACTGCCAATCCTAGAAAAAAGTTTGAGGTAAAACAATTCCCGTTAGTACTTTCTTATAACTTTTACGGTACTGTTATATTCAGTGAATACTACCATTATCTTTTCATATTTAGCAATGTACCTAATTGTTATGTTAAAAAAATAAATATATAATTCTACAACTATACAAATACTACACGACTAATAATTGCCATGCTTATATAATTTCGAAATATGTGTTTTTGTTTATCAAAACAAGAATATGTTTGGTGCGAATAAAAATATTCATAACGTAAATACAAATAGCAAGGAAGTGTATCGAATACCATATACAAGACTTAATTTAACTTAAAATTCCCCTAATTACATGGGACCAAAATTTTTTAATAACTTACAGTCAGCACGTAAAATAGCTAGAAACTTACTGAATTTTAAAATTAAGTTAAAATAGATTTTGCTGTCAACATGTTTTTACACTGTATGCGATTTTTTACCTAGTTTTTAAAGTATATGTTGTAAATTGACTATTTCTGTATAATTAGGTGTTTTCACTATAAGCAAATTAGCTTTTTCTATATTATTAAAATGAAGTACTTAATGTATTAAAGCATTTCCCTGTATTTAAAAAGCAATCCGTCATCTATTAAATTGCTATTTCAACAAATAAATAACATCAAAATTCGAATATTTGAACAGCTACGTGAAACACACCATTATTTGTGATGATACTGGTTACGTCATCGATTACATCAAACAATAATATCACATGTACGTAGTATATAAATATAGCATTTTAAAGACTTTTTGTACGTTTCTACCTGTGATTTAATTTGAAATGGCTAATATAAAATTTGTAAGAGTTACTTCAGGAAAATTACCGACAGTGGATGTGTTCATGATTGCGGAATTTATGAAGAAAGATGAACCTTTCAACATAGCAGAAGTGAGGGGCTCTAAAGCTGCAACATAAGTACTAAACTTTTTTATCCTCTTTGTATTTATCTATTATTACTTTAATGTAGTCTATTGATTCCTATATTATATATAATTATTATATATTGTTGCTCAATATAATATACATACAAGGTTGATATTATATGAACATAACCTATAAATGTTGCTCATAAACTTGTAAACAAGGTTTGGTAGCTAGGTATTCATTATTTTAGACTAATACTCATGCAGGATAATGAAGTTTTAAACCTTACTTACTCAACTTTGAAATGATCCTCACAGCAGAAAAATACTGATGCTGTTGTAGGTGGATCACGTCCAGCGGCTTTAAGTCACTTTATTTTGCGTTGTTTTTGTTTTGGTACTGTCACGAAAACCTTTTCAGGTGCCTTTTTAGATGTATTTTTGCATCCTTGCACAATACACCACTTATTTTCCGTTATAAAACGTTAAAGTTTTACAAACTAACGTGTATTTATAATACGCAACCAATGTTTGTTTACCAACAATGTAACCTCTGACGTCATCAGTGCGGGATACGGTGACATATGGTTTTTAGCGATAAAATTTAAATTCAAATTTAAAAGGGCTTACTTTAAGGAATAAATCGATTGTTTGGGAAAATTCATGTTTTTTTAATCATAATTAACAGGGTTGGCAGTTTTAAAACAAAATGTTTTAAACAAATGTTTTTTAAGTGTTTAAAACAAAGTAACCTGTTTTAAACACATTTGTGTTAAACACGTTTAAAACAATTGTTTTAAATATGATTTTTTTCAATGCGTTTTTTCAGTGTGTTTGATGGACAATTTCTGGAATATCGTTGTATTTGATAAGGTAAAAAAAAATAATAATAAAATAAAAGAATATGAACTTTTATGTAATGCAATAAAACTAGTTATAATAATATAGTAGTATAAGTACAACGAACGAAACATATTACTATTGTATAGAAGATATACCTGTTATTATTTATTTTCTTAAGTGTTAATTTTAAAGCGATTAATAGCACAGATACACACAAAAAAGTCTAGTACGGGAAGGTAGACCTATGTATTCCCATGCATTTTGACCTGCTGAACACGAATCCGATGTCCGTTTTGCCCGATTGGCCCTTGTATTTTTGCTAACCTCAAAGAAAACACCATAAGAATGCCCGAGAAAATGAAAGTGTAGCTAAAAATCTGAAAAAAATTCAGAGGTACGTAGAATGGCGAGAGAAATCGAATGGCGCAAACTAGAATTCTATAGCTTTTTTTGTTTCCAATATAGAGCCTCGAGGAGTGAAAAAAACAAATTTTTTCCTTCCGGTGACTTTGAGCTGCTCTATCTCGAAAACGAAGGACCGCAGGGATGTCTGGTTTGCGCCATTCGATTTCTATCGTCATCTTATGTATCCCAGATTTTTAGCTACATTTTTATTTTTTCGGGCATTCTTACGGTGTTTTTTGAGATTAGAAAGAATGCAAGAGCCAATCGGGCAAAATGGACATCGGGCAGGTCAGATTTCATGGGAATACTTAGGTCTGCCTTCTCCCACTCGACTTTTTTTTATGTGCCTGTGTAGTCAATAACCAATCACCAAACAATTATTGCACTAATGCACAACTTGACGTATTTATTACACCGAATTGGCCGAGCCGTTGTCAAGTATCGTCCTCTTCTTGTTATGATGAAATATGGGCATGGCTTATAGAATAAACAATGTATTGGGTCGACGCGCCCGTATAAATTTAAGTTTAAAAACATATTTTTTATTGTTTAAAACATGTTCTTTTTCAACAATTAAAAATCCATGTCTAAAACACATTGAATTGTTTTAAATTAAAAAAAAAAAACGTGTTTTTTGATTAAAATAAAAAAAACACAATTTTTGCCAACCCTGATAATTAAGTATTATCTTCACAGTCAAAGAGATTTTAAAATTTGTGAAAACACCGAATTATAATGTTGTCATTATGAAAAATGAATTATTATTATTAATACTATTGCTGAAGTTACAAGTAAACACAAAATTTAAAATGCTGATTATGACCTCAAGGCAACATAATATTCGAGGACGAATATCAACTATAAAAGTTACATTAGAGTAGTCGACTTGAATCTGTCATCACAACATTACCAACTTCGCTTTCATTGGCAGCTGATGTTTTAACGAAAATTGGTCTGACATCAAACTACCTGAATTTAAAACTTATGTTTTTTCCCCAACTTTAAAAAATTTAGTGAGCTGCTTGGATTTTCAAATACTATTGATTATGCTAATATAATTTTAACACATGATATAGGTAGTAGTTGATTTTACTTAATTTTTTGGTAAATGTCATTCCACGGATTTTTATAAAAAATTATCCCAAAAAAATATGTTTTTTGTTTTAGCACTTCTAATAAAGTTAAAAATATGAAAAAAATATTAAAATTTAAGAGCTATTATGTCCTTATAGTTTCGTTATTGTTTTATTCAAATATATAGTTAACGAGAAAAATAACTTTTAAGTTAGGGGTTGTCTCTACTTGAGGAGTCTTGAAATTACTCATATAAGTACTGTAGGCAAGGAGCAACATTCAGTTGATATAAAACTTAAAAAAGACACCAGTGCACTTTTCATACGCTTATTCAGCTATGCCCTTTCCAGTTTTCAAAGTAGTAGGATCACCACATTTCAGTAACTTATTAAGTGTTATTTTGTAGGTATTCGCCAAGGTATATGTTTAATGGAAAACTCTATCCAAATTATGTTTCGGGCACCGGATATTTGATGTCGTTGGATGTAGCTTACATACTTTTTAATACAACATTATCAACACCAATATTTCATCTTGAAGATGTTTATCTTACAGGTAAGTTAGCGAACGAAAGTAAAATTACAACAAATTAATACTTATGTAGTTATTGATCTATTTACACGTTTATCTTAAATGTAGGATAAACTGTACACTTCATAATATCAATCAAAAAAGTTCCAATAATATTTCATCGATGCTCATAGAAGCTGCGAATACATTCAGAATGTATTTTTTATTGAAATTTATGATTCAAATAACATAACAATTTATCAGATTAATGTATGTATGTATTTGTTTATTTACGGTTAACCTCAATATTGTATTGATTTTTGTAATTGTGAATAGTAATTGTTAAATGCAAAATTGCAGATATAATCCAAATACAAAAGGTTTTAACCTCAGAAAAACAAGCGGTGCTGAAACGACCCTGCACAAAATAAATTGTCAGTGGCTTTCTGTGGATTTTGTTTAAATTTTAGTATGTAGTAGTTTTGGCCTTTCTGAACAAAAGTCTCCATGGGGACAAAACATTTTAATAACATACTCCAGACGTTAAGCAACAAAATACCACAACTACCTTGCACTTGATGGTTCCGTGATGCCATTTTGCACGAATGTTGCACACCCGTACCTTCGATTTAAGATGTGTTGCCAAGGTGACACCTCCTGCAGGGTCGTGTAGCGGGTGGTTGTGTACCAATTAGAGACAATTTTCTAAAAATCGCATATTTGACGTAATCTAGTGCCGTTCTTTCTGCTAGTAGCTCTAGTTGGATAAGAAAAGATATAACCAAATATTGGATTAAAATTATGTTCTGCTATAGCCTACACTCCAATATGACCTTTTCAGACCCCATTGAGTTCAAAATAATGAACAAGGTTGGTCCACTTGTGACGCTGATCGGGGAAGTTAAAAACTCACCATTTTTGTGTTTCCTACCCCTTGGAGGTAGGCTACCTGCATTGTTCGTCCATTTCCGACCTCTTTCATCATGAAGAACGTCTTTTCTTACCCAACTAGAGCTACTAGCAGAAAGAACGGCACTAGAATACATCAAATACGCGATTTTTTGAAAATTGTCCCTGATTGGTGCACAGCCACCTGCTACACTCCTCTCAAAAAACAAGACGGTGGCTTAATATGGCGCCTGAAATGGTATTTTGAAAATTCCTGTAAAAAATTATACTTACAGTACCAAAAAAATAAAACCAGCATAGCAATTTTTTCGTTAGGACCTAAGATTTCGAATGCCGTTGGACGTTATTTGAAATAACAAAATGGCGTCTCAATATGACTGAAAATGTCCTAGAAACATGATAAAAATTAAAGTATTGATATCTATTGTTAACTAATCTGAAATTACCTGAAAAGTGTGAAAACATTTTGTATTATGTATTTGATTACAGAAGCCAACATTATTTTACCAAAAATATTTATACAGATACAAAATGGCGCCCTAATCGCTGTCAAATTCGTACATTCATAATTTTTATTGAAGAAGAAAATTTAGGGTACCAATTTCTTCATTAGAACTTAGGATTTTTAATGCTAATTGATATATTTTGATATATTTTAGAAAACAAATTGACTTTACGAATCTACCTCTGTGCTGGAAGCTAGTTGGGCAAATGTGTGGAAACATCCGATTTTTAGTTAAACTATAAATTCGATTAAAAAATACCCTTAACAAAAATTTTTGTAGTATTTTTATTCTATTCAGTGACATACTTTGGTTTCCAACAGCTACCCTATTTTTCGAGATATGTCTTCATCGGCAGTTTTTTAAATGGATGTCCCTGTATATTTGTACATTTTCAGATAGACACTTTTTATCAATTATAATGATTTGGTAGGTGTGCGACTTGTGTTTTTTTAAATATTAAATAAAATAGTAAAATAAAGAGTAATAAATATTTATTAGGTAATGAAAACTATTTTTTTCATTACAAAATATTGAGTTGAGCACTTTAATATTGAGAAAGAAAGAAAATAATAAATGTCCTGAACGACTCTCAGATGAAATGTGGTATCAGCTAGATAGAGCTCCACCTCATTATGAAGTTGATGTGCTTCAATACCTAAATTAAATATTTCCACAGACATGGGTCATATTGAATGACCACCTTGATCACCAGATTTAAGTCCTTTAAAGTATTTTCTTTGGAGTCATTTAAAGTCCGTTGTCTATTAGACAACACATCACACTTAGTAGACAACCCCCAAATCCAAAACCTAAGCTGTCGGAAAGGGGGTTACACATTGGAAAAAACTCAGACAACATCCATTACCCATCAACACTGCCAGTGTCGGAGCTGGGGATCGAACCCAATACACTATAGGCAGTCTGGCCAAGTATGCCATGCCTGTATAGAAGAGTTAGAAGATCGAATTAGGATGACTGTTGAAGACATATCACAACATGCTATTTAAAACTCCTTAAGAGCCTTCGTTGGCTGACTAGGATATTGTCAAACTGCTGAAGGTCTCCTTTTATTTTCAATTAAACTTATAGTTTAACCAGAAATCAAGTGGTTCTGGACGTTTGCCCACCCTATATATTGATCGAATTTAAACAGCAAAATATCAAAACTAAAAAATTATAGGCAGTTTTTGTTGTTGTTTCTATTGTATTTTAAATCTTTTCTTCAAAACATAGTTTAACTTTTTTTTTGGTCGGATCAATATTTCTCAAGATATTTAAGAAAATTGGAATTTTCCAATTTTTTACGTAATGCACTTTGAACCTAGCCGTGTGCCGAATTTTAGCCGTTATGGTTTTTTTTCTGAGGGTCAAGCACTTTTTCACTTTGGTATCAGGGCTAATATGCAATTGACAAATCGTTCTGGTTTTGGATATATAATAAAAAATTTTGGAGAAATGAGAAAAGTTATTTTAGCTTAAAATCTCAAATGGCTGCAAAAATCAAGAGATTAGCTGACAAAATTTTCCTTTATATGAAATTAGATTTTAACAAAATTTTGAAATTAATAGGAAATGATGAATATCCTGGAATGCCAAATATTGTCCCTGATCCTGTTTTCCTTCACTAGAACGCAAAACATCCTTATGCCATCGACAGTTTGTAGTCACTTCTGATTGCTACATTTGCATTTACTACATGCACAAATTTTTATTACAGGAATATGTGCAAAGAAGGCCCATTTAAAACCTCGCAACAATCCCATGTTTACATATCGTTTCATGCATAACGAACCATGTGAATTTAGGAACCTCATCACTATGCATCATTTCACTCCTCAGTCTATGAGAGAAACTTTTAAAGCATTAAAAGATCCCAATCTCCATAAATCATGTGAGAAATATAAACCGCTATTTAATTCGCACAAGTGGTTGCTCAACAATATATTAAAACCAAATAGGACACATAGGAAAAGCAGATGCGAGTGAAACATTATTGGAAGAAACTAGAAGTGATCCTTTTTCTTTCAGTCTAATTTTATTCTTCCCGAGATTTGACAAATAGGAATACCAGAATTGGTTATTTGAAAATGGAGAATATTTATTAAGAAAACTGACTTTTAGCACTGGCTTCGAACGTTTTGAATGCCTGCACATATAGTTTAAAACAATGGTCTTATTAGCTTTTATTTCATTTTATTGTAAAATGAAATTTAGACATATCACTGTTTGCATTATGTACAATGCAATTTATATCATTTCTCATTGAGTTTAAGACCTTATACTATTATATGTGATAGTGCTAAACGATATGCTGTTTAATTTAAGAACATTGCTGAGGATTAGAAGACTATTATTTTGATATTCTACTTGAGTTGAAGGGGAGCCATAGGAAAACAATCAGATTCGAAATTTTAGAGATAGGTTTTAAGTAGTCTCATTTCTAGTATTGTCATTAAGTACTTATACCAACTTGCCAGTGGCGTAACAAAAGGAAGGTGTTAGGTGGGTTTCTAATCTCACTTATTAAAGCTAACATAGATCGGAACTTTTGTCTTTGGTTGCCTTTAGTTTTAATTGAGGTATTTTTCTCTCCTGGTTCTTGTTTTTAAACAATATGCCTTACAAGCTTTTCATGAGCTTAGATACGTTGACAAAAAATAATAGATGTTTTATCATACGTGTGCTTAATATTCCACATTTTTTTGTCAATAAACCTGCCTAGTTATACAACCTCAAGTTACGCCATTGCATTTTGTCCTAGGTTAAACTCATTGCTATTTCAAAATTTTAAACTTTGACTGGAAATTTGGATGAATGCTAAGGTGTTTATTCAGTTTTCGACCAATTGAGTATTTAATTTATTACATACATAAAATTTGGATTATTGCTAGGTATTTATTTAAATGAAGTATTTCACAACAAAAGAAATAGTGCAGAGTGCGCCTTTTGTTATAAGCCATTAGTATTTTTTTTATTTATTTTTTATTTAGATCGCAAATGCTATTTAATTTAACTATAATATTTAATTAAAGCAATATATCAGTGTACAGAACTGTGATACAAACACTTAAAAGGTGTTGAGATGCTTTGTCTTAAAAAGTATTTTTAAGATACTTTAGTGAAATATCTACTTCTAGGTGGGTGTCTAAGATATTTTTCTGATGAGTGTCTAAGATCCTCAAAATGTACTATACTGGAATATTATTTTGATATTCCTTGCGCTAGAGCCAACTCTGATCTTAAATGCATAAAAGTAACTAGATATCAAAAGTAATAAACACTGAAAAGAAACGTTAAATTAATTGATTCAATAAGGATTTACGTCAAATGAGAAACCGTTGCAATTCTTACAGGCATATTCAAAAATACATCCTACTGTAGTAGAAATGGGCGTGTGAGTCAATATTGATTCACGCTCATGCATACTCACGACTTTTAAGATTATGTTCACGCACATTCACTTACAAACATGCATGTTGAAGTAGACTCACATAGGTCTCAAATTTTCGACCACAAACACACACACACTCACGCATGAATTATCATGAGGAATTGTTGTTTTATGATGTCACCAAACATCAGGGGCGCCTTTAGGCCTAGGCGCACTAGGCGCGCGCCTAGGGCCCCACTTTTCCAGGGGCCCCCATTTCCCGATTTATTGAGGTAAAAAAGCGATGTAAAAATTTTATTTCTTTGTTATGTCGTTATTTATTTTCGCTTTACTGATAGCAATAATGATATTTACAACTATCATGAAATACATTTCTTCCCTTTTCCATATCATCTTCATCAGATCTTAATTGCAACAAAAATAACAAAATAAGAATGGTTCATGCGAGAATGTGTTCACGAACATTTGTCGTTTATTTACATTTTATATAATTTGAACTTGAAATCATTTTATAGTTCTTCCTTTGCATTTCATTTTTTTTTCATATTTCAATGTAGAAGTCTATAGGAATTTATTGTTTGTGTTTATCGTGTTTGAATATTCTTGAATATTCATTTTTTTAATCTTTATTCACTGTATCACACTGAAAAAAATATGTTCGTAATATTAACGAATCGGTTCAACGACTGAAAAGCGATGAATCCGTTTATTAATATAATGTACGTTTACATAGTAACAATAAATGTGTACATTGTATTAATGAACATATACATTATATCAATAAACAGATTCATAAATTCTCAATGAACTTTCATTCACTGAACATAATTTTTTCAGTGTATTAAAAAAAGATGCAATCAATTAACAGACCAATTTGTTGGCAATTCCTCAGACGTTACTATTTAAGTTTCCGCAGTCAGCACGTGCCAGATGACGAATCAGCTTTTCGGTCCATTTCACATTAATGAAAATAAATCTACTGATAATGACGATGCGAAAATTCAAGAACCTGAGACAAACAATCTAGAAAACCCGAGAAAATAACTGAGAAAATTTTGATTTTGAAACCAGTGATGAGGACTGCGAACAGGAAGAACCATTAGGAAACGATTCTAGTGAATCTGGCGATGATGAACAAATAGAAAAAGAATCTGAAAATAAAGAAAATTTGGAAAAAGAGTATGAGGATGTAAAATAAGCTAATAATCAGTTCACTGCAATGATCAATGCATTAGTATCAACCTATAGAGGCGACATAGATTCCGAGCTATCTCCAGATAAATTGCATGAATTTTTGATATATGTCGGCTTAAGTCGCCTGCTGAAATATATAAGGGACCAGTTGATAGTTCTGAAACTTGGGGAAAATGTTGTCCTGGGCCCCCTGATTAAAATTCCCTTTGACCGAATTCGATTTTTGACCTAGAGACGATTGAAACTGTGAACATCTGCGAAGGTCTGCTTAAATGTTCCATACAAATTCTGAAAATATTCACTCATTTTTTAGAGAAAATAAACATCTTTTGTTTCTTGGTGTTTTTTTTTTCAAAGTGCTTCCTTCTCCCGGAAAAAAATAAAACAGAAAAAAATAATTCTTTTGCAATTTTTTTACCGGAAAAGGAAGCACTTTGAAGAAAAAGTTGAAGGGGCATAAGCTGATTATTTTTACCTAAAGAACTTGCCTGAATATTTTGGGATTTTTCTGAAGTAGAAAAAAATAAAATTTTAGGGAAATTCTTGGTCGAAATTATTTTTGTCTAAGAAATTCTGAAAACCGGTAGGCGTGTTCTTTGAACAAAAATAAGCATCTTTTTTCTCTTGGTGTTTGCCTTCAAAGTGCTTCCTTTTCCAGTAAAAAAATACAAAAAATATTTTTGTTTGTTTGCTATTTTTTTCCGGGAGAAGGAATCACTTTGAAAAAAAATGCCAAGAGACAAAAGATGCTTATTTTTCTTCAAGAAATGAGCATGAATATTTTCAGAATTTTTATGGAACATTTACGCAGACATTCGAAGATGTTCACAGTTTCAGTCGCCTCTAGATCAAAAAATCGAATTCGGTCGGACTGGTGGTCAGAGAGAATTTTAATCAGGGGGCCCAGGAGAATATTTTCCCCAAGTTGCAAAACATTCGACTGAAACCTATTCTTACTATAAAAAACTGCGGAGTCCTTTATTCTCAATGTGTTGCAGGCGACATTTTTTAATGTTGAAACCCTTTTGTGTATTTACTTGACCATTCCTGTCAGTAATCCCTCATGTAAAGGCACTTTTTCGACGCTCAAAATAATTAATAACCACCTAGGAAGTACTTCGGGGCAACAGCGACTTCAAAATTTGTCTCTTCTGGATACTGTATCAGAGGAAACAAAACTGTGATATCAAACGTTCAAATTGACAAGTTTGCTAACATATAAAGCCGGAAAAAAAATAATATGATAATATGTATGTGTAAAAATATACTTGCCTTCTAATATTGCATAATATTTTTTTAATCGAGAGGCCCTCAAATCTCACAGCGCCTAGGGCCCCAATTTACCTAAACGCGCCCCTGCCAAACATGACACCAATGAGAATCATGTCACGCACCTATAGCTAATTCACGCTTACGCACAAGCCGTTTTTGTATACACATACTCAAGAATATTTTCGTGTTTTACTGTTTCGATGTTACATGATCACAACGTGCCACATTCTGACATGATATGACACAATGAATATAATGTCACATGCCCATCTTTCTACTGTAGACAATGTAACATTAGTAAAACTTGCAAATCCTGTTACACTAAAGAACTGTGAAAATATAAGAAAGTAGCCCACAGCAAGCCACGTGGAAAATCGTTAATAATGGTAAACCCACTGAACTGAGCAGAATTTTGACTTATGTTCTTGGTACTTTTATATTGTTTGCCATGAAATGTTGTTCTACCTACTCTTGATCCAGAATCCACTCATCCATGTTCTGATTAAATTCGACCAGTTGGTATTTTCTAGAATACTGATCCACATATTCAGCTCCTTACGGTGCACAGACTCCACAGTTTCAAAATATCTAAGTTACTTAAAAAATATCTTAAATTCTATTTTTAGGAACAACTTACTAAATACTTTTACAAAGCATCTTTTCTTTAGGATGCTTCCAGCTGTGACAAAACTTGACGTGCTGGGAACCAAAGTAGAATAGATACCTCTAGTGATCATTGAAAAATATAAATCCAACATAACGGCAAAGTTTCAACTTTTTAAAAATGTTGCTTTTTATTTTTCACCTAACAGTAGAATTATGAGGTAATTTATTTCTTATCAAAATGCTTTGCTTGGCATTATTGAAAATAATATGCTCTCTACTATGCTCTAGTCATAAATGGAGTAAAAAGAATTCCGTTCCTTATGCAATGACCTGCCATGCTACTAGTTGTAGGGTTATAACATTATTTTTAGTCAATAGTATTGCGTACAAATTGGATTGAAAAGAAGCGTCTGGAGGAATTAATTTCCAGTGATCTGGAAATCGTTTTAATACCATCATTTGGTCCTAAATGCGTGTAATCTGAATTTGCACCATCCCAGGAGGTGAGCATAACTTTTGGGACCCAAGAAACCGTGAAATGTTTGCACTTTTTTTCAGTTTTTGCTTGTAGCTCAAAAACGGTGCGTCGGACGGAAAATGTTATCCCATTCAATATTAAAGAGGGTTAATTTCTGCTTCGAATGAACGTCTACAACTTCAAATTCTGTTTAGTGGTATAGCCGAAATCAAAAGTTAGAAGCCGTGAAAATTTCTCATTTCGATGCAAACTTACGTTTGCGACTTTCCAGGACCACATATCTTTGATACAGATACTCCTATTAAAAAACCAAAAGTTGTAGAGAATAAAATTTCAAGCTATATGGACACCTCAATTTTCAAATTCGGTAATTTTGAAAGACTAAATTTGGCCTCAATTCAAAATCGGTTTTTTTGACAGTTTGAGTCATTTTAAGTCATTTAAGCAAAAAAAATGTGTTCAAAATTTTTCACCAAAATAACTCTTTCCATTGCTTTGCAATGTGGAGCTAATATACACACCCTGAGTAGAGATTTGGGGTAGTACGAATGAAAAACATTTTTAATTTTAACAAAGTTGTATATTGCCATTAAATCTTTAATTAGTAAATATTATTAATATTAATTAATTAATAAGTAATTAATCGTAGTTGTTATTAATTTTTGTGCAATGAAGCAACAACATGACGTTGATCAAATATGAATAAAATATGTTATAGAAATCAATAGGCATGCAGGACAAAATGAGGCAACATTCATGTTCGCATTTTCTTAGATTTCGATGGCCCTTCATCTACAAAGCTCTCAAGCTGCGGTGGCATGTCAAGGCCCTCTTTATCGGTATCATCTTGAAAGGGACTATCCTCACTTATTTCTGCTGCTACGGCGATTGGCATGTGGGACACACCCTCATCCTCGAACGATGCTGAATTCAAGCATGACTGGGTGTAGCAGTTGAAACAAATTGTTGAACATTTTATGCCTACTTTCTGGCAGCTGCACTTCCCTGTGCACCCCTTCGTACATCCGCAGAACACTGTGTTGAGAATTTCAGCTACAGCTGGATCCTTGGTGTTCATGTGGGGAGCAGGCCAAGATCCGCCCTCCTCCAACCCCAGCTGAGAGAATCCTTTGGTCTGTTGTATTAATTGTAGACCAAGCACTATGTATATAATATGTTACTATAAGTATTTATTCGTATGTATTATTCTGCATGTTTTATATTGTATTTTTAAATTGTATTTTATGAGTTACAATCTATGCATAATATATATTTTAATGTTTTACGTTATAACTTAATGATCAGGATGAATAATCATCCACCCTTCTGTTTGACCCACCCACAACATTCACTTGTAATGTATTTAGGAAATAAAAACTATCTATCTATCATACCAGCCCTGAATTTGGAGGTAGACACGCAGAATATGTTGGGCGGCGGCTGAGCTATTTGTTGGGGGTAGAGAAGCTAGATTGAAAGTTGGCTTTATGAGGAATTTTGAGAATATCTGGTGGCGGATTTTGTCCAAGGAGGTCTCATTGGCCTTAGGTGAATAGAGGACTGCCAGGTAGAGTTGACCTGCTAAAATGAGGTCCTCAGGATCAGCATCTGCATGGTGGAAAATACCGAAGGGGATTTTGCAAATAGCGGAAAGAAAAACTACTAAAGGAAAAACTATATATAAAAATATTAATGAAATCTTTGCATTCTTTCGATAACTTGACTTCTGGTTACGCTAACAAGTAAAAATTCTTATTTGCCATTCTCATTTTAACACTAGCATCCAACATAGTCCCCTAAGGCTAGGCAGGTTAAACTAGTATCTACATGATCCCCTACGATATGTAAATTCAGTTACAAATGAGAACAAAGGCCTGAAATTAATTTATTTACGTATCTTGTCTTTAAAAATTTTTTCATTCTAATGAATTACATTTTCATAAAATCTCATTCAGTTTCTCGGAAATGCTTAGCCTTTGAAACGTTTTTCGTCCTTATTGTGGACTCATCAGAAAGGCCTAAAGCCACTCATAATGATGTTCCATGCAAAACTAAGACAATATCCATGAATAAGTATGTAATATTTATATTTGACATTGACTGATAAAAAACAACAGATCTTCACCTATCTATTAGCTAACTAGTATTGGAGCCTATATACTCTATGCATGTTTAAAAGTGAATTATTTATTACTTGTTTGCTTATAGTAATGAAACAAATAATAAATAAATAATTCACTTTTAAACCGAAGGTATTGTATTCGAGAAAAAACCACCCTCCGAGATTTTTTCGGATTTTCACGTTTCAGATTATGTGTATTACGAAAATATAGGTTTTTCAATTCCGTCACTCAGTCTGTCTGTCTGTCCGTCCGTCCGTCTGTCTGTTGGTGCATTTAACTAAAATACTACTTGACGGAGAACAGTCACATTTTGGTAGATATCTGACGCTAACTGTCAGCGAAGAAATGATTTAAGTTTTACTGGAAAATATACAGGGTGGACCGTCTAAAGGGAATAAATGAAATTTAAATTTAAAACTTCCACGTTTCATGACATTCTAAACCTATTTCAGAACAAAGAAATTTTGAATATTTTCCCGGTTTCTAACTTTTGATTTCGGCTATACCAATGAACCGAATTTAAAATTTTAGATGTTCATTCGACGCAGAATTGAACCCTCTTTAATATTGAATGGGATGGCATTTTCCGTTTTCGAGCTACAAGCAAAAACTGAAGAAAGTGCAAAAATTTCGCGGTTTTTTTGGCTCCCTCCTGGGATGGTGCAAACTCAGATTACACGCATTTAGGACGAAATACCCTCAGTATTAAAACGATTTCCAGCTTACTGGAAATTAATTTCTCGATAAATTTGGCTGGCCTACTGTATGAATTTAATTCGTACACTACATACTCATATAAATACTCTTAGATAAGCCCCAAATGTTTTAATTTTGTTGAAACCATTACTTTCTATTATAATATTACCTAAATGTTGTCTAAATGTTATTTGTGGCATTATCTTATTTTTTTTTCCAATTCTTTGGGACTTCCTGCCACATGTTTTTTTTCTTTTTAAAAATATCACAATTAACCAGTACGTAAAAGTCACAGACGTAGAGGTTATTTACCGCAGTAACATACTGGTTAATTGTGATATTTTGTAGATTCCCGAGCACCGCTTAAAAAAAAAATGCATATGGCAGGAAGTCCCAAAGAATTGGGAAAAAAATATATTACCTGCTTTTGACATCTTATTAAATGTTGAAAATTGGAATAGCAATTATGTTCTTTAATCTAAGGAGCAAATGGTACTTAGTTGCGTACTATGTGATAATTAGTGCTTTAAAAAAAATGTAATTTTAAGCTGTGCCAAATTATTAGGTATTGTAAATGAAGAAGCTCATAATCATTTTGTATTGTCTAAGAGACACAAATATTTTCTGTGTATTCTGTTGTAACTAGAGATTAGAACATTTGCTATTGTATCTATGGCCAATTTTTCAATATCATTTTTTATTTGAGTTAGCTAACTCGAGGTATGTCCAATATTTTATTAAGTGGGTATGAAAAGTATGGATATAGTTTACATTTTTGGGATTTTGCTCGAATAATCTATGTTTATTCTTATAGTTCTGAGGTGATAAAATACAAATTAACTTAATTTTTCAAAAATGTTTGACCTGTGGTGGAAACATTTATATGAAATACATTATGGGATGCAGAAAGACTAATGTAGTAAATTGGTAAGAAAAAGATAATACATGAATGCATGGAAGAAAATTGATATAGTTGATAAACTCGATCTTTACTTGGTGAAAATCCATTATCACTAATTATGAAATAAAAAACACTAAACTGTTTTTAACGTTTTCACAAATATTAAGTCAACATTAAGATTAGTAGTAGAAGTATTATTAGTTTTATAAGCTTTATTCAGACCTTACTTCTTTAAAAACTTACAAATATTTTCCGATGGGTCGCCAATGAATTTTAATGACTTGAAATTAGATTTTGAAATATCTAATTTCAGGTCATTCACATTCATCGGCGATCCATAGGAAAAAATTAGAAAGTTTTTAAAGAAGCAAGGTCTAAATATAGCTTATAAAACTAATAATACTTTATGTTCTATTATTAAAAACAATAAAGATAAAAATAAAAAAGAAGAATTGGAGTGTATAAGCTAACTTGCGAGACTTGCCCCAAGATATATGTTGGACAAACAGGTAGAAATTTTAAATACGTATATTTGAACGTAAAAAAAAATATTTTTAAATAATAATAATTCTACCGTTACAACTCACCTATTGGAAGAAAAGCACTTATTTAACGACAATTTTGATATCCTTCACACAGCTAGTAGGGGATCAAAGTTGATGTTACTTGAGAGCTTAGAACTTAATAGGTATAAAAACTCTAATATTTTACTTAACGATCAATTAGACTTAAATAATTCTCCACTTGTCAATCTATTTTAATTCCATTTTTAGTGGAATATATTATCAGTAAATATTACATTTGTATGCAAATTAGTTCTCAGTTAATATTTCATGTGTTTAAGGTCCAATAAGTTCAATTTGTAAGTAAAGTAGTAGTACGCTCATCTGATGAAGGTAATGTTTTAGCAAAACGATTGTTATGTTGACTTAATTATGTGAAAACATTAAGAAATTGTTCTTAATGTCATAGTGTTTTTATTTCATTATTAGAGAAAATTGATATTAAATTTAATACAAGTTGTAGCATATTCAGAAGCCGAAAATTAAAATTCCAAACAAGAATATTCCGAAAACGAATAAAATATGTTTTTAATGGGAGAGCGGACCGTAGAAAGTTATCAATATTAATGATGTTGATGCAAAAATAAAAGAAATAATCGGTAGTCATTTCTAGAAAACACAAAAATAAACAATAGAATAGAATAGTTTATTGGCCCAAACTAACATACACAGTACAAAGGGCAGGTCACAATATTCAACATTACTAGTACATAGATAAAAGCTAAGTATATAAAATAGTAATCACAAAAACAAAAAAACAGTTAAAATATTAAGACAAGATTATTTTAGTTATAAAATAGATAAGAATATATATGGGACAATAGACACATAATACATAATTTCTTTTTCCTTTCTTCCTAACACATTTTTACTCATTTAAGAATTAAACTTATTTATAAATTCATCCAATGTGTAGAAACATTCATCAATCAAAAATTTTTTAATTTCTGATTTAAACTTTGTGTAAGATGCAATTGATTTTAGATGTTCAGGGAGGTTATTATACAGAGATACACTACCATAATGTGGCGATTTTCTGAATGTAGTTGTTTTATATTTATTAAGCAATAGCGTATTAGAATGTCGTGTCTCATAATTATGTATATCTTTTTGGCTCTTATAATCTGAATAGTAATTTTTTACATAAGTAACACATTTTAGAATGAAAATGCATGGGAACGTTAATATTCGCTTTACTCTAAATGTACTTCTGCAGCTTTCTCGATACACTATGTATTTATAAAACACAGTATATAATAATTAGCAAAAATACCTATTTGTGGAATAAGAAATAATATTTTCACTTCTAATAAATTTTTCAAACTGTTCTGGGATATAAACGAAAACGTAAGAAAATTAATGCGATCACATTCCTCGGTGATTGTGACTTATTTAGTACTACTTTTGGTCTTTCTACCTTCCTCATCACTGCTATATGTGTTTACTTCATATTAGTCACAATCCATTATGCTTTAAGTAGTTCAAAAATATAACAATATATTTACCAAATGGCATAAATATTTGTGTTAGGTTTAATCTGAACTTCTGCATTAACTCGCACCTCATTTTAGAGTTATCTTAGCCTCGAGTTAACTCGATATTGAAATACACAATATGACGTTTAACCCAGGGTTAACTCCATACTAGGAGTTCCGTCAGTATTGAAAAACTGGTTGTTAGGGAATGCCAAAGGAAGTATAGAGGGAGTTTCAATGATGTCATGACAAACTTCATGAGGTGAAGTATGTCGATACTTTCAACCATCACTGAATATTTGTTTAAAAAGCCTATTTAATATTATACTTTCAAAACATCGTAGGACACTTAGGAAGCATTTTCGGAAAAAATTGTATTCTTGTTTTTCACTTATTTTGGTGAGAGTAGGCGCCTTCCAAAGTTTATCGTGACATTATTGAAACACTGTATGTTTTACTGTACTATTTAATTTATGACTGCTATATTGTCATAAGTAACTATATTGAAAGAAGTTAATATTTTTTACTTTAAAATGGCTCTGAATGGTTTCTGCAAAATTCGCTGAAAATGCTTCATTTTAGATTTTACATTATACAAGTAGCATAAAAACTAGCTGTTATTGGTAAGTTCAATGTGAACTTTCTATGGAATTTATTTCATTGTTCGAATTGTTATATTTTTTATTTAATATGAATATGGGAGATAATCTTATTTTATGGTTTATATATTTTAAGTATGAGACATTTATTTGAAAATGCGAAAAACAATTTATCATAAATGAATTGGTATCTGTATATATTAGCATAGGAGAGTATTTGAGAACAATTCAAATACTTTGATGAACAATGACTTAATACTCAAAAAGGTAGGGAAACTATGTTCCCCTACCTTGCGTGTAATTCAGAATAAAGAACGGGGATGATAACAGGGGCAAAATTAATTTCTCTTTATATGTTTATAATAGAGCTGCGATAATGACGATATCTGCTGTGCAGATCGAGGTCGATTAGTTTCTACCGAATATTGTTTTGAAATGAGTGATTCTGAAAAAGAAATATTTTGTACTTCAAGTGCCGTTCAATACTGTATTATTGAAAGTATACGTAAAAAACACAAGTTCTCTGCATATCCTATAAATACCCACAGATACATGTTTGGTGAGTTTCATCATCTTTATACAGAATTAAGGCAACGCCCTGCAAAATTTATAGAATATATGAGAGTGAAAATAGAAACCTTTGATTGCATATTATGGCACATCTCTGATAGAATTTAAAAAAAAACTGTCGCGAACAAATTTATTATGATGGTTTCTATCTTTTTGGTCCCACTAGGTGGGGCCTGATAAATATTTTACTAATCAAATGTCCATACTGACCAAACCTAATAAAAGCAAAGAAAATAGACAAATCAATTCTCGCCGCTTTTGTAGTTGCTCGGCTACTAAGCCTGTCTCAGCTAGTCGCTCCAATATAAACACTTTCACACAAAATAGTGAAATAATTTTCTCAGCTTCAGGTATCGCAGCTTTCGTCATTAATCACTGCTCCAACATAAACGTACCCGATTAGTGATAGACTTCGCTTATTTTTATTCATCCAGAAGCCACACTGGCGTGACAGAGTTTCACTGATTACATAACATGTCATGACATTCTTTTTAATTTTGGTATTAAATAATATATAAGGTATGGTGAGACTTCTATATACACAACGGAATGTTTTATTAGTTTCTTTCTATAAATTGCGTTTTAGTTAATTAAGAAAAATGTTCATGATTATTAGATTATCACTTTTATTAATATAGATTATGACTATATTATGGTTACTAAACATATTTTAATATAGGTGTATTTTTAAGTTTTAATATTCACCAGTGAAGTCTGCTCTCGGTTATAATAAAAATGTTAAACTAAATGTGATAGACCATAAGTAAATTACTTATTTAAAGCAACGTTAAAATGATTCCAGAGGAATCAAAATCATATGACTGACAGCGACAGGTTTTATTGTATGTTATTTATTAATTATATTTTCCGCCTATTTTTATACACTATTAATATGATACACTATTACCAATATCATATTTATCAGTTCAACAAACATATAGAATACATATAGAGTACATAAGAGTACTCTCCAAATTTTGCAGAAGTACTCATTTTTTAGAATGAGTTCTTTAGTATTGTACTCTGCCCAGCTCTATGCACAATACTGTTATTTGTACCAAATATAGTTAGGCTGCAAATGAGGTACATTTGGTATAATAACTATAAATCTCAGCACAATTAGATTTTGTTATGTTATGAGTATTATGTGGGAAATTTAAGTTTACAGTTGGTCAATCTCATCAGTTGATTAATAATTAGATTCAATATAAACAAAGATAATATTTACATATTTGCATCATTTCTAATGTAAATTAAAGTGATACAAGAAAATATACAGATTATGTTCCATAAGTAGAAAAATAATACATAATCTTAAGCACCCTGTGCATACTTTCGCTAACTTAAAATCCATACTTTTAATGTACATAAGCTATACAGTAAGAATACATTTTGGAATAATTAATTTCATGCGAGATTAATGAAATATATAAAATATCTTCCTAAAACTCCCAGAATTCCACAATCTACTACAGAAAAAATGGCTGAATTTTTAACCCTTTTCTACTACCTACATGATGTATGAGTGGCTTTAATTGCACATGGCTAGAATCTGAAAACTGGCCATTTTGATTTTATGAGATCTGCAGATACCAGAGAAAATGCCCCCCAGAACGGTGCACCTGGTCAGAAGTTTTATTGCACTTTAACATGCTTACATTTCATTATAAAAAATAATAATTATTTCGACAGCATAATGTATTCTGTGAACGCCCATAGACAGCAAACTGCTGTCATGAGTACACAATTTTATTTGCTATTTATGTCAAGTACAGCCCTTGAATTGGTAGAAAAGACTGACAATAAGGGCCAGTTGTATAAAAGTGGATCAACGAAAATTCAATTGAACTTGGGTCAAGATCTAAGGTTACAATTGATACAACAGAGATATCCTTGGATTTTAAGCCAAGTTCAATTGAACTATGGCCGATCCACCTTTAGTACAACTGGCCCTAAAAATCAGTTTTATTGAATTTGAATTAAAATACACAGAATGTATTTGGAATATGGGCGTAGAATATTTTGTAAAATTGTCATTGTTTTATGAGTGTTTTGTGCAAACAGACTTTAAAAGTATGTTAGGAAAATTATTTTATGCTATAAATTTTGTTATTGTTATACATTTTTTTTCTATTTTTACCAAGCTTTTAAGTGGTGTAGATATTTATTAGTTTTTGGTGTCATGGTTTGCATGGTTATAATTTGTATTTATATTGTTTTCTCAAATGTGATGGACCACCTAATTATTAGTCGAGGAAATGAAGCAGGAAAAAGATCTAAACCTCAACATGAGACTGTGCCCCACCTGATTTTTATGTGAGATGGTGAAATGTTCCTAAAGATGTACAGAACAATGTCAGGGTCATGGGAACTGCTCTTTTTTAGATTTCCAGTCGTAAAATGCTAAGAATTGCTCAAAATGTTGTGTCCACATGTTTTAATTCATAATAAATGATCAAAAATACTATAGTTTTTAGAAAATATAGAAATTAAATATACTTTTTTTTCTCTTGTAAACACTTCTTATCTCGAGAAGGGTGAGGTTAGGTAAAAAATGAAAAGAGTCAAAAAATGCTTAGAATTGTCCGAAATATAAAGTCCTCATATTTTAATCCACAATAAACATAAGTAATCGTAAATACTAGTTTTTTTTTTTAATCGAAGCTTAAATATACGTTTCTTTTTTTAAATGCTTATATCTCGTGAAGGGGTGAGGTTAGGTAAAAAATGTCAAGAGTCAAAAAATACTTGGAATTGTCCATAATATAAAGTCCACATGTTTTATTTCATAATAAGCGCCCAAAATTAAATAGATTTTTTTAAAACGCTTATACCTCGAGAAGAGTGAACTTAGGTAAAAAATGTCGGTTGTCAAGAAATGCTTAGAATTGTCCAAAATATGAATTCTACATGTTTTAGTTCATAATAAGCCCAAAATATTAGTTTTTTTTTTAAAAAGCCTAAATACATGTTTTTTTTTAAATGCTTATATCTCGAGAAGAGTGAGGTTAGGTAAAAAATTTCAAGAGTCAAAAAATGCTTAGAATTGTCCAAAATATAAGGTTTCTTAATATGCTCCCAAAATATTAGTTTTTTGAAAAAAATGCCTAAAAACAATCAAACTTTTTTTTTTAACGCTTATATCTCAAGAAGAGTGAGGTTAGGTGAAAAATGTCAAGAGTCAAGAAATGCTTAGAATTGTCCAAAATATAAAATCCAATGGTTCTTTTTCAACTTAAGAAAAACTTGTTGGTGACCAGAAATAGCATACTTCTGTCCCAGTTTACGACTGGAAATCGAAAAAGCACCAGTTTCCATGACCCTGACTTTGTTCTATATATCTTTAGGAACATTTTGCACCATCTAACATAAAAATCAGGTGGGGCAGTGTCTCATGTTGGGGTTGAATGCTTCATTTCCTCGACTATATGTAAAGGTTACAAAATATATTTTAGGTAGGTGTACCTAATTAGGTTTTTGCAAATATTAGGGATGCTGTAGGAGCTGGTCTTTAATTGTAAGAGTAATTATAGTATAAATAGTTATATTATAAAATAATGTCCCACCCATCCCATAATCTGACCAGCTCAAGAAGAAAAATCAAAAAAGGCAATGGCAGAATGGTAAACTTGGCTACCCATGGAGACAAAACCAGAATTCGGTAAATATGTATCTAGATATTTATTTAATTTTGGTTATCGTACTCTCCTTGGAATTTCAGCCTAAGTGCATGGCCATGTCGGCACGCCATTATTTTAAATTAGAGTGACCAAATCAACAACTTTAGTCTCGCACATCGCACAAAAAGATTAAATAAGTCCATGCTTATAAATGAGTGACCAAATCAACAACTTGAGCCTAACGCATCGCACAGCCTTCAGCACAATATATGAAGAATTAGTATAATATCTTTTGTATGCAGACCAGGCAAGCTGATGTGCAATGGGCGATGTGCACTGTGCCGACGTGGCCATGCACTAAAAGTAAAAACAAGCTACCTAAATAACATTTTTTATATTTGATTTTGACATCCGTGCAAAAAATGTATTCACCGCATCCCTAATTAAACTGCAAACTAAATTAATTCTGATTAAGTTCAAATTAAGTTGTGCAATTATTATAATTTTTAAATTATTGTATACATATAATAGTGCCTTATATTATAAGTCTTTTCATTGTGGGCTGTTAGATTTACACATTCAATATTATTTTATTAATCTAATAAGCTATGATAGTTTTGTAGATCCTCATTTATTCTAACTGGGGAGTCTAGTTTAATATCATGGAAATTTTAAGCTAAGCCAACGTCCCTTGTAATAGTAGTGGCCATTATTAACTATGAAAACCTTAAAGCCTTAAGGTTAATAAAATTTAATCAACAAAATACTTACTAGAAATTATTTGATGCATCGGTCAAATAGTGATAATACCACCTTATAATTTAATAGTTTTAATTGGTGGAAACAATGTTGGTAACTTGAAATCAAATTTCAACTAGATGTTAATTAATATTTAAAAATCTAAAAGCCCTGCTAGTTTAGACTGATTAAAGCATGTATCCATATTCGTTGTTGATGGTGGAATTGATTGAATGAATAATAAATAAAATGGAAATATAGAAGTATATTTTTTTGTTTTTATTTTAATAACCAATTGCAATCAGGGTAAACATGAAAGCCCTTAATGTTTCACTGTTGGGATATCATAGTTCCAAATCAAAGACTGATAATACAATTTAAGCAGAGCTCAGGAATTTTATTTCGGCGATGTCAAAATCAGGGTTGGCTCTGTCAGCGTGGAAAGATTTTTTTGCAAGTATGACAACATATCTTACCTTGTAGTTTTTTTTAGGGAATTAGGTGTTTTTACTATATGCAAATTAGCTTTTTCGATATTATTAAAATGAAATACTTAATGTATTAAAGCATTTCCCTGTATTTAAAAAGCAATCCATAGTCTATCAAATTAATATTTCAACAAATAAATAACATAAAATTTGAATGTTTGAAAAACTACGTGAAACATGCCATTGTTGGTGGTGACGCTGGTGATGTCATCGATTACATCAAACAGTAATATCGCATGTACGCAGTATAAAAACATAGCATTTTAAAGACTTTTTGTACGTTTTACCTGTGATGTAATTTGAAATGGCTAATACCGGATTTGTAAGAGCTACTTCAGGAAATTTACCAACAGTGGATGTGTTCATGATCGCTGAAGTTATGAAGAAAGATGAACGTTTCAACATAGCAGAGAAGTGAAGGGCTCTAAAGCTGCAACGTAAGTACTAAACTTTTTTATTCTCTTTGTATTTATCTATTATTATTTTAACGTAGTCTATTGATTCCTATGTTATGATTATTGTATATAGTTACTCAATATAATATCCATACAAGGTTGATATTATATAAACATAACCTATAAATGTTGCTGACAAACTTGTAAACAGAGAGTGGTCCGGAAAATATGTACATTGTATTTAAAATAGTTTTACACTTACTTTACTTACTCAACTTACTTTAAAATGAACCTCACAGCAGAAGAATTCCGATGCTGTTGTAGGTGGATCACGTCTAGCGGCTTTAAACCACTTTATTTTGCATTGTTTTTGTTTTGGTACAGTCATGAAAACCTTTTCAGGTGAGTTCTTGGATGTATTTTTGCATCCTGGCACAAAACCACTTATTTTCCATTATAAAACATTAATGTTTTACAAAATAAAGTGTATTTATAATACACAACAACCCATATTTGTTTACCAATAATGTAACCTCTGACATCATCAGTGCGGGATACTGTGACGTACGATTTTTTGGGGTTAAATTTAAATTCAAATTTAAAAGGGCTTATTTTAGGGAATAAATCGATTGCTTGGGAAAATTTAATTTTTTATAAACCATGGTTAAGTATTAACTTCACAGTCAAAGAGATTTTAAAACTTGTGAAAACACCGAATTCCGTAATATCCAAAGTTAATATGGTCAATTTATTCTAAACGCTCACTCGAAGGGGAGGTATTGGGGGATGTAACATTGAACTAATGAACACACATATTTTTCACTACCTTAAAATAACTGGAAGAAAACATATGCAACGATATTAAGAAAATCAAAGTTTGGTGTGATTCGAACTTACTGTCATTTAATATAGAGAAAACAAACATAATTACTTTCAAATGTAATCTGCCTGATATTCCCTTAGGGAAACATGTTCTTGAAAACAAAACGTGCTTGAAATTTTTAGGATTGAATATCGACTGCAAGTTGAAGTTTAAAGAACATATTACGAGTTTAAGTAGTAAACTAGCTTCTGGATGCTATGCAGTCAGAGTGGTTTCCAATGAATTAGGATATTCAGCTGCCAAAGCCGTATATTTCTCATTAATCGAGTCACACCTGAGCTATGGGATTGCCTTTTGGGGTGTATGTAGTAAGCTTCTCATGCAACAGATATTTGTATTACAAAAGCGTGCCATCAGATATTTGAGTAAGGCTAGGGCTCGCGACTCTTGTAGGGAACTATTTGTGGCCAACAGAATTCTGACTGTGATATCCATTTTTATATTAAGCACAGTAGTCTTAGTCCATAAATACAAAAATAATGCTTATGCGACCTCAACGTATAGCACTCGACAAGTTGGTAATGTTATATTACCAACCCCAAGAACTACATTTGTCCGGGATTCTGTTGTTTACAATGGTCCAAAAATGTATAATCACTTACCGAGTCATATTAGGAACATAGTCTCCAATCGGGGTTTCAAAGTCGCAGTGAAAAATTTACTTATTGGTAGACCCTATTATGAATTAAAAGAATACTTTGACGATACATTCTGATGTATATATATGTGTATATGTTTGTTTTTAATGTTTGTCTGGAAATCATGACTAGTGGTTTCTATGTTTGTATTTTATTTTATATTTTATATATTATATTGTACTATAGTTGTATATACTTGTAGTTTTATATATTTTTTCAAGCTTTGTCAACAAGATTTTTCTTTACGACAATAAAGTATATTTTGATTGATTGATTGATTAACATACACATATGTAATTGTTCACGTCCTATAACGAATATAAAAGTATATTATTAATATTTGTTCTAAATGTTCTGAAGTTAAACTTCGCCTTTAATTTCAGAACATTTAGAACAAATGAAACATATTCTTTATAGGATTTTGCAAACAGTGGAAAGAAAAGCTATCTATGAGAACTAAAGGAAAAAACTATATATAAAAATATTAATGAAATCTTTGCATTCTTTCGATAACCTGACTTCTGGTTATGCTAACAAGTAAAACTTTTTTTTTATTTGCCATTCTCATTTTAACACTGGCATCCAACCTAGTCCCCTACGGCTAAGCAGGCTAAACTAGTATCTACATGATCCCCTACGATATGTAAATTCAGTTAAAAATGAGAGCAAAGGCCTGAAATTAATTTATTTACGTACCTTGTCTTTTTTTTTATAGGTGAAGATCTGTTGTTTTTTATCAGTCAATGTCAATTATAATTATTTTATTCATGGATATTGTCTTAGTTTTGCATGGAACATCATTATGAGTGGCTTTAGGCTTTTCTGATGAGTCCACAATAAGGACGAAAAACGTTTCAAAGGCTAAGCATTTCCAAGAAACTGAATGAGATTTTATGAAAATGTAATTCATTAGAATGAAAAAAATTTTAAAGACAAGGTACATAAATAAATTAATTTCAGGCCTTTGCTCTCATTTTTAACTGAATTTACACATCGTAGGGGATCATGTAGATACTAGTTTAGCCTGCTTAGCCGTAGGGGACTAGGTTGGATGCTAGTGTTAAAATGAGAATGGCAAATAAAAAAAAAGTTTTACTATAAGCAAACAAATAATAAATAATTCACTTTTAAATTTAGAACAAATGTTAATAATATGTTTGTTATATTTAGGTCCTGACAAATTACATATGTGCCTAGATTTATACTACGGTTTGCAAACCTGCGATCTTGGATGGTCTACCCTTTCCCATTATTAAATGTTGACGTAAATGCCAAAAATTGCCACAGTGACCACAGTGTAGGTAAAAAGGGATTTTGTCGAAGTAAGAAGCAATGTTTCACAATGTCAGCAGCGTCGTCTAATTAAAAGAGGGTAACCTCATTAGTAAAAAACATAAAAGTACCGTGCACTGGAATGGTGAGGGTCGAATGCCTTCAACACTGCAATTGTAAAAGAATCATCAACGTTTTAGGTAATTATTGTCAGTACGTTGCACAAAATAAATATAGTAGATTTCCTGTAAAACTAGGTTATATGCATTAACATTTTAAAATGAAATAAAATTCTTTATTACGTTGTGTGAATTTGTGGTGCACATGGTACACGGGGTAGTGTCATGCGGGCCTCCCAGTCCCAGCTCTTCAATATAATTCTGAAAAGTGAGGGTGGCATTCCTCACACTATAGTATTTATTTCGACGATTACAATTAATTGTGGAATTCCGTTTATTCGGAAAAATGTTTTATGTTGCCAACAGATAATTGGATTTTTATATTACTATAAAAATAAACAAAATAAATACGCCACACATATTAAACAGAGCAGGAGTGTATGTGTTTGATGCAGAATTGTCTTTTTATTTGTTAGATATGTGTTATATGTTTTTATAAGAACCAATACTGTTTTTAAGTTAAGTTTATTACCAAAAACACATTTCAGCTGGCGGTAATGAATATTTCACCACTTCGTCGTTTTTATGATTGTTTCAGTAGGTGTTTGCAATATGATATTGTCTATACGAAAGCCGCCACAACACTCCGAGTAATCCCATTCACAGGTTCTCATTCTTTGCAGATGTGTGTAACTATGTAAAAACTTTCCTGCCTATGCCACCCAATATCTTACCATATTTTTAGGCGAATTCCATAACATGCAAAGTTAATATTAGGGGTTCTCTTTTCAAGTGTTGTGTTATATAGATTATTTTATTAGTCTTTGATAGTATTACATCTATGTAAAAACTATCTCTGGAACTTAATAGGGTTCCCCCAATTTAAAGTGAAATGCAGCTTAAATGCAAATTTCATTCACTATTTGGGAGGCCTCGAAGTTATCCAGAGAAATATTTCCTATGTGCTAATATCAACAGTTTTTATGAATTATTTAAAATTTTGACACCTGCAATAACTATTTTATTTTAGTGATTTATTATAACATCTATAGCCTTAATACCACTTCTATTAACTTTTCATTATTAATGTTCCTATTTTAAAATTCCAGCAACCCAATTTGTCACTAGTGCACGCTCGCTCGTTTAATTATAAAGACCCCCAGTTTTGTCACTCAAAAATTGCCAGCTGACAAAACTAAGAAGTCACCCTATGGTCATGTCGCTCTAAGTGTGCATCTGCGGAAGACTCAATAGAGCCACAGATTTTTTTCTTCCAGGGCTCGTCTATAGAAAACTCCGAGGGCACTGCAATCTCCTGGACTTATTGGGCCTCTCCCTGTCATGCTTCACTCCAATAGTGTACCCCGAATCAAATGATACAGGACTAAAGTTGGACGAGTGCTGGTGAATTACGGGTCTGTTCTTATTTGTATGTAGATGCTATATCTTCCGCGGACCAATGCCTCGTAGTTGAATATAATGTGATTCATTGTTTCTGACTACTTGCCGCATAGACTGCAATCTAGGTTAGCATCAAATTTTCCTACTGTCTACAGGTAATTCTTGACAGCAAAATGTTCTGTTATTATTCATAACTGTGTTCTACTTTTTGAGAGCAATTCTTCAGTTTACTTTCCACATAGACCTTTCATGAACGTTTTCCCATGTCAATTTGTTGGAATGTTCCTCCAGTGGTTTTGTGATTACTCTTGACCCAGTGTATAATCATTCCTCTGGCTGATCTATTGGTGTAATTCCCAGCAGGGGCTCTGAGCTAAAAAATATAATAGGTGCTCCTTGTCCAGCAAGTTCATCAGCCTCCTGACACCCAGAGTAGTTTGACTCTGTTCTGTTCGCCCAAAATTTTCAGCTCTTCGTGGCAGTCCCATACCAGTCAAGATAACACCTTATTAGAGGCTAGTGCTCTTAGTATTGTCTGATGCAATGAAAATCTGGTGGTTAAAGTATTGTCGATGTGTTCCAGCTCCTACGTTCGTCCTAGACCCACCAGTAAGCCACGTTAGGCCTTTACGTAATGTATCAGGAGCTCTTGTTGACCAATCCTTCCGATCTCCTATCGTGACAATAAGGGCTTGTTGAAGGTAATTTTTGGTATGATGTAGTCTGACCTCATTCAATAGAGGATCTTCTATAATGTTGATTATCAAGTTGCCAGCCAGTGAAACTAAGAAGTCGCCCTATAGTCATGTCTTTTCAAGTGTGCATCTGCACAAGATCCAATGGATTTACAGATAGTGACAAAATACTACTACTACTACCAGTGTCCCAGAGATGGCGTACATTACAGGCTTTACAGTTGCCTAAGCATGATTGCCACCACACCACTCATGAGCATCATTCTACAGCCCCTAGGGGGCGCCCTGCATAACTATGTAGGAATAAAAGTAGCTATTGTGATTTTAGAAAACAAAATACCTGTAAACCACTTTGCTGTGCCTTCAACAACTGATTTCATACAGCTGTCACTCGTACTCAAACAATACGATTTTTTTCAAGGGTCTGCAGCTTCCAAATTATCAGCTTTTAGACTAAGTATGATGAATGTTTTTAAAATTAGCTCTTCATGAAAAATAAAAAAGGAAAGATATACAGAGCAAGCCTGTTGCCAGGGGGGTGCCAGGAGGTTCCCTGCACCCTCGTTTAAGTGTCTACATCACTATAGTAAATGAGAGGAGAAAGTCAACTAGTAGTGATCTAAAAAATTTATCGCTACCCTCTAAAATCTCGTGAGGACCCTCTACAATTTATTTCTGGCTACAGGCCTGATACAGTGTTCTATTTTAAAACAAATTTCGATCACATCATATCCGAAATATTCCTGACATCATAACTGAAGTAAAAGTTGTGAGTTAAAAAAAATCAGCACATCCAAGAATTTTTTCGAAATATTTCTATACGAGAGAATGAATTTATCTCCATGGTACACATTGTAGAAAAAATATAATAAAGTTATCAAGGCTACAGTCAAAGTCTTCATAACTAGTCTAGTGCAAAAATTGTAGTATGAAAATCTTTAAACAGAGAGGTTCTTTTTAAAATGTTATCTGCCAGTTCTGACGTTAACTTAAATGTTTTCTTGATCGCTTCTCACGTCACCGAGGGGCGACTATTTTGTGTTAGGTAAAGAGGAAGAGAGACTTTGTATGTACAGTTTTCCTATAGATAGTAGTCCATTGAAATGTTACATTGACAGGACAATATTTTTTTTTTTGTGTGTAGGGGGTGTCAGTGTATGTATAACTCAGTTTTCAGGATTGAAACCCCCTCTATTTGACCGCCATCTTGAAAAAGGGGGTGTAAACAGAGTTTTGCTGCGATATCTTGAGAACCGTCTCACAAAAAAAATTTTGTAGAGAATTGAATTTTCTACAATCTTGGTCTAGATACTTCTTACAGTGAAATTGAAAATGAAAAAGTTGTAATTAAAAATAGACTAAAATTCTCAAGAAAAATATCATTTAAGAGTTATAACTTTTTTTCTATTGATGTTATTGAAAAAGCACATCAGATGTTTTTTGTAGATTTTATTGCGAACAATTTTCCCTACTCATTTTTTAAATTTCTTTGGAGAGGCGTTAGAACGCTGCAAAGGGGTCAAACCAAGTACTCCATTCAAAATGCGCAAAGGGTGCACGAAAGAACACTGATCTGAAATTACTCCCTAAAAACGCCAAAAACACCCCTTTTAGACGGTTTTTTGCGATAATTTCAATAAAAATCAAAAAGGATCCTATGAAATCCCTTTTTTTAAATGTTAATTTGCAAAGGATTTATACAAAATATAGTCAAATTATATTGTTAGGGAGAATCAGAGAGGGATAAAACCACACCTATTTGGTAAATTTATAACATAAACATTTTTTCTACTTTTTGCTTAATATTTCGTTGAATGGACATTGCCAGGCAAAATAAATTATTCTCAACCCTTAAGGGGTAAAACCACCCCACCCCTATTTGGTAAATTGGTAAAAAATATGTATTTACTTTAAGCTTCAAATTTGGATACATGGGCTCTCTTAGGTAAAAATAAAATATTGTCACCCCTTACATGGAGGGGTAGAAGGTTGTAAAAAATGTTTTGAGACTTACGGTTCTCAAGTTATCACGGAAAAACTGTTCACACCCCCTTTTTCAAGATGACGGCCAAATGGGGGGGGGGGGGGGGGGGGCGCTATCAACCCCGAAAACCGAGTTTTATACTCACACTGACTCCTCTAGGCATAAAAAAAAACTTGTCCTGTCCAAAATGCAAGGTTCTGCCATAATTTTGTAACATTTCAATGGACTATAGTAACATTTTTCAAAATGATATTAAATTAGATGCAAACGTTTTCTGTTAAAATACGCCTCTCAACTACAAATCGAACTAACATTTGAAGATACTGATTTATGTGAATGAAAGCAGTATCAGATCATAGTGCGATCCAAATAATTTCTTTGGATGATTTTAACTTTAAGAACTTTGCATTGTAATAAATAAAAGACATTTAAATCTAATTAAGTTTTAAATTTATTTACATTATTTTTACACAACCATAATTAAATTAATACTTACAATAAACGTTCTGTAAAATTATTCCTAAATCTTATCTATATGGCTTTGAGTATTTTTGAAGGTTCAGAGATAAGGGGCTATTCACATACTACACCATGCATACAGGAGGGACCTTGCCAGTACGATTTTCATATGTGATTTGTATTTGTAATAGAATTTTTAATTCATGTTCTTAGTAGAATGGCAAAATCAATTGTCACTTTTCTTAGTGTTTTCCTGTTGTTACGTTTATGTGATGCCAGAGTAAAGTATTGTTTTTGTAACAAACTGTGGCATTGGTAGTAGATGGGTGTAAAAAGTCGCATGATGTAGTATATGAATGGTCCGGAAATGTAGAAATGGGCCCTTAATTAAATTTTGGGTAATAGTTTCTTTCTTTAATGCTACAATGAAACACATTAACATTTTCAATCATTCATACTCAACTTTCAAACAGTAAGTAGACAGACTATTATTTGGAATTTATAAGAAATGTGAGGCAGTGATTTATAACTCTGTTCGGAAAGTTGTTACAAACCCTGTAAATCAAGGTTAGATATATATTATGTTAAAATTACCTTACATAATATGTACTACCAGCACTTACAACTGGATCTAAAATAACATATTTAGTAGGCCTCTGAAACCTTTTATATGTATAGTCATTAGCTGCATTAAAACCGCCAATGCGAACTGGTATGTTGGGTATTATAGGGCTAATAGCTTCATTTAGAGTAACATCATAATTTTCATTTAGAATATCTGGATCAATTAATTTAGATTGTACAGTTGTTGCGAGTTCAACCGTTTTATAATTCTGTCTATTTGGATTTTGCGAACTTGTACTTTCTAGTTCTGTAAAGGGTTTCACTCTAATAGGAACTTTTATTCTCACAGGACCTGGTTTAATCTCCTGTTTAAGTTCTTCGTTATTATTTTCTTTTCCAGAACTTTCTAGAGAAACATCTAATGCAGTTGGTATATTTGTTTCTTGAGGCAGCGGACTTTTAACTCTGATAGGAATAGGCTTTAAATCTGGTTTGACTTCTTGAATTTCTTCTTTATTATTTTTGGTCAAGTCTATATGATCTAAAGTACCTCTAGTGTTTTGATTTTGACTTTCTTCCAAACTAGCTTTTTGAGTTTCAGTTTTATTCAAAGCTTTCACACCTACAGGTAGTAAACTTCTGGCAGAGTATGGGTTTCCACCTCTACTTGGTAAAAATGGTCTCTTGTATTTCCTAATAATAGGCATTGAATGCTCAACTATTGACTCTGTAGTAGTAGTTGTTGAAGATATAACTTTTTCTGTTTTCTTAGGCGTGTCTTCTTCATAATCATCATATTCTGTAATGGTTGGTCTCTTACGACTACTTGATGTCATTGAAATATCTCTCTCTTTAATTACCTCAAGCTTTGGTCTTGTGTTAGATCTCAAAGGACTAGAGTCTTCTTTACTGTTGCTTTGTTGAACTCTGCTCGAGCTACCACCTTTTCTACTATTTTCTGAATGTCTTGGAGGAGGTTCCTCGTAATCTTCATATTCTTCGTCATCTTCTTTCACGGCAGGTGTTGTTTGTGCTCCAATTGACTTATACGCAAATTTGTCAGCAGCGTTTTTTGGTACAGGTAAATTAATTTTTGGGGCAACTCTAGGACGGTCATATATGGTACCACTAACTGGTTTTATTATTGGTCTGCCATCTTCTGGTGGTTTTCTGTAACTACTTTCCTTATTAGTTTTTCTAGGCATCTCATAGGATCGTGGGTCGTCTGCTTGTTGAAGGTCATCCTCGTAGTCTTCACTAGGTGGTCTTCTCTTACCTAATCTTGGAGGTTTTCTACTTTCTTCTCTTATTTTTCTTCTTTCATATCTTTCATCTTCCTCTTCATAGTCATCATCAATTGGTCTTTTATTAGATTTTCTCGCTGGTTTATCATCTCTTCTATTTTGAGGACGTCTTTTTTCAATTATATCTCTCCTGTCATCTTCATATTCATAGTCATCTATTAGTTTTCTTCTTTTGTCTTTCTGCTTTGTACCTAAAAGACGATTAAAATGGTGATAATATGTCTTAGTACATTTTTCAAAAAGTAATTTTCGTCATCTGACTTAATTAGCTAGCCAAATATTTTTTTCTTTTCAGCTATTATTATTAGGGTATGCCCAATGAAATAGAAAAAGTTTTTGACGATAGAGGGTTACCGCCTCGACCTGAAAATCGTAATAATGGGATAATAGGAAGAAAATGGCATTTCTCTTAAATACATTTTAATGTATTTTGGGAAAAACATTACTGATCGTAAAAAATAACTAGAGTAAACATTACACTCTCCGCCAACTTACTGTACTTTTTATATATGCTTCGCCCCACCCATCCCCTATTAGTCCCTAATGAACTTACAATGCTTTTTAATTATTAAACAAACTCTGTAAAGTCTATTATCACTAGACAGAAACAACTATACATTAGCTTTATTTTTTGATCTCACACATGCATTTAATTGTGTAGATAGTGATTTTTTCATAAACAAATTGCTCGTGATGGGCATTAGGGGTTGCATTAATGATTTGATACAGTCCTTTCTAACCGAACAAAAGAACCATAGCTAAGATTGGCCAAGAGTGCCTCTAAAACTCACTACATAATTTTTTCTAAAAGACGTAAAATTCCAGAATTTCAATCAAAACTTCATGACACCGTGTTGGAAAGATTAGATAATTGCAAGTTTCTACGTCTCCACCAGCTAACGTGGGATGCACACGTTGGCTTTGTGACCAGTAAGCTGAATTCAACATATTTTGCAATCATAATATTTTGGGGAAACCAGTATATCGAATTATTGTTATTATTATTTTTATTTTTATTTACATGAAAAAAAAAATACTTAGGACATTTTTTTCTCATAAAATTTCCTCATCTTTTATATTGTGCTATACATAAATTACCCAATTATTTGGCGATTTTTAAGCAACCTTGTAACTGAAAACTTTTTGAAATTCTATTCCATGTAAAATACTACTTGCATAAAATTTGTTTAGTTAGCTTAGAGCGAAACCCATAGAAAATGGACTATTTACCATTTCGAAAAATGGAAGCAGGTTGTTATTTGTTTACCTAAAGTTAAATCATCATCTTCATATCTATAATCCACTTCATCATCTTCATAATTTTTTCTGTCTTTATTTCTTCTCATTGGTCTGTTTCGCCTGGGATAAGGTCTACGACCACTTCCTCTCCTAGCATTTCTATCATCCTCATATTCTTCATAGTCGTCATAATACACTGGCCTTGGACGTGGCCGCCTCTTTCGAATTTTAGGTCGTGGAATCTCTTCATATTCATCTTCATAGTAATCAAATTGAGGCCTCACTCTTGCGTGAGGACGAGAGCGTGGCACAGATGACCTTCTAGGATTTATTGGAGCTACCGGAGGCAACGCAGGAAGTTGTCCAGGAGATGCTGTTAGAGGCAAGGCTTGGGGAGCAGGGGTGTAGAAGTTATAAGCAACAGGAGCGGCGGTAGTTGTACTTTCGGCTTTGTACAGATCATCATTTCTGGAACATTTATTTCATGAAATTAGGTAAACATAATTTATTTGCTAAAAATTTATTCAACTCTTCCACCACCTAAATAAACAGGGTTGTACAAAAATCCATCTTCTTTAAAAAAAGATGACCCACTGCGTATTTAGGTGGGTTTTTGGTGGGTTCTTGTGGGTAGTTGTGGTTTATTCTAGGTTTTTTGAAATTCAAATTTCCCACCTTTCATTCGGCGTTGCTTTGACAATATAACATGTGACAACATCTGAACTGTGTTGGAAATATTCTCAGTTGCAGATGTAATGTGAAACTTGGAGAGTGATTTTGATTTATTATAATCTAATCTAATTGTATTAGTAATGCATAAAACAACGCTATAAAAATCTAGTAAATATGTGGGATTTTTTTTCAAAACAGTGTAGTTGTCCCGCTTCTAGTGCCACAGTAGAAAGAATCTTTTCTACATTCGGCCATATTTGAAACAAACTAAGGAATAAGCTTGGAGCTGAAAAGGTGTCAAGACTAGTTAAGATTTGCAGACATTTAAATAAAACATTAATATATTTTCAAAAGATATTTATCTTTTGCCTTTCACATTCCAGTTTGAGGAAAATTTATTTCATGTTTTTATTTTACTCAAGTTTATTATTTACTTGGTTTATTGTTTACTAATATACGGATACGTTACATTTTTGTTACTGTTTTGTTCAAGTATTTGTGAGGTAAAAATATAATTTTTTATAATACTTGCTGCTTTTTTCTGAAAAAAAAGAAAACGAAAATCAAACAAAAACCCACAAAAAAAACACCCATTTTACCCACCGGTTTTTTATAATGGTGGGTTTTTGTGCTAATCCTGATAGAGAATTTTATGTTGATAAAATTTGAGAATTTGTAGGGGTAAGTATAGCAAGTGGGGATCTTCAATATCTTTCGAAATAGAGACCAACTATATTAGTCGTCAGGGGTTTTAAGGCGTTACTAAATGTTATGTGGCTGAATTTTTCAGGATTGGTATTTTTTTGGTGTAGAATACGTTAAAAAAATTTTACAGCTGTAAGGTGCCGGCGACCCCTAAAAAATTGAAAATATTTGCCGCAATTCGGTTTTTGCCCAATAACTCGATATAAAAAGTATATAAAAAGAGTAATAGCACTAGGCGATGGAGGGGGAAATTTTACATCAAAAACGTTTATGAAGTTTTTTGTGCGATCAAAAATGTAGGCTCCAGATTTTTTTGTTTGGCGACACATAAGTACGGGGCGTGAAGCGTGTTGTAAAAGTTACAACTTTTGATCTTATTAAGGAAATTGAGCTCAACAAAGCTTAAATGAAAGAAGAGACATGTGATTATTGGATTATTATATTTTCAAATCTAAGAATGAATGTACTTATGTAGAAATAGCATATATATGAAGTCTGAACATGAAGAGATTTCCCATGAAATCGATAAAAGCTCTACCATTTCTACAATTTTTAAGATATAAACCTGGAACTTTCATATATTACTCTTAAAATAATGTATAAAAAGATCCCATGAGTGAAAAAAATCTCAAAAATTTATTTTTGAAGTCTTGAGAAAGTGATAAAATTTTATATGTATACCTAACTTTAACCACCTATTACTCTGGTTTAAATTGCGTTAGATTTCTGTAGGTGCGATTTTTAAAGCTTGAAATGTGTACTTTAAGTTGCTTCAAGGGGATTTACCTCAAAAATTAAATTAACCCTCTTTATTTTACGAAAATAAGAGATCATTTTCTTTGCTCCTAATTTCGTGAAACTAGGGGTAAAATAAACGTTAATAACTTTTATTAAAACAAATATTTGGCATACCTATCCATCGGATCTTTTTATACATTTTTTTAAGAGTAATATGTGAAAGTTTCAGATTTTTATCTTAAAAATTGTAGAAATGGTAGAGCTTTAACCGATTTCATCGGAAATCTCTTTATGTTCCGACTTCATATATGTACTATTCCTACATACAATCATTTTATATTTGAAAATATGATAATCCAATAGCCACATATTTCTCGTTTCATTTAAGCTTTGTTGAGCTCAATTTCATTACTTAGTCCAAAAGTTATAACAAATTTAGTGTAGCACGTCCCAGACCGTGCACACTTCGCAAGCCGTACTTATATGTCTCCACGGTCCATTCTCGTCGTTTTAATTAAAAAATCTGGAGCCTAAGTACATTTTTGATCGTATAAAGAAACTTATACATTTTTTATGTAAAATTTCCTCCTCTATCGCCTAGTGCTATTAGTTTTTTTATATGTGTAGGAGAGCTTTTCTTTTATATATTATTTATATTATTGTCCAATTAATATTTAGTTGCAAGATACGCCACTGGACAACGTTAAGTGGACGAAGGGGATACGCCGGCTGGGCGCGAAACCGACAAGACAAAACAGACGCAAGAAACAAAAAAGATGATGAAAGACGTATTTGGGAAGACGGAGTTAAGAATTCAAAAGTGATCTGCTAATAAGTAATAAGTATAAGGTGTTACCTACTTGTTGATACGACGAGACCATACAAAAGGAGTGATAGTTGTTCGTTGATATGGTTATTGTTGTGCTGTACTGATTTGTTCGGATATGTTTTGTTTTTATTATTGGAACCGTGTTATATATAATATGTATATGTTTGAATAAAGGACAATTAGTTTTACCCTAGCGTTTACCTGGACATATAAAATCCTACATACATGTTTTTTATTTTTCGAGTTATTAGCCAAAAACCGAATTTCGGCCAATATTTTAAATTTTTCTAGGGTTCGTTTACAGCTGTAAACTTTTTTTTATTATATTCTACACTAACAAAAATACTTATTCTGAAAAATTCAGCCATGTAACATTTAGTGACAGGTTTTTATCAATTTCTGTGTCTGACAATTGGGCTATGTTGACAAGAAGTAAAGATAAAAGATGATGGCAACTTTTTTTATTTGAAACTTTATTCTAGGATTAGCAGTTTTTGGGAAAATCCAGGTAGGAAATGTTTCTCGTTGAATTAATGTTCCACGCTTAGCACTTATATAAGGAGTAAACGACCATAGGCAGTCGTCTAGTTGACAGTCATAGCAGTCATGTTTAAATCCAGCAAAATATTGGTTCGTGTTTTTCATTTTACAGTCCATTTTTCTTTTTTAAAATGAGCTCTGAAATTTTATGCCACTTTGGAAAATACAAGGAATTATGTGATAGATTTGATTTGTTTCATTTAATTTACAGAGATAAATTCACAAAAAGTGTTCATTGAGGTGCTATTTTATACTCACTTTTATTTTGCATTAGATACCTAAATTTTGAAAATATAACATAATGCATGGTTTCTTAAGTGATACTCACATTTCATACCTCAATTTAAAAAAATTATACCATGGGCACGAGAGAGAGGAAAAGATGTGAGGAAGTTGAGATAAAACCCTGCAGTTAACAAAATATGATGCAAAAACATGTTGGTACTTGGTGAAATAAAAGCTGACTTCCATAGTAAAAATCGCTAAATTTTCAAATATACATGTCCGTTTTTGATACTAATTTTGTATTTACCTGTGCCAGAAATTCTTGGAGTTTGCACAGTCCACATTAGAGACGAAATTACAGTTAAAAAGAGTTTGGTCAAAGGCAGTGTAGTTGGCACATAAGAAGTCATATCTGGTTCCGAAAAGGCAATGATGGTATACCTAAAAATATAAAAAGTTTATGTAAGTTTGACTATAATTATGAACCTTACTTTTAATTTTAAATGTTCAAAATCATCCAAAAAGTGTTATTTAGTTTTACAATAACCTGATAGAAAGAAAGACAAAAAGAGGAAGATATGCTATAGCAAAATATTTATTATTTTTGGCCAAATATTTCTTTTTAATACATATACTGTGAAAGACTATACGATTACCTAATTAAAGTTTTAACAAGGTAGTGTTATGAACTTTTATTCTATAATCTGTCATTTATAAGATCAATAAACTTAATAACATAAAATACTAAAACTGGCATAATTTTTAAATTTAAATTCACGAAAAATAATTGTTATTCCCTTATTGCGATCTCTGTCTTACAATATGGTCACCTTAATAATTATTAAGCAATTTATTTCGCAATCTTTTCGTAAGAAATATTTTATATCCAAATGCCCAGATATACAATATTTCGTTTAATAATAATAATAAATGTCTTTATTATATCCCACGAAATATTAAACAGAAAAAAATAATTGTCATTAACCCTTTCAGATCGGCAGTGTTTTTCCATGTGTGATCCCTCAAAACGGCGGTTCTTTATCCTTTCTCAATTGAGCGCTTCCCATTTTTCAAGCTAACTTGCGGTTCCTTATATGACACTTTTATGCCTTTCCCGATTTCTAAGCTCACTTTTGCTGATGTGAAAATAAAAAATAAAAATAATTTTGGAATTCTATTTAAACAAAAATCAAACATGTATTTGTAAAATAAAAATTAAAAAGCACTTGCAATAACAGAAAACATCACCACTCTTGAGTAAAGACAATAACACAAATTTCCGCTTCCCAACCAGAATGCCAGAAGTTAATACGGTTGAGAAATGCATGACCCCCGCTAAAACCGGCAAAAACTGAAGAAATATAAATACATATACGTGACCAAAAATGGGTGCTTGCCGATCTGAATATCTCAGAGTATTTCACAATAAAGGGTTGCCGCATATTTCATTGGGAATTCTACCAATTGTATATAACCATGGTACTAATATTACATCATCAATACCTTAGCATCATGATATAGAACAATAATGCAACATTTTACAGTTAAATCAAGAAACACGGTAGTGTCTCATGCCAAGATCACTCTATAAATATAAATAATAAATGTATCATCCTCGCTCACTAATAAGCAAGCATCCGTTGTCTCGTTACAGGTATAATATCTACTCCCACCACCGCCTAATTTTTGTATTGAAATTTCTCAATAAATATACGGATTTAACTAAGAATGTGTTTAGTTCCACTATATAAATCGATAATTCTCTATCAATTTAGACCAGAATCAATGACATTAAGTACATATTAACGAAAATACGTCCATAGCAACACGATGCCGCGCGTCTTGTGCTCCAAAGTCTGGTTTTATTTCTTGATCAAAATATATAGGTATATGCGATTTGTCCCATTAACTTCAACTTTCGTCGGTGATAGTCAGAGCAAGTGTACAATGTGTACATTCACACTGGAGTCTATAAGTGATTTAAGTACATCTAATATAATGAATAACAGTAATACATCAGTTAAGTTTGTGTGTAATACATGTAATAAGTTATTTACCATGACCAATAACTTAAAATGACATTTCCAATATTCCTCATAATAAAATGTCAATCCAACAGAACTATGTTACCACTGTTTGTAAGTTACAGCAATACCTAAATCTAATTTGATTAAACATATATTTAAGTGCAATAACAACCACAACATAAAGTTAAAAGCGGTTAAATGTGTCCTGTACAATGATTACAAAGGTTCGAATGTCATTCTATTAGATTATTATGATTTAAATCATGATATTGATGTTTCAGTGAATGAATTCAAATTTATAAATTTTGTTGAATTTAAAAAGTGGAAATATCAAAGAGAAAAAGATTATGTGTCAAGGTATGTGACTTGATTCGACAAAGAACAGCGATAAAATTATATATTTGTACAAATTTAACAGAGACGGCTTTCTTGAGTTATCGTGCTCACAAAAAAGGTTAGAAACAAATCATTTTTTGCTATATCTTTCATTTTTATGAAAAAAAAAATTGACCATAAAATTTTCTCATTGTATGGTTTTGTAGAGAAGATATTTTTTTTGAACAACGTAGCATATTTTGCGCTATTTTTTTACAGAGAAATCTGTTCTCGTAGGCATAATATTTTCATTGGCTGAAATATATATTTATATTTAAAATGAACCTATTGCCTTAGTTCTGCTTCCAACAAAAGATTAAAATTAAACAATGTTCTAAATTTTGCATACAATATCTAGTTAATATTATTATTATTATCACCACCAGAGGTATTTAGGTCAATGGCAGTAATTCCATATATACATGGTTTATCGGATAAATTACGAAAAATTGGGAATAGATTTTCTGTACGAACTGTTTTTCAAACGGGCTCCACGCTAAGATCGGTTTTATCAAAAACCAAACCTCTAAATATTGTTCAAAATTCAAAAAAATTTATAGTGATCCGTGTGAGTGCAGAAATCGTTACATAGGTGAATCATCTAGATCTTTCAACGTAAAGCTTGGTGAATATAGAAATTACGCTAGAAGGGGAGAATTTGAAAAATCCAAAATTTGTGACCACGCGTGGGACAATAATCACAGAATTCAATGGAACTTGGCGAAAATTTTAGAAAGAGAGAGCAACGGAACTAAATGAAAACTTAAAGAATCCGCGATTATTTTAATAAACGAGGATAGATGCGTTTCAAATTATTCAATGGATTTTTGTACTAATTGGTTGCCCATCCTTAGAAACGAAGTAAGTAAAAATAAGATAAATATAATTTAATGTCTCACGTGACTATGGAAATACATAAATAAAGAACTGTCATGGTTGACGGCCAAAAAGTTTTTGAGAATGGAAGTAGATATGCTTCTGAAACGTTAACTACCTATAGCTTTCATTTTCATTTTTTAGTTTATAACCTTGTTCTAGTTTATATATTTTTAGGTGTGAGACTCTTTGAAACAATCAAGGATTCAAGAACCAACCTCTGTCTGATCCGTTTGGCACAGAGGTTTTTTCATGAAAATTTCTAAATATTTTTCAGTGGCAAAATACCCAACAATATGTAAGAAAATCTGAATATACCACAAATAAACAATTATAGACAATATAACAATATGTTACCAGAAAGTATTAATTTAACATTTTAGTAAGTAAATACACATGACAATTAGTTTTAAGACTAATTTGAAAATGAGCATATCGGCATCCATAGGTATACAATATATCTTCATAATAATACATAATATAATAAATTTGTTTTACTCAATAAAATGTTATTAACAAGTAATAGTTTTCCTTGGCGACATGTGTCATCAGGGACAGTTTCATTTAAAAATGCAGTAACTGAAAACAACTATCATAACGAAATATTTATAATGCATGCATCTGGTAATAGACAATAATTGGTATGTACAGTACTTTTATTTAACTTTCCAGATAATTAATAAAAATCCCGAAACATTTTAACTATTTTCAAAATTCCCTGAGATCTCCCATCTTTAAAAAGACATCTTAAAGTCCCCGACTTTCCCCGGTCGCTTTGAACCCTGCTTTGTTTGTAGGAACTAACTACTGAACCGCCACGCCAGACGAATAACGGTTTGTTATTGTACCGCCTTGCCAACTACTACTATTATGTTCTATAGCGCTGATTGTCAGCTGAATGGTTGGCATATGCATAATGTTCTCGCTTAGGGTGAGAGAGGTCCCGGGTTCAACTCCTAGATCCACTGAACTTTTTTAAATTTTGTAACGATTAATGTTTTTTTTTACAAATTCAAGTTTGATTTGACCACAGAAATAATGTTTTCCTTCTTTTTCCTATAGACCATTTTCGGTTAACGTCACGCTGGTGGCGTGGAGGGCACACAACTCATTGTTTTGTTTTTTAGAGATTAGGAAAAGCTGTTATTTTTTAATAACAAGCTTAAACTGCTTCTGCTAGCAACTCATCTCTAATTGTTTACATTTGCATTCCTTTGTGATTGGATGAGGTTTGTGTGCCCTCCAGACTATGTCAAAATCAGGTGACGGAAAATGGTCAATAATAATTTCATTCTTTCATGTGATTTTCTTGGGTTAGGCTAGATTAATTTTTATTTTGCTATCTAATTGTTAATAATTATCAGCGCCGCAGGCAGCATAAGCGTCGCAGACAAAGAAAGGGGGTGCGGGGTGTATCCCTCGCCTTTTTTCCACAAAATATCAAAATAGTTCAATTTCTCAACTTGCGGAATGTTAGTAAAAATTGATAGTATTCCGCATTGCAGAACTCTATCCTCAGTCTTTAATTTATGTTGTCCACATACGTCCACGTTGTTCAACTTGTTTACAGCTATTTGACTAGTTTTAAAGTTATCATTACTAAAAACAAGTCCTTCCGGTGTGGCGGCTCATTATTGATTCACAAATTTTCCGCCGCGGTGGTTCAGTAGTTACTTCCTTATTTCTTTTTGGAATTTATTCGTTATCTACTATAATTATTGAAACGCTACCTATTGCTCCTACATCCTGTCAATATTGCATGCCAAAAGCTGATGAATCAAAAAGCAGATGTTTATTTTACCCCAAAAGTTTATATGAAGATTACACAAATTAATAGTGGAAGGGAGAATGTAATTTTTGGTTAGGTGGTATATTTATAAGTTAAAATATAACCTAACTTATACTTAATTTTCTTCACTTTTTTATTAATTTACTACAAAAATATTTCACACAACCTTCATGACTTTTATTATAAAATTAAATAGTATAAAATTACATCTACAGACTCTATATGGCATTGAATATTTAATATCTTGAGTAAAATGCTTCCGTCTCTTGTTGCACTGGTCTCGGTCTATAGTTCTCTCTTTGCGTACTATGCTGTCCACTGAATTCGGTATCCAAACTTACAAAATGATCCCTCACGTTACTTTGAGGTACATATGTCTGCCTAAAAGGCTTCGTCTGATACACATAATCTGAACTTTCTGCACTAAGTCCAGGATCTGATCCATACCTAGGTCTTTGATTACTGTAAGTGTAATCATTGCCAGAATTAAATCCAACAGGTGATCCCCTCACCGGTAAATTTGGCAAAGTTGGGTTAAGGGCATCATTAAGAGTGACGTCATAGTCATCTTCATTTATATCTAAAGGATTTCGTTCAGGAATCTTTGGTTTTTGGGTTGTTCTAGGACCAGCATAATTTTTTTGATGTGTTGGTTCAGAATGAAAATCTTCTGCGTTAATTAGTACACGTGTTGGCATTTTTATAACTGGTGAAGGCTTAAAAACTGGCTTAACCTTGTCATTGCTACTTTTAATAGCATCTGCTGGTAAATATGGCTGCTTTTCGGAATTTATATCGTCTCCTTCAGCATTTATTTGGTCATCTATGACTTCTTCACTATCGTGTTCTTTTTTAGGAGATATGTCAGGTATTTTTTCTACAGCTTTAAATCCAACTGGCTGAAGTCCTCTTGCAACATAAGGATTACCTCCTCTGCTTGGTAAAAATGGCCTCTTAACGAGCCTTACAAGAGGTTGTTGCATTTTCTCTATTGGTCTTTGAGTGGTAGTAGTAGTTGTGGTTGTTGTACTTGTAGTGGTGCTAGATGATGATGCTGATTTCTCTCTTTTTCCACCTTTACTTATCATGGAACTTTCATCTAACCTTTTGTCCTCCTCATCTTCCTCATAATCGTCATAATATTCTTCAGAAATAGGTACTTTATGTGTCTCTTTATTTTCCATTGACTTAGGCCTTTCATAAGAATCAACAGGCCTCTGAAGATGTGATTGAGATGCAGACGATATTTGCTTTCTGGAATTACTACTTTTGCTTTCTTCTATATTTTTAGGTTTGGAATCTCTAGAGTGCAATGCTGGTATTCTAGGAGTGTTTTTTTCCGATACTGGATCTTCTTCGTATTCTTCATAATATTCTTCATCCTCTTGAACAGCAGAAGCAGCTTCTGTCACTACGGGCTTATAAGCATATTTGTCAGCTTCATTCTTTGGTACTGGTAGCTTTATTCTTGGTGCTAGCCTAGGACGATCATATATCGTGCCACTGACAGGTTTTATTATCGTTCTAGTTTCTTCTTTAGGTTTGTTTCTCCGTCCTTCATTTTTTCTCCGTCCATCTCCCCTAGTGTTATCTTCTTGATATGTATCATCTTCATAATCATCTAGAGGCGGTCTTCTTTGGACTTTTCTAGCTGGCTTTTGATCATTTTCCTCACTTCTGTCATTGGATGGGCGTCTCCTGCCTTGGTTTTTTCTTTCTGGATATCTGTCATCTGATTCTTCATCCAATGTCTTCTTTCTGTTTGTTAATTTCCTTCGATTATCTAAAATAAAATAAAGAAAATAAATTACTGAATGTTTACATTTGAAATATGGCTATTTGTTATTTTTTTCTCTTTGTGCACATTTTTTATATCTACTGTGATGGTTTCGAAAATTTGTTTTCTTCTTTGGACATAGAGACCTGGTATTTTAATAAATATACAAAATATTGTTATTTATTACCTTAAATGGAAGATTTGAATATCACCATCTATATTGTTTTGATAGTCATACTAGAGAAATATACATTTTAGACATAATATGTGTATATCTTTTTATCTTCATCACAATTACATAATATAAAGTATAAGCGTCACATGTAACCATGGCTTTCTTCCCTAGCATAATCGAGGAAACAAGATGACTCAGCAACTAAATGTTATATTCTTATTTTATGTTTCAACTAAATATTCTAGAGTTTAAATATTTATTGATAAAATTGTTAATTGTTTTTCAGAGAATATATTGAAAACTATAAATATGTTTTGTATATTATTTGATTTTTTTGGTTATTACATTAACTTCCTATTTAAAAAGTGGCATATGTGCTATTCTTACTTAGCAAAATCCTAGATTTGGTAATAGAAAACAGTATATGTGGAGCTCTTTTTGAGAAATTTTCCAACACTGCTATTACAAAATGGCCATTTTCAATATTTTTACAGAAGGAATCAAGACATTAAGTTATTTATTAAATAGACAATAAAATCAAGTATAAGGCTTTTTTCCGAAGTAGGACAATACATTGGATGTATTTTTTTTGGTCTCAGTCTGCCACCATTCTACTGCTTTTATCATATGTTTTGTGTCTACTATCTTCAAACAATTTTTATTAGTTTAAAGTAATTGATTCAATACATATATTTGTTGTTAATTATTTCATGTACAACTTGGTTTATTAATGTTTTTAAATGATTATACTATTATTGTTAAATATTCACAAATAAAGAAAAAAATGTATAACAAAAGAATAAATATCCCAATCTGGATTGACGGCATTATATAAACTTGTGATAAATTTTTAATCTTTACTAAACACATATGGTTCGCTAATCTTGGTCCCACATCTAGGCAATCAAGCATCTAGTGTATTAATAGAAAGAAATAATAAATGTAAAGTAATTATTTATTTTCCTTACTTAATTTAAAATCTTCATCCTCAAATCTGTCATCAACTTCATCATCATAGTCATATTTAGCTCTCTCATTATTCCTCTTTCTACTGGGCCTTCTATCATATGGCCTTCTCTTTTCTTCCCTTCTACTTCCGCCTCTTCGTTCGTATCTATCATCATATTCTTCATCATATTCATCATCATATACTGGCCGAGGACGTGGTCTAGGACGCTTTCTACCTCTATTAGATCGTGGCCTCTCTTCATAGTAATCATCATAATACTCATCTTCATAATAATCGAGTTGAGGCCTTCTTCGCCTGAATGGTCTTCTACGGCTTCCAACAGGTCTTCTTAGATCAGGACCTGAAGGATTTAATGGTGCTATTGCTGAAATTGTAACGGGTGAAGGTTGAGGAGGCGGAGTGTGAATTATGATTGGCTTGATTGTGGTGGTTGATGCTGACTTGTATAGGGCATCATTCCTGAAAGAAGCCGGTTGATATAGGTACTATGCTTTCAAATTGCCATTCGTAATAAGGGCGCCCATATTGTGTATTTAAATAGCAATGGGTTTATGTAAATACATAATGAAAATATTCTTTAGTTTTAAGTTCTCAACTTACCTGTGCCAAAATTTTTTTGAATTAGCACAGTCCACTTCAGATGCAAAATGGCAGATAAAAGTTTTTTGATCGAAGGCGGTGTAATTGGCACACAAAAAATCATATCTTGTTCCAAAAAGACAATGATGGTATACCTGGAACAATTTGAAAGGATATTAAGTAAATATTTACCTTAGCCAATTAATGGGAAAAGCTCAAATATTTTAACTATTTGCAAAGCTCCCTAGATGAAAGTTAACTACAATTTTTATGGGCTCTACTATGATTATGAAAGGTATGTCAAAAATTGGAGGCAATACATGATTTCAGAAATGTTTTGAAATTATTTATTTTATTCGAAAAAATGTATGGTATGAAATAATATTTGTAGTCGTAAGAATGTGACATTCTATAATAATAATAATATTAATAAGTGACTTGTAGTAAGTATAGACATTTTCTTGTTTTCAAAGATTTATATTATAGTTATAGATTGTAAGTAACTTCACTCAATGAATTTTAAACCAAGTCTGTAGCCAGGACGGTGCCAGAGGGTATACAAAACCCCTATAGGAACATTTGAGGACTCCATGAAAAAATTCTAATATTTTGCATAAATCCCCGAAATCAGATAAACACCACATACAATTTGTTTCTTTCTACAGACGTGTTTTAAACTACATAGCAACAGAAGAAAATGTAGTTAATTCATTTTTGGCCTGATAAATAATAAACAAAATAAGTAATACATAAAATAAATAATAATAATAATTTAAAAAATAAAGTAAACCGACGTTTTTTAAAATGAAATTGCATATTACAATGCAATTAAAAATGTATATGAATATGTAATATATATTTAATGGTACATTGAAATGGAAAAGATTAGAATAGGGATAGGATGTACCCAACCAAGATGGAAGTTTCATATATTTGAGGAAAGAAATCCAATAATTTTAACAATAAAAAATGTTCATTTATTTACTGGAGTGGTAGTAGTAAATGCATTTATACAGGGTGATTAATAAGCTCTACATGATGAAAGCTGAACAAACTACTTAAAGAACTATTAATTATAACTACCAACTACTTTGTGACTGTATTTGATTCACATCAACTACTTACTAGAATGAAAAAGTTGTGTATTTACAGTATAGTTTATTTATATATTATGTGGGACATCATGCAAGCAAAAATAAACGTAAATTCTGGCGATACTAAATAAAATTAGCAATATATCAATTTTGTTAAAACTGAAGTTACTGCTAAAGCAGAAGATGGATGGTCAATGAGGCAAATTGCAATGCGTTATATTAACAAAAATTGTATGTTTAACATTTTTAAAAAGGGGAGAATAAACGGTACAATTAGTAGAAATCCTGGATCAGGGCAACGAAGGATATCAACTCAACAGCAAGATATGCAATTGGTAAATAAATGAGTAGAAAATCCATATAATTCAGGCTGCTGAAGAAACGAATTTTCCTGGATCGAGTAGTACTGGTCACCGGCGAGTAAGAGAATCGGAGCTACTCTATCATTCAGCAGCACAGAAATACCTGCTTAAAGCTGAACATAAAGAAGCTTGACTGGGATTTGCGCGTGAATTTTTAGTGCATGATGTAAATTTTTGGAACAATGTAATCTTTACAGATGAAAAACTTTGTTTAATTAAAATAATATTAAATGTTTATTTAATTTTTGTTAATGTTATAACGCAGTGCAATATGTCTCATTGACAATTCATCTTCTGCTTTAGCAATAACTACAGCATTACAATAAAAAATGTAATAAAAGACACAGATTTACATTAGAACAAAACAGTGGTCCAATTTTTTTGCTCACGACAGTACATAGAAAATCGGTAGAGGTATTTACACAGAACTTCCTCGCTCTTTATTTATACAGGGTGGTCATTCTCCAAAATTATTAATTAAGCAACGACATTGGAGAACAATAATCTACTATAGGCGACTTAATCTAAATGTTTTTACTATATGCAGTTCTGCCTCTTTGTTATTATTAAAATGAAATAGTAGAGGTAACGTTATTGGTTTTATTAAATGAATGAAATCGTATTTAACAATAGGTATTTACATGGCATTTTATCCGTGTTATTTACGATTTAGATATGATTAAGTAAAACATATGGCTAATATCGGATTTATAAAATATACCTGTGTATATTTACCTATACTGTAGACGTATTCGTGACTGCCGAATTTATGAAAAAAAGAAAAAGATAACTTTTTCGCATAAGGGACCAATCAACAAATACGTACCGAAAATGTGACAAAGTAATCGATAGGAGAGGGTTCACAAAAGGCGAAGGTCAACAAAATTAATAAATTAACTGAATGTCTTTTTAAGTGTAATTTTTTATCGTTAAATGTAGATGAGAGAGGGCTTTGAAACGAATGTTCGTATAAGGAGGAGGTTTCATAAATGTTACAGGAGGTGATCAAAATAGCCCATTTTAGCGAATGTATTTATTGAATGACCTATGTACTATTATATGTGGAAACCAGATTTCTGGCTAAACTATAAACTCGATTAAAAAATACCGTTAACAAAAGTTTTGTAGTATTTTTATTCTATTCTGAATTCTGACGTACTTTTATTGCTAACAGCTACCCTATTTTCGAAATATGACGCCATCGGCAGTTTTTTTTAAAGGACAACCCTGTATTTTACATTTTCAGATAGACACTTTTTCATCAATTATATTATTCATCGTCTATAGGAAAAGGGAAAAACGAGGAATACTACATGAAGCTTCATTACTTATATGAGAGTTACTAAAATAAAGCCGGCACCCAAGAAGTACTGGAAAAACAATTGCTCACCACTAAAATATTGAATATGTTAATTCCGGGGTGGATGTAGGTACCCTGGCGAAAGTGGAGCTAAACACTTCCCTGACTCGCAAATTTTTGTACAACTGAACACCGAAGACACTGAACTATTTACAAAAATTACTTTCATAATCTACAAATTTGATACAAGTATGAAAGTTCTAAATTTTCGAAAATCTTTTCAATTTTTTTTATGTTGAATGTAAAATATCAATAGAATATTTTTGTCTGTTACGCTATCGTTCCGTGAAGGTTGAAATTCACAAATTAAGAAAAGGCGGATGAAGAACACTGTTCAAAATTTATATAATGTGTTTGAAACCAAATTAAACAGTAATGTGATAGAAGGGGCAAGAAGAGATTATGTTTACATTCGCCTATCTATTGTTTAAAGAGGGTTTATTATAAGAAAAATAGTTAAAATTATATTCAAAATCCTTAGGCTGGGTGTTACTTCAAAAAATTTTTATAATAATTTGAATACAAATATTTTAAAATATTATTTTATAGTTACAAACGGGAAAAATATATATAAATAAATCCTTAGCAAAGTATTTGACACAACTTCTACTTTTTTGAGGAAATCACCTAAAATGATACGCAATGATTTTATCAAAGGCCAAGAATCATACATTGGCTTTGATAGTAAGAAAATTTTGGTACAGAAAATGGTTAAACCTATACCGGGTGAGTCACGAATTGCGCTCGCCCCGATATTTCCTAAAATATTTGGAATAGAAAATTGAAACTTGGAGGCCTTATTACACGACTAAAATGCTATCTTTTCAATAAAAAAATAAGTTTGGTGCACATCCGGTTTGACCGGAAATGCCCACAACTTTCGATTTTTAAATATAACACCCTATATATTTTTACATTTTTGGAATCTAGAGGAAATTTTGAATACAATACATCCATTTTGGTCACTTTTTGATAAACATTAAAAATTTTATTAAAAAATCTATTTCTGAATTCAGAGTGCTGTGGTGCCCAAAATATATTTTAGTTTGTGTGCTACGTTACAATAAAAATAAAAAGAGCGATATGATTGCATTACATAATTCTCTAGAGGCGTTTAAAATTTTTAAATGTGATTTTTACCCACTAACTCGGTTTTTTTAAATGGGAATTTAATCGTTCACCAACATTTTTAAATACCTCATTTTCATACGAATCTAATGATACCAAAATTTTGAAAATCCGCTAAGAAGTATTTGAGATTTCAGCCAAAATACAATGCAACCAAGCTTTTAGAAACATGCGGCTAATAGATAATAGATTAGTGGGCTTTGGAAACTAAAATGGCACATTTCTGTGTAAATCTGGTAACCTAATAACATTGGAAAAATCATAGTAGCCATTGAATGTAATAAAACAATATCAGCTGTCAGACAAACTCGTGTAGTTATAGGCAAACATTTAATAATTGTGAGCGCAAAGAACGTTACAATTAAGTTTAGCATAGGTATGTGGAGGTAAACACAATTACAACCACAAGGACATTTGCAATAGAATGCGACATCAGTTCGGTTTTCAGAGTTTTATTTAAATGAACATAAATATCGGGCCTATAAATAAATAAAAATCAATTCCGTTTGAACAATTAAACTTAAACTAAGTAACAGTAGGTATCTTTAAAATAATTAATATAATTAAACCATAAATTGACATTTATAGATATTGTTCAAAATGTCCACCATTTTTTTCTATACACAATTGGGCTCTGCGTACAGTTGCTTGAATAGCTCTGCGCAATTCAGCTGGCGTTATTTCATTAAGAGCCCATACAACTTTATTTTGCAGCTCTTCACGGGTATTTGAAGAAGTTTTATAAACTTTATTTTTGAGAGTGCCCCATACATAATAGTCGAGGGGTGTTAAGTCAGGTGACCCAGGAGGCCACCTGATATGACGTTGATTTGCGATAAGGCGTTCACCATGCAAGTTGTTTAAATATTCCATCACTCTTCTGGAATTATGTGGGGGAGCACCATCTTGTTGGAAAAACAGATTTTGTAAATAGGCAAGAGGAAGTAAGTCAAGAAATTCTGCTGTCTGGTTTTGTAAAAAGAATAAATATCGTTCGCCAGTAAGTGTTCCATAAAAAAATATGGGTCCAATTATTCGATCTCCAAGTACTCCAAGCCAACAGTTAAACCCAAATCTTTCCTGAATATTCCCCCGCCCTACCAACCTCGGATTTTCTTGAGCCCAGTACCTAGTATTATTTCTGTTAAACATACCTTGGTTCGTAAATCTACTTTCATCTGAATATAAAATATGAAAAGGAAAACCTGGGTTTTGTTGTACTGCATTTAAGAACCAGTTGCAATATACTAGCCTCCTGTCGTTATCATCTCCATAAAGATGTTGGTGTATTTGGTATTTATAAGACCGAAACTTATGTTTCTTTAAAATTCTGCAAACCGAAGACTGACTAATGTCGCATTCCATTGACAATTCCCTTGTTGATGCTGTTGGGTGTACCATCACAAATCCTAATACATCAATTTCTTTGTCCTCACTTACAATAAATGTTTGATGGTCATCTTGTTGATTGGGTTCGTTTCTTAATTCTTGTTCCACTCTGGCAAACAAGTGTCTGCTTGGATGACGTCTGTTGGGATATCGTTGCTGATACAGTTCTGCAGCTGCAGTTGAATTTTTGAGACGCTCTCCATATATCAGTAATATATTAACCTTTTCATTTCTACTAAAATTATTCATTTTCTTTAATTTTTACTCAAAGAGATTTCCGCAACGCTTTATTTTGTATCTGTCTGGCAGCTGATATTGTTTTATTACATTCAATGGCTACTATGATTTTTCCAATGTTATTAGGTTACCAGATTTACACAGAAATGTGCCATTTTAGTTTCCAAAGCCCACTAATCTATTATCTATTAGCCGCATGTTTCTAAAAGCTTGGTTGCATTGTATTTTGGCTGAAATCTCAAAAATTTCTGAGCGGATTTTCCAATTTTGGTATCGTTAGATTCGTATGAAAATGAGGTATTTAAAAATGTTGGTGAACGATTAAATTCCCATTTAAAAAAACCGAGTTAGTGGGTAAAAATCACATTTAAAAATTTTAAACGCCTCTAGAGAATTAAGTAATGCAATCATATTGCTCTTTTTATTTTTATAGTAACGTAGCACACAAACTAAAATATATTTTGGGCACCACAGCACTCTGGATTCAGAAATAGATTTTTTAATAAAATTTTTAATGTTTATCAAAATGTGACCAAAATGGATGTTTTGTATTCAAAATTTCCTCTAGATTCCAAAAATGTAAAAATATATAGGGTGTTCCGTTTAAAAATCGAAAGTTGTGGGCATTTCCGGCCAAACAGGATGCGCACCAAACTTGATTTTTTATTGAAAAGATGGCATTTTAGTCGTGTAATAAGGCCTCCAAATTTCAATTTTCTATTCCAAATATTTTAGGAAATATCGGGGCGAGCGCAATTCGTGACTCACCCGGTATAGTCAAAGTTCCAATTGTAAAAATTGACAAACCATGCGGAATATACTGTGTTAGAAAACATAAAGTCCTAGAGCAGATAACGCCAATATGTGGTGATATAAAAACAACAATCTGTGCACATGCTTATTAAAGAGCAAATAATTATTTTAAAATAAAAGGCATTACCATTGCATGTATGAATTGTATTTTTTTGTGAAATTTTATATTCACTCCTGAAAAAATTTGCAAATTATCTTAGACTCTATTTCCTAGGATCAATAATAATTAACATTTTTATTAAAAAAACATTTCATATTAAACAATGTAATAATGGAAACGCGATATTTCTATGGCTAAAAGCTTATAATAGCCTAAGAGCTGGTTACGGAAATTAAAAATGATATGGTGCAGTGAAAATTTGTATGTAAAAACCTTCCTTACTAGCTGAAAAGTACATAACTCTGCAACCAGAACCCTATCCCGGGGAGGGGAGCATGGACGGGCGGTTAAACTCGTTAATTTTTAATCAAAGTAACATCTTTGAGTGCGGCTCTGAAATTTTGTGTAGTGATAGTCTTTAACTGTAGAAATTGCGTAAAATTAGGGCTAGAAGTCTAGCTTGGGGATTAAACGTTGCCAGAAGTCGGAAAAGTTGTAAGAAAATTGTTCAAATTATTAAAATTTGACATTGGTCGAGGTGCAGTTCCAGCGATTTTGTTTTTATATTTAAAATCTCCCCATTCTTCCTGGTTTTCCGGTTATTAACGTACCAGTGACATTAATGGAAGAAAAAACAAATCAAATTCGCGAAATGTCAAAAAATGCTATTTTTCGTTCACTTCTGTCGGCTCGAATTTTCGATTTCGCCCATGCAATTAGCGATGCCGTAAAAATGCCACTTTCGATATCGACATTAGGAAGCTTTCCTGTTGATTTTGTTATGAACATTTAAAAATTTCATGTTTTGCTTTTTCTGACGAGACTAGTTGAAATTTCAAGTGCACCCCGACCGTAGCGCATTCACAGAGGATCAGGCCCGACTAGAGGGGGGGGGGGGGGGTCGGGAAATTTTGAGGGGCCCCGGCGATTTCGAGGGGGCCCGGGTGTTGCCCGAAGTTGGAGATTTGGAGGTTAGTATTTGCATTAGGTAGAACCGGGGAGGTATACTTGTAAATGATTAGTGCGATGCAAATAATAACGAGTTCCGAATGACATGCATTATTTATAAAGAGATAAATATGAAATTGGTAGGTAAAGGAATATCCCCGTTTTCGCTGTTTAAAATTTCTATTGTGATAAATATTCAGCCCTAGGGAATAATTTAAAATTTCGATTGAAATAAATATTGAAATTAGGAAATAGCACCTCCTGCTATCCAAAATTTTGAGGAATATTGCCCCCTGCTTTTTAAGATGTCGACTGAGATAAATATTCAATTGTAAGGAATGTTACCCTCCCCGCTCTTTTTCAAAATTTGTATAGAGATAAATAGTTTATTATTATGAATGTCACCCCCCGCTCTTCGAAATGGGTGCCGTATGTTACAACCCCCCGGGCCCCGATTTTCTCTCGACGGCCCTGCAGCGGATTTCTCGGTTCGAATCCTGTACAAGAGTACTTTTTTGAACTTTTTGACAGATATTTCTCATTTTAAAACTGCATCGCATTTATTTCTTTATTTCTACAGTTAAGCTGCACTCAAAGATTTTATTTTAATTAAAAATTTACACGTTTGATCGTCCGTCCACGCTTGCCTCCCCGGGATGGACTTCTGCCTGAAGAGCTATGTACTTTTAAGCTACATAAAAATTTTCACTGCACCTTACCATTTTTAATTTCCGTAGCCAGCTCTCCGTCTATTACATAATTATAATGAAAATGGAAATTCGTGTTTTGATTTAAATAATCACTTTTATGTATATGAATTTAAAATTAACATTGCTACATGAAACTTGTGGCCACACTCTGTTCCTATTCATATCATTTATTACTTGTGAAAAAATCGTATATTTTTTTTCATTTGATGCACATTACACACAGAGCACTTTTTAAACATCATTTAAATAGTATACAGTATGTCTTACTTTTCATGATTCCCATGTCACAGCCTTTCTTATTTACAATGCGATTTTTGTTTTAAATTTGTTTGGAAGGTACTTATTTATCAGGAGATTGTGTAACGGTAAAATATTTTAAAATCCACCAGTGGCATCCGTCGTTATTACGTGAACACCAAGTACACAACACTATTGAAATTCGGTATTAGTGAGTTTTTGATAACAACGAACACGATTATGAGATTGCTTTACAGTTAAAACTTTGCCTAATATCTTTATTTGGAAAATTAGGTTGATTTTTCTTCATAACGACGGACGCCACTGGTGGATTTTAAAATATTTTACCGTGACTTAATCTTCTGTTAGATATAAGTACCTTCCACCCGAATTTTTAAAAAATCGCATTGTAAATAAGAGAGCTGTGATATGGGAGTCATGAAAAGTGAGACATACTGTATAGTGATAAAAAAGACAGTTTATTTATTAGGAAGAGCACAATCAAGATTTCGTACGAAAAAATGAACATAAAACAAACCCTCAGACAAACACATCATTTTTGTTTATCAACGCCACAGAGTAAGTACACAAAACATCAACCGGTTGGTTTAAATTGCTCAATCATAATAACCTGAGAAGTGGGAATAATTAACAAAGCTGAGCTCCAAACATTACTTGTTATTTCCAATATCAGTATTTTTTTATCTGTGTTTAAACCAATAACATTTAGTTCCGCTCCATTATCTAGCTTGACTAGCTTATAGATACAAGCAACTAATGTCTACGACAAACCACATACTTCATATAAATTGCCTGTCTACAAGAAATTTAGTAAATTGCAAATGAAATGATACAAAATGAGTGCAAAAAGCCTTGTTATGTTTAAATGGGAAAGCCTTCATGAGGTAGATTTATCTGCTAAATGAATGATTTGCCTACTATTCACCATAAAAATAAATTTACATACCTCTGAATATACGGCATTATTTTTAAGGGGGCAGCCTTTTTAAGTTTTTCTAGTACATTCGGGAAAAGTTTAGGTCTACACGAGATACAGCCATATGGTCTAACAAAAGAAAAACATAATTATTTACAGGGAATGTTATATTCTGTGATTACTTACCAATACAAAACTCACTTTACCCAATAACGTTTTTATTTGGTTGGTGGATATTTGAAAATAATTCTCCGTACATTATAAAAATAAAAATATTTCCGATCTTATAGAAATGTATTATATGAACTATATATATTATAAGCAAATAGGCAGACGAATCTATTGAGATGACTCAAGCAATCGATGAAATGTCTTTAATCAATTTTCGCTCCAATTAAAAATTTCCAAGTCATCATCGCCGCAGTGTTACAATGGAGGTTTCTTGAGGGGCGGGGGTTGTAATAGTACAGGCGCCACAGAGCAATTACCTGGCAGTCTGACACATTTGTAACCGCTAGACATGATTTAGTCCTTTACTTTAGAGCATAGCCAACAAGAAAAGTGATATGTGCATTTTCCTTAGTTGTGGAAATTTAATTTACAAATGAATTTTTTTTTTTTAATCAGCTGCATATTTACTAATCATGGCTTAAATGTAGATACCTTGTAGGTTTAAAATATCATGTCGCTGTACCTCCAATAACCGGGATGTATGTCTGTCTTTGGACCACCACTAACCGAGATGTATGCCGGTTGCATTTTTGTATTCACTAAGTGGCAAGAAATCGATAAAAAAATATTCGCCTGTTATAAATACTTGTAACAACTGTAAAAGACTAAACGACATGTTGAGTTATTTAGTGAAGTTTCCAGCACTAGGAGATTGTCTATCACTTTGTCTGCAACACTCCAAGGAACAGGATTAATGTCTAGCAGTATAAGTATATAGCGCTTATAAGTACTATAAAATTATTAAATCTGACCTATTTCCCATTTTTCCCGAGTAAGATCTTATTTGGCTTAACATACACCGCGAAATCATTAAATAATAAATTAATAAATTTTTTGCACTATATCCCATATTTCCAGCAGATAGCAATGTTACTACTGATTTAAGTGTTTATATCCGTATTTTATTACCTATCTGTTACTGAAAGATAGAAGTATTAATACATAACAGATATTATAAGTAAAAACAAAATTTCAAAAAAATAAATATATTTTTATAAAATAAAACAATTTTACCTGTAAGGACGATTGTATCGACAAGTTTGAACTTAAATCAGCTTGATCAATGACCAAAATCCATGATGAGAATTGTTATAATAATAACCATGGATTTTGATCTTTAGTCGTGCTGATTCCGGTTTAAACTACTTGGTCGATACAACAGAACTTCCAGAAAAAAAAAATGGTTTTGCGTTAATCATTATTACCCTCATCTGATTCTGATGATAAATCATCAATAATCGAATTATCTGGAATATCAGTTTTTTGTAGCTGTACTCGGCAAACATACGTTAGAAAGACGTTTATAATGCCGAAACACCATTTGAAAAGAACAAACGTGTCTTTTTTATACGCAATCAACTTAGACCTGTCACTGCACGTTTCAGATAGCGAAAATATAAACCTTTAATGGTGCGAAACAATAATTTCTAGTTATTACAAGCTTTATTCCACTTCACATATTTGTCAGTCAGTTGGTCAGTTTCGATCAAATCTTGCAACTCAATGGACCACTTCCACTTGATCTATTGCCTTGAAATTTTGTATATGTATGTGTAAATTATGTATATGTAGTACCGATAACAATACAATTTTTTAATTAATAATTGATAATCGGAATGCTATCACTATTCCTACATGTTCGTAATCGACATGGTCTGTAACGTGAAAACCCGAGGAAATCTCGGAGGGTGATTTTTTCACGAATATAATACGTCCCTTCGGTAAGCGTGGGAAATAAAAACGAAAAAAAACGTCGTGTATATATCACCGGCGACTTCGGCAAAAGTTGAAATGAAATGTTAGTTTTTAGGGTGTTCATAATAATTTGTCACTTCTTTTTTATGGGTATTATAGTACAGTAAAAAGAAACCAAATAAAGCATGAAATATGCATAGTCCTATAACAGCAATATTATGGTTTCATATCTTCTGGGGTATCACCAGGTGTATATATCTGAGTTTTGAAGTTCCAAAGCCTACACTAATATCAAATATTTGCTCTGTTCGGAGACAACTCTGTTTTTTTGTGTGTGTGTGTGTATTTACTGCATATGTATATTTTTTCAAGATGGTAAAAGTTAGATATCTCGAGTTCACATGGACGAAAATTCACTATTTTTCTTTTAAATTAAAGTTCTCGCAATTCTCTTTCTTTTTGGATAAACATTTTTCAAAATGGCCGAGAAAATCTATTTGTGCTCATTTGGTTTATAAATAAATGCCAAAATGACTATACAAGAATTTGTCTTTAAGGCTGTGTTATCAATGTCAAAATACCGCGTTCACAGTCGTAAATCTTTCAACATATTGTTCTCAAAAACAAACCAACAAAAATCGGATTTGATTTAAATATTAGAACTAGTTAACTTAAATCTAGTACGTATCATATTTTATATTTGAAAACTAAATGAAATTAAATATTTCCTTTGGAATATTACACGCGAACGTGCCACTCAATCGTCCGTAATTCACCATTAATTGTTTTATATTCTTTAATGGGACTCAAATATTCAAATAAAATATGATACGTACTAGAATAAATATATTAAATGCCAAAAAAAGTTAAAAATCGGCATAATATTTGCTCCTAAGGGAGATTAATATGTTAGAAAAAATTTATTCAATTTTGCCAATTTAATTGAGCGGTTTACTAATAGAGGGCGAAGCAGTAGCTATTTGAAGTACCAACCATGCTTCAAATCACTAAAATCTGCAGGGTCGAACTTTTTGTTTTCTCTACCATTTGAAATATAGTTTAAAATAATTTAAATTTACTTACCAATTGAATTGTTACATTTCTAGTAGCCCGGGAGGCAGCGACAGATTTTTCGCGTTAATATCTATAAGGCTAGATTTTTTTCCAAAGAGAGTTTAGATAGTATCTATAATGAAGGTGCAATTCTACCAAACTCTTAGTGGTGTATATTTATGCACATTTATTTTTTACTCATTTGAGTAAAAAATTAAACATTTAAAATTTCGTTTTTCGAATTGTCATGAATTGTCAAGAAATGATTCGCCTTCGCTCCTGCCGGCCCCAATTTTCGATTTTCACCTCGCGATTCATGTTGTACGGTCATTGCCGACCTTCTCCTCGCCATCGAGACATAGAACGGGTCTCCGATCGCCGTATTTGTTCAGTTATTACGTTTGAAAAAGTGACTTGCGGTCGTGCTAATCGGCGACTATTTTTAATTGGTTTCCCGAGTTCGAATCCCGTCCGGGGATATTTTTTTTTTCGTTTTCCATTTTTTGGCACATATTTTTTATTCTGTAATTGAGATTTGCTCCGTTCTAATGCATTTCTCGGCGAAGTTTTGCATTTTCCGCCGCGGAATATTAAGATGCACTATTTATTTGGATTAAAAATCACATTCTACTTCCGGGTGGCTAAATCTTGGGTAGACGTTGCAAAAACGGCAATACGTAGTCAAATCATGACAATTATATTCCTCATTAGCATTAATGAACAGACAGTATTTTTATAGATCTGTTAATAAGCTTTTATTTACTCCATTATATTAAATTATTTTGGTAAGGAAATTTCTAATTTTTAATCGAAATAGTGCAGATTAATATTTCGCGGCGGAAAATGCAAAACTTTTCAGAGAAATGCAATAGAACGGAGCGAATAGCAATTATAGAACGAAAAATATCTGCCAAAAAATTGAAAACGAAAAAAAAAAAAGTATCCCTGGGCGGGATTCGAACTCGGGAAACCACTTAAAAATGGTCGCCAATTAGCATGACCGCAAATCAATTTTTCAAACGTAAGAACTGAATAAATACGGCGATCGGAGACCTGTTCTATGTCTCGATGGCGAGGAGAAGACCGGCAATGACCGTACAACGTGAATCGAGAAGTGAAAATCGAAAATTGCGGCCGGAAGGAGCGAAGGTGAATCGTCATTTTTTGACAATTGGTGACAATTCCAAAAACGAAATTTTCGTCCATCTGTTTTTTTCTTTAATTTTCTACTCATTTATGCACCACTAAGAGTTTGGTAGAATTGCATCTTCATTATAGATGCTATCTAAACTCTCTTTGGAAAAAAATCTAGCTTTATAGAAGTGATTTCACGAAAACTGTCGCTGTCTCTCGGGCTATAGTTTATTCTACATCTTCAATAACTTTTTGTTAGTAATATTGCTAATAAATCAGGAGCATATCTAATAATAACATATCATGACTAAAAAGTAATTTTTATATGGACTAAATGTACCTATTTTTAATCCAGATTGTGAAAAATCAATGCCACGCGGGATTAAAAAGAACTTTGATCTTGTGGCATATAGACAAACTATCTTTGCATACACTCTAATAGTGTAGATTGCATAATCAATTATTATTTTCAAAGAGTAAAATGTCTCTTTTACTCCCCGAAGGAGAGCTTACATTCTTTCTGGGAGCAAAAGTGACACGTTAGTCTTTGAAAATGATAATTAAACTAGCAGTACAGAAACATTGTTTTGAAGAATTCCGATTTCCTCATTTCCTCAAACACGCAAAAGGTCTTTCCATTGTTTTCCTCTGGTTTTTGTAATTTCCTTTTTCAAACATTATAATTTTATGGTTATTCATTGGTTGTCGTGTGTATGTGTTTTCGTGATATTTCACTTTCGGCATGAAAGTGATCATCATCAAGTGACAAAAACTTGATGTTTAAGGAAGTCTGCAAAAATTCGCGCCCGTAGTGCGTAGGAAGACGAGAGAAATCGATTGGTGGACACCTGATTGTTCCATCTGCGTTCTTCTTCTGAACAGGCCTTCAGAAATTGAAAATTTGTCACATTTTCCATGTTTTAGTGTTTTTCGTTAAATTTTCCTTTCGGTGTGAAAGTTGTCATCATCGGGTGACAAACAATTCGATGTTTTAGGAAAAATCTAAAAAAAAAACAGGGATACGCAGTAAGCGGAGAAAAATCGAATAGTGGACACCGGAGTTATCCATATGTGTTCTTTCTCTGAATAGGGGCCTTCAGAACAGTTACTTTCGGTGTGAAAGTGTTTATCATCGGGTGACAAAAATTTCGATGATTTAGGAAAAATGTTGAAAAATTCAGGGGTAGGTATGAAGGTGAGAGAAATCGAATGGCGCAAACAGCTCTTTATCTCGTTTCGTTTTCGAGATACGAAAATCGAAGTTTTTCACCTCTTCCCAAGGTCATATCTCGAGAACTAAACGAGATAAAGAGCTGCGATTTACGCCATTCGATTTCTCTCGCCTTCCTACTTACTATTCCAAATAGGTAGGTTAAATCGCAAAAATGTGACCGGAGGGGGATCTCTACGGGAAAAGTTGTATTGAGCTGAGATGTAAAATAAAAAGTCTAATATGCTATTAGTCCCACACTTTCATTAAGGGTACAAAAATGATGAAATTGTTTATTTTTGCATATAAATCGAGAACGATGAGAGATATGGAAAAGGTTTCAGATATGAATTGTAGAGCTAATAATTTGGCTTACGAAAGGTCATATGCGTTTACATCTTATTTCTGATTGTTTGGCTGTAAGATCTGTCTGACTTTTAGGGGATGAATGGAATAATAAAAAAATCGTTTAAAATCGAAAAGTTGATACTTTTTGTTATTTCTTTTCTGAATCTCCTTAGAATAATTTCAACTTTCTTTGCAGAGATAAAGTTCCTCTGTTTGTTTAGATAGAAGTTATAAACATCTGAATTTTTGAATTCACGACTTTTCATGGCTAAACGTTTTAGTTTAATTTTTTTCAAGCAACGCTGACCTCTTAGTGAAATATACTTAAAATAATTCCATTACAGTTTTTTTCCACATGCCAACATTGATATCTAAATATAATTACTATAATTCCTACGATTTTTATTTCACTCGACGCTACTGCAATATTACCGTTGTAACTTTTTCTAGAGAAAATTGATTCCTCTTGTACGCTTAATCGATTGCTGATTAAATTTCCAATCCGATGATTTTCCGGTAAGTTTTGCGTGAGATATGGACCACTAAAGTGAGAATTTCGAGGATTTCGCTCCTCGCGCTACACGGTCCAGCTTCGAGGACCATTTCTCCCAAACAAAAATGGTTACGAGCTCATCGCTGCGGTCCTTCGTTTCCGAGATACGGCCGCTCAAATTCAGCGGAGAATGGAAATCGAAGTTTTTCACCGCTTCCACCGAGAACGAAACGAGACACAGAACTGCGCTTTGCGCCATTCCATTTCTCTCACCTTCCTACGTCCTCCTGAATTTGTTTAGATTTTTCCCGAAACGTCGGAATTTTGTCACCCGACGATGACCACTGTCATTCCAAAAATGAAATGTAACAAAAAACACCTACTCACGAAAAATGTGACATTCTTTCACGTTCCGAGGGTCCTACCTACATAAAGAACATAGAAAGAGAACGCCACTGTGCTCTATTCGATTTGTCTCCCATTATTGTATACCCCTGACATTTTTCATATTTTTTCTAAAACATCAAAATTTTGTCACCCGATGATCACTTTCATACCGAAAGTGAAATGCCACGAAAAACACATACACATGAAAAATGTGACATTTTTTCACTTTCCGAGGACCCTATCCACATAAAGAACGCAGCCGGAGAACGCCACTGTGCGCTATTCGATTTGTCTCCCGTTATTGCATACCCCTGACTTTTTTCATGTTTCTTCTAAAACATCAAAATTTTGTCACCCGATGATGATCACTTTTATACCGAAAGTGAAACGCCACGAAAAACATCTACACACGAGAAATGTGGCATTTTTTTACTTTCCAAGGACCCTATCCACATAAAGAATGCAGACTGAGAACGCCACTGCACGCTATTCGATTTCTCTCCCCTTACTGTGCACCCCTGTTTTTTTCAGATTTTTCCTAAAACATAATTCTTGTCGCCCGATGATGACCACTTCCATACCGAAAGTGAACTGCCACGAAAAACACCTACACACGAAAAATGTGACATTTTTTTACTTTCCAAGGGCCCTATCCACACAAAGAACGCAGATGGAGAACGCCACTGAGCGCTATTCGATTTGTCTTCCATTATTGCATACCCCTGATATTTTTCATATTTTTTCTAAAACATCAAAATTTTGTCACCCGATGATGACCACTTTCATACCGAAAGCGAAATGCCATGAAAAACACCTACCTACACACGAAAAATGTGACATTTTTTCACTTTCCGAGGGCCTTATCCACATAAAGAATGCATACGGAGAGCGCCACTGTGCGCAGTTCCATTTCCTTCCCCTTACTGCGTACCGCTGATTTTTTTCAGACTTTTCCTAAAACATCGAAATTTTGTCGCCCGATGATGACCACTTTCATAACGAAAGTCAAATTCCATGATAAACACCTACACACGAAAGAAGTGAAACTGTTCTATTTTCCGAGGACCCTACCGAAGAAAGAACGCAGATGGAGAACTCCGGTGCGCGACATTCGATTTCTCTCCCCTTACTGAGTACCACCCCTATTTTTTTCAGATTTTTCCTAAAACATCAAAATTTTTTCACCAAATGATGACCAATTTTACACTGAAAGTGAAATGCCACAAAAAGCACCTACACACGAAAATCGATGAATAACCATCAAAATTTGAAAAAGAAAATCACAAAAAACAATATCTGACAATAATTGAAACTCTGACTGCATTATTAGATTTTGTAGATAGTTGCGGTGGCTGCCGCCTAACGTAACCATGAATTGTTTAATTATTCACAATCATCAAATCCTATTTCAAAAGTTACAAAGTAGAATAGGAACTGAATCATTTTTTATTCACTGCTGCAAATCTAGTCAAGGCTTCACAATAGTGTCCGTACGGCCCTGCACAATTCTGTTGCCAACAACTGATGATAAAATCACTACTTATAGCTAGCCAATTTATGGTTCCTGTAATATCGGCATAACCATTAGTTCGCTTTTTCTATATACGAATTTACTGTGGCGTGCAAACACATTCTTAATATCATCGGAAAGCTGGCGTCCAGAACTACATTTTGAAAAAAATGATTCATTTTGAACTCAATGGTACAAAATGGTGGGCAATTAAAATTTTTGATAATAAATTCATTTGTGTCCACAAGGTTCAGTTTTTGGGCATCAAAATTTCAAGATGTTTTGTTTTCAACAAAAGGTATATTTTCTGAAAGTTTGAAGCCGATCGGAACTCTTGATGTCTCTGGGCGTTAAAATGAAAAAAAAAACGGTTTTTAGGCAGTTTATTCCACTTTGTACGTTATGTACGTACTCAAATGACCCAAAACCAACGCAATTTGTTGGAATGTTAATTGCGAAGGTTTCTGGTTTTTAGTTTGTCCCGATCGGACCTCTAGAACTGGAGATATTCACCTTTTTACCTAAAAAATCGTTTTTCAAAAAACGAAATTGTTCGTAAAAAAACGCAATAGGCTTTGCAACTTCAAAACTGAGATATACACTCCTGGTCATACTCCAGGGTAGGTATGAAATCATAATATTGCTCGTTTATAAATGAATTATTATTTGTTTGCTTATAATTGTATTGAAACATATTCTTTATAGGATTTTGCAAACAGTAGAAAAAATAACTATCTATAACTAAAAGAAAAACTTTGTGTAAAAATATTAATGAAATCTTTGCATTCTTTCGATAACCTGAATTCTGGTTATGCTAGCAAATTAAAATCCTAAAATGAATTTTTCTAATTTCTTATTTGACAATTCTCATTCTAACACAAGCATCCACACAGTCCCTTACGGCCATGCAGATTAAACTAGTATCTACATAATCCCCTACGATCATAAAGATTCAGTTAAAAATGAGAACAAAGGCCTAAAATTAATATATCCGATCAACTTTTTTTCGAAGGTTCTTGAAAGTCGAAAAAATATAGCCACTATTTATAGTTGGGGATCTACAGTCTCGAAATCGACAAGGGAGGTGGACTAATGGGTATACAAAAACGAAAACTAGATTCATATGTAAAATTTCCTGCCGGATTCGAATTTCGAGTTCGCCAATTAATTTGGAATTGCGAAATTGTAGAAAAAGGCATTTATTTGCAAAAACCGTGAAGAATATGAAAATATGTATTTTATTATTTCTCAATCAATATCACGCTTGCTATTGGAGATATCGAACTTAAAATTTAACGAAATATTCCTTCAACTCTTGTCTTAGCTATAGCGAAACTAAAAGTTTTTTTCGTATGACATATTTTTTATAAAAAGTATAAAAACCCGTACATATTGACCAAAAATTGTAAAACGCATCGTAAAATATAACATGCGACGAACTTTTTTATTATTAAAGTTAGATGGGTGGTGAACCATTTTGTATGTGATTGTTAGTTTCTCCAAACTAGAGCTGTCACTTTATACAGTGTTTTGTAGCAAATATTTAGAATCATTTGAATCATGGAAGATGAGCGTAAGGCTTTGAAATAATTAATCTTCTTGTATTACTTATTATTTGATTCGAAAAAATACTTCAAAAATAGATTACCTATAAGGCAATGTCTTATGTGTCAAAAAGATAGTGCCGAAACAATATAAAATGTAACGAGAGGCTTTTGATTTATTAAAAGAGGCGGTAAATACAAAAACGGATTTGTATTGCATAACACTGGGCACAGAACTACAAAACAAGCACTTGTTTCTAAGTAATAATCCAGTGTTTCACTCACAATCTAGGAGCAGTTTTTTCTATGCCCTAGAAAAAACTGCACAAAACATGCCAACAGATGACGGAAATAAATATCGCGTGCGGGCAAAAATTGCTTTAGAGAGGCAATATAAAATTAAAGAAAATTTAAGCACAGAAGAAAAACGGTCAATATACTCTGAAGAGAAATGAATCCATTAAAATTTTGCTAGCGGGCAAAGGTAATGCCACAGTCATTATAAATAAAAATACATATGATGAGAAAATCATGACACTTATCAATGAAGGACCATACACAAAATTAAGTAAAAAGCCAACAAAATCAATTGAGGGCAAAATTTATAGAACTTTATTTAAATACAAAAATGAATTTAATGACTTTGAACGACGGAAGCTTACCCTGCATTATAGCAAGCCTCCTCATTTTTATGGCTTACCAAAAATACATAAATAAAATGTCAATCCATTATCTGGAAGTACTGACTCCTACATAAAAAATAGTAAACATTTTATCGAAAAAGTTTATGAAAACAATATTCATAATACACATCTGATGGTTAGTTTTGACGTACTTAGTCTATTCACTAACGTCCCAGTAGACAAAACTTTAAAAATAATCAAAGACAAATTGTTAAATGAAAATAATTTGGAAGCTAGAACTAAATTGAGTGTAAATACCATAATGGAACTTTTAACTATGTATATAAAAACAACTTATTTTCAATTGGAAAATGATTTTTATCAGCAGGATTTCGGTATGGCAATGGGTTCTCCATTGTCACCGATTTTAAGCAATATATTTATGGAGGATTTTGAGACTAGACATGTTCAAAATTGTGCATACAAACCAGTTATCTGGTGGAAATACGTAGATGATATCTTTGCAATCTGGCCTCATGGTATTGAGTTACTAGGTAGTTTTTTGGAACATTTAAATAATAAAGAACCTTCCATTAAATTCATTTTAGAAAAGGAAACTAGAAATGAATTGCCAATTTTAGATGTTTTAATTAAAAGAGTAAATGATACAATTGAAACAAGTGTTTATAGAAAACTAACACATACCAACAGATATTTATATTTCAACTCAAATCAGTCGATGCACGTTAAGAGGAGTGTTATAAAATGTTTGTATGATAGGGCCAAAATCATTTCTTCTAATGATGAAATACTAAACAATGAGAAGCGGTTTATAAAGGAAGTTCTTATAAATAACCAATACCCTGGGGGTTTTATCGATAAAACCTTCATAAATGTTGAAAATAACAATCAGGTACGACAAAAACCTGAAAAACGTTACACAGCATTAATTCCTTATGTATGTGGATTATCCGAAAAGTTGCGCCGCATCGGTGATAAATTCGATATTAGGACGGTATTTCAAACAAACAACACTTTAAGATCTATTCTGTCAAAGACGAAACCGAAGAACCACGAGCAAAATTCAAAAAACTGCATTTATAGTATTCCGTGTGAGTGCAACAAACAATACGTGGGTGAGTCATCCAGACCTTTTAGTGTAAGATTGGGCGAACATCAAAATTATATAAGAAAAAATGAAATTCAGGGAGAATGGACACAGAATAAACTGGGACTCGGCAAAAATTTTAACAAAAGAGGCAGATAGCAAAGAAAAAAAAATTAAAGAATCCGCGATAATATTATTGAATGAGGATAGATGCGTGTCTGTACAACTTGGTTGCCAATGTTAAAAGAAGAACTTCACAAACTTAACATTGTATAAAAACTAAAAAAACTGTTAACTATATTAACAGTTCTTGTAAATAGTAAGTATCTATAATTATTGAATATAACCAACATTCTTAGAGCTGTGTATTTATCATACACAGCAAAAAAGATTTTTCAAAAAAAGCCTTGAAAAAGGAAACAATAGATTTCCGAAACGTCGGCGAAATATTGAATTTCAAGTTTTTATACTTATTTGTGTTGTTTGTTTTAAAAAAGCAACCTTTAACTGATCCTTTGACGTAAAAGTTACAAGCGTAGAGGTTATTTACCAGTAACATACTGGTTAATTGTGATATTTTGTAGATTCCCCGAGCACCGCTTAAAAAGAAAACATACATGTGGCAGGAAGTCCCAAAGAATTGAAGAAGGAAAAAAAAATAGATAATGCCACAAATAACATTTAGACAATATTTACATTCATTTTGTAGATGTAAAACTTATAACTGCAACAATCATTGTCGTATCCATGCAGCAAAAAGTGCGATGCGTAATTAGTTGCATGTGCGAAGGAAAATGTTCCCAGACATCATTATGTTAAAAGTACATATAGCTTTGGAATCGAATATTTTTATGTGATTTTTTTTTATCGGGAATAGCTTTTCTATTGTATTGCCGCGAAGAAATATTTGCATTAATTCTCTAATTAATATTATTTTTATAGGAGACATTATGATATAGGCAATAACAACACAAAATAGGTAACTAAGGTGTTTCAATTTTTATTAAAAATGTATGTCCACTTATGAATTTATGTCAAAATGTTGTTGTATAATCTTTCAGTAAGATATTCTTATATTTTTGTTTTCACTGTTCTCTCAGCAATTCATTTGTTATGTATGTACCAGTTCATATTATCATTACTTTTAAGCATTATGATTTTTTATTTCTGATACAAAATTGAAACATTTTCCTTTCAGTTTTGTTACTTTAAAAAAATCGCGTATTCATTCTTATAATTCTTTAATGCTTGTGATTGTGTACAAATATATCGAATCTAAATGAAATATTTAAATTTCTTATTTTTAATGTGTGTTTCATAATTAATAATAGAAATGAAACAAGGAGTTGCGGGCGCGCCGAATTTTAACAATTCATTTGCGAATAAACTAAACAGCAACAAAAATAAATATAGTTTCCAAAAACTTCCTTGACCTTTAAACTTCATTTTTTGTCGTTATATTATCTTTAATAATAGAAAAGTTTCTCGCTTACTATATTGTACAATGCATTTTCATATTTTTGCATAACATGTAATAGGTTACATATTTTTTATAAAAAAGATATCACGGTAAAACAATTTTGCTTCATACATCAATCAAGAACAATATCAAATATGTTTATAAAATTTGAGATCAATATCTCTCATAAGGTTCGATATATACTGAGTGAGAAATAAGAAATTACACACGTTCGTGCTTTTCCCAGTTTTGACAAAAATTTGTTTTTTTCTCCAATTTCGCAATTCCGAATTAACTGACGAACTCGAAATTCGAATCAAGCAGAAAATTTTACAACATTACTGTTTTTCGTTTTTGTGTGCCCTTTAGTCGACCCCTCCTCCTTTAAAATGTACTATGTATATCAACGTGTATTTGGTAGATTGCTGAATATTGTAGGCAAAAATATACAATATGTTCCATTTCAAAGAATTGAGTGGATAGTTTAAAAATGTGAAAATTTTGAATCATCCTGGAAAACAGATTAAGGTTCGACTATCAGAGAGCTGGAAATTAGTACAAGTAAACAAGCACAGTGAAACGACGGTCCAATTTATGAAAATACGTTCTTTACAGATATTAATCTTGACCGCTGTAAAAGCAGTTTTTATTGGAAAAAGTGGATTTCCTTGTCAATGCTGCAATGCAAGTTCAAAAATGACATGTCTGTACAGATAACTAATAGTCAAATATAAATGTTTAAAAAATGTTGGGTGTTCCATTTAAAAAAATCTAGTATTGACTTGCCACTGTTATGTGAAATACCCTGCAGATTTTTAATCAATTTTAAAATGTACTGCTTTTGATCTCCTACAATTTTTGCCGGAAACATTTTTTAAAGTTCAAACGGTTGTGGTTGAGGAGATATTGACCGGCTACGCATTAGTGACTCACCTTGTATATTAAGCATAATTTATTTGTTATAAACAATTATTTATTAAAATAAATAATTGTTTATAACAAATAAATTATGCTCCTAGAATTAAAATTCTAGGAACATCCTTTCAAACGACTCAATAAAAATCTAACTGCAACACAATATGCTATAATATCATATATACAGCGATAGCTTGACATCGTTTTCCAACATTTTCATAACATTTAGACAATATTTTCATAAGTTTTGATCGTTAAAATTTAACACACCATTAGCAGGTGCGTAATACACGATTATGTAATCAGTGATCTGAATCAGTTTGTTCTAGTTTACAGATAAAAACTGGACAGTATGCAGTACCGTAACTTTTAAGCAACTCGACTGTAATTATAACAAAAAAAATGACCTTCAAAATGTGGCTTGATATGATTTACTTTCACTAAGGCAGTGAAATTGCTCAGGTCTCTTGACATGGTACCAATTCGTGTGCACAGGAAATATTCTGAATAAAAATAAATCCATCCTATGTGCCCAAGGCACAAAAATATAATTAACAATGTAATCACAGGTAATTTGCATAAACAGGCATTTAGCTGAGTGAAGGAGGTATTAGGTACGGTACATAATAATTAAAATGTTATTGTTTATTATGTAAAAAACGCTTGTCTTGTCTTATGTAACAAATTATACACAATGCCAATAGCTTATAGGAAACACATATCATACATTCAAGCGTAACTATGACTATTTATACCAAAGGTAATGAAGAAGTCATTTTCTTTTTACGTAACAATTTTCTCCTAATGCCTAATCAAAAACATTGTTAAAGTTGCGTTATCGTACATGTCTGCATTACGTTCGTATTACGTTACTAATTAACATAATGGTTCAATAATATTACTTGATATAGGCGCTTACTATAGAAGAACAATTAAATATTTTTCATCATATTACTACTAATGGTCCAGTAGCCCAATCCCCGGGGATTTCAGCTAAGATGAAATAATTAATGGGGAATTTTGCACACAAAAAAAAGTAGGTCTTTGCTAGTAGAGACAGCGTTGCAAAAACATGTTTAAAAAAAAAACATAAAGACATGTTTAATTTATTTCAAACATTTTTTTGCTGTTTTAAATAGGCTATTGAATATGTCCAAAATTAAGGGGTAGAAAGGAATAATTGCGTTCAAGGGTTTTTATTATTGTTTAATATGTTAGTTTGACACCTAAAAATGTGCTACTAAATTCCGGGGTGCGTTTTTGAGAGCCATCCGAAGAAGCCCATTTTTAGTTTTGTCAAGGATAACTCAAAAACAATGCTTTGGAGATTTTTACAAGAATACTATTTTGTAGAAAATTAAATTTCTCATCCATCTGTGACAGACTTCGCCATTCAAAGTTGACCATTTTTGGCCATATTTATTTATTCAAATATTTACAATACAATATTTATTTATTTAAAAGTCAGTTTATTTAAAATTTAATTTTAATATTATAAAGCTCAACCACAAACATTAATTGTTTGTAATATTACTTTTTCGTAAAAACGTAATATTTATTTTAGAACGTTAAAGAAACATTTGTATTATTATTAAATTATGTAAAATTGTTGTTTTATTGCACGAAAATAAATTGATTTACTGAAAATTAAAATAAAAAATGTATGAGGGCAATTGCGGTGAAATATGGCAAAAGATGGTCAACTTTGGATGGCCATATCTCAGTCACCGTTGGTCATACTGATCAGATAAAAAAAGCAATTTCTTTGTTTTTCAATAACTTTTATTTCTCTGAAGACATACAGTGTGTCCCACTTTTCACGGTCACACCTACATAGCTCAGTTATTAATAAATCGATTTATTTTAAACTTGGTTAAGTTATACACCTCTTGAAAGTAACTAAAAGCACATATACCTATTTAATTTATTCCATAGATGTGCGGACTAAGGGGGGTGAATTTTCAGGTAAACTGTATTAGGGATTTTTTTAAAGATTACCACCATCTCATAGGGCATCCTTTAAAAGTCCGTTGTGCCAAATTTTGTTAAAATATCTCTAGTAGTTTTAGAGGTATAAACAGGTACATAAGACTTTTGTCAATAATTAATGGCCTTTAACTCGGAACGAAGTGAATTTAGAAACAAAATTATTTCACATTTTTTGCTACAAATTTGAAGTAATAATCAAAAATATCTGCGTACTCGCCAAAAAACGTGACTCGATTTAAAACAAGTAAACTGTATAGGGCCCGTATAAATGGTCAGAATTTTCTTAGCGTTTTTGGCGAGTACGAAGATATTTTTGATTATTACTTCAAATTTGTAGCAAAAAATATGAAATAACTTTGTTTCTAAATTCACCTGGTTCCGAGTTAAGTCATTAATTCCTGACAAACGTCATATGTACCTGTTTATACCTTTAAAACTACTAGAGATATTTTAACAAAATTTAGCACGAAGGGGTTTTAAAGGATGTTCTATGAGATGGTGGTATTTAAAAAAAATCCCTAATACAATTTATTTGATAATTTACCTCATTTTCACCCCCTTAGTCCGCACGTCTATGGAATAAATTAAATAGGTATATGCGCTTTTAGTTAGCTTCAAGAGGTGTATAACTTAACCAAGTCTAAAATAAATCGATTTATTAATTACTGAGCTACGTTCGTAGGTGTTACCTTGAAAAGTGGGACACATTGTATATCCCTAGGATGCCATATAAAAGTTATGGACGAAAAGAAAAAAGAGAATTTTCGTAAATTTTTAACTTTATTTAATTATTTTTAATATTAAAAACAGGAAAAAACATTTTTCAACAACGCATTTGGATGGAAAATTTAATTTTCTACAAAACAGTATTCTTGTAAAATCTCCAAATAAGTGTTGTTTTTGAGTTATTTTGACGAAACTAAAAAATGGGCTTCTTCGGATGGCTCTCAAAAACACACCCCGGAATTTAGCAGCATTTTGTAATTTTATCGTTAAGTGTTAAACTAACATATTAAACAATAAAAACCCTCAACGCAATTGTTTCTTACTAAAAGACACATTCAATAGCCTAAATTTAAGAAAACACGTTTTAAATACACGAAAAACATATTTAAGACGCATTATGTACTCTAAACAGTCACTTTAACACTTAAGTGCTTACTGTAATGCAGTATGACACTTTAAAATTAGATGGCAGCAATATTTTACCTATTTGAAGTTCCCACTTTCCACACACCACAAAGCTTTAATATATGTACAATTGTACACATAGGGTGTCTCAAAAGATCAAGTTTAAAACAATTTATGTTTCACTCTCCAGATTCTTTCCAAATTCTTCAAAGCAAAATCGGGTAATATTAACACGTGCTCCGGAGACAATGATGTTTCCCACATATTTCTTATTGGTAAAAGATAATTTTTCGTAAATTTGCGATAGAATCGTTAAAATGTGATGGAATAAACATCGCACGGAAACCCTTTCAGAATTGTTCAGAGAATAGGAATCAATAATTCCCTTTTAAATTAAACCCTCATAAGGCCCTGTTATAGGATTCTAAGATGACTCCATGGGAATATTTTTTGGATTCCATGAAAAAATCTTATGGAGGATTAATTTAAAAAGGAATTATTATTATTTTGTTTTTTGGGCAATTCTTAAGACACAACTTGTGTAATTTTTATCTTATTCCATTTTCACGATTGTATTGCTTTAAGAAAATACATCTTTCCCATACGAAATACATGAGAAATTTCTTTGGTCTCGGAAGCACGTGTTAAAATGAATTGATTTTTACTTAAGTTTGGAGGAAATAATTTTCATGGGATTTTGTTGGGCTGGTGTCACCATATAGCTAATAACAAGGATCTAACAGTCAACCACGACATATGGCGGGATGCTATCAGACGTGTTATTCAGCAAACGGAGGCCAACTTCATGTATCACAAGGCGTTGTGAATAAGAAGGCATAGTCGGCATAACCAATTTAGAAAATTAACTCTTGTTTAACCGACCGCTACTCGCCGACAATGTCGTTATGGATTAATAGTAGAGATCTTTTCGTTTATTCAGAATTTGTTTTATTTTGTTATGGAAAAAACGTTTGGTTTGTTTAATGTATGCCCTTTACTTCTGTTCAATCAGAATTATTTTTATTTTTAATATAGATTGTTCATTTGTTTTTATTATACAATATCTGCTTTTATAAATAAAGAAAAATTTTATTTCGTACATGCCTTTAATTTTTCTGCAAAAAATAAATAAAAAACAATTTAATTTTAGACGTGATTAAAACCTGATTTAAAACATTTTTGGTTGAAATTCAAGTGTGTTTTAAACAACTTGTTTTAAACTTTTGCAACCCTGAGTAGAAGAGTACAAAAAAAAAAAGCTCTCAAAGCTACCGTGATTGCAACATAAAGCAACATGGTCTCAAACTGCTAAACATTGTTTTTTGTTGGTCATAACCAGAGGTTGGAATTATCTATCGGATATGTGGTAAAGCCAGGGTTGGCTTTAGGTGGTTATGTGTCAGCGCATAAATATTTGCATGCATGTGTGAAACAATATCTTATCTTGACCTTTTTTTAGTAGCAAATTCCATATTATCTAAAGCTGATAATCAATTTATTATAAATCCTCACCCGAAGAGAACTGGAGGTATAAGGAGATGTACTTAACACTAAATTAACATACACAAGTATTTTTCAATTCCGACTACAAGAATAAAAATATGTTACTAATATCTTTTCTAAATGTTTTGGAGTTAAACTTCTGCGTCTTTCGTTGAAAATCGATTTATATTGCGAGAAGGACCACTCGACGTCGGCAGATGTAACTGGGACATAGGTACTTAAAATATCTAAATTTCACTACATTCGTGCCCGGTGTAGCAAAGTCTACTTCATTGCCGTTTAAAAGGTCTATTACACATCGTCGTCGTCATCGTAACAAATCCGGGATTTTTTTAAACAGTCTGGAATTGTCTTGTACCCTCGCTACAATATCTCCCTGTAATTGAAAAATACATTGAAGAAGATCGAACACAACGTTTACTGCATCCACTGTAGTACATTTTGATGTTGGCTGATATTGAAGGTGTATGGCTAGTGGAATTCGTGAAAAACATCGTGTATGAATACGTCAGTTGGACCCATAAATGCCTGTTGCACCTGTGAAATGGCAACTGCGTCATTTGGGTTTAACTGCTGTATTACGGATTTCACATTTTTAAAATGACAGTAATAGAACGATGCTGCTTTTAGCCAAGTTCGTGAACACAGTTTCGTGAAACAACCGTATACTTTCTTTACACTAGCGATTAATTTATCAATATTAGGGTAGCACCCTGTAATAGTTTCAGCAATCCTATTCTTTCAGCAGTTTTCATATAATTCGCTCCATCGGTAAGAAATAATAAGAACTTGTCCTTATTTTCTGCATATTTGTCACCTCAAAAGTCTTGTAAACTTGAAATTACTGCATCCGCTATAGTGCGAGAATTTGTAGCTTCTAAAACTTTAGATGCGATCAAGTATCCGCTCATTGCGCAATTTTCGTCCAATGCACTCGCTAAAACATTCGCTCCCGTTAAAGCATTGATTGTTTCTTCCACACTAAGCCAGATGTACTTCCCATTAAGCTCAGAAGAAAGTTTTTGTCTAATATTTTCGCACTACGTAAATAAACATTTTTATCTTTATGTAGACTCCAAAGGCACCTTAACATTGCTATATTTGCCACTAATACATTTTTCCAAAAATTGTCTGAAAAGTGGATTGTCTAGTTTCGACCACGATATGTTACATCCTACCATTAATTCCACTAACTCCAAGTTAAAATTACGCTGCGTGTCACTGTAAGTAAAGCCACCTAGTTTATGGTTTTCCGAAGAAATAAGTGAATTAATATTTGTTTTGCATGGCCACGAAATTGCTTTATCACATCTAATACAATACAGTTCTGTACCATCAAAATGTAAATTGGCAATATCGGGAATCCAAAAATTTACTGTATTGCGTTTTTAGTACTTACGTCCGAATAAATCTACAGTAAAAGAGAAAAGAGACACTGACTAATCTTGTTAAATGTTAAATTACTCCCCACTGGGATTGGGTTTCAGGTAAGGAGCCAGTAGGTATACCTGTTGCAATTTAAAATGATCTATTACGCATTTCGTTTTTATTTAATATAGTGCGTTTCTCGATAAAGCGAGGTTGAGGTGTTTCAAAATCTAATGAGCTTTGATCATGGTATGCGCAGACATAATTCAATTACAGAACTTTCTAAAAACATCAGATTTAAGATTTATTGCACTTTATCCCGAGCTGCTGTTGTTCACAAACCTCCTTTTCAACGGCCCTTTGAGATTAATTTAGAAACTAGCGAATTTTGCGCGGGGCTATTCATCTAATCCCAACAATATGTAAGTAAATCATTCTATTAAATTTGTGTGATAGCCGAGTCAATGTTTTCAAAATATACTTATGCGGAATAAACTCCGCCTTTTGTGCATCTGGCGGTTCATAAGGTTCTGAAGTACTCTACGCATTAATATTGTAAAATTAAATAAAATTAATTTAGCATGTTGCTTGACTTTCTGTTTTTATACTTTGGGAATGTTTCATTACATGTTTACAATATATAATATCTGTAAAAGCCGTCCCTAGAATCCCATAGGTAATTCCGAACTCTGGTAATAACTCCTAAGACACGGAAAATAAAAAAAAATCGTAAAGATAAAATTCTACACAAAAAATCGGTAAAGGTATTTACATAGAACTTCCCACTTTATTTGCCACCGCATTTCATTGTTCTATCCCTTAATGATTTTTAGAAACAAAAAAGAAACTATTATAGCAATATTTGGAGCAAAGCACGGTTGAAAAATGTATTTCTCTCTTTACTAATTACGAATATATCAAGATGAACCAAAGCTCAAATTTTTCATATTTCCTATTACAATTACATACCCACAGGAGGTTTCTTAATATTTATAAGAAAAATATAGAAACGAAAAACTTAAAAAAAAAAAATTACGCCTTGAGGGTGATTTGAGGTGTTAAATTTGGCGAAAATGTCTGCCAGCCAAGGTCAGGGTTTCATAGTGCCTTGTAACCCATGAGCTGGCTGGGCGGACGTTTTTTCCAATTTTAACTATTTTTGTCTCAAATTTTGGTCCATTTCTCGCCACTTTGATGGCAAATTGCTCAGAAATCGATCGATAGAAATGTCTGTCACTTCAGTACAATGCTGTACAAATCAAAATAAACGTTTTGCGCTAGGTTTGGTTCGGTAGCTAAAATATTTTTTTTTCAATTTCCTGTTACCGCGCACCGACCGGAAGTTTCGTCTCCCGGCGTAATTGGGGTATGTGAAGTACATATACTAATTACCTATGCGGAAAGATATCGGTAACCGTTTGATTAAAATAATGTCCCCCCTCCCTATCCGCTCACCATACCAAACATTTTCGGAGAGAAAAAAGTTTGGTACTTATATGGTCTCTTCGATTACCGACTGGTAGATAGTAAGTAACCTTTCATCCTAGAATTTGCACGCCATTTCCTAGACTATTATACCTATTTGACAATCAATTCCGGATAGCTTTAGCAAATCTTTCCAAACAACACAATCTTAAAATCAATTCCACAAAATCTTCGGTTGTATTATTTGGTAACCTCTCGGAAAAAGACATGGTGATTGAACTGGGAGGGGATAAGATAGAGGTGGCATCTAAAGCAAAAAATCTAGGTATGGTTATAGATAATCAACTCAGATTTACGGATCATGTTTCTTACTTACTAAAAAAGTCTTATGGCAAACTAAGAATGATGTATCCTAACAGACACACTTTAAACAGAAAATCAAAAATAATTTTATGCGATTCTCTTGTCCTTTCTCTGTGCAATTACTGTGACTTTGTTTATGGGCCATGCCTTACATCAAAAGATTCTAAAAGAATACAAATCTTAAAACTCATGCTTAAGGTTTATATATGGTATACGTAAATACGATAGAATATCACATACTCTAACTAAAGCCCATTGGCTGGACATGGCTAGTCGTAGAAAACTGCATGCTTGTATACTATATCATAAAATTTTAACTAATCATACTCCGGCATATCTTCATAATAAAATAAGATACAGAACAGATATTCATAATATAAATATAAGACGTAAGGATGCATTAACTATTCCTCAGCATAAATCCTCGCTGCTCCGAAGATCATTTGTATATAATATAGCCGCACAGTTAAACGAGTTACCAAAAGAGTGTAAGTCTCTGTCAGTAAAACGGTTTCGTACCTTTGTTCTCAATCTGTTACATAAAAAACTAGAGCCGCACTAATAGTGTTTGTGTGTTCATATCTGTTCATTTTTGTTGTAGTAACATATAGTGTTAAGTATCCCCAATTATGTCATAGCCCAAATTCTGTTAGAAGCATATATCGTTTAGTTATACACTACTTTTTCTCTCTACTTAAAATTTATTTTCGTAATGTAAGTACCTGAGGCCAAAGTGGAAGAGCAGTTAATTTCAAATGAACTTGCGCCTTTTAAACTTATATATTGCATAAAATAAATATACACATATATGTACATTACCTGGGAAAACATTGTACTATGCATTTATATTTTGTTTAATAAAATTGTTTATTATTATTATTATTAATATTATTATAATATTTTAAAGTAAAGGTTATTATTACAAGAGATGCCGTAAAATATCAGAATGTTGTGGAGAGGTTTTTTGTTTAAACGAGTAAGTTCTGCGTTTGCATGTACAAGTCATCCACAGACGTCCGAATTTAAAGCTAGTGGATGATTCTCATTAGTTTTAATTTTAGTAAACTGATGAAATATGTCAATGTTAATCTACTAGTCTTATTTGGGCGACCAAAAGGATTCCCAAAAATCCCCAAACATTCCCATGAATTCCCAATGCATTAAAATTATTATATAACAAAATTTGTGATTCTTTAAGATCCCCAAAGATTTCCCAAAATCCGCCAGAGCTGATGACCACTAAATAGTATCGCAGAAGAATCATTTTTAAAGAAAACTTAAGTCCGAAGTCCATGAAGAACTCTATTTGCAAATACGAATTGCTTAATACGGGTAATCCATTTATAAAGTACTGCCAAGGATCTCACTACCAACATTTATTGCATATATTTTGGAAAGTTCAGATTAATCAAATGTGATAAAATGAAAACATTTTACGGGACGGTACTAAGCCTTTACTGGAAAAATTCCTAATTTTTCCAAGCGATCTTATGGTTTGTAAGTGTTCTTATTGATCGCTTATGGACAGTGATTGTCGTTTATAAACAAAATTAGATAACAATAACGAGATTATCTAAATAACCTTGGGCTATCTTCACAGTCTCAGATTCATAATATGTATCTAAGCAGATATGTACTCGACACGTTTTAGCCATCACACATCAATATTTCTCCCCCGAACTACTCCAAACTTTGTAGTTTGTACCCACATGCTCATAAGAACTTTTCTTCCTATTTTTACGTGTTGAATTAGTTGCTAAACGAACGAGAGCTATTTTCATACCACCATGTAGCTTAGTAAATCCTTTCGTGGATGAGAAGAAAATTTCTTTAATTTTTTATATAAAAAAGCCATAAAGTGTCTCCAGTGAGTTGCATAATAACCTGTAGGCAAGTTACATATTTTTTACACAGTGCTAAATCTAGTTCGGATCCGGTTTGTATATTTTTTTTAGAAATTAAATTTCCTAGCTTTCGTCACTGTCGTAACTAAATCGCATACGCCTGCCGATAACATTAATATTATTTAATAAGAAAATTTAATTAGGCCATTTACAATAAAATCATTTAATGAATTACCTTACATAACAGAATAAGTATAGATTATTTAGGTTAATAGAGAACCAGAGAACATATGTTCGCGTACTGAGAAATCTTTAGATATAGCAGCAGCTTATTGATATATTTGTCGAACTAACTGACACCGGTTTCTTTTTATTATAATTATGTTTATATGTGTCAATCTTCATTCTATTGACAAGTGTATTAATATGATTACATATATCAAACACAATTATACATGTCCTAAAACAGTTCAATTTTGAACAAAGTATTAAAAAATTATATATAAAAAAATATTTTTTACTTTTTAGTAAATTTTTTAAACAAAACCTGTTTTAAATATTTTTTTGTAAATTTTATTTTTTACTTTTAGCATGCAGTATTGACTTATTTTACAGACAAACGACAGACAACACACGTGTGCAAAATTTCAAAGTAGTAGCTTAATTGGAACAAGTCGAAATTTTGATTGCAAGATTTGACTTAAACATACTAGCAAACAATTCAAACAAATAGCTGAAGTTAAATAATAGCTTTAAAAATGAACTAAATTTTGAAATAAATATCAATTTTAGAGTGATATAAAAATTTTGGAAAATTTTCAAAGTAAAAAGAGGTTTAAAATAAAATTTAAAAAACATTTCTCTACAAATGTTGAAAGCAGAAATAGAAACCTTCAAATTGTGCCCAAGAACGTCTACATTGGTGCCCAGTCCCAAAAATTATACCCATTTTCCCGATTTTCACTCTCTTGAGGTAAAGTCGCGTAAAACATATTTTCAGAATGGGTCCACATCACTATCTTGAGAATACTTTTACCTCTTACTTGTAAAGTTTTCCCGTAAATTGCTTTTTAGATTTAAAAGAATAAGTTTGTTTCTTTTTTTAATATTGACTATTTTCAGTTAACGTCACGCTGCTGTCGTTGCCAATATGCGTGGAGGGCAGACAACTAATTGTTTTCATTTGGATTCCTGTGTTATTGAATTGTGAATGTTTTCACTAGCAAAATTTGCAGTAATGCCTCTGTTTTGTTCAGTAGTAAATTGTGGTAACAGAGGAGAAAAAGACAACGTTCGTTTTTTTTTAATTCCTGCTATTTTAAAGGACCGTGGAAGCTGTCAAAAGAACGCCGAGAAGCAGGAGAAAGTCTCTAAAAGGGGAGAATTAGCGAAACATTTCTGAAAAATGGTATATTTTATAATTGTGTGTTTTGAACTGTTAATCTGAAATGAGGTTTTGTATGCCCTTCAGACAGCTGCATCAAAATTACGTGACCGAAAATGGTCTATTATATTATGAGGTTATATTTCATTATATTTTGGCATCAGGTTTAAACAAATCGATAGATAACTTATTGCGTACAACTCTTATCTGAAGTACATTTTTCTATATTTTCATAAAAAAAGTTACCTCAATTTGACGCATTTTGGTCTTTTTTCGTCTCTGGCGCTTGGTCTAATATAGCAAAAGCCATTGTGATTGAAAAGACTTTATCAAGTGTAGAAGGAACAATTGTCTTGTTACCCATGGGTGGTTTACTCATATACATAAGTAGGGTTCGGCAAATGTGTGCAAATACTTGATTCCTGGCCAAACTGTAATTTCGATTAAAAAATACCCCTAAGAGTGAGCAAGGTGATAAGGTGAATCCTGAATTCTGCGCCTAGTTGGCGCTGGTGACTATTGTGGTTATCTAGTTTGTAGTTCGTACTTTCGTTGCACTTGAGGTACACGTCTTAAAAGTTAAAGTTAAAGTATTTCGTCTTATCGATGCGTGACGTTCCTCAGACCTCAATAAGCTATATAAGAATGAAATGAAATACAACTTAAACGCCTCATCTTGTATAGAAGTGGTCCCGTCTACTAAAACAGCATTGTACTAAAATTATGATTAATAACAAGTTGTTTTTGGCAAATTGGTTGAAATTATTAAACTGAAAATAGGTGTAAGTTGTACATAAATATATTCCACAGGATTGTTGAAGAATATTTTTTGCTAAAATTGGCTTATTAAGGAGGTCTCTCTTCACTTGGTGCGTTACTCCTTGTTCCCCACTGATCTTGCCGCCTTGCTCGCTCTTAACAAAAATTTTTGTAGTATTTTATTCTATTTAGTGACGTAATTTGATTTCCAACAGCTACTCTATTTTTTTTAATGGATGACCCCGTATATTTTTATACTTTCAGACTATTTCATCACTTTTAAAGAAATAGGGTTTGGTGGGTGTGCGACTTGTGGTTTTTTAAATATTAAATAAAATAAAGAGTAATAAATATTTTTTAGTTAACGAAAGTCAAATTTGTTAAGTATTACAAAACATTGAGCACTCTAATATTGAGAAAAAAGAAAATATTCATAATAATAAATGCTCTGAACGATTCTCAAATGAAATTTGGCATTAACAAGATGAAGCCCGGCCTCGTTATGGAGTTGATGCGTGTCAATACCTAAATGGAATATTTCCTCAAAGATGGATAGAAGAGGACATACTGAATAGCCACCGCGATCGCCAGATTCAAGATCTTTACACTATTCTCTTTGGGGTCATTTTAAATCCATTGTCTCTAAGACCAAACCTCAGTCGTTAAAACAGTTGGAAGATCGAATTAGGATGGCTGTTCAAGAAAGCAAGCATGCTATTCAAAACTCCTTAAGAGCCTTCGTTGATCGATTCGGGATTGTCGGGCTGCTGAAGGTCTCCAGTTTAACATTTATTATGAATATTTTATTTTTTTCTCAATATTCAAGTGCCTCATTTTTGGTAAAAACAAATTTAGCTTTCATTAACTAATAAAAATATTTATTAATTACTCTTTGTTTTATTATTTTATTTAATATTTAAAAAACCACAAATCGCACACTCAGTAAACTCTACATCACTGCAATTGATGAAAATGTAAAAATATACAAGGTCATCCATTTAAAAAACTGTCGATGACATCATATCTCGAAAAATAGGTTAGCCGCTGGAAATCAAATTGTCACTGAATAGAATAAGAATACTAGAAATACTTCTGTTAGGGCTATTTTTTAATCGAACTTACGGTGTAGCCAGAAATCAGGTGTTTTCACACATTTGCCCAACACTGTATGTAATATATTAAGGGTAGGTTGTATCAACCGAGTTTAAATGAAAATCAGGATCCAAAGTTACCATTATTACAACAATCGTAACCTTAAATTTTAATCTCGGATCAAACTGAACTTGGTTCTAAGTAGTTAAATAAAACAGCAATATCGATAAGATATTCTTCACGTTAGTTGACAAGCTGTATTTTAAATATTTAAATTACGTGGTCTCATAATATTTTGTACAAACCAGTCAAGACGTGGTGCGTGAGATCTGTACAAAACAGACACTTAGTAGGAGATCTGGTGACATTTTTTAGTGATTATTTAGTTAAGGGCTATTTTTTGAGTGAATGTTGTGGAGGACATGTATAAGTGTCATCTATACGGATTTACTCTGATAGCGGTATCGGAGAGAGGCAGAACACCCCCCCCCCCCCCATTTGCAAAAAATAATCAATTAGTTAAGGCTGTAACTCTTTATATTGTTTGCATGTTACGTTATAAATCTTGCTATAACATTGGCAGATCGATTGACTGGTATTAAAAGGGTGGCCGATCCCCTCAAAGGAGTCGTGTTCACGACGAAATTTTTAATATTTAGTTAATCTTCAATTTTTAATATGTTACTATGTAAACTGTTTTAAGTGTACATTAGGGTGTATCAAAAAAAACTTGTTTTGGAAATTCCAAATTCCAAGTTGATAAAAAGTTGTCTCTATGAATATAGTCCACAAAAAAATTAAGCCCAAATGAAAAAAAATTAGGTCTCCCGCAAGAGGCCTAAAGTTAACTTTCTTCAAAAACTGCATTCATATTTTCTTCTTGGAATGAAGGATTAAGTGATTTTATTTTTCAAGTTGAAAAATTTTAACAATGGGGTGAAAAATGAAAATATTTAAAAAAATATTACTCTAATGAAACGTTTAGGTCTCCCGGATTTTATTTAAACTTAAAGAAAAGATGAGGCGTTCTTTCTAATTTAAAAGATTTTTTTAAATGTCGATCAAAGTTTTCTTAGGCCGTTAAATATTTTATTCTTCATCGTTATCATCATAAGTATTCTGTCCTAAGACAGGTCCTTAATCGTTAATCCAAAAAAAATGAAAAACATCAATTTTTTTAAGAAAATTAAAAACTTTAGGCCTCTTACGGGAGACCTATTTTTTTGGGGGGCTAATTTTTTGTGTGGTGTGGGTTCATAGACAACTTTTATCAACTTGAAATTTTGAATTTCCAAAAAAGTTTTTTTCGATACACCCTAGTGTACATTTCTATTTGCAGAACAAAATAACGGTTTTAACCCCCTTGCAGGACGATTTGAACATACCGTGCGCGTGCCTTGATTTCGTGTCGTCTGCCCTGCAACATTATAATTCAATGCTCAGATACAGACAGACGTTTTGGTAATATTATTAGGCAATATGACCCACCTTAATCAATCACATCAAATATGGATGGAGGTGGGTATTGGCAATTCACAACGTCACATCAACGTGACGAAATTGCATAAGAAGTTGGGAACACAATTATCAAGAGCGTTGCCTGGACTTCACGCCCTTACGGGATGTGATTACAATCGTTCATTTTTCTGCAAAGGAAAAAACAAGCCATTGAAGTTATTGAAGGCATTAGATGAGTATCAAAAAGCATTTGAAGACCTTGGCAAAGAAGACGTTAATGCTTCAGCAGTATTTCCAATTTTGGAAGAATTTATTTATCGGATGTATGCAGATACTGTCAATGAAGCTACTTGGAGCTCTTCAACAGCACATCACACAGCACATACTGAAAATTCATTTTCAAAAGGCATCCGCAATTGTGATGCATCAAGCCTGCCACCATACCATACTGAACTTTAACAGCAGCTACTGCGAAGCTCATACATTGCCAGCATCTGGCTAAATGCAAATTTGCATGAGCCAACACAAAAATCAGCAGAAAATCATGACTGATGTATCAGTGATGGCAAGTACGCGTTCATCTGGTTTGAAGGAGATTAATTGCCTTAATGGTTGGTGATGTTCTCGTTGTCGATGCCAGTGAAAACAACAAAGATCACGAGAGTGACAGTGAATTAGGTATGAATACTTAACACTAAATACAAACACAAAACAAAAATACTTTTCTAATCATTTCGTTAAAATTTTACATACATGAACACCCGAGCATCGAGTGTATTAGACTTAGCGGACGATGATAAGGATGATTCCGATTGTCTCGAAGAGATCAATCATACTTGTTAATTACATAAAAATTCATAGAAAAAAATGAATTCGGTTTAAAAAAATGTATTAGTAACATTATTTCAATTCACGCACTTTTTTATGCTTTATATTTGAAAAACAAAACTCATAATGTGTCAATGATGTATAGAAGTTCCTTTTTAATATTGCAATATATGTTGAAATATCAATTCCAGGGTAGAATAATGCGACTTCTTGTCATTAAAAAGGTTGCAAAAATTAACGAAATCGTTGTGCAGGTCAAGATATTTTGTTCTGTAAAGTGAAATGTACACTTAAAACAGCTGACATAATAATATTTTCAAAACTGAAGCTTAACTAAATAATAAAAATTTCATCGTGCACACGACACGTTTGAGGGGATTTGCCACCCTTTTAATAGCAGCCAACCGATCTGCCAATGTTATAGCAAGATTTATAAGGTAACAGGCAAACAATATAAAAAGTTACAGCCTTTACTAAATGATAATTGTGTTCACTATCTTTTTGCAAATTGGGGGTGTTCCGCCTCCTTCTGATACCGCTATCAGGGTTAATCCTTATAGATGACACTTATACATGCCTCCCTCTACATTCCGTCAAAGAATAGTCCTTACCCAAATAATCACTGAAAAATGTCACCAGCTCTTAGACTAGCTACAGTCCAGAATACTTTAACTTGGCCGGTCCAAAGGTCGCTTCGTCGGCTGAACTAAGCTTTGTTGATATACATGAACAAAGTTAAAGTTTATTCGACTGTAGTAGATAATTTTCAAGTAATATCTACTTATGTCAGTGCTGCACTCAAACATCTTATTAAAATGGTTCAGAGATGTCTGTGTTTCTGCATAATCCTAATTTATAAATTAAAATTTTAAACGTTTAAATACTGCATGTTCGGTAACTAAAATATATTTTTATAATCTAAAATACGAATGTGTCGTAGGCATAACGTATATATACGTTTTATAGCATAATATGACTAAATAATTGGATGATCAAAATGTCGACCAGACATAATTGAAAGTATAGTGTTTACGAAGTCAATTGAAACTGGTCAGTGTTAAAGCACAGGACCGTACGCACTTAACTTGATATTTTGTGCTATGTATTTAACAATGGCATCGAGAATCGAATAGTAGTTGAAACTGTGCAAGCGAGTCCAAGACTGGCAATGTAATCAGCCTGAATGAACCATCTACGACTGCACTGGTTTAAAGATAATAAAACGGACAGGTCCACTAGCATAAAAAAAACCTTGTAAATCGTTTCTCAAGACTTGTGAGATGTGTTGTCATTGGCCTGCGTTTGAGGACGGGTGGCGACGATTGGCTGGCACCCGGGTATTCCTCAGTCCGATTGGTCGGTCGGTGTTTGAGTTATATCAGTCATTAGTCAACGTGGACTCGATATTTCTCCAGTGCAGTGCGAAAAATGGTTTTCAGAACAGCTTTATACCAAACATTCCGCCTAATTCGGTAATTGTATTAAATAATGCTTCCTATCACTCGCGAATATTAAATAATATACCAAACACCAGTACAAGGAAGACATTTTAAAATTCATGAGAGAAAAAAATATGGAAATTCATGTAAAAGTTCCAATAAAGCGCGAATTACTGAAATGAATAAAAGAACAAAATTTCAAAAGGGAATATGTTATTGATAACTTATCCAATAAACACGGTCATACACTTTTGCGGTTACCTCCGTACTATGCATATTTAATCCTATCGAGATGGTTTGAGCAACTTTAAAAGATCGTTTGTGAAAATGTAATGACTTTCCAACGTTAAGCGCGGTAGTAGTTGATCATCTAAGAGAAGTAATAAATGACCTCGACAATACTAATTTATGGAAAAATTGCGTTAAGCATGTAATTGAAAAAGAAAATTAATATCCAACACTACCCCCATTGCGCCGATTATAATTCAACCGGATAATGATCCCTCTTCAGAAAGTGAAGATTCGGACGCGTCAACTTTTAGCATTTAACTTTTTAATATATATTTTCAGAACAAAATATTTAACTATTATATTAGGTATGAAGTTTACTTTTTTATTGTTACATTTCTTGGAATATATTACTTTATTCTAGAGACATATTTTAATTTTGTTTTTATTTATGTTTTATCTATACAAGTGTTTATTTTTGTTGTACTAATTCTTTGTTTTGGTTAAGAAACTTACATTTTTATTTTTATTCTAGAAGAAACTTTATTTATTTTTTACTATTTAACATCCTTGCCCCTCGCCAATCTAACCTGTCCCATTCCCTCATCCCGGCAAGGATATGTTCATACCTTCTCGTTGTTCCTTGCTGATAATAACATATTTCAATATAGAATGGGATAACCTTAAAACTAAACCCAATAAATTTAAATATTTAGACTTTATATCTAAAACTGATATAATACTTCAAAAATATGTTATTGGATAAATGAACAAAAATAGCCTATCTAACAAACAAAAGATAATAAAAATTAATACAATTTTCAAAAAGGTATAACATTTTCTTATGATAAACATTTCTATTTACCTCCGCCCAGATACAATAAAGAGTTGCCGACTGTTTTTGCCGGCTTTTAGTTTTTATACGATTTCAATAGACTTTATACGAATCCCATTGCTTATGTCTTATTTTCGGGCATTTTATAATTTGCGTAATATGATCTAGTCAAACACACGATTATGCCAATTGCCCGTTTCCATGTGAACAGTGTTAATTTAGTTGATTTACCGCTGTTGATATCTTCGATCACTTCAATAACTCAAGCAGTAGTCCAAGATCCCTTGATTGGATATTTCTTCCATCTTTCAGTGTTTCAATCAGTTGCTTAATTGCAATTTTGCTACTGAGTGTGCCTTATTATTCATTACATGCATGTCAACGTGATTATCACTCACTTTTCACTAAGTAATACTCCGAACACACACATAACAACAACCGAACATTTTTAAATTACGTCTAGGTTTGTCTTTGTTAACGTGGAAACATGAATTTGAGTGGACCATATATTTTGATTGTTAGGGCGGGTAGTATAGACCAACTTTAAACCTAAAATCAGCTCGATCAAAGATCAAAATCTATGGTCACAATTGTTACAACAATCATAACTATGAATTCTGATCTTTGATCAAGCCGATTTTAGTTTAAACTTGGTCGATACAGTCCGCTCTAAATATCTCAAATTAGTCAAATTATAAAATGCCTGAGAATAAGCACCCATGAGACTCATATGCTAACTCCCGTTTTGCAGACATCAATTGCCTATAATTTTTTAATCATAAAGCAAGAAAGCTCTATCACACACATTACGCCGATTTTTATAATATCCCTAAGCATTTTATGCAATGCCTGAAAATTTGAATTGTACCTACGACAAATATATGACATATATTACCTGACATTTATGTTGAACACTAGCGTAGAAACCATCATGCAAACCGTCACACTTAAAATCTATGTCTTCAGGGACCCTTTCATAGAAAGGGTAGTCTGATAAGTTAAATCCATTCAGTTCTTTGGGCAAGTTGGGGTCCCAAATGTAGTCTAGTTGAGGGTTTCCTGTTAGGGTAGGTTTGGTGGCGTTGGGGTCGCCGCTCAATTCTGTGGTGGCAGTCTGAAAAGATAACAATAAATAATGCTTGATTCACAATTAAGATACAAAAATGTAGGAGAGGCCGGGGAGACTTTGGACATAGAGATACAGTGGACACGCTTATATTTTGCCATTCGAAAGTTCTGAATGCAACGTGGAATAAAATGAGAGACCACATAGCAGTAGCGGTTAGTCTATTTTACATGTTAGTGTTGGCGAAAAATTCTAAAAAAAGTAATCATCACTTTGTTGTTTCTGGTAAGATCGATTCTTCTAATTGTGTAACCTGTATTTTAGTAGTAAATAATTTATTTAAATTCATATTCTCAGGTGTGATGCCTTGTTTGCTCTAAAGTTGGTTTATATTTACAAATTCGTCGTTTATTTGACGGTTTCGAGTATATAGCGCGAAATTTAAAAAGTGTAACTTAGGGATACACTGGACAAGTGTCCATACTCAACCCGGTCTGTCTACTGCCTCCAAATTTAAATTAAATGAGTTGTATTTTTTAAAGTGAAATCATAGCTAGATATTATAAAAAAATAATAGGAAATTTGGCCCAGATGCCATGGATATAGATGGATATATAGGTTAATTTTTTCAGTCTTATAATTTTTTTAAATATACGTACTAAGAGAAAAAAGTTATGGCCAAAAATAGTAAATATTTCCCTATCGGATGTCTCTTTCTAGGGAATGGCCACCTTAAGGGGGTATTATTCCAACAACAGAACAAAACAGGGGATTTGAAAAAAATTTTACTCAAAATATGTATAATTTGTTTTCTACAGAATTTCGAAACGAATAATATCTACGTTTATGAGATTATAATAAGGAAGCACGTTTTCCTTCGGTGTGTTGTTGGTGTCCAGATTTTACCAAATGTGACCTTGACATGCCCCTGGTTAGTGCCATTACATGTCCTTTTACAAACAAACAAAAATTAATAGGACAAGTTTTTCCTCGGTGAGAATCGTAAAAGTCACTAAAGGGGTTTTTTAAAAAACCAAAGTTGTTGGCCATATCTTACATAGGGTGGCCTTAATAGACCCTTGATAAATGTCATCATATGTGCCCTTCCAAAACAAACAACTTTCATTCGGACAATTTTTTTCTTCGATCCAAATTTAAAGTTATTCCAAGTGTAACTTCAAAATGAAACTCGTATATTTATTTCAATTAATGGTATATGCATTTTTTAATTAACATCGTAAATATTTTTTTTCAAATGTATTTTATAAAAGCAAAATGTCATCATAAACACGCGATGAATTCCGATGATACAGTCAGAAAAAATTTACTAGTTTTAAGCAAATCCATTTGTTTGAATCAGATTTTATTGAATCAAAGTTTTTTTCCTTTAAAACAAACAATTCTTTATTTACTTCAAGAAAATTAATTTGTTTGATATTACGTAATTTAATATCTTAGAAACAATTTAAAAAATCATAAAATGAAATAAATAATTTACTTGAATTAAGCAAAATTTTATACAATTAAATAAATGATTTACTTAAAACAATCATAGGTTCATATTTAAATTATAACGTTTTCTTAAAACTATAGAAATTTACCTAAAACTATAGTATACTTTTTCTCTGAGTGCAGTTGCTACAGCATTTATCCCCCCCCCCCCCCCTTAAGGGGGGAAGAAGTTATAAAAGTGAAAACGGTGAGGTAATAACAATTCTTTTGATAATTCACCCTTTCGAATATTCCAAGACCGATCTGCTAAATTCGTGCGTGAGAAAAGGCATTTACAATGTTGCAAATGGTCGGCCAAGGACATCACCAGGGTGTGGGGGTCGGCCGACCGAGCATTTTAGACTCGACATTACAATAAAAAAAAAGTTTAAACAAAAAATCGTCCACTCTGTCACCACAATCTCCCCTGTGCCCCCCACGACAATTAGTGTAATTACTCATTAAAGCCAGGGACCGAGATCGGCCGACCGGGGTTTTATGAAAGGAAACATTTTTGTTCTTTCGAATAGACCAAGGCCGACCTGGTCACTCCTTGGGGGAGGCTAGGCATTAAAAATTGCATTGTTTAATGGTCAGCCAAGGCTATCGCCAGGGATGGGGGTCGGCCGACCGAGCATTTTACATTCTTTGGATCATAATAAACAAATTAGTTACAAAAAAACCGTCCACTTTGTCACCACAATCGCTCCATTGCCCCAATAAACAATTACCGTAATTACTCATTACCGCCAGGGACCGTGATCGGCCGACCAGCGGTTATGAGTTTAGGGCATACTATTGCAGTATTCTAAACTGCTAAATCCCGTCCACTAGTTCCCCACACAAATTTTCAGTCGCCCTCTGGACTATACGTTTGAGGGTCTACTTTAAAACAGATTTGACAGAATATAATGTACAATAGTTTATGATTTGAAAATGTTTCCTTCTTTTTGATGTTTTTCTACCACATATCCCCTCTTCTAATAAATAATAACCTAGGAATCTACAAAATAATATAATTATCCAGTTTATTACTGGGCAATAACTTCTCCGCGTGGAACCGTCAGACGGTAGTTTTTGCCAAATAATGTAAATCACAATGAAAACAAAAATATAGATTTCTGATGAAATCTGTTTCTATCTCCAAGGTTTTAGTAAAGAATTCTTATTGCTTATTTTTTTAGAATATGTGGTAGAAAAGCCCCAAAAGGAAGGAAGGAAAATTAAGGAAACGCAACAATGAACTTTTAGATAATATTTACAAATGTTTAGTTAGTTTTACTTTTTTATCATTGTTCTGTTTTGTTATTCTAGAAAAGAGTAAGTATCTATGTTTAAAATGTATTATTCTTAGTTCATTTAAAGGCCTGTAATATTTTTATTCATTAATATGTTTTCCATAATACCTAACTATAATTAAAATCCTTTTACAATCATGTCCATAATCTCCCTGGTAGCTATCCACTATCTTCCATCACGCATGGGGAGACACTAGACAAAATGCACGATCATGAATATTTTGTATTTAAAAGAATGGGATTAAAGATTTCTTGTTAATTTTGTGGGGATATCTTATCTAATATCAAGGCTCCAACATGCAACAAAATATAGTTTTATATTGATGTAAGAAGGAGAGCTGAAAACCTTTATGTAAAAAGTGTCCAAAAAACAAATTACTATAAAATAACAAGTAAAACAAGTAAAGAACCCAAAAGAACAACACTAATTTGCCAACAAATATTTTAAAATGTATCTGTCTGTCCAAAAATTCATTTGTACAATAACCATCATTTGATAATACTGCGTTTTTGTAATAAGTATACTTTGTGACTATTCCGATTTCATGTGGTAGGTTTATTATACATTATGATTAAGTTATAATGTGCAATGTGTTTAATTGTTGTTCACAAGTGATTTAGTATGCTAAAAAAATCACCGTGCCTTGTGAGAGAGCTAAAAAGAAAAACTATCTTTAAAAAATATTAATGAAATATTTGCATTCCTTTGATAACCTGGATTCTGATTATGCCAGCAATTAAAATCCTAAAATGCATTTGTCCATTTTATTTGACAGTTCTCGTTGTAACACTAGTATCCACATAGTACCCTACGGCTATGCAGATTAAACTAGTATCTACATAACCCCCTACTGCCATGAAGATTAAGTAAGACGGTGTCATTTCTCTTGGCAAAAAGATCTATATTTTTTTTTAATATAACAAATTCATTTAAGCACAAAGACACAAGTGCCGTAAGGATTTGGTTGATTTTGTAAATTACCCTGCAGCTCTCATTATATCTCATATTAAATATTAATCTTATGATCCTTTTTTGGCACATAAAAACTGTCCCCATTTCCAGCACCTCCCCGAGTCCAGACTCATCTACAATACATTTCAATTGCAAAATAGCAAAATAGACCTTATTCAGTTGACTACAAGAGACATGGCACTTTACTCTCTAGATGAGTACCGAGCAGCTTAGTACTGCTCGATAGGCTGATATCAACAATAAACTACATATTGTGCGGAAAAAGTTTCTGTAAATAGAAATTAATAAATACGATTTATTTTATTTTAGAGTATTAGTTTATCTCTTTGGGACCATGAACTAACTTCTTCTAGTGTAAAATAAATTAATTCTTGTAATTTCTCAGGTGTTGCGGTTGATAAGTTTACTGTAATATCGTTAAGATACATCGTTAGACTGACTACCTTTGATGAGATGGTTAGGAAGATCGTTAACTTACTGCAAAAATAGCAGCGGCCCTAGAGCAAAGCCCTGAGGTACTCCCATTGCTACATTGTGCAACTCTCACTCCACCTCACTTAATCTCACTTTAAATGTTCTGCCTTCTATATAACTCAATATTTACGATAGGATATTTTCCATCAAACCAATCTGATACATTTTTTCTTTAATATTTCCTTACTAACTGTATGAAAGGCTTTCGATAAGTCCTCCAAACCGTTTTCAAGCCTATACCTATACCGCAAATAATGATCAAAATATAAAAATTTTCAATAAAGATAATTAGTCATAAAGACGTCGTCAAGTAAATACGACTATCTTAAAGTTTTTATACAGGGTACTCAAAAATTAAAAAAATATGATTTTTTATTTAAATTTAAATCATTTGAAACAATGTATATGAGTTTTTTATACGGTCTACAGGATGCTACCCAAAAAGAAACTCATGTCAAAGGATTTGTTAGTATCACCTCCTGTCTCCGAATGCCAAGGCAATGATTATCATGAAGGTGACGATAATAATAATTACGGAGACGAGCAATCATAGCATTCTGATTCAAATGACAGCTTTTAATTAATTAAACGTGTGTAGTATTTAATTTTGTTCATCACTGAACATATTTGTTTATTTGTCTATTTCAGAATTTTGCACAGTTACTTCGAATCCAGCCATCCCAATTTGTCAGTAATACTTTGCGACTAGTTTCCTAAATTTCAGAATTTCAGCCGAAAATTGCTTATTCTCACCTTCAAAATTTTTAATGACCATTTCGAGTTTTTTCTAATTCGACAACCTTAACTTATTTGGATAAACAAATTATTGAAATTTGTTTCTTTTATCTATTTTGGCAATAATTAATAAATGATCCTTTTTCTAAAGAGATAATCATAAGAGCAGAGTTAAAGAGTCATAATATAATTGCATAAACCGTTACAATGCCGTTTCCTTTTGTGATGGCATTGTCTTTAATAAAACATTAATTACCATTGTTCGACAAGGCAAACGGTTTTTTAATCTTTATATGTGTTTTTAATAACTACTATGTAACATTTTGTTTAAATTGGAAAAGTATTACGCTTGTTCAAACAAGAGTATTACTCTTATAAATGTTGACATTTTAAAAGTAACTTTAAATGAAAAAATTATTAGTTATCTTTAATCATAAAATCAAGTTTCACTTTTGACTTCTGTCTACATTGTCATACATTCGCTGGCGGTGGCTGCCATCTGAGTAACGTACAATATTATTTAAAAAAAAAAACAGTGCAAGCACAACAACTTCGGTTACCTACCGAATATACGTATCGTCTATGAATCTAGGAACCATTCACCGATAACAATTTAGCACCAGCAATTCACCAACGGCAATTCACCGTTGCAATAATTTACCTACGGAATATACGTATCGTCTACGAATCCAGGAAAGTTCATCGACAATTGTATGGATTGTAAAAATATTCGTTTTGTAGAAACTTTTATTTTTATCATCCAGAAAGCACAAGATATAGTTTTCATAATATCAAGACAAAAAAAAGTTCCACTTTTGACTTCTGTCATGCATTCGGTGGCGGTGGCTGCCATTTGCCTAACGTAAAATATTATTTAAAAAATAGTGCAAGCACAACTGTTTCGGTTACCTACTGAATATAGGTATCGTCTATGAATTTAGCAACATTCACCCCCAACAATTTAGCAACAGCAATTCACCTCCGACAATTCACCGCGCAATATTTTACCTACCGAATATACGCATCGTATATGAATCTAGGAACGTTCAGCGACAATAATTCATCGCCAGAAATTCACCGCCACAAATTCACCATCAAGAATTCACCGCCGCAACAATTCACCTCCGCAACAATTCACCTCCGCAATAATTCCCCGTCAACAGTTCATCGCAGAGTTAATTCATCGTCTCAATAACCACATTTGGAATATGGATTGTAGAAATATTGATTTTGTAGAAACTTTTATTTTTATCATCCAAAATATACAAAATATAGTTTTCATAACATCATAACAACAAAAACAATAATTTTAAAGTGAATTATTTTTTGTTCGCATTTAACTGCAACAAAGCTTATTCTTTATAGGATATTGCAAATAAGAAAAAAAATAATCTATAAAAAATAAAACTATAAACTGTCTACATACATATTAATTTCGAACTTTTGCATTCTGGTTATGCTAGAAATTAAAAAACCGCTGCCTAAGGAATCACTACTTCCACATCCAGATTCTTCATCCAAGTCGTTTTAAAGGAAACATCTTGACTATATTTGCACTCTAGTATGTGGAAATTATTGGTCATAGAATTTTAATAATATTTGGGGCAGATGTCATAGAAAAGTTTGAGGAGTTGGTTTCTACCATATACGTTAAAAATGAAGTTTTTAGTTCACCCTACTTATTTTCTACTATTCACCTCCCACCCCTTCAATGGAGGCATCTCAATCAGATGTCACTACAATACATACGTGTACCAATCTCAAGTGAATATCTCAATTTGATGTTATCAATCCCATTAATAATGAAGCGGAGGAATCTTAGAAAGAAATCTGAGGCCTTGGTTTCTAGTATATACACCGAATCCCAAATTTCTGTACTCTTATCACCTTGATTTACTTATTTTCCCCTAGTCACTCCTATTAACCCTAACCCTTCTACGGAATCATCCCAAAATATAATCTAGTTCCAGATGTCGTTATAATACATACGTCTACCAAATTACAAGTGAATATCTCAATTTTATTTTATCAACCCCTTTAATAATGTAGTAAGGGTAGTGGAAGGGTTGAAACATATTGTTAAAAAATTTGAGGTCTTGGCTTCTAGGACATACACCGAATTTCAAGTTGCAATACTCTTACCAGCTTGCTTTACTTATTTTTCCCTATTTACCTCTACTTACCCCCACTCCTTCAACGCAATCATGTCAAAATATAATCTAGTTTCAGATATAATTATAATATATAAATGTACCAAATTTCAAGTGAAAATTTAAATTTAATTTTATCAACTCTTAATAAGGGAGTGGGGGTGGTGGGGAGAAATAGAAAATACTAATAAAAAAACCTGAGCCCTTCGCTTCTAGTACATACACCGAATTTCAAGTTTCTGTAGTCTTACCAGCGTGCTTTACTTATTTTCCCCTATTTACCCCTATTTAACCTCCAACCCTTCAACGGAATCATCTCAAAATATAATCTAGTTCCAGATGTCGTTATGATACATATGCGTACTAAATTTCATGTGAATATCTCAATTTTATTTTATCAACCCCTTGAATAATGGTGGTGGGGGCTGAAATAAATTATCAAAAAATCTGGGGCCTTTGCCTCTTGTACATACACCGAATTTCAAGTTTCTGTAGTCATACCTGCTTGCTTTACTTATTTCCCCCTATTTACCCCTAAATAACCCCGAACCCTTCAAAGGAATCATCTCAAAGAATAATCTAGTTCCAGATGTCGTTATAATTCATACGTGTATCAAATTTCAAATGAATATCTCAATTTTATTTTATCAACCCTTGTAATAATGAAGTAGGGGTGGTGGGGGTTGAAAAATATTATAAATAATCTGAGACCTTGGCTTCAAGTATATACACCGAATTTGAAGTTTCTGTAGTCTTACCAGCTTGCTTTACTTATTTTCCCCTATTTACCCCTATTTAACCCCCAACCCTTCAACGGAATCATTTCAAATTACAATCTAGTTCCAGATGTCGTTATAATACATACGTGTACCAAATTTCAAATGAATATCTCAATTTTATTTAATCAACCCTTTTCATATTGGAGTAGGGGGTGGTGGGGGTTGAAAAATATTATAAAAAAATCTGACGCTTTGGCTTCTAGTACATACACCGAATTTCAAGTTTCTGTGGTCTTACCGGCTTGCTTTACTTATTTTCCCCTATTTACCCCTATTTAACCCCCAACTCTTCAACGGAATCATCTCAAATTATAATCTAGTTCCAGATGTCGTCATAATACATACGTGTACCAAACTTCAAATGAATATCTCAATTTTATTTAATCAACCCTTTTCATATTGGAGTAGGGGTGGTGGGGGTTGAAAAATATTATAAAAAAATCTGACTCCTTGGCTTCTAGTACGTATACCGAATTTCAAGTTTCTGTACTCTTACCAACTTGTTTTACTTATATTCCCCTATTTACCCCAAATTAACCCCCAACCCTTCAACGGAATCATCTCAAAATATAATCTAATTTCAGACGTCGTTATAATACATACGTGTACGAAATTTCAAATGAAAATCTCAACTTTATTTTATCAACCCCATTAATGGGGTAGGGGTGGTGGGGGGTTGAAAGATGTTATAAAAAAATCTTAGGCCTTAACTTCTAGTACATACACCAAATTTCAAGTGTCTGTTCTCTTACAAGCTTGCTTTACTTATTTTTCCCTATTTTCCCCTATTTAACCTCCAACTCTTCACCGGATTTCCTCAAAAAACAATCCAGTTCCAGATCTCGTCATAATATATACGTGTACAAAATTTCAAGTCAATATCTCAAACCGTTCCGGAAAAAACGTGCGGACAAAAAAAGTTACAGACAGACAGACAGACAGACAGAAATTTTTTTTCGCTCAAATTTAAAATCTCGACGTTTCATGACATTCTAAACCTATTTCACGAATAAAAATTTTTGAAAATTTTTTTGCGATTACTATACTTCCAATCCACTACGTGGATGTGGAAGTAAAATAAATGTTAAATAAGTGTCAAATAGATAAATATACTCTTAATTTATATCATTGGTCATTGTATTTGTTAGAAAATTTATTTAAAAAATAATAAAACATTGATTCTGTATCAGTATCGGTCGAAAAAAAAATTGTACGTTACATGGCCGAAAAACAGTGTTTTGCAGGTTTCCCCAAGATTCCAGGGCGAACCGCAGGCTTGGGTTGACCTGCAAAACACCGCTTTCCAGTCTAGTAAATTACTATTTCTGCAAGGGTCAGATAAATATGATATTTCTTAACTCATATAATATTAAAGTTTGACATTTTAGACGGCTGTGCGTTGCCATTATCAGCGGAGGTAAAAATACTTCTTTTGACCGACCAGAAATACACACTTTCTGAAAAAATTTTCAGACAGAAATTAACGTTTCGCAGGCTAGACCGAAAAATGAGCATCAGAGATCGGAAAAAGTTTTTCCGATCCCTGTTATTCTCTTTTCCGATCCAGGAGAGTAAAGAATGCTGCCAATTTTTGGTTTATATGTGGCTTTGATTTCTTGTTGCTATGGAAACGAACGTGTTAATTGTTGGGAAAGGTGTCAAATAGATACTTAACTTTCACCAGTTTTCAAAAGTCAATTTGCAAGTTATGGAAAATATGGATTCAGATTTTAAGCAGAAAATGGTCGAAAAAAATAGTAATTTACGTTACATAACCGGCCTGACTGTTTTGCAGATCAAGCCTGGAAGCTTGAGGAAACCTGCAAAACACTGTTTTACTGTTATGTAACGTACAATATTTTTTTGGCTATTTTCTGTTTGTAACGCTTCAAAATCTGAATCCCTATTTTCCATAACTTGCGAATTGACTTTTGAAAACTCATAAAAGTTAAGTGTATTTATCTATTTGACACTTATCCCAACAATTAACACAAGTTTGTTTCCATAGCAAAAAGAAAGCAAAGCCACCTATACCAAAAATTGGCAGCATTTCTTACTTTCATTACTCTGATGCCATTTTACGGTCTAGCCCGGGAACCGTTAATTTCTATCCGAATATATTTTCTGGTCACACAATGCGTTTTTGGTGGTGAAATTCGAGATTTTTTATCTTTATTTTTTTTATAGTATAGTTTGAAGAAAAAATAGCATGTTTTATTCGGAGTAAAAGCCACTTGTTGTGACTCGTCTGTAATTAAAACCTAGAGACTCGTCGCAAAAGTATCACTTTGACTCCCTATAAAATAATATACTATTATTAGAAACTATCCATAACCCTAGCATATCTTCTAACCTAACCTAATTGTTAAGATAATATATTCTAAAAATCAAATTTTTAATAAAAATAATGATTGTTTATGTTGAGGCGACGAACTACCTCAGTGGCGAATTATTGGTGATAAATTGTTGACGGTGAGTGTTCCGGATACGGTAGACTATGTATATGTTTAAATAGAAATATTGCAAAGGAGTTTGACAGACCTATTGAATCTTCTGAAACACCTAAGTAGAGAATGGTACCCCAAAGGTTAGTGCGTCTAACTTGTAAACTGGGATCCTAGCGAAGCGGATTCGAACCCTAGTTACTGCGAAATAATTTTAATTATATTAATGTATTCCCTAAAAGTGGTTTGGATTTCATTATAAACCACAGGCCCCTAGTTCTCTTTACCCTACACAACATTCTGGAGTTTCAAGGAGTTGCCTCGGTGACTTGAGAGGTAGTTACGAAAACATATTTTTAACATTTTCAAAAATGTGCGTCGCTTTAAGTCAAATCAACATCCTATCGTGGCATCATTATTTTAGTACCTGACTGTACCTCTATGTTCGTCGGAAAAGACACCTTGCACCAAAATTGGCATATAATTTATATATTTGAATTTTGTGTCCGCCGTTTTCAAAAATATACCCCTTATTGACTCGTCGGCCATGGGTCGCTCAGAATTGTCCTAGGCACAACTGCGCCAAATTTCATGATTCTTTCACAAAATGCAGATAAATTTTGCTTAACCCGGTAAAAGTGGTCACTCTAAATTAATACTCCAAGAAAATAAGGCAAAATAAGGGGCAAACTTAGGAATGGGAGGGAGTAAGCTGTAAATTTGTATGAAGCTTTGTTTTCGGCATTATGAAGACTGGTAGGAAAATCTCATACAAAATCTCGTGTCTACGTCGCGCGTCGCTAGATATTCAAGGTCAAACGTCATGAAAATCGTTTCCTAGTCGAAATACGTCATTTGAGGTTATTATAAAACTTAAAAAAGTTGTAACTTTAACCTCTACATTGCCAATACTGGAAAAAAGGGAATTTAATTTTACATAATTTGATATAAATTGATTTGGTATTCCATTTGAAATGAAAAAGTTTTTGAGGTTTGACTTTGACAAAATCTAACTTGAAAAAAGAACACCTGGTATTATGGAATTTATTTTTACTGCAGAGACTAGCTCATTTTGTGTTCTTTCTACGTATCAAAGAGCAAATAAGGTTATAAGGTTATTACACCTGTCAATATTTTTATAAAATGTCAAATATCTTCGAAACTGCTGGGTTTAGGTATAGGATGTGCTACATGTCTCGACTCAGAATTTCATAGTCATTTCGAGAAGTGGAAAATATATAGGGTGTTCCATTTAAGATAAGCAAGTATCCGCGCTGTATTTCGAGAATTGTTGATGATACGAAAAAATGCTTGAAATGAAAATTTTATATTCTACAAGTTTTATAAATTAATAAATAAATGATGTATTTCGCATAGGAAACGAGATTATTGCGAAAACCCGATTTTCGTGACCTTTGACCTTGAATATCTCGTTATGCAGACACGAGATTATACGAGATTTCTACCAGCCTTCAGAATGCCAAAACAATGTTTCATACAAATTTACAGCTTAGTCCTTCCCATTCCGAGGTTGATTCCTTATCCAGCTGGAGTAAAAAAAGTAGTTAATTAGGAAAATGACGAAGGAAACTAATTTTAAATGTAGTTGAACGAACTTTACGTAGATTAGTTCATATATCAATTTTACTTTAAAACTCCGGTAAAAGGTATTTTAAGATCTTATGAAGTAATTCAAAGTGATAATAGGGTGTTACCGACTTCGATTGCCTATCTGCAAATAAAAAATATTGGCTACGTACTTAGTCTCAGTGACACCACCACGCAAAAGCGAATTGAACCATATCTTACCAAAATGTTAATCAAATAAGGTATGTTCGCTTTTTGTATTTTAAATTTGGACGGAATATGTCCATTGAGAAAGTAATAGTAGAAGGAAACTTTATAAGTTGAATGAATTACAATGTTTATTATAGATTATCAATAAGATCTAAATAATCGATCGAAACACCATCATTATAATTTATTAAATAAAATTACTGTTTTTAATCCTATCTGGTAATGCGCAAAAAAAAGAAAATGTACTAATCTCACTCTTCCTATCTGTAACTATAACTAATATAAAATAGCTATATAGCTATATTGACTTTTACTTTCTACTTATAAAATCACAAGAACCAAAGTAATCATACCTACCTCGCCTTCATCACAGAATTTTACATTAAATCTAAATTAATTTGTAATTACGAAAAACTGCATTTTTGCTAAATTGTACCAGCATAAATAATGCATATTTAATTAAATTGTTTATAAATAAATCGCCATAAATGAAAATAAAATATAACATATCTCTCCAAACTCATTTTAGTTCCTAAAATTGCTCTAATTATAATGAATTCAGTGTAAAATGTTTTTAATAAAATGTTACAAAAGGAATTTCGTTTCGGTCTGTATAATACACTTTCTATAGTTTTTTCTAGCCCCGTTACATGCATGCACTTAGTGTTAGGCGCACGAGCCTGACAGGTGTGTAATATTTATAAACATTAATTGAAAGTTAAATGGCACATTTCAATGCAAATGCAAGTGAAAAAAATAGTTTCGACTAGATGCAAATCAAGGGTATTTTCGAATCGTCCTTTAACTTGAATATTATTTCATTATTTTTTGTCACTTTTACTTTTTATTACAAGTTTAGTATCCTAAAAATAAGTTGTAAACGAGCTTAGTCCCTGATCCTAAAATTACTTTTCTATTCTACAGATACTGTGTTAAATCTAGTAGATTGTGGTAGTATCTTTTATGGTTCCGCCCCACATCATCGACTCTATATTGGACGTATTACGGAGCTCCCACTTAATCTTAGAAGATATTTGGTCCACAACTTTGTATTGAAAAATGTAAATATTTTCAAGGGCAATATCTGCATACAATTAGCTATCTTTGTGTCCTTTAGTTTAACAATACCATACTAGCAAAATAAAATAATTATTTTTGCACAAATAATTAAATAAAAAACACTGCTGTGTTTTCTACCACTTTGTATTTATAAAAATTGCGAATGCAGTTTCGATGTACAAAGCCATTATCAAGCAGTAAGTCAAAAGTGACTGACATTGGAGTTAAAAATAATTTTGGTTGAGAAATCAATAAAAAGTTGATAGACAAAATCGGAAAAAATTCACTTTTCAATTAATATATCCAAAATTAGATGACACTACAAAATTTACTTACACAACAATTACCTACAGTGGCCATTTATCCGAAAAAATAGCTAATGTTCTCTCTAAGCACAATCTAAAAATAGCTTTTAAATCGCAGAGTAAATTATCAAACATATTATACAATGCAAAAGACCCAACACATAAATTTAACAAGTCTGGAGTTTATAAGTTAAAATGTACAGAGTGTAATAGTATCTATATAGGGCAAAGCGGTAGAAATTTCAAAACACGGTATCAAGAACATCTTAGATCATATAGGTTACAAAAAACTGATTCATCTTTCGCGAACCCCTACCTCGAAAACAACCATAGTTTTCCGGAATTAGACGACATTGGAATTTTACATTTCTCACCAAAAGGCTTTAAATTAAACATTTTAGATTCTCTGGAAATTCACAAACGCAATAATATCAAGGATTATAATTTGTTAAATGATCAGTTAGATCTTATATATTCACCTTTATTTTCAGCCGGCAGACCCATAACTAAATATTCATAGATTAGTTTATTATTATCATCTACCTGCCTAAGCCCTTGTATTACCTATATACTACCATCCAAAATTAGCTATATATAACATTTTTGTGCAATTGCAAGTCAGTCATTTTTTATTCATTGCTTGACAATGAATGGGTAAGTCGAAACTGCAGTCGCAATTTTTATAAATGCGTAGTAGTAGAAAACATAATAGTGTGTTTCATTTCGTTATTTGTGCAAAATGATTAACTACCATAGAGTAACGGCTCCTTCAATCAATTTTTTTAAATAATTATTACTAAAACGTCAAAGTATTTGCTAGCATCCCAAATCATAGCTCTATAAACGAAGAGGAGGCCCTACGGCCCTACCATTCTTTCAGGTTGTCTATGATATTCCGTACCTTAAAGCTAAATTTATTTCCTCAGATACGACGGCATCACAAATAATTACCAAATAAGTTAACAGAATCCCTAGCTATCAACAACAATTCTTCTCATGTCTGACTCACATTCTGTTTTAGTTTCAAACTTAAGCAAACATATTATGAAATTTTGTTATCATAAATTCTAGTCACTGTGTTTTTGAAGTGGCCCAATTTCAGGTAAATCTACAAAAGTTATGTACAAAGCAGCCCTATTGGTTTAGCTATTTAGAATTTTTAACTTTTGACATGAAACTACTCTGAAAACACCTAATTATTACTTTAAACCCAGTTGTAGCGCCGGCGCATCCGTCATAATTTCAAATATTGTCGCATAGAAAATGCTTTTTTCCTATTTTTATTCATTTTAAACTAGACAGTTGATGATACTAATATAGTACCATCGCCGGGTCACAGTCTACAGTTTGCGAAGAATTTCATATAGATCTCTTAAATGTAATTGTTAAACAAATATAAACGAACATACGGATTGAATTAGTCGTCGGTTAATAAAGTAATAACAGATATTTTTGAAAAAGTTAGAAAGTTGATAGCACTAAATAAAGAAGTTGTCATTGTTCAGGCGAAGGGACATTCTGGGATATTTGGCGATGAAACTGCGGACCTAATAGCTAGAGCTACTAAAGATTCTGGAATTAAAGTCGATACTACGACCTAATTAGTTTCAATGTCAGAATGGATATGAGAAAAGAACAGGAAGAAGGAATGTACACAAGGCAAGCCCAAAACTATCAGCTTGTCGCATATATAATCGCTTACATTCCAAGCAAACTTTTATCAAGTTTCCGTATAATAAACAAATGTTTTTACCATGTATGTTGCTTATTTGGTCACGGTCTTTAGACCGTTATTGCTTAAAATTAAAATTGTTGATAATCCTTTTTGCGATTGAACCGAAAATATTGGTGACATCAATCACTGACTATTAGAGTCCAATTATAACTTAATGGTCATGAATTTCTTGAAAACCAAAAAGTTCAATTATAAATTCTAGAAACTTATCACGCTTTTTCGTTGCAAAATATAGGTTTAAATGACGAATTTAGCGCCCGACGTGAGGCGCCACCATCAAAATCAAATATGCTTTTTGTCAAAACTATGTTATAGATCTATAACTCTTTCTCGGTTAGTTCATGTGATTATACGTACACGAATAAACAGTGTACAACATCAGTTGTTCATGCGTATGAAAGAAGAAACAAATAAGTTGCTAATAAATTTTTACCGCGAGCTAACGAACCTGCTGTATTTAACGATAATATCTTTTATTTCTACTTTCAGAATAATTGAAAAATATCGTTTTGGGAATTCAGCGGTCAACTTTCATACACTCAATATCTAATATCTAACATGAAAAGTAATAAATTACTTATTCTTCCCGTATAATGTTCATCTAATTCGGACCACGCTAATATTCTAACAAAGCCAATGCATGACGTCATTCTGAAATTACAATAATACATTTTTATCTAGAAGACACCACTGTGAGACCTACCCCCTACCAGGGGGTGGTGAAGTTCTTCCAAATCATTGATTAATAGGTAAAATCCTACAATAATTTATAACATTGTATATGTTGTGTTTCAAAGTCGTCTCCTTTAATAGGTGAATATATTACTAACTCATTAAAGCACAAACTAAAAATAACAGTCAGTAAACAATTATATTTAAACTTATTTAATGACTTAATTAATTAATTTTAAATATAAATGTAAATTGCCCGTAGACAGTCATTAAATAAACCTAAATGAGTCTTTTACCTTGATTTTGTAAACTTCTTTTATGATAAAAATAAATTATATTTATTTATTTACGCCACTCACTGATTTGTTAATTTAAAATGATTTTGAATTCCAATAGTATTCTTGCAAAATATTTTTGCTTACGCTTGCTAAATTTGATTTTTTACACAAAATAATTCCTCATCACTTTCTATTTTATACCCAACATGTAACAAACGAAATATTCACAATAATCTAATAATCTAAAATTAGTAATTATATGCCATGACATAAATTCCCCAGATTATCACACAATCTCTTGAAGAAATCACGTCGCCAATAACAATTTACAGCGACATAATTTAGATACCTCACGACAACGTCATATCAGTTGGATCTAAATTCCAAAATAATGTATTATGGTGTGGAAAAGTGAAAAAAAAATTTTTAATTAAAAATGCGCCGTCTTCTAAGTGTAGTAGCTGCAGCAGTAGGATTGATGGAGAAATATAAATAAATACATTACAAATTATAAGCTTGCTTTACTTATTTTCCCCTATTTACCCCTACCTACCCCCACCTCTTCAACGAAATCATCTCAAAATATAATCTAGATCCAAATGTCGTTACGTGTACGTGTACGTTAAAATCTGGGGCCTTAGCTTCTAGTATATACACCAAATCCCAAGTTTCCGTGCTCTTACCAGCTTGCTTTACTTATTATCCCTTATTTAGCCATATTTATCCCCCAACCCTTCACTGGAATTAGCGCAACATATAATTCAGTTCCGGATTTCGCCATGATAATGCCTGTACCAAATTTGAAGTCAATTTCTTAAACCATTCCTAAGAAAACGTGCGCACAAAATAGTTACAGACAGACCAAGCCTATTTCAACAAAAACATTATTTCTTTTTAATTTTTTGCGGTTACTACCACTCCACTACGTGGATGTGGAAGTAATATGCAAAAGCAAACAATAAAGAAAAAAATTGTACAAACGTTATCGAGGGATACTTTTAACAATATCCTTAATTCTATGTGCACAGTGTAGTTGTTTTTTATAGAAAAACTCTTGTATGAATATTGCCAAGAATATGTATACGTCAATTGTTAAACTGACAAAAAAAATTACAAAAATAGATTCTATTTTCCTTACCACGGTGTACGTCTTCAATCGCTTTGACAAGAAAATACATTTTTATCAAAAAATTTTCAGAGAATTTGCATTTCACATGTATAAAAAGTCCCTAAAATTTCGTTGAAAAATACGCGGGGGTGGGGCAGCTAGTCCATACTTATCTTGCTACGTCCTTTGAATAGAATTCAAACTCCAGGGAGCTTCTCCGAGTCGCCTGAGGCGGTGCTCGCAGCACACGTATGTTGTTCTTTAGTCATTTTACAGTTACTGTTTAAATTATTTTAGGATTCGATCATTTATTCAAGTTACTAACATTTTTGTATTTTGCGTTTTTTAAAAATTATTTCTTTAAAATGAAATAGAGTTAGGCGCTTTTTTGTTTTATGTTGCAACCAAGGTAGCCTCGAGAATTTTTTGAAATATTTTTCTACTAGCAAAGATCTACTTGTTACATTTTGAAAAAAAATGTAGTATAGGTTTTGCATTTTTCCGGTGGACCATCGAAACCCGAAAAAAACGTCGGATCGATGTGAAAGTCATATCTATCGATTCGAGAGCGAATTTAGAAAATTCCGTCCGGCAGTCAGTCGGTCTGTCTGTCTGTCGGTCGGTCGGTCGGTCGGTCGGTCGGTCGGTCTGTCTGTCACGCCCAGCCCCCCTAATCCATTTTCGGATTGCGATGAAACTTGGGTGATTAATAGGAGGGCTTTAGAAAACCTTAACGCCGGAAGCTCGGCTCCGTTTGGAAACCGGAAGTACCCGATATAGACGTTTCGAGTTTTTCGGGAGAAATTGAATAACTCGATGACGGGTAGTCGGATCGAGGTATTCCAAAAAAGAAATGGTGCCGCTGGTAAAGCTCTACAAATGGGTATACCAGAGACTATGTCGAAAAACAAATGAAAATTGATTTTTTTTGCAAAAAACTGATTTTCTCGAAATCGGGCTAGGAAGCACGATAACTGTCCAGAATATTAATCGATTTCGATGAGACTTGGTGGGATCAAAGGTGCATGGCCACAAATGAAGCCTATTGCTGGCGGCCCCAATCCGTTGATCGCAAGTATGTTTTCCAGGGCCGAGTATGATTCTTTAAAGAAATTAATAACTCCCGAACCGAAGGTCCGATTTTGATTTTCAAAAACGGCAATTGTAGGGCTCAATTAGGTCTATTAGGTGACGTTTGTGAGAAATTTGACAAAACAAAAGCGAATCTACAAATCCTGGAAAACTTGATTTTATTGATAAATTCTACAAATTTCGAAGAGTTTCCTAATATAAATCGAAAATTAACTATTCCGTCGATCGATCTCTATAACCAGTATAAGACACGGACCTTTTTGGACAAAAAATCTGAAATAGGGTTTTTTCGAAAAACAAAATAAACGAGTTATTTACGAATATGCATTCCATAGAATTATTTAAAAAAATATTACAAATTGATAAAGTCTCCGTGCGATATAGGAGCAAAAAAATAATGTAATGTTAAATTTAAAATATCTTCATTAATGTCCTTATTTTCATTTACGAAATAAAAATAGAACCGATGCCCTTTCCGTGTTTCAAAATGTAGTTAGCTTTTACTTTAGTCGATGCAAAAAGAAAAGAAAACATATCAAAGCACTGAGTCATCTTGCGACCCTCTGCTGAAAATGTAATGAATCATCCCAACAAATTGGAAAAAAAGCATATCAAAATGTAGTTTTTTTCGCTTGTGATTATTTAATTCTAGCTTAAAACCCCTGGGGACTGGGCTAAGCTGGATTTCCAGCTGTATTATTAAACTGTTCCACTGCAAAGACGTCATCATATATAATTAATGTACGATTTTTAATTTAGCTTCAATATTTTCTTTAGCTAGTTTATAATGTTTCTGAAGGTTAATAAGTTAGATTAGGATAGGCTGATATGTGAGAAGGTTTATAATTAAATCATCCACTATGACCGTCTGGTTAATTCACTTCTAACTATATTCCACCCAGTAAGTTCAGCTTTTTGACAAAGCCAATAACCTTATCAGGTCAAAAACCGTCCAGCTTTTAGCAACAGTTGTCCAAATAATGAGAACCGGATTCTTTCTCTGGCGGGACAAGTACATGGTGCATAAAACGTGGTCTGTCGTCTCATCCTCCTCTAAATATAGACGGCATTCAGCGTCTTCAGCTAGTTCATCTCTATTTGGGTGGTGATTTAATCTACTATGCCCAATGTATAGGCAAAGGCAGTTAAGAGTTCTTTCTTAGGTGTAACCTGTTATATTTAAACAAATTTAGTGGTTGACTTCAAAGGATAAGTAATAAACTCCTTTAAAAAATAATCCTCAGTCAGTCAGTAGTTTTCTCTCAGTCCAGGATAGACTAAGATGGTTGTTTTGGCAGTACTTGACGATATTGCAAGTACTGGTTCTGGAATTGTTCCATAACACTTTATGGATTGGCCCATCTTGAAAATATAAATCCTGGAATTTCTTGCCTTTCAGTATAAAGACCGATTTATAATACACACATTATTTATATCCTTTTCTGTTTAGTATCCAAGAGAGCCCTAATTTGGATTTGTATAAAAACACGCAGATGAAGGCCTATAGTATAACTTCTAGTCCGACGTTGACGATACATTTATGCATGAAAATTTTAACTAATCATATTTTTGACTTAACTCTTCTAAAAAATTATAACATTTGTCCAGTTTTTCATGGAGTTTCTCTTAATCAATAACTTAAATTTCTTTTCCTACCTGTACTGTTGGCCAAAGACTTATTTAAAGACATATGGGCCAAAACGAAGGACCTATTATGTCAAAATTGAAAGCCCATTCGAGTAACAGTGGGTCTTCTAACCCGACAATGTCGACTTAATAAACATATGAGTGATGGGTCTGACAGATGGTGCAACATGTAGAGTCTGCAAAGAAGATGAAACTACAGTCCGTATGCAATGCCATTGTTAGGCCCTAGCTAGACTGACAAATCAAACACCAAGGGGCCCTTTATCAAGTCTGTGGAGTCTGATGCAAAGGACAAAGTTGCTCTAAGAAAAACTAGAACAGGAGCGCCACAGGGATTGCGGTGGTTAAAACCCATCAGCCAGTTTCTAATTTGATCTAGTCTAACCTAACAGAGCTCTATTGGTCGTATGTGGTCGTCGATGTCTCGAGTTGAAAGCTGACCTTCGTCCGATACCGTAATTTCAAGAGCATGTTTTTGCAAAGTAGAAAGCTGTAGAAATATGTATATAGTCTGATTATTCAGGAAATTTTATAAGCTACAAAGTATCGGCGTGTCTCGCAGTATTTGTGAGATATTGGCATCGAAAGCCAAGAAATTGCAAAATTAGACAAATCGAATCTTTTTGAAAACACCTGCCTTTTTTTAACCAAGATATTCTTGACTCACTTGTGAAGATAATTTTGTATCAAATCTATTAATGTTATCTCGGCAACCTACTACTGGATACTGAACTTAGTCTGGTATCTAGACTAAGATGAGAGAGATATTTAAATCATGTAAAAGGTATTCATTAGACTATATAAATGGCTTTAGTTTTGAGTAAAAACAATCTTTCTACAATTTGAAGTACCTATAAATGGACAATTAGTTCTTCTCATTTTGGATTGTTTTTTAAGAACAGTTCCGTGCTTTATTGATCAACTTGAATTGCGACAACCATTCGGAAAATATCAGTCTCAAAAGTAGGTTCAGCCTCATAGACGCCGAATTGATTTTTGGTCTTGTATCAATCGAATGCAAGAACATGTACCCTCATTTCTATCAACCGACTTTATATAAACAACAAGTTGGGTTATGTAAAGCTTAAGTGGATTTTAGAGCGCATGGGCCTAATATCACACTATGATCATATAATCGATCAAGTTGAATCTCAAAAACAGTTCTGCACTTCGATTAAACTGATGTTCCAATGAGAAAAACGATGTAGGATCTATAGGGCCTCAAGTTAGGCGTGGGTCTCATGGCTCTGAAATCATATTTTGATTTCTTTTGTCCAATGCATCAAATTGTAATGGTACGGATTTGAATCTGCCTTTGTTTTACCTGAACATCTACGTAGTGGATTGGTATAGTAATCGCAAAAAAAAATGATTTTTTTTTTCTTGAAATAGATTTAGAATGTTATGAAAAGTCGAGATTTTAAGATATGAGCGGAAAGAAATTCTGTCTGTCTGTAACTTTTTTGTCCGCGCGTTTCCTTCGGAACTGTTTAAGATACTGTATACTACACGTATATATTATAACGAGATCTGGAACTGGATTGTTTTTTGGACATATCCGGTGAAGGATTTGGGGTAAATAGGGGGAAATAAGTAAAGCAAGCTGGTAAGAGTACAGAAACTAGAGTGTATGTACTAGAAGCCAAGGCCTCAAAAATTTTTATAATATTTTCCATCCCCCCACTACTGCTCCCCCACTCCATTATTAAAGGGGTTGATAAAATCAAATTGAAATGTTCACTTGAACTTACGTATATATTATAATAACATCAGGAACTAGAATATATTTTGGGATTATACCGTTGAAGGGTTGGGGATTAAATAGGAGTGAGCAGGGGAAAATAAATAAAGCAAGCTGGTAAGAGTACCGAAATTTGAAATTTGGTGTATGTACTAGAAGCCAAGGCCTCAAAATTTTTTGTATATTTTCCATCCCCCCACTACTCGCACTCTCTTATTAAAAGAGTTGATAAAATTAAATTGAAATTTTCACTTGAAACTTGGTAAAATTTTCACACACTAGAGTGCAAATATAGTCAAGATGTTTCCTTTAAAGTGACTTGGATGAAAAATCTGGATGTGGAAGTAGTGATTCCTTAGGCAGCGGTTTTTCTTTTGTCACTTGTTTTTAAGCTTTTATTTCTTATTTACACTACTACGCGTTTGCTTAGTTTAGCACTCTGACCAGTCTGACCCTTGTTATCTCGAAAACTGTTCATTTTAGAGACTTGGGCCCATTGAGGCCTTTATTAGCATATTAAGATGAACAACTTACTTCAATTCCATCAAATTTGGTCGAGGGCCATTTTCCACATAAAAAGTGCGGAGTCCTTTTCTGAGAACTTTAATTACATTTCTACAAATGTACAAATTTGAAAAGGATCAGTTGTTCGAAAAGTAGCACATGAATTCTCATCAGCTAAAGTTTGTTTCAATTTCACGAACTAAACCGTTATTTAAAAATTGACGTCATAGCTCTAACAAAGTTAACATATTACATCACTAAATTGTGATTAAATGTATACTTGAACTTTTCTTTAAACAAAAAAAAATTGCAATTTGCGGAAATATGTTACATTCTATGATTCCATAATTTTGCGCAACTCTGCCACGAACAGCTCAAATTGTAATATTGACTATTGGCAAATATCATTTCAAGGTTTCCCAAACTTGTTTTGAATAAAAATAAAAGTACTGTTAACTTGAATTCCACCACAGAATTTTGTCTTAAGCCTTGGGTAAATCTCACGTAATTATGCAAATTATATTCTAAAAACCACGGCAGGTTTATTTACATTTAAGTGTTTGGAACGGTCATCATATTGATGAGATTATCCATCTATTGCATTTTACATGACTAATCTATTAAAATACCAAAGTTATGAAAACCTAATACCGTGTAATATAATGAATAAATGATAAAGAAATCGTCGTCTTTAGCATGTAATCAGCGAAACATTAATATTGCCTTGGTAATACTTTCGACATTGTTTGACGTTTGAAGTTACAAAATACGGGAAAATTAAAAATATTTAAAACTGGAAAAAGCGGAGGATCGAAAATGGCTGAGGTTAGTACTCTGAAATGTTGAGTATGTGCTACAAATTGTAATGTATAGTGTATAGTTGTGAGTTTCTAACTTGTTGCTTTAGGCATCAAATGATGACTCCTTACTTATTTCTCCAACATAATATATTAAAACTAGCTCCCTCGCTTCTTTCATTTTCTTACCAACACACTAGGTTTTAAATTCCCAACAATCTTTTACATATCTCTTCTGTGTAATATAGAAGTTCCTATTCTGAAAATGGATGTTTTGCCTTATTTGGACAGAAAATAAGCCATGTTCAAACCAAGTGCACCGAGCGGCGCTGTACGGCACAGAAGGACGCATATTGTTCTGATATATTGTTTCAGTGCATAGAAATCGCTAGTTTATTTATTAATGTTCGTGTTCACGAGTCGAAAATACAATTCACCATGGATTTTAACGACACACAACTTTGCAAGTCTAGCATTTGTAATTTTTTATTAAATGATATTGAAGAGAAAAAAAGTTTGTTTACAAAACACAGTGTTATCGAATGGATAATCGTGTTTCTTTTTCTAAAATTAAATAAGCAAATTTATTAGTAAAATGGCTGTAATAAAACATAGCTCATAATTTTTATGAGCTGCGTTTTGTGTACAATCTTCAATATTGTTTTTGAAACTATTTACCTACGTGCCTACAAACTGCATTATTTTATTAGTCAAAGCGTAATTTTGTTATTGATTTGAAACGTCAAAATTTGTACGATTTAAACGTCAACGTTATTTACAATAATTTTACATATTACCCAAAAAGAATAATACAATTAAACAAATGGATTCTGACAGTGAAAACGACAATATTTTGACACTGCCAGAGGTAAGGTAAGTTACAGAAATCGCCTCATTAAACTTGTCCGAAAAATCGAAAAAAAAATATATATGATGGCGTATGAATCCTTCTTAAATTGAAGAAATCAAATGAAAATGAATTAAATAAATACTAAATATTCAATAGTCGTGGTCAAGGTATGATATTCTACTCGCGTCATTATACGTGCAGTGTAACCAATATTGTCTAAATGTTATTTGTGGCATTATCTTAATTTTTTTTCCTTCTTCAATTCTTTGGGACTTCCTGCCACATGTATGTTTTCTTTCTAAGCGGTGCTAGGGGAATCTACAAAATATATCACAATTAACCAGTATGTTACTGGTAAAAAACCTCTACGCCCGTGACGTTTACGTCAAAGGATCAGTTAAAGGTTAGTTTTGATAAATAAACAACACAAATAAGTATAAAAACTTGAAATTAAATATTTCGCCGACGTTTCGGAAATCTAATCTGTTTCCTTTCTCAAGGCTTTTTTTGAAATAGTAAGTATCTATGGATATTGAATATAACAAACATTCTTAGAGCTGTGTATTTGTCATACACAGCAAAAAAGATTTTTCAAAAAAAGCCTTGAGAAAGGAAACAGATTAGATTTCCGAAACGTCGGCGAAATATTTAATTTCAAGTTTTTATACTTATTTGTGTTGTTTATTTATCAAAACTAACCTTTAACTGATCCTTTGACGTAAACGTCACGGGCGTAGAGGTTTTTTACCAGTAACATACTGGTTAATTGTGATATATTTTGTAGATTCCCCTAGCACCGCTTAGAAAGAAAACATACATGTGGCAGGAAGTCCCAAAGAATTGAAGAAGGAAAAAAAAAGTGTAACCAATGTCCCGAAATATAGAGAACAGCAAGTAATAATTTTCAATATGTTACTATATGGTGCAAGTGGCAAAAAAATGCAATAGTTTGCATGAGGATATCTTTAGTGCTCCAAAACATCTGAAAAGGTTATAGTTGAGATCGGATTACCTTTAGTGCCGTTATGGCACACAATTTAGTGCTCTTTTCGACTTCAAAGATCCACCGTGGGGAGGTTTCAGCCGCTTCCAGTAGTTGCCGATTTTTTATTATGAGTTTGGAATTTTGAAAATAATTAAATTCATTAAACAAGTAACGTGTCACAACAGGATCTTTAGTTCAAAACAATGAATTACTATTTCTTAATACCTACGTACTTTGGCTTTATGTTATGTATACATTTATTTTAAATGCAATATCAAGAACCTACTCAATTCTACTTTTAACTGTTGCTAGTCTGCCGTTTCATAGTAAATACAACAACATTAATAACATGTGCCGACAAATACAGAAGTAGAAGAAAAAGATATACTTTTTATAAATTGACTATGAATTGATAATTTAAATGGTCACTTTTAAGGTTTTTAATTATACAGGGTGTTTGGTGCATCGTGTGCCAAATTGATATGGCCGACAGAAAGGGTTATCTGCTATCCTTTCAGGCCCCTTAACACTTCCCATGCTCTGCGGGATTTTTCATATCGACCTTTTATCTTTTTAATGAAAAAGATCCCAAATTCTACATTTAAATTCAAATTATAGAAAAAGTATTAGGCGTAAACTGCGAATTTCATTTTTATTATATGTGTATTGTTGAAGGGTTCTTTTAAATCCAAAATTACTGGCATTAGTCATCTAGCTATTTTTTTATTCACTCGCAAACTTTCGGAATAGGTAAAATTTAAATTTAAACTTAGACTTTACATGGCTATAAAAAAAAAACTCGGAGCAACCGGGATCTTCCAACTCCCTCAAACATTCTCTAGTCTATCCTCTTGCTAGTGATGTGCTACACGTCATAAAAATCTTTTAATAACTTCGTGAATTCGCTAAATTAATGAATCGGGTCACATAAGGCTAATATTCAAAATTCCGAATAAAAAATTATTTTTACTTAAATTATGCATGGGAAACAGGTAAAATCTGTTATCTCACTCTTGCGAAGTAAAATCTATTTTCTGTCTCTTTCTGTTCATTGGTTTTCATGAAATAAAGAAACAATTACATTTTTATCATTTATTAAAAAAATTTAAAAATCTTGCTCAAAGTATTGGTCTCTGCTGCGAATGCAGGGCCGACATCTGCTTCGTATTTCGACAGTTGTTGTATGAAGTCGTATTTCCTCCCTAATTGTACCGAAAGCCATTTCTATGTGTTGGACAAGAGGACAAGTTCCTCCCTAGTCGCAACCTCCGTCGCGTACACGAGCTCTTTGGCACGACCTCGGACATAAAATCCAACGGAGTTAGGTCTGGGGAACGTGGAGGCCATTGAATAGGGCCACCCCGCCCAATCTACGCATACGCCTATAGTTTTTCAAAATGACGGCTTTCCCGCGCACTGGCGATTGATTGTAAGAGAATATCTATTCAATGGCCTCCACGTTCCCCAGACCTAACTCCGTTGGATTTTTATGTCTGGGGACGTGCCAAAGAGCTCGTGTTCGCGACGGAGGTTGCGACTAGGGAGGAACTTGTCCAACGCATAAAAACGGCTTTCGGTACAATTAGGGAGGAAATACGACTTTATACAACAACTGTCGAAATACAAAGCAGATTTCGCGCCTGCATTCGTAACAGAGACCAACACTTTGAGTAAGATTTTTAAATTTTTTTAATAAATGATAAAAATGTAATTGTTTCTTTATTTCAAGAAAACCAATGAACAGAAAGAAATAGAAGATAGATTTTACTTCGCAAGAGTGAGATAACAGAGTTTACCTGTTTCCCATGCATAATTTAAGCAAAAATAATTTTATATTCGGAATTTTGAATATTAAGCTTATGTGACCCGATTCATTAATTTAGCGAATTCACGAAGTTATTAAAAGATTTTTATGACGTGTGGCACATCACTAGCAAGAGGATAGACTAGAGAATTTTTGAGGGAGTTGGAAGACCCCGGTTGCTCTCAGTTTTTCTTATAGCCATGTAAAGTCTAAGTTTAAATTTAAATTTTACCTATTCCGAAAGTTTGCGAGTAAATAAAAAAACAACTAGATGACTAATGCCAGTAATTTTGGATTTAAAAGAACCCTTCAACAATACACATCAAAATAAAAATGAAATTCGCAGTCTACGCCTAATACTTTTATTTATAATTTGAATTTAAATGTAGAATTTGGGATTTTTTCATTAAAAAGATAAAAGGTCGATATGAAAAATCCCGCAGGTCATGGGAAGTGTTAAGGGACCTGAAAGGATAGCAGACAACCCTTTCTGTCGGCCATTTCAATTTGGCACACGATGCACCAAACACCCTGTATATTAGATAATATTTTGCGTATCATTTTCGTACATTTTACTTTCTATTTATGTTGATGAAGTGAAAATAGTATATTAATAGACCAAAAACAAAATACGTTAGATTAAGATAAAAGTATACTCTTTTTTTAATAGCTGGATTATATGATTTTCAACATGTAGGTATCCAGACTGCGTATTTTTTACAGCCTAACTAATTGTGAAAAGAACAGGTTTTATCCCCGATTACTTTTTATTTAAAAACATAGAAAAAGTATCTCAGATAAAAGTTGTACGCAATAGGGTTTGAACATATCGGAAGTTAACAACCGATGAAAACCTAAAATAATTAAATTTAACGTCAAAATTTCAACAAAAAATTAAAGAAACCAACTTAGTCCTTTAAACCCAAAGTTAAAAGTGCCCTCAAGAAGATAATGTGGATCGATTATATTATACTATTTTCTGTGCGACTTGAAAATTAGTATAATTTTTGGGATTGGGCGCAAATGAGACGTTTTCAAGCTCAAATTGTAGGTTCTTATTTCCATTTCCATAATTTGAAAGGAAATATACAATACATATTTCAAAATCTCTTGTCTTTTTCCAATGGTTTATAATTTTGGAGCAGAGTTTGATTTAAAAAATATTTATTTCTCTTCTGACTATAAGTACATCTTTAAAAAATATAAATATAATTTATCGTAATTCTTCGTTTGAGTACTTCTTCAAGTAGACGTGGTGGGTTGGAGAGAAAAAAAGGTTAAAGCACCGACACAAATATCTTCTTTTAGGGTTATGAAAGTGTGTGATAGGTTGGTACCATGATATGGGTGAGTCTGTACTAAGAACATGTCATTTTGTGAGCTCACTCTGATGTAACTTTACAACATCTGGAGATCTAACGTACGCCAAAATTTATCAAAAGACTTCTAGTTTATAATACTGTTATAAATGAACTAGCTACCTTATCAAGAGTGAGTCAGGTAACGGTAAATGTACCAAAGAAACAAATGTTTTAAGTTAGGTCCCCCCTCTCTATGTTTTGAAAATACTTTCTCACCACTAAAAATCTACCATAAAATCAAAAGAATTATTTTTCTCCAGCTCCTGTCGCTATTTTTACCCTTGGAACTGCACTGTCAAATGCTTTGTAAATTAATTACATACTAGAAGTTTTTTTTCATTCTCGTAGGTTTTAGAGACTTTATTATCAACAAACAATTATTGATAATTTAGTGCTTAATCAGGGAAACAGGCTTTCACTTTCATTTTGCATTATAATTTTTTTTTAATTATGGTGATATTCACTTATCTGGCGACATCAATCTAAGCGACGCGACAGTAAAATACCGTCCATAATTGATTTTGATTGGTTAGGCAATCGACAATTTTGTAGCTAATTGCAAAACAATGTGGTTTCCAATTCCCATTTTACTATCAGAGATCTCCTGGAAGACTGAGCGAGTATGGAATAATACCAATAAAAAGTCTTCTCGGGAACTTCCCCGAGAAGACTTTTTATTGGTATTTTTCCATACTCACTCAGTCTTCCAGGAGATCTTTGATAGTAAAATGGGAATAGAACGTTGCGTAGAATTTAGTGGAGCAGATCTAGGTTTGAAACGCGACTGCCTTTAAAAAAAAAAAAAAAAATCTCCACGGGACAACTAACACAATCATATCCCCCTTATTCTGTAAAAATTCCAACCATTCAACTCTATTTTCCCATAAGCCCAACCATGTTACGCTACGACATCCCTAGGCGTAGAAATTAGTTTTCAAAAATGTGCCTTTTTAGTAAACAAATGCTTTTTTACAAAAATTATACAAGTACATGTTTCCAAAGAAAAAAAAACACTCATTCTACACAGCAAAACCTATAATCTGTCGTTAAGCTTTAACAACTGTCCCAACTTCTTCTAATCTAAGTGTGCATGTCATAACATAGACTCGTGTTTCTGAACACTTATTTGGTACAATTGACTATCTTTGTAGTAACTTAGAGAAACAAGTGTGTTTTCTACTTAGTGATGTCACCAAGCTTCTTTCATCATGAAGACGTATATGAAGTCCTCTTTTTAAAATTAAATATAAGTAACTTTCTTATTAAATAGAAAAATATATTACCTCTTCTTCTAAAGCTTCAGGTTCCTCTGTTGTGGTTGTAGTGGTAGTTGTTTTCCCAAATATTAATGATGTTGCCCGTAGTCCGTAAACATCTTGTAGACTTAACCAAACAACTCCTAGAATATAAAAAAAGTATATCATTTATTTGTTAAAAGCGTTCGATATTTGTGCAATACTATTATGTTATGAGGTTCATGACTGTTCATTTGCAAATATTGATTGGTTGCAGAATACTGAATCACACGTTAGTTCAGTTCTAGTGTTTTTATTCAATAAAAGAAACCGCTGCCTAAGGACTCCCTACTTCCACATCCAGATTTTTCACCCAAGTCTCTTTAAAGGAACACATCTTGACTACATTTGCACTCCAGTATATGCAAATAAGTGGCTTCTAGCATATACGGCAAAAGTTAAGTATCTGAACTTTTATTAGCCTGCTTTACTTATTTTTCCTATTTACCCCCTCCTTCAGCAGAATAATCTTAATCAAATGTCATTACGATACACACGTGTACCAAATTACAAGTGAATATCTCAATTTTATTCTAACAACACCTTGGGTTTATAAAATAATAAATAATTGAGAAATGGAAATTAATTAATAATGGAGTGAAGGTGGTAGGGAGGCTGAAAAACAGAACAGAAATTTGAGGCCTTGACTTTTATATGTACACCAAATCCCAAGTTTCTGTACTCTTACTAGCTTGCTTTACTTATTTTCCCCTTATTTTTTGCAATTTCTCTATTTAGAATTTTCTGCAATTTTAAATATGACATCACAATTTCTAGAAGAGTCCTAAAAAATATATTTAAAAATAGGATTCAACTCTCTAAGATAAGTTTGAACCAACGTTTTATCCCTGATTGGTATCGAAAATTTTGTGTCACAACTTTTATGGAATATAAATGATACAACCAGCGCACTGTGGACCGTATGGCTATTCTAGGTGGACAAAATTCAAGTCAAAATATCATACAAAAAAACAGGTAGCCTTATTAAGACCACACTAACTAAATTATATTCGAGGAATTATCTACCTGCTATAAGTACTTACGAAACTGCAGGTAGTCAAAGTGCCCTTAAATTTTTTGTACCTGTTATCATTTGGTTTGCAACCGTAGCGAGAGATGCATGTGTTCAAAGTTATTTTGTGATATAATATTCTAATGACAATTTGTGTAATGAATGTTACAACCATAGGTAAGAGTCTACCATGTCTGAGATATTATCGTTTGTAAATCTTTCATATAAAGTTAAACTATAGGCCTTAAATAGGATGATATTTTTTCAGCAAAATAACAAAGTTCTAAAAGTTCTGCATGCTGAAATTTTATCACTTCCATGAGCTTCCATACTGTTTTTTGGCTTATATTTCAGGCTAAAGTCTCTAGTCTTTAACTGTGTTTTGCACTTTTCTCGATATTTTGCGATAACATATATTTTTAATTTTTTTCAGAATCACGACATACGTTGTCGTGAATAGAGTTTTTCAATATGTGGTGAGGTTTTGATAAAAATACTCGGCATGAACAACTTTTAAATTTAGTAATTAACAAATTCAAAATTACTGATTTGAGTGAAAACAGCAGAAGTATGAAAGCTAATATAATTCAGTGGTCTTCAAACCTTTTGGAACGGTGGGAAAAATCATCACGAAAATTGGAACATTTTTTAAGAAAATACGGCGACTGGTTAAGTGGTGATGATATCGAATTCGTAGCAGTTATTTATGAAGTTCAGCCATCCATATCGAGTGTAACAAGTTCTGGTCGCCCAGTAAAATGTCTTGAGGAATCTACCGAGAAAACTAAGAGAAGGTCAACATTTGTTAGACTCGAGTTCGTATGACAAATTGACCTATGCAGCTGAGGTGTGTGTTCGTTCTTCAGGCAAAAGAGATGCTGCTAACAGTATTAAGGAATTGTCTTCAGCTTCTCCTAAGAGAGCAACTATAATTAAGAAGCCTCGACGACAACAAAATTTGTTGAAACATCGTTTTATAGTATACTTATTTTTCATTCTTCTCAAATCCAACCCCTTATTGCTTAGATTTTTTTTTACTATTTTTAGCGAATTAACGGATATAGTATTATCATGTCCACGAAATTTCAGAATTTTAAAATAAAATTTATCTTTCAACCCCCTCAAAGACAACCCCTCTACTATTTATAATGTTTTAACTATTTTTCGTATATACACAGATGTCATATTCTCATATTTACAGAGTCTCGGCATTTTAGAAGCAAATTTATTTTTCAACCCTCAAAAACCATCCCTTAATGCCTAGAATTTGTTCACTATTTTTCCGGTCTTTTAAGAACTATTTTAAGCTCATTTAGAAATTTGTAGAATTTTGTCCAGCTAGAAGTTGCAAATGGCCCACTGTGCAGTGTGATAGTTTTTACTTTTTAATAATTTAAGCATTATTACCCACACGTTCATTCATTAGCCTTAACCATTTTAATTGAGCTTTTGTTATTTTCCTAAACAAAGAGTAAATTTTGTATTTGGATTTAATTATGGTTTAGTTTACTTTAGAAGTGTCACCAATAAGTTAATAACATAAATATGAGCGATATCGAAACTCACCTTGTGCTATTCTACAAAATTATTCTTAGTTAAAAACAAATAAATACTATTCATTTTGCCCCTGAAATTTATTAAGTATATAAAGTAAACTCGCGCAATTCATATAGTGTTTAGTAGAGAAACTTTTAGTTGTTTGATTTATTAAGATAAAATAAAAGTTAAATTAAAAATTTTAAAAACCTCGACGCAAAAATTAAACCTTAAAAAACTACTGTAATGTCCATCTTTGATCGTACAGAATAGCACTACTCATTCAACTTTATCCAAAATTTTTGGTTAAAAAATACTTCATGAACTGACGACATGGAATTTTCCATAGGAGCAGCTCGAAACCAAGGCGAAAACCTGTTATCCTTATCAAGTTATACACCGTCAGTATGTTTGAAATAGCAACAAAGCCCCATATAGCTCATATACGCTTTTTAAACCTAGTGCTCCATTCTAACGAATGATACAATCGTCTATTAGGACACTTAGAGCTATCCATAAATGACCCAAAATTTACACTGCATTCATTACCTTCCAACACCAATCCAAAATTTACAGACATACTCTTCAGGGAATTTGAATCTTTTTGTTCTAGTTGATCATTACTATCACATCTCCATTATATAAAGTTGAGATCACACATCCTCGAGATGTGTTCCACTTACCATGCATGGTATGCTGACGTGATTTATTATATATACGTACAATTAACTAAATGGATTTTGGGTTTTTTTACCATATACATATTGAACTTTTTAATCAATAAACTCCAATATTAATCGAATTCAAATCATATTATTGACTACTTCTTTTTGGGCTTACTAATGGGCAACTGGTTTTAAATAATTTATGATAACTCTACACTTCTGTTAAGAGCGCCGATTATATGTGTACAAAAACTGTCGAGGTTATTATCTTTATGAGTGTCTAAGAGTGCGCATTTTAAGACAATAATCAGAGAAGTGCATCGGTGGTAATCGAGGTATAACGAGAAACAGTAAAGTAGTAATCTAAGGTAAGTAGAAACTACCCTTTCTCGTCTTTATCGTCTATGAGAGTGACACCCTTGCCATTTAAATATCATCATGTCCTTCAGACGTAAGGTGGGTAAGGTCACCTACAATTCATCATGCTGTGAGTGGGCATAACTTTTAATGGAAGATCTAATTAGGGTTTATTGGGAATAAAAACGACACCATACCTTGGTATTAACATTGGTAATACTTGTTAAATGACATTCCTAAGTTTCAAAGAGAACATTGACGAAAATTATCAATTTTTGAACACTAATTTCGGTTCAAATCACAGATACATGTTTCCTGTTACATCAGAAAACTTCGGTTATTACAACTTCCACCAATGTCATCACATCTTGTTTCCATCAAATAGTCCTAGGTGGTAGTAGAAAAAAGACATAGTTTTTCAATAACTCGCCAAAATCATGTATTATTGCAAGCATTTGTTGAAAACATTGTCAAACGCGTCAAGAAATTACATGTCATTAATAATTAACATAATTATTGTCTCAATTTCACTCTTAATAAGACTTTTAAACAGTAAGATAATTAATTTTGTATTGTTCTTTAATGAATCAAATAGAAATGAGGTTATTTTTTATTAACTAATTAGTAAATATCACCTGTATATTAATTCAAGTAATTTGGTATTGTGGTTAATAACGGCCAATAATTACAATTTTGGGGTAAAGGGTGCTTGAGTAAGTTTTACGAACCTTCGGGCAATGCCGGCGGGAGTTTTTACTCCTGGTAGGGCCACCCAAGCCGGTAAGGCCGTGGGGGAGAACTGAAAAGAAGCACCCTGGTAAGTGTTACGCGCAACCTACAGCCTCTGCACTTGCAAGACCATCGTGCGTGGTGAAGAACCACATCCGACTAGAGGTTACCCTGTTCCTACAGAACACGATGGATCTAGGGGAGTAAACCCCGAAAAAATAATCCGAAATCCAAAGTGTTTGCCGTGCTGATGGATGAATGGCTCTTCGTTAGTGAGTCGCAAACGGCTGCCTCCGGATACCTGGCGACCTCCGGTTGGAATACAGCCCTGCTGTAGTAAGGGAGCACTGCTGCAGTCGACTGTTTCTTCTTCCCAACTCGTGGGACTATATATGATCCAGAAAAATAAAAAACATAATCAAGAGATGTCCACCTCTATAAATATGGATGTGGCTGGAGGTCCACCCCAAAATACCGCCAACAACAACACGAGCCAAGAGACGTCGGTTCCCCCTCGGTTCTTGGTCGTGAAAAGAGACGAAGGTGACTTCTCGAAAGTGAGTCCCTTCCTAATAGAGAAGCTTTTATATAGTTTGATTGGTACACCAAAAAAAGTAAGGAAAATTAATGATGGACTTTTGGTAGAAACAACATCGGCGGCTCAATCAAAGCGGTTACTAGAGGTAAAGAAGCTGGGAGAATTTATAGTTGAAGTAAATCCACACCGCAACCTCAACACCTCAAAAGGTGTGATATACTGCCGAGATCTGTTAAACTGCACAATAGAGGATATCTTAGATGGTCTAAAAAACCAAGGAGTTATAGAAGTAAGACGGATCAAAACAAAGAGAGACGGTACACTAGTTGATACACCCAATCATATTTTGACATTTAACACGCCTCTTCTACCAAAACGCATAAACGTAGCATTTTATTCACTGGAAGTCAGGATGTATATTCCATCACCAATGCGATGCTTTAGATGCCAAAAGTTCGGACATACATCTCTTCGATGCAATCAACCACAAGTATGTGTATGTGGTCAACCTCTACATGAAGGTCAACCGTGTAAAGAGCCAATTACCTGTGTTAACTGTGGAGACTCTCACTCCGCAAGATCTCGACAATGCCCAATATTCAAACAAGAATCAGCCATCCAAGAAATCAAAGTTAAAGAAAATATCTCATACATAGAAGCAAAAAGAAAAGTAAATATTCCTCTACCTTCCCCGGGGGTGAGCTACGCATCAGCAGTATCCACTCCAGCCAATATTGATTTTTCAGACCTTATTAAACAATTAGTTCCGAAAATTGTAGATGCCTTATCTACCACACAACCCCCACAACGTCCACCTCAAGAAAAGCGAAAGAGAACTGAGTCCCCAGAACAGCAATCCCTATCATCGGGAGACGAAACATCATTAAGTACTCAAGTTGCTGAAATAAGAAAGAAAAAGAAAAAAGTGGGATGGCCAAAAGGCAAGGCCCGCAAGCAAACATCTGATCACTCAGGATTTTCTGCACCGTGATACTTATCTGTGATATTTATCTGTGACATTTATCTGTGATATTTATCTGTGATATTTTATTTTATTCATATTTATTAGTTTTAATTATACATAAATTTATTTGCTTTATTTGTACATATTTAAAAAAAAAAAAAAAAAAAATGGATACGATTATCCAATGGAATTGTAACGGATGTAAAACCCACTTTCCAGAATTGAAAAGTATAATAGCAGAAAAACAGCCCTTTTGCCTATGCTTACAGGAAACTCATCTAAAACCCCAGGAACAATTCTCAGTAAGAGGTTTCAATCTATTTAGGAAAGAAGTCATCCCTCAGATGCGAGCTCGGGGTGGTGTTGCTCTACTAATCAAAGAAAACATAAAAACTCAAAGAATATTAATTCAGACTCAACTGCAAGCGATAGCTGTGAAAATTGAATGCCCGATAAATCTAACAATATGTAACATATACTTACCCGATTCTAATTGGAGGCTGGAAGACCTTACTAATATCGTCCGACAACTACCCTTACCATTTCTAATTACAGGAGACTTTAACTCCCATAATCCTATATGGGGCTCTCGCCGCTTAGATGCAAATGGCAGAGCAATTGAACAATTACTGGAAAATTTCGACTTAATAGTATTAAATACAGGAGACGGTACTTACCTTAACTCTAGATCAAACAATTTTACAGCTATTGATCTATCAATCTGCTCACCTGAAATAGCACATCTCTTGTCATGGAACGTCCTTAAAGACCATCTTTTTACCGACCACCATCCAATATCCATAGAACTACCCACACAAAATGTTCAAAACACTTCTTTTCGAAGATGGCGACTAGAACGTGCTGACTGGTACCAATTTGCAGAACTACTTAGTCAAATTGAAATTAAAGATACTATTGCTGAAACGGTCGATGCTATTACTTCAGCTATAATACATGCTGCCGAATTAAGTATTCCCTTGACAAGAGATACTCAATCAAAACCAACTGTACCATGGTGGAATGAAGAAATAAAAAAAGCAGTAAAAGAAAAGAAAAGAGCTCTTAACATTTTTAAAAGATCCCCTACACAAGAAACATGATTAATTTCAAACGTCTCCGATCAAAATCTCGCCGCCTAATCTTAGCGAGTAAAAAATCTTCGTGGGAACAATATGTAAATTCCATCACTCCGGACACAGCAGTAACAGAAGTATGGAAAAGGGTAAGAGCAATAGCTGGACGAAAATTTTCTAATCCCTCGCCAGTACTTCGGGTTAATAATGAATTAATATCAAATACAGAGGATATAGTAAACGAGTTGGCAAACAACTTTCAAAAAGCAAGTGGGTCAGCTAATTATGATCCAACTTTCCTACAACAGAAACCAATACTAGAGATAGAATTAGATTTCTCCGAAAACGACATCTCACAATACAACGATTCGTTCACCATGAATGAACTGGAAACTGCCCTTCAAGATGTAAGTAACTCCTCTCCGGGACCAGACCGCATTCCATACGAAATGATCCGCCAACTTCCAAGACATGTTAAAATTCTACTGCTTAACTTATTCAACAGAATATGGTCAGAAGGAAGTTACCCAGACCAGTGGAGAGAAGCTACTATTATACCACTACTCAAGCAAAATAAAGACCCCGAGGATCCAGCCAGTTATCGTCCTATATCTTTGACCTGCTGTCTTAGTAAACTCCTTGAGAAAATGGTAAATATTCGTATAATGTGGTATATAGAGAAAAATCATCTTCTATCAGACTTTCAAATGGGCTTCCGAAAATTCCGCTCCACCTCTGATCAATTGACATACCTTGATAATGCTATTCAAACCAGCTTTGCAAACAGAAATCATCTTATAGCGGTATTTTTCGATTTGGAAAAAGCATATGACATGACATGGAGATATGGAGTAATTCAAACCATCTATAACTGGGGGCTCAAAGGAAATTTAGCTCGTTTTGTCTGCAGTTTCCTAGCAAATAGGAAATTTAGAGTGCGGATTGGAAACACCTTTTCTGATGCCTACACCTTAGAAAATGGAATCCCTCAAGGCTCAACACTCAGTGTCACTTTGTTTGCCATTGCTGTGAACAATTTACTAGAAGACATTGACCCAAAAGTCGGAAAATCACTATATGTTGACGATCTTGCCATTTTTTACGATGACAAAAGTATGGAAGAAGTTGAACAGACGATGCAACATACTATAAATAAAATTGTCGATAAAGCCGAAAGTCGAGGCTTCAGGTTTTCAATAACAAAAACCCACTGCGTTCATTTCTGTAGGTTAAGAACACCACATAATAACCCAAATTTAACAATGAAAGGTCGTCCGTTAGAATTTAAAGATTCCACGACATTTTTGGGGCTAACTTTTGACAGAAAACTCTCTTGGAAACCACATATTGATAATCTGGCACTAAAATGTAAAAAATCTTTAAATCTGATCAAATGTTTATCTAGTATCAATTGGGGTGCGGATAGAGAAGTTTTACTTAAACTGTATGAATCCCTGATACTATCAAAAATGGACTATGGGTGTGCGATTTACTCCGCTGCACGAAAATCTCACTTAATAGTACTGGATCGCATTCAAAACACAGCGCTGAGGTTAGCTACGGGTGCTTTTCGTACAAGCCCGGTAGCATCCTTATGTTGCGAGTCCGGAATACCTCCATTAAAGTACAGAAGACAGCGATTTCTACTAAACTACGGAATATGAATAAAATCACAACCAAACCATCCCAACTATGATGTTCTATATAATGCACAGTCAGACGTTTTCCACTCGCGACCCACAATAACAAAACCGGTAGGTATACGCATCCAGGAACTGTTAAATAATTTAGATGAAGAATTCCCAACAACATATGAATTAACATATTGTGAAATTCCGCCTTGGAAAATTGTACCTCCAACTATACACTTTGAATGTTCTGTTTTTAAAAAAGGAGAAACCTGTAACACCATATATCTGTCAACATTACATGAAATAAGAAATAACTACCCGGACTGTCAGGTCATATATACAGACGGATCAAAGACAGACCAAGGAGTTGGAAGTGCATTCGCAGTTCAAGATAAAACATACTCCTGGAGTTTAAATCCTAAAACGAGTATCTACACTGCCGAGCTGTATGCAATCTGGCAGGCATTGCGGTATACAGAATTTGACAAAAATAACAACACGTTTCTCATATGTTGTGACTCTCTCAGTGCATTACAGTCCATTTCTAATAATTTTAGTTACAATCAATTGGTTCAACATATTCTGTCACTAATTGAATGGCTAAAAGATCAAAATAAGTTCATATATTTTGCCTGGATTCCAGGACATATAGGAATACCAGGAAATGAACTTGCAGACTCAGCAGCCCGCCAAGCAGCTGAGAACGAAAATGAATCCTGGGAAAATATACCTCTTCTTCCAGATGACGTAAAAACAGCATTAAAACTGAAAATTAACAACACTTGGCAGAATGAATGGACAGCAACAGAAGCTAAATTAAAAATAACTAAACCTCTGATAGGGAAGGAGAAACAGTACAAAGGACTCACACGAAGAGAACGAGTAGCGCTGACCCGCCTAAGGATAGGGCATACTAACCTAACATCAATGCACATGCTACGAGGAACCAGACAACCTACATGTTTGACATGCCAAAGTCCATTGACGATAAACCATATCCTCATGGAATGTACAGACTACGAAAATGTGCGTCTACAACTACAACTGCCTGATAATCTGGCAGAATGCCTATCACACAATAGAGAATCAATGTTAAAACTAATTCAGTTCTTGAAAATTACTGGACTATTAACGAAATTATAATTTGATAATTACGTTCTTTAAATGATAGTGTAAGAAAATAGACCTAAATGAAATGGTGGTGGGAGCGGCCAATGACCTTAGCAGTCGACGCCGCGAGGAACATTTAAAAAAAAAAAAAAAAAAAAAAAATTACAATTTTAATAATTAAGAATAGCATAAAGCTGAGTTTAAACATATAGCGATAATTTTTATAATGAGATGATCATAACAAAAAATTAGTTTTGATAAAAAATACCCAAAAAAATATAAATCAACTTTTTACTCATTTAAATAGTTTAGATGGGTTGTCTTACTGACTACGCCATTTTGTTTAAAAAAAAAGGTAACCAAGAATTACGTAAACAATCTCTCTGCCATTCGGTTAAATGATCCTTATGGCACAGGAGCAACCGTGCAATTTATATCAGCTAGAAACATTATTAAGTGACATGAGAAATGTCAAAAGGTGATAGATACATGGAAAAAGGTAAAAACAAATTTTGATAAAAATTGAACCGCCTCTAGAAAAACACTCACCAAAAATTATGAAATAAAAAACTTAGGTATTTACACAGAACTTCCCTCTATTCATACAAGACGGTCACTCTAAAAAATTATTAATTAAGAGATGACATATGAGAATTATAATCGCCATGTAGTTAGCCCTATTATTACAGAGAAAACCTGATAACTTTTTTTCATCATCTACTGTATAGTGGTGGGATTTTTTTTTAATTTTCAAAACATTTGTTTGTTCAAATACGTTAAGAATATAATGAAACGCGGACATTTTAAATTTGAAGAAACAGCATTTTTTCCAACATCTATTCTATTGTAGTGGTAAAATAATAAAAAATAAATATATTTTTTTAATTTTCAAAACAAATGTCTTTCTTGAAATATGTTTAGAATGTCATGAAACGTAGACATTTCAAATTTGAGCAAAACCAAAATTTTTTACATCAACCACTTTATAAAAAATTTTCTTCTATTTTAAATTTTCATAAAAAAATTAAATAGGTTTAGAATGTCACTACTAAACGTAAAAAGTTTTAAATTTGAGCAAAAAAAAAATAGTTCCATCACCAATTTTATAAAAAAAAATACAAAACTTAAAAAAATGTTTCTATTTAAAATTTAAAAAGAAATTTTTGAGATAGGTTTAGAATATCATTAAACGTGTAAATTTAAAATTTGAACGAAAACAATTTTTTTTGATTGGCATTAGCTACCTGCCAAATTTGACTGTCTTCCGTCAAGTAGTTTTTTTAGTTAATGCACCGACTGACAAACAAACAGACAGACTGACGAAATTGAAAAACTTATATTTTCGTAATCTACTTGACCTGAAACGTGAAAATCCGAAAAAATCTCGGAGGGTGATTTTTTTTCGAATACAATACTTCCCTTCGGTATGCGAGGGAAGTAAAAATCAAAATTGTATTGGGGATATCCCAAAACAGTTGACGATGAGGTATTTGGCTGAAATTTCTGCGCGAGGGAATTTTAGGCAATGGTAACAAAAATATTGAATTAGCTTTGCAATAAAACTAATCCTAATGTAAATGTAAAATGCATGCCACTGACTTAAATAGGAGTTTTGTAACTGAAATACCGGAGAGTCAAGACAAAAGTTGGATTGCTGCGAACCTGGCATCAAAGTTATAAAATTATTAATCACTTTATTAAACTAATTAGCACCTGTTTTTACATATTAAGAGGATACTAAATCATGGTACACATTTCGCAATTAGAACCGATTTAACCATCGGTTATGATACTAAATCTACTAAATCATTGTATATGACATTAAATTATAGCTAACTGATTCACTAATTCTATCTCACTTAAACTATTGCAATACTATTTACTGGTCAGCACTTTTACAAAAAGATAAATATATCGCCAGAAGATACAAAATGCGTGTATTAGATATTGCTGACGCTGTAACCTGCGTAAATCCGGTTACATATCGGAGTTTAGGAAGTCTAAATGATTGAATCTTGAAGAAAGATTTCACATTCATATATCACGTATTTTGTTTAAAATAAATTATACAAAAAACAAAGTATTTGATTGACAAAGTTCTAAGAGGTACCGATGTACACAACCGTACCATCCGCCTTAGCATTTGCAATTCTAAGGCATAGAACCAGCCTATTTGAAAATTCTTCTAGTTACACGGCTGTAAAAATGTAATATAACTGTACCCCATGACATCAAGAAAGCCCACGACCTACCCACTTTTAGCAAGAGAGTTGAAATAAATATTTTAAACAAACGAAATCATATGTTTAAACTTGCACAAATAACTAAATAAAAGACATTGTGTTTTCTACCACTAGGTATTTATAAAAACTGCCACTGCTGTTTCGAATTATAAAGCCATTGTGAAGCAGTGAGTTAAAAATCATTGTTGACTCATTGCTTGACAATGGCTTTGTAAGTCAAAACTGCAGTCGCAATTTTTATAAATACATGGTCGTTAGAAAACATTAATATACTTTAACCGCGAATATCTCAGAAACGGAGGAGCAGAAAAAATTTACAAAATTATGTGTTTAGTATGAGTCTATTCTAAATCAATCACTGAAATTTGAATAATGTACATTGGATACTTTTGAAGTTCTGCTAACATATAGTGAAAAATGTCCTACCAGTTTTAAATCCATTATATCTTGAAAAACATGCATACTGTGTAAATAATATTTTAGACACCGATAAATCACGGCATTTTTTGTACAAGGAAATTTTTTCATAATTGTTTATTTTCAAATTTTGCAGTTATTCTCAAAAACATGACGTCATGTTTATTCGGTTATTTATCAATGTATTTAAAACATTTTTGATAAAATAGTTAATTACATAAAATATAAGCATTTTCAGAAGAAATAATTAGTATATATCAAATGTTAATTCAGTTATCAAGCGTAAAGGATAATATCATTGCAAGTTTGCAATAATATCATCTATTATGCTTGATAACTAAATTAATATTTGATATATATATACCAATATTTTGTCTGAAAATACTTACATTTTATATAATTAACTATTTTAACAAAAAATGTTTAAATGCATTGATAAATAACCGATTAAACATGACGTCACGTTTTTGAGAATAACTGCAAAATTTGAAAATAAAGAATTATGAAAAAATGTCCTCGTACAAAAAATGCCATGCTTTATCGGTGTCTAAAATATGATTTACATAGTATGCATATTTTCCAAGATATAGCGTATTTAAAATTGGTATTGTCAAAATTTCCTTAAAAAGTAGGACATTTTTCAACATAACTTAGCAGAACTTCAAGAATGTTCAATGTACATTATTCAAATTTCAGTAATTGATTTAGAATAGACTCATAACGAATACATAATTTTTTCAATTTTTTCTGCTCTTCCGTTTCTGAGATATTCGCGGTTAAAGTGAGGGGTCAATACATTTGAATCGTATATTAGTGTGTTTTATTTAGTTATTTGTGCAAGATGATTAACTACCACAGAGTGACGGCTTCTTCAATCAACTTAATGTTTAAATCTTTACTTTCTGCTATTCTGATTATAATGATATTTTATTATGCTATTCCAAATTTATTATGGTATTTCTTGTTACCTGTCCTTTGATCAGGTGGTTGCATATGAGCAACCTTGTTGGATGTCGCTAAATTTTTGTACTACTTATTTGAAATTGTAATTAATAAAATTAAATTAAAGGCATTAATTATTATTATTATTATTGTAAATTTCGCACTCCTCTTTTGGGAGGATATGTGACTGATTCCCTGATGCAGCTCTATTGAAGCCAGTTCGACCCTAATCATCCGAGACCGCCATCTTTAGTCAAGAATATTGGTGCGAGCACCTCTATATTTTTAGATATTCAGAGGGTGTTAAATAAATGCCAAATTATAATATAGGTTCCTAAATTAGTACCGGTGCCGGTGTGAACTTGGCACCAAAAACATAAAATAACGAGTAACTGTTAAATCAATTAACCTTCCATTTTTTCATATATACTAAGGGAGCTAAAATGATGTGAAATAATAATAGCGGTTTCGCAATTAGCACCGAAGGGTGTGGTGCCAAGTTTACTGACAAGTCACTCATTAATAGTTTTAGTTTAACATATATGCATCTAAATTATTTTTTGTATGAACACCATTAAAAGTAGACCTTTTAACGTTTGCTATGTTAAACATGTCATTTTATAACACCAATGTTAAAAGTAATGTTACGGATTTCCACCTTTTTGGGAAACACCCTGTATGAATCCGTGGGTTCTAAATAATTTCAACAAGAGATAAGCACCACTAACACTTTATTCAACAATTTACTGACTATACAATACTTCAAATTCACTTTATTTACTATTTATCTAACCTCACTTCTCACTTGTTCACTTTTATAAACTGTCTTCTTAATAAAACTTCTTCTTCCGCGCTTGTAATCGCGCCTTATATACTCCGAAATTAGCTCTAGATTAACCCAGAATCTTCTCCAACCTTAATCTAGAAAAGTCCTTGGCTCTTTCTAGAGCCTTTCCAGTTACTATCAGTAGGCATAGGCGTATCATCTCCAATTCCAAGGGGGTGTAATTCATAACAGTAAGTTACCTTTAAGTCTAGTGCTAAAAGTAAATTTAACATTGAAATCCATATAACTATTTAATAAGCTTTATTACATTTGGGTTTAATTAGTATTAATAAGCATGGTACAATTAGAACAGTTGGAATTTGAAATACCATCATCAGACTTAGTGTAGCTGCGGCGGCGCCTATGGCAGTAACTTCTTTGCAAGACATTGCGGTCGGTATGTTGGAAGTAGAAATGACATTTGGGCAAAATTTTCATGGCAATGTCTACTTTATGACACTGTAATTTTTGACACACAAATACAAACACAAAATATTTAAATTTTGCAATAATACCTGCATAAAATCTACATATTATGTCTATAAAATTAGATTTTCGATGATGCTTTTAGTAGTGTTCATACAAAAAACAGTGTATAAATACACGTGTTAAAAGTGATTTTATATTATAAATAACTATTTAAGTATTATTTAAAGCATACAAAATATAAACTTAGCTGCATTTTATTTTCAGCTTTTGCATCTCCGTCCAACGAAGAAATATCCTTCACAAATAATTACCTATACCTAAATTTAGAATAATAAAAATTCAAAGTGCAATAAAGCATCATTTTATATTGTACAATGTATTTACATTTTATAAATATATTTTACAGAACACTAAATTTAGACATCAGTAGCCTTCACCTAGATTACAGTGTAGACAGATGATGCTTTCTACGTTTAGCATTAGTTTAGATGTCGATAATAGCAGACGCAACAGCTTGGTTGATTTTACATATTATTACAGCAATTTACTTTCCATCGTATATAAAATTCGATTCATTACTGTTTATGCTTGGCATGCTTGTTTGTTTTTAATGTGAAAAAAAAATATATTTGCATTTTTCACGGGCACGATGGTATGGAATGCTAATGTACGTGTGTATGTGGTTTTACATGTTCATATAAATTGTTATTCTGTTATTTTAATGAACCGCAAGTAGTAGGATGCACGTGGTGTACCATGTTACATGTATAACTATTTATTTATTAGAAAACCATTTTGTGCTATATTTTTGTTTTCACTTCAATAAATACTTATAAAAAGTTTTACCTGAAATAAAACGTAACCATTATAACATTTATAGTACGAATTGCTTCAAATCGATCTACTAATAGATTAGAGTATTTGGTTTGTCAATCTAGTAATAGGTAGATTTACCTCCAATTATCCATAAAGGACCCCGCACACAGAAAATGGTCAGTAGCTTTCTGCGGATTTTGTTCAAATTTTAGTATGTTGTAGTTTTGACCTTTCTGAACAAAAGTCCCTATGGGCACAATTCAATCTTATGCTTAGTTTAAATGCTACAGAACTGTAGAGCTGTATTTAACGTACTAAATATAGGAAATAGTCAGTTTTTTAAATATATCTTGATATCTTTAATTGATGAAATCATACTTTTGATGCAAATGGGAGTGAATATTGACTTCTGAATATATGTATCGTTTAGATTAATCGTCAAGTATACCTGTTACCTGCAAATTATTAGCGGAAAATTCACTTAAACTTTAGCTATGCAACTTTTTATTAAAATAAAATCAATTTTAATTCCTTTAGAAAATATTTCTCTAATATCTTTTTAGAATTAATGTGTACAACAGTTTTTTTAGAACTGCTTAGAACTCGATATCAATGGTATGATTGTGATCGAGCAGTGCTGTCAGCGCAATTTGCTCGCATTAACGGAATATTTTGAACAATATAATATTTTCAGTCAACGTCAATTCGGTTTTAGGAACAACAAATCCACTACATTAGCTATCATCTCCTTCATTGATTTCATAAACAATAGTTTTGAAAAAGGTTTATACACTCACTCACAATTTTTGGACCTTACCAAAGCGTTTGACTGTGTGTCCCGCGATATTTTACTAAATAAGCTAAAGTTCTACGGATTTGATAAAAACTTAATCACCTCCTACCTCAGCAACCGCCATCAATTCGTTACCAACAAAGGCACAAGCTCGGCCTTGTTACCTAATAAAATATGGAGTGCCTCAAGGGTCCATAATCGGTCCCATATTAATTATTACATATATTAATGATTTTTCGATTTCAATGGCTGACAGCCACTTTACAGTATTTGCCGATGACATCACTATCTCAATTCCTTCTTCTAATATTAACGAATTAATAGATAATGCTAATAATAGATAGGTCGCAGTGAAGAGTTGAGAAATGGTTCCTTGTTTAAATCAGTATAAAACTGAGAAAGTAATATTCAGCCTAAGAAATATAAATGACGTAGACATCTCTTTAGTAATGAAATCAAATTTCTAGGGGTCTTACTTGATACAAAGCTATCGTGGGAACCTCAAACAACGCATGTATGCAAAAAAGTCTCGAAAAGTGTATATCTACTTAGGAGTCTATTTTACAAAGTCTCACAAAAAACTCTCGTAACTGCTTACCACGGATTAATACTACCACTAATACCACCATTTCTTACGGTATTTGGTCTGAGATCATGCTCCAACTGCTAGTACGGTTTTTTCATTGCAAAGAAAATCAGTTAGGGTGATTGCTGGTCTGAATTATAGAGATGATTGCCAAAACACATTCATTCAACTTAAAATCCTTACATCGCCTTGTACTTACATCCTTTATTATATATAAGTACTTAAAAGTAAATGAAAGCAAATATGCAACTCAAAGCAGATTACATAGCGACTTCTCAAGAAAGTGTAATTCAATTTTGCCAAACTACCTGAGGATAACTAAAACTAGGAACAGTACAAATTACCATGGAATAAAATTTTTTACCCACCCATATCAAACAGTTAAACTGCAAAAAATTTAAAGACACGGTAAAACCTTTTCTGCTCAGGAAAGCGTTCTATTCATTTGAGGAATTGCTATGTGCAGATTTTAATCATTTTAATGTTAGTTCTCGTCTTGTGGACGCTTTTGTATTTTAATGTTTTTATCTTTATTTATATTTTATGACTATTACCTTTAATTGCATTTATTTTATTAGATATTACTTCTTTTAAATTTTCTGTACCCATGGCTTGACGTATATAAATACTGCTTGTATAACAACACCAATAAACTATTTTTATTATTATTACTATTATTATCATTATTATTAATAAAAATAATGCACATAAACGTGAAATTCCTATTGAGGGACGAAATGTATATTAACAATTGATCTAAAGTTATACATGTTTAGGAGTTTACATTCACTCCCATTAGGGCAATTTTGAAGCGTAAATTTGTGTATGACATATTAAGGTGCTAATGAGGAAAGTTATAGGCAGTTTTTAACACAACAGGATAACGCAGAAGACTACTCGCGAGTAATAATTTAAATGCTTTTTAGATTTATTTAGATTTTATTAGTGTTTTATAATAGCCACCTCATAAACCACTGATTCATGCCAGATTTATTTAATGCCAAATGAGTTTGAAGATAGTTTTGTCTTAAAGAAAGTTTTAAAAAGGCCTTCAAGAATTTACATTCATACTAAATTATCTTTTAGTCTTTATTGACTTATGATTGACTTGTCAAGGTATTTATCAAGCCTTCAATAAAACTTTATAACTGTTAAGTTCAAGTTAGAAGGATCAGGTTTTATAGAGATTAAGCAAATGTTGTAGTTTTATCACTGCTTTATGAAATTAATTTGAGGTGGTTATTAATGCTGGGCAATAAACGTAATATGCTTTGAAATCACTAAGTTTCAGCTGGAACCCTCATAAAACCAACTGCTTGCTAGAATTTTAATGAAGCAAACAAACATCTGTAATAAATCAGTCTTAAACATAAAAGGATTTGGTTTACCTTTGCCCAGGCTATAATGTCGGTAGTTTTAGAACTGTGATAAGACATATATACATATTCGTCGGTATAATGTTTGTGTATGACGTGCCTGAGTGTGAATTTATAATAATGGCGTGTTGTAGCGAAAATAACTTTCTCGGCAAACTGATTTTTTAGGTTCGAGCATCATAAATTCTATAGGTTTTTAAACGGTTATGTTATGTGCTCAAATGGTTTAAAATTGATTTTAAGATAAGCCTACAAGTTTTAAAAAATATGTTAAGACCAGTGAGGCTTAAAATATACTTTTACAAGCATAAATCGACGTGCATAAAGAGCAATTGGTAATGTAATAGGCGTTTTAAGACAAAACATGTTTGTAGATTTATTCACAGCTTATAGGGTTTATACATGCAGCCGCCATGGTATTTAATACATGTTTTACAGTAAGCTTAGCTTCGTTGAAAATTTTAGCCCATTATCAGTAGTCCCATCAACTCATTACAAGTAGTCCACCTAACTGTTTTTATGAACTGTTCTTAGTAGTCGCCAATTGTCCATTTTATAACTTATATATAGCCCATAGTGCATGTAGAATAGATTTATTTGCATTTATTTTTACTTCATTAAATACAAGAAGTTCCCTGAAAGCATTTGTGTGTATCATTTACTCCTTTAAGTTTTGATATAGTGCCTATCCTAAACCTAAAGTATTGTTTTATAATACTCAGATACTCTCTGAGTAAAGCTTTAGATAATTCATTAAAATTTGAAAGTTTTAATAGTACTTTTAAAAAGAGGCTATAGGCCCTTCTCTAGACGGACCTCTGTACCCCTATAAAGGTTTTAAATCGGCTTCATAAAGTCATTTCAAACTATTTACGTTTATAAGTAGTCTTGGAAATAAGTTTTTAGGATAACTTAACTTAACTAAGACATTATTTTAAAACTACAATTGTTACTTGGGCTGTACTCTGAACAAATATTCTAGGTAAAAAATAATTACTTGATAACTTAAGCATATAATTTCAATTTGTTATAATTTCTTAGCTAGCTCTTAAGGCGAAATTAAGTAATTTTCAACTTCATGGAAATATTCTTGTCTTAGTGGCAGGTCTATTTGGCTTATTATTTGATTGCGTTAATATGAAACAATATATTATATCGTAAGTGGGATATCCTATGTGCCTATGTCCTTGGACCCACATTCCTTTGACTAAAGAAAATTCAAATGTTTTGACATCTCAATTTACATTGATGCACTGTTGTAGTATGTCGAATCAACAAGATCCTTGGACTACCACACTACTTTGATCAAAATCATTAGTCAATATTATCCATAAAACAATCGAGTGCTTTAAAAGCTTGAAATATTCTTCCTTGAGGACAGCTCTAGTTTTGGAATTGAGGGTTATCTCCTATGTGTAGTGTGTTTATGCTTACCTTTTTATTTTTTGGGCAGTGCAGCAGGCTAGGGCGTGTTGTGTGTCGAGCATACTTGGTGACACTGTCTATAGTGCACTGGATTCAATCCTAAACCCTGTCACTAAAAATTTCGGTGGGTGATGGATGTGTGGGTTGTGTTTTTGTTTTTCAAAAGAGTATCCTACTATCGGGCAGCCTTCACTTGGGATCTAGGTGTTGTCTAATATATGTGGTGTTTACATTTACAAAATAATGAAAATGTACTAATTATTCGTTTTCCAAATAAACGAAATTTATTAACAATAATGTTTCTTATACTTGTTACTCATAATATATTGACTACCTCATTATTTTGTATTAGATTGTTACCATTTTAAACAATCAGTTTTATTAAACAATGCAATTTTATTACCTTATGATATGAAGGTTATTGATCTGATCATAAATAAGCTTATGAATATTAATGTCTACTTCGTGAATTGGCTATCGAGTTGGCTACTGTTGGGTCGGGAACATATAATTATCCGCATGTAGTGCAGCGGATTCAGTGTAAATTTTATAAAACAAACTTTGAGAAATATGCACCACAGCATTAACTTATAAAAAAATATAACAATTTAACAAAAGAATTTCGAAAAACAATTTTAATGCATATTTTCATCAAAAAGATCACTGCCTAAAGAATCACTACTTCCTCATCAAGATTTTCCATCCAAGTATTTTTAAAGGAAGACATATTAACTATATTTGCACTCTAGTATGCGGAAATACTTAGTAATATTTTAATAATATATTTGAGGTAGATGTCATAAAGAAATTTGAGACATTGACTTCTGGAATATACGCCAAAAATGAAGTCTTTGGACTCTTATTAGCATTCTTTACTTATTTCCCGTATTTACTCCCCACACCTGCAACGGAATCATCTCAAGCAGATGTCCTTACAATACAAACGTGTACCAAATTTCAAGGGAATATCTCAGTTTTATTGTATCAGCCCCTTTAATGATGGAGTGGGGTGGTGGAGGTGTTGAAAAATCTTATAAGAAAATCTGAGGCCCTGGCTGCTAGTATATACACCAAATTCCAAGTTTCTGTACTCTTATCAACTTTCTTTACTTATTTTATTCATCTCAAAATATAGTCTAGTTCCAGATGTCGTTATAATACGTACGTGTACCAAATTTCAAATGAATATCTCAATTTTATTTTGTCAACCTATTTAATAATGGAGTGGGGGTGGTGGGGAGGAGGGCGTGAAATATTATTAAAAAATCTGAGGTTTTGGCTTCTAAAGTATATTCACCGAGAGATGAGAGTGCGTCAAAACAAATCATGCGTTGTTCACGTGAAGTCGAGACAGCGTTTGGCAACCAGTGGGGATGGAACACGTCGAGATCGCGAGGCAATCACGCATATTTGTTTGTTTTGACGCGCTCTCAGTATTTCGATAATATACTTTACTATATACACCAAATCTCAAATTTCTGTACTACTATCAGCTTACTTTACTTATTTTCCATTATTTTTCCCCCCACTTAACCCCCAACCCTTCACCTGAATTAGCGCAAAATATAAACTAGTTCCAGATCTCGCCATGATATTTATGTGTACCAAATTTCAAATCAGTATCTTAAACCGTTCCTGAGAAAACGTGCGCACAAAAAAAATTACAGACCGACAGAAAATTAGTCGTATAGTAGCTAATTGATAAGTGATGTCAATGGTGGGTTAAGCGACGAACCTTCTAGATAAACTAAAATTCGTTGAGAGCTTTTTAATTCTTTAATAAATACCATTTTTAAAATGTTACTATCCAATATATTACTTTTAATACTAATCTGCAACCAAATTATCACAACGCCAAAATAGAGCGATAATGTTTAACACAGGCGGGTTATATATGAATTCTGACTGTTATAGATTAGAAACTCTCATAGTTCAGAAAACTTTGTTTGCAAAAAATGGGTGTTACATTACATAGTATTGAACTACTAATTAAATATACTGAGATCAAGAACAATACTCCTAAGTGTAATAATGGATAATTTTAATAAAGTTTTTTTTAATTAGCTCATTTTTAACCGACTTTAAACAAATTTTTTAAAGGGAGAGGTTTTCAATTCGACACGGATATATGTCTTTCTTTTTATGCTTGTATATTGATTTGTCTGGGATGACCGGCGGTGGTCCAATATTTCTACTTCAAGCTAATTAAGATGTGAAGTTATGGTGAAGTGGAAGTTCAATAGCAATTTTTGGAGTATTTAGCTGATAGTAAATCTGATGTCAAATGTTAAAGATTACAAAATGTCGAATACAGTAGGGATTTACATTAAACAGGATCACAAGAAAGGGTAAATATCTTGGAAAAAATGTAACAGTCTTTTAAAAAAAATTGTTACTAAAATGATGAAATAATATATCACCGCCATTCGGTTAATTAAACCTTATTACCTAACATCTATTTTGAGGTTGGTATAAAAATGAACAAATAACATAATCGAACTCGTTTTTTAACTAAAGATGTCAATAGTGAGTTAAGCGACAACCACCATAAAATTTGTTTTTATACTCATACATGAATTTACATGATTAGTTCAAACATACAGACACAACTGTATTATTTTCAATTTTGCAAATTTCATTAAAACGGCATCTCTGTACTTGTACAACAGTAGCTATTTTTGACATAATTATTACAACCAAAACGTAATTACAAGTAATCACAACTTCAAGTATCTGCAGGTCTATCTAAGTTATGTTCTGTAATAATAATAAGAAATATACTTATGACCTTCTCGTGTGTTGGCGCTGGAAGCCTAGAGAAGACGATTTAGCGTCGGGAAGCATACAAAAAAACATTATACCCAAGATTAACAGATATTTTGAGCGGGATTTTTTAAAAGGAATGCCATCAATACAAGGAAATAGAAATGTTTAGTACATAGTAAAGATATACGCATTTGGTTCAGGAATTTTTTCTGATCTTATAAATTAACACACATTGTCAGACTAAGGAGAGAACATATCGATACATCATAAAATAAGGTAAATCAGCTACTTTGTGACCATAAGGAAAAAAAATTGACAGTAGAAAGGTTCATCGATAAAGAACTTTATTTACAATTGGAACTTTTTTAAAAATTGAAATCTTTTGAAAAATATCAAGAATTATTATTTACAACATAAACTTTTACTAGAATATGTGTATGCATGTTCAACATAACACTACTGTAATGAAAGAGAACAAAGTATTTTAATTAATGTTAATCACCAATGCACTCACTTAAGAATGAAATGGAATGTTAAGAATAAATTTAGAGCCACTTAACATAAACTTTCCATTTTGAACGTTTCCATTAAAATATATATTGGTGTAAACAAAATCATTTAATATAATGTGAATTTATACATTATGACCTATACCTAATATATTCTTTATTAAAACAATGTTAATCAATGATTTTCCTTATCTTTATTATAAAGTTATATTTAGCATACTCAGACCCAAAAGTATAACTTCTGGCATATAGCTTATTACAATTATGTTTAATTAATTAGTTTTTGTAAAAAAAAATGAGATAGAGAGTAGGCCTTTTTATTAGACCGCCGCGCCCATGGATCGCTCCCATGCGTTAGATGGCCTGTGTAAATTGCATATTAGTTGGTTGCCGATGCTCTATGTATAAACAAACCTCCCAGTGAGTTAAATGGTTACGAGTAAGTTCGTTTCCACGCCGTTTAAAGTAATGATTTTAAAACACACTGAAAACTTGTATATTTTTATTGATTCAATTTATTTGTGTATAAAAGTAACAGTATTGCACCACTAACCTAAGCTATCTCCTAACGCATTTTTAAACAGAAAATATTCAGCTGTAAAAGTAATAATATTCCACCACTAACTTAACCTAATCCCAACTCTTCCTTCCAGTTTTTTTTTATCGAAATGGAAGTATAATCAATATGAATTAGCCGTCACTTTTCCAGTAGTTAAATTAGATCAATTTTCTTTAGTACTTTATACACATCAACCTGATCCAAATATGAGATATTATTTGTAAATTTATATTATTTGCCTGGTTATAAACATTGTAAGGGATCTCTAAAGGTGGTAGGAAATAATTACTGAAGAAATCAGTGAAGGTATTAATAATATCATTGGGTTGTTCGGATGTTGTTGATAATATGGCAAAACTCTTCTGTTTGTTATTTACAAAAAACCAAAATTTACACAGGTCAGCTGCAATATTGTTAACAATTTCTCTAGCGCAAACTACATAGGCAATGACAATCTCAATTTCAGGTAATATCGTAGCGCCTTGAAATCATTATGGACGGCAAAATCAATAACTTGTTTATGCCCCAATATGTGACTTCAAAAAATTCTATGCAGGAACACAATGAGCTTAATTAATGAATTTTATTTAGTAGTTGCTACTTCCGTGCATAAAGTATTGATTAAAATTACTGAAAATTTCAGATGAATCCGATGAGTGGTTCTCGAAATATACGATTTTTAAAGTGGGAATTTGAGGCGCGGTGCGACTACCATCGTGGGGTCACTTAATAGGAATCCAAACTGTCGCGCACCATATCAACGATGATGCATTCTGCTTGACATCCCCGAGTCCTTTTCAGTCTTCTTTGCTTTAAATTACGTAATACCTTTTACTGTTTTTTGTGGTGATTAAGAAATATATGAAGCGAATTTTAATAAAGCATACTCTTCAAATATTTTATTTTCCTTAAAACGTTTCTTCGATTACCCAGCATTTTCCTCTGATAGAATCTTGGGCTTAATGTTAACTTGAACTTTCATTTTGGTAGAATCATCTAGATTGCCAGGGCTTTTCGTTGAATCAGTTTCACGTAGCAAATATTCATTGTTACGTCTTCTCATTTTGGACGTACCTACTTGGTTCATTGATTCCCTTAAGAATGGTTTAGTGCCGCCTTTTAAGAAATAATCTGCTATGCTCTATCTAAACTATGTGTTATTGTTCGATTTTATTGACAATCAAAAAAATGTGTGGCACAATGTCAACAATTTAAGGAAATTAGTCGTATATATAAATTGATGAAAAATGTCAATGGTGGGTTAGGCGACGAACCCTCTAGATAAAATAAAATTCGTTAATGTATAAATGTAATTAAACAAACAGCTTATTAATTGTTTAATATGTTACTATCTAACATATCGTTTTTAAGGCTGAACTGCAACCAACTTGTCACAATGTCAGGTCTCATTATTATTTAAACATTGACCATTAATTTAAATAGTTTTCTATATCTTTTTGGAGCTACATATAAAATAGTATTTTAGATTTTTCGCACTGCTAGCCTTAAAAAATGTAATTGAAATGAATAATTTAAGAAATTAATTTTAATAAGAATATATAAAACAACCATAAAAAATTGATACATTAATGAATTTTGATGAAACTTACCATTAAGGTAAATCTAAAAAAACTAAACGTTTTATCTTAATGGCAAATTCTGAGGAGAACTATATAAACAATTTTAAAAAACACTAACGTTATTTAGTGATTTTTTTATGACAAAAGACGTATCACAGATGGCCTTGTATTTCGATGTAAAACAAAATTAGTGTCACCAATAGATAGAACTTTTATAGCTCTACATTTAAAAAAAAATCAAGTGATCAAAAAAAAGTGTCATGCTTGCTCTCCACACTTAAACGAAACATCTTGTATATGTTGTGATCAGCAATATGCTAAGGGCTGAATGTCTAGGGCCAGGGTCAAAATAAATTATCTTTGATAACTGAAAAAAATTAAGAAAACCTTAACAATTATGGTTTTAATGAATTCGGTTACACCTCTCAAATGTACATTTTACGCATCTCTTTTAATTCAAAAGGAAATTCGATTTCTAAACAATTAATTGTTTACACACGTTTATAAGTAATCAACACCTTCATCTATTGCTAATTAAAGACATACCTGCCGATAAGAGTATCCATAGGCCTGGCGGCCTCCTCATCCTCCTGCAACAATAAAAAGAGTTTAGTAATATTATTTTCAATGTCCTAAGTAGATAACATCATCCTGTATTTCACACTCTTCCACACATGCTTGATCTTTGACTGCATAAGGCATATTTTCACTTAACATAAACATGCAATTAGCATTATATAAGGAGATAAAGGCGTTTTATTATAAACTGTTTACGTTTGCTTAAATGTTTAAATTTCTTATATTAGCGTTAAATAAAGCTCTACTCATTTATTTGTTTATAAATCATTAAAAATTTCGAGAAAAGAAAATAATGTTAGTAACAATTATTATTATATTAATAAACGTAAAATTTTCTGTTTCTCAAAGTATTTTGAGCTCCCCATGTCCTATGTTTTTAACATGATAATTATTACTATTGATGTAAACATCACTTTCTTCGTTTTCTTAACAGTTTCAGTTGGTTATTGAAAACGTGTTTTTTAGTTTTTAAGAATTATTCATTTATTTTCTTCTTATTACTTTTGTCCCAATTAGACTAGTTAGTTTGTTTAAAAGTGTATTATTTATTATTTGTTTGCTTATAGTAACCAAACATATTCTTTATAGTATGTTTGTTCGAGAAAATTTTCTACTCATAAATGATAAGATCATCTTGAACCCGTAACTTTTTTAAATTTCGAATTTCGACTAAATGCTTATAATCTGCGACTTCGAAAATCTCTAGATACCGTTTCTAAGACGGCTCGAACAATAAATTACAAAAGTTGTCCGCCATATATTTATAATCTCCAACCTCCATAACTCGCATATTTATAATCTGCGACCTCAAACAAGATATCAATTATTAGTAGAATGGGATATTAAATGATAATAAACTGTCGGCCATCTTGGGAACGCCATCTATGATTTTTCTATAAAATATGTGGAATTGTATTGTCGTATGAACCATATACACATATAATATTTCAAGTCAATACGACATCTGAAAGTGAGTGAAAATTAAGGTGAAAGATTCTCTTACCTACAAAGTTACACGTGAAGCTAATAAAAACGCGTTAAAAACTTAAGAAAACGTACATCGCACCATTTAAATTAGACAGCCAAAGCTGAGGGGCCTGTGAGAATAGTTACTATTGAAAAAATCGTAGTAGTCCACGCAAATTAGAATTTTTAGCAGAAGTGATTCCTAGATTAGTATTCATAATTCGTCCATGAATTTCTCCATAGGTTAGCAATAAGGGTCAGAAGACTTCCCACGTGATCCGTGGATGGATTTTTTCTTTGTCACCAAAAACCACCCTCAGAGGGGACTTGACTCAAAATTCTCTCATTTTTCTTTCAAACCATCATTCGGAAGAAAAAAAGTAAATGTGAAAATATTCCTTATTATATTCTATGTAAAAACTGTCACTGTCATCCTCACCCTACTATTGTAATCGATGTTCAAAGTGAGGGCAGGGATACTCTGGAGGGAGCATCGAAAAATTCCTCCGCGATTCTTCACAGTGAATATCTTCATAATGGCTACCTTGACTTCAAAAATGAGATATACCTTGATTTTCCTCTGATCCGTTTCGTTAAATTTTAGCATTTTTTTATGAGCGCGCATTTTGTAATTTGAGTCTGTTTTCGTATCACGTAGAGCTCTCGACGTTTATTTTTTAAGTGGTTTCCCCTGTAGACGTATTCAATTAAAATCTTATATGCTTGTATTTGTTAGTAAGAGCTTCTTCAATGAATTCCTTTTCGGTTGACGAATTTAAGCAGTCTGGTCCATGACAATAATTAGAACATGTGGTTGACCAACGCAATTCAACTATAGCACTAACAGCCGGGTCTGGTGCCTTAGTTGTTAAAATAGGTGACAGAATATGTTTAGTTCTTTAGAAATGTCAATGATAATTTATTAAAGACCATAATAATAAATCGCTTTTATTAATACTTCTATCATGGTGAAGTTCAGACAGCTGTTCTTCCACTTAACACTTAACCTAAGCAATATTTATACATAAATATTAACATATCAATTTTAACAGAAAAATTATAATAACATGTAATAAATCATTAGTTTTCATTGTGAATAATATAAGTACAAAGCAAAAGCTGTTTACTTATGAAAGATCACCGCCTGACAAATGAGTATTGTCAAATAAGAAATAGATACATTCACTTTAGAATATTTTAATTGCTAGCATAACCAAAATGCAGGTTATCGAAAGAATGCAAAGATTAGAAATTCATATTTTTATAGTTTTTCTTTTTAGTTCTCATATATAACTTTTTTGCTGTTTGCCAAATCCTATAAAGAATGTTGTATCACAATTAGAAGAAAATTCACTTTTAAATCATGTGTATTCTGTGTTTTTTTAAACTTTCGTTCTTTAAACATGGCGCGTTCTTTATTTCGTGTCTTGATTATTAACTTTTGTTCATTTATTATGTAGGTGTTATTTTGTGATAATATAATTGTGCACCGTTCATTCACTATGTATTAAACTATTTTGTTATTCTTATTAACTTTGATTTTAGTGCGAGAACAGTCTGTTTTCTTCTATATCGAAAAATCTTAAATTTTCTATGTTTAATAAAATGAAGAAGGTACCGTTACTGACATCATCCTTTATTTACCTTTTTTCAGACTATCAGAACTATCTTTACTTATTTTATTCACGGTAAATTTTTCAGTGTGTATAGTGAATATCACTATTCGTAATCAAACGTGAGATCTATTGTTGGTTTAACAATTTTAATAGGTATTGTTGCAAAATAAACTTGCGATTATTCTGAAATTTTATGTGGGTGAAGAAGGATCATGGTAATCTTCCTCACGAATATCGTGAATTATAGAGGTTACACAGGTATAATAAATGGTATAATAATTATTACCTCAGATTATTTACATTTCATAATGTTATACGTATTTTATTTTAAAAAGCTAAGAAAAAGCAGTACTGACAATTTATTCGAAAACACGGGCATACAATTTTTTCAGCTAATTCGTCATTCTGATGAAAATTTGTAAAAAATAAATATATAGACATTGAAAATATATTAAATAAATTTTAATTACATTCAAGCTCGATTATTCACTTGATCTAATTTAGTTTGGAACATTTTTAAAATGGAGACAATAGTATTTGCCTACACAGCTCTTGTTTTAACTTGTTAGGTGAAAGTGACAATTTTTGTACAAATATATGGCTGTTGTGTAATGCGCTCGGAGATTCGAATCGATAATTACATTTCGAGCAGTATGTGCTGCAGAATCAGGAAAATGAACAAAAACGCACAATTTTGGTATTACACATTGTCACCCTGATACATTAAAATTTGTATTTGGGACACCAAGCAATTTCCCAATTATCGTCCTGTATCATTATTTTCTAAAATATTAGAAACATTACAGATAAACGTATAAAACTAACTGCATTTTCGATACGTGTGACATTGTTGTCATCAATTCAGCATCGCTTAGAGAAGATAGATCGACGATATCAAAACTTACGAATCGCGAATGTTTTAGGTTTTGTGTATAAAAGGTAGATCGAGGGAATACAGTGACAGATTTACTTACTGATATTGCAATAGCCTTTCGACTCTATGGATCGTAGTATCCTATTAAAATATATAGAACGTTATGGTCTACAAGGCACATGTAATAAACTTTTAAAATCATATTTATATGACCCTAGACAATTTTGGTATAAGATCTAGGGAAATCAATGTGGACATTGAAGTTCCGCAACGGAATGTGCTGGGCACTTTAAAAAAAAATTTCTACACCCATTTCATTATATATTATATGACAATTATTAGCATTTTTTTGGTGAATAATTCACTGTAATGAAGTATCGATTATAATTCACTCCATCCGGCCAATCACAAATACAAATTCCATAATTCACTGTTCACTAATCCAATGATATTTTAAATCGCCTGCGATCAACTCTTGCTGCAGCTGCTAATCAACTCGCTGACAGTGACAACCAAGTGTATCGCCATATTGTTTGTTCACGGTTTCCACTTCTTACGAATAGGTATCGATTAATGCTATCAAATTTCAGTCTAATTCACTTGTTTATAGGTGTAGAAAAAGCATAGCATTACATTCGCTGTTATGACCATTATTCACTCAGACGATATACGCTACTCGCCTACGGCTCGTGGGCCCAAACATCATCTTCGTGAATATTGGTTATCATAATCGCTCCTCTAATGATCTACTATTATGTAAATAACCTGTGTAATCATATGTCTACGTTTTTTGTGCTTTCGTGCATAACACATCAATGAAAAATTGTTAAACGACAGTTGTTAAACTTATTCGCCACTAAACTCTCTAAATTTCGAGATATTGGGAGGTAATGCAGTCCTCAAAATTATGAGCGACAGAAACAAACGTTATCCAAGTCATTTACTATTTAAAGAAAGTGATGTTATAGATATTAGACAATTGTATGCTTTTAAAACGCTATGTCACCAGCACAAAAAGCAACAAAAACTCAAATTCATTGGGAACCATCACGACACGTTATAGCGTTAGCACTTAGTTTTCGTAGACATTTATACAGATAGGTACCTCTCGTAAGTTTCTTCTTGGTTCTTCTTACGAGTAGTAATCGAACCTTGTGATTATAAAAAGTACATGTAGTAGGTAACATTTTGTTTTATTTATTTACACTTAATTTATACAATCAGCATTGTTAAAATATGTATTTGTTGAATAACAACTGCTCCTCGCTGGTTCTCACTTATAATAATATAAAAGAATATATACAATCTATTATACCATTCAATAATTTTTTTATTTTGCCGCTTTTATAAAATTGCAGCTTGTGAAGCTGGTTGTTGCCTTCAATGGTCTAAGCAAAATGGGGAGTGGCCTTATTGCATCTCTTGGGCGAACGGAGTATAGCATAAAAATATTTGTGACACATAAATAATATATTTCTCGTTTCAAATGCATTTTGAATGTGTGCGTACAGACTTCTATTCTGCAATACTGTTTTTATTTGTACATATTTCTCTTTCTTTTCATATCTACTTCAGATAAGTATTATTTACTTGTTCTATGTCATAGAGGATATATATTTCTCTATTGGATAAATAAAAGTTTTATTTTCTTTTATTTTCCTTTTTCTTTTTTCTTCTTTTTTATTTCTTTCAATCTCATTCTATTCTGTAAAACTGCTGGATGGCCGAAGTAAATTTTACTGAAATTGTAACATTTTTAAAAATTGAATTCCTAAAATAATATGATTCTCTTTTGGTAGTAAAAGTCACGTTTTCTTGATGATGACAAAGTTTTAATTTATTGTATATAAATGAATATGTATAACATTATGTATTAATAATTTCCTGAATATCTTATTATTAAGTTATAAATTACATTAATAAAAAAATATAGAAATTAAAATTCGAGTCCCTCCATATTCATAAAGTTACAGTATTTTCCATCGCCAACGTAACTGAGGAAGCCTTGATGTTTCTATGATATAGCGACTTTTTAATTTATTGTTATTATTAATTTCAGAAACAAACATTTTACGTATTCATAATTCTTCAAAGTTATATATTTTATGTTATAATGTTAATATGTTATCATTAAATAAATATTAATACAGATTTAAATTCAAATTTCATTGCTTTTCATCCTTTCCAACATTGGAAATTTTTGAATACATTTGAATTCGTTGAATAGGTTATTATAAGAATATCAAAATTTCAATTCTTTGGGTAACCGAAAGACTCATTGTTAAAATAATGATCAACTTGACAATCAGCGATAAATAAATAGAATCATAAGTTTCCACAAATGTCGCAAATAAAGAAATTATATTTTTTTCTGATATGTAGAAAGAAACCCTTTTTACCTCTTTCTTTTTGTTGGGTGTTTTGCCACCTGCGTATAAGAAAAAAAGATACATTTAAATTCAATGTTATGACATGACACAAAATTAATTAGAAAAGTGAGATTTGGCAGATATTTGGTACATAGGCATACATAGTTTAGGATACACTTCAAATACATTTTAAAAGGTTCAAATTTAATTTTCTTGATGAAGATACACAAAATTAAAAAAACCTTATACGGTATAAGGCGTTATAATGCTGGATAGAGAATTAAAACCCCTTTCAAATAAGCTATCACATGCGCCCTCGTTCCATTTAAAAATTTTAAAGGGGTAGCTGTCACTCCAAGGGGGATGAAGGAGATGTATACAACTATGCTCAAAAATTATCATTTTAGAATTTAAAATTGACGCGTTTTAGGACTTTATTCATAAATTATAAAGTGCGTAGATAATGAATTTATCCGTTACTTATGGACCTCTGTATATGCAATAGGCATAGATGAATTATTATCCACCTACCTTTAAATCATTTATGCAGTTTTGGACAACTGCAAATGCAGATATGATTATACCTGATGAGCTCCAGAATAAGGGCGAAAAACGTTTCAAAGGCTAAGCATTTCCAGGAAACAGAATGATAGATTTCATGAAAATGTAATCCATTGGAATGAAAAATTGTTTAAGACAAGGTAGATAAATAAATTCATTTTAGGTCTTTGTTCTCATTTTTAACTGAATCTTCATAATCGTAGGGGGTTATGTGGATACTAGTTTAATCTGCATGGCCGTAGGGGACTGTGTGGATGCTAGTGTTAGAATGAGAATTGTCAAATAAGAAATTAGACAAATTCATTTTAGGATTTTAATTTGCTAGCATAACCAGAATTCAGGTTATCGAAAGAATGCAAAGATTTCATTAATATTTCTACACAAAGTTTTTCTTTTATAGATAGTTAATTTTTCTGCTGTTTGCAAAATCCTATAAAGAATGTTTCAATGCAATGTATCCTTCAAATGCAATATGGATATAAGAAATCATCTACAGCAGAGACATGAATTTCACATGGAAGTGGAGGAAAAACGTTTGCTACATATAATATGGTACCTATGCACCCATAATATTATTAACTGAATTTATTGCTCATTTTTTATAGAATTTGAGATATGGCTAAAAGTTGAAGAGAAAAATAATGATGTACGATATGTGAAATCTACATAGGAAGAAAGCAAAGAGATAATAAAAAAGTTCAAATAATTGCAATAGTGAACTTAGCTGATTATTTTAGGAAAAGCGAGAATTAAACCCGATAACAGACGAGGAAATGCAAAAATCAAGGCACATCCAAAATAAATAAATTTTGCAATAAATTTGTTGCACAGATGTGTTCACAGACGTTACCGTAATTGTTTCCGCTATATGAAATTTTGGCAATTGTTTTTATGGCAAGGACTCACCGATTTTGCCAAAGTAGTTTATTGTCCTTGCCCTAAAAATTATTTTCATAAGCACAAAATTTCAGGTATCGGAAGTGATTACTGTAATTTCTGTGAAGACATCATTGCAAAAAATTTCGAAAAAATCCGAAAGTGGGTATTCTTAAGATTTACCAATTTTTTATATGAATAAAACATCATTTTCATTATTATTATTATAAAAATAACAATGTTTTGATTACATTTTTTTTTAAATGTTTTTTTTTCAAGGTGACTAATATAATCACCTCCGAACTCTGGAATCGTATAAATTCACCTTCATAGAATTATTCTTTACAGCCACCAGTCAACGGGAGTATTTGCGATTATTTCATTAACAACAAAAACAAAACCAACCTAAATTGAATGAACTATGTACAGTTTTTAAACTTTTAACCTGGAGCAACTAGGATTTGTATGAATAATCTCTCCCTATATAGTTACTTATTATTCTTAGGTAATTTTTTTAAATGATTTTATTTCTTATTAATTGTATGCTCTACAGGTTTTTATCGAGATTGTTTTGGCTAGAAAAAGTCTTATTGCAGTGAAAACAGTACACGCTCTTTTTCGACACAAATAAAGAATTTGCTCTATATTCAAACAACATTTACTCTAGATAGTCTAGATTCTAGTTTGAGGTTATATGCACAGATTACTTTACATCATGGATCATTTGATTTGGCATAATTGACATTTTAAAGAACAAGGGACGGCGCATGCGTGAAATGGATTGTGTTCCTGCAATTACCGCCTCGTGGATAGTAGACTTCACACGCACCAAATAAAAGGCACAGTTCAGATCCTATATACAGATATTTATTATATACAACTCAGCAAGCCAGGGCGACGGGTGCAAAAGCGGACAGGACAGCGCAGATACCAGGCGGAAGAAAGCAAAAGCACATGCAAAAAAATAAGATACTCTCGCAACTTGGCTAAGGCGCAGTGCCTAAGGTTAGTACACACTCCTGGTCACGGTTCCTTGCCGGCGTGGATCAAACCAACAAGGCTTGCGGATCCTGCCACGGGCACTATTTTGAGCTGACGGAAGTCTTCGTGGCTTTCCGGCTGGCGCGGACTAGGCCAGAGGGCAAACACGGAAATAAAAAGTGTTGCCGAAGCATGATATTCAATATTCTTGACCTCTTTTAAATGAGCCAATTTTTATCCATGAAGTATCTTGCATTTTCATTTCCTGGTGCATTTGGACATAATCTATTACCCTATCCAGAATTTCAGTGGTTTGCAAAATAGTTACATTTAAATTTAATAATTATGTTAATCTTCCTATTTCATAGTTTCGAATCGAACAATATTTGAAACGTCTGGAATTATTGAGTGAAAATCCATAATAATAGTCTTGTTATGGTCCTACTTAGGTAGTCTTATAGTCTTTGTAATATATGCACTAAGAAAAAAAGTTATGTCCAAAAATAATAAATATTTTCCTATCTGATGTCTCTTCCTAGGTAATAACCACCTTAAGCTATCATGCTTACGAAAAACGCGATGGACGGACGGACAGACGAACAACACAATGATATGAGAATGTGCCGATCAAATGAAATATACTCTTCGTTTTGTATTTGCTGGGAATATAATAATACAATAATTGCAATATTTTTTATGCCAGTTGTGTAAATCAATTTGTATTCTAATAGATTAGGTCTGAGATTATGAACTCATCGTTTTTCTTTCTCTGCAAAATAAACAGTAGATTCTTAATTGGCTTCTTGAATAATTTTAGCCACGCTTAAATAAGATAAATGCTCATGGTATTCAACATATTGTAATTTGTGGTCATTCAAGCAGTATTTTTGACTAGATAATTAAGAACTGTATATTAAGAAAGTTTATAAGTATAATTTTGCATTATAAATATTTTTTCAACAACAGTTAGTTAATAAAGCACATTAAATATTAAAAAAAATCTCTCAAGGTTTTTTAATATTATGATGGTATTAAAACATTTAAATAATGGCACAATCAAAAATTGGTTATGAAGTAATATTTCAATATGTACATTTTAATAATCATTTTATTAAAGGAAGAAAAACAGTTCGATAAATTAGCTATATGAATTCTGGTTACGGCGCAAAATAAAATATTTTATGGTTATAATAATATTAATAATTAAAAAATGTTTGCCATCATTTTCCGTGATCCAAAAATAGATTATCATTTCATAGATAATTTAAAAAGTATCACAAAATCTAACTACTTTTTTTTATTGCATTAATTTTAAAATATAATTCATAATACGTAATGTTTTGTTTCATCAGCTTCTAGAATATTTTTGTATAAGCTACCAATTACACCAGCCTATACAGGGTTATTCACGGGAAGCGGATATTAGACATTTGTTGGGATCTGTTGAGTTTACAACTTTGAAAATGGGCCCTAGGACGTTTCTGAAAAAGGCGGATCTAACGAAAATATTTTCATATATGTGTTACTTCTGCTTACACCGGATGTATCACCTAACTTTGTTATTTTAAACGGAACACCCCATGTTTTATTTCATATTTTGATTACTCATAAAATTTTAGCTTGGGTTTATGTACCATAATATTATGCTCTTAAACCTACCAGTATTCGAGGTAATTAATATTGTAAGAGTTCCTACCCTTCCGAAAAAGAAAAATCGATAACTTCTATCATGTGGCCGATTTAGAGACTTTATTTTCAAACTCATACAAGTGCCCTATGATCTAACTAAAAATTGTCTAACCCCACAGGTCGTGGGGAGTGGCTGTTATTATCGCCGGCGCGGCCACCGTGTGGTATCGGTCGGAAAGCACGGAAGCCCTGTCCGGCAACGGTGTAACCGAGAAAAAAAAATTATTTCCCAAATGATACATACGATAGATAATACAGTTAATACTTAATAATGACATTATATTTAAAATATCAGTTTCTTATATGATATGTAAATGACGAATGTAACAAAAATATGTTTTAATCATAATTTTAGGGATAAATAAAGGAAGCAAGAGCTCACGAAAGTAACCTTGTAAATGAGCCCATAAATACTTTGGAACAAAATTTGCAAAATGAATGAACACATTGAATATAAATATTTAACGTAACAACTGTTCAAAATGGCGTCCACTTTACTGCTGACAAGCCAATATCCTGGAATTTACAGTAATTACAGTGTCTCAGTGAATTTATTTGCTGAAATGCAGCCCGTACTCTGTTATACAGAACTTCTTCGGTAGTAGCCGGGGTGGCATATACAATATTTTTTATATTACCCCAAAGGTAAAAGTCTAAGAGGATCAGATCAGAGGACCTTGCTGGCCATCTCCAAGATCCTCGGTAGCCAAACCATCTTTTGAACGATGCTACTAATTCGTCATGCACTTCCCAGCTATTGGGACCGCAACCATCCATCTGATAATACATAGAATTAGAAATATTTAGGGGCAAATGATCAATAAAAGTAACAACTATTGTTCACAAAATTTCCACGTATTTATTGCTATTTAAATTCTTCTAGTAGATTTGATACTTATACTTGTTTAAAAGTGAATTATTAATTATTTGTTTGCTTATAGTAATGATACATATTCTTTATAGGATTTTGCAAACAGCGGAAAAAAGACTATGTATGAGAACTAAAAGAAAAATTATGTGTAAAAAATATTAATGAAATCTTTGCTTGCTTTCGATAACCTGATTTTTGGTTAAGCTAGCAAATCAAAATCCTAATATAAATTTCCAATTTCTTATTTGACATTCTCATTATAACACGAGCATCCAACATAGTCCCCTACGGCTAAGCAGATTAAACTAGTATCTACATGACCCCCTGCTATATGAAGATTCAGTTAAAAATGAGAACAAAGGCCCAAAATGGATTTATTTACCTACCTTGTCTGAAAAAAATTTTCATTCTAATGGATTACATTTTGATAAAATCTCTCATTCAGTTTCTTGAAAATGCTTAGCCTTTGAAACTTTTTTCGCCCTTATTCTGTAATATAGGGTGTTCCATTTAGAATAACAAAGTTAGGTGCTACATCCGGTGTAAGCGGAAGTAACACATGCATGAAAATATTTTCGTTAGATCCACCATGTTTAGAAACTCCCTTAGTCCAAATTTCTAAACTGAACAGATCCCAAGAAACTTCTAATACCCGCTCTCCATGAATAACCCTGTATTGAGTATTGAATACATTTCGGACGCAGTTTTTTACTGGTATCAGTTCAGGAGACACTGCCAATCATGAAAATCCATGTTACCAGAAGTTAACCTGGTCTGATGTTGTTTAAAATAATTTTGTTTATAACAAAAGGAAATATTACATTTTTCAAATCGAGCAATTTGTTATTTTGACCGATTTCCAACAAGAAATATTCGATAGCCTTTTTTCATAAAGTTGATATTTTCAATGTTATTAATTTGTAAAACTTGAAAAATCGCAAATTTCTAGTTTTACAACCCTCTAAAAGTACAATATATTTTTTTTACAATAAGTTGTTTTTATAATATCTTTAGACCTTGTATATGAACTTTCAAAAAATGAAATTGACGTTTGTTTATTTTGTACCTCATAGTGACCACTTATTTTCGATGGTTTTTGAAAAATTCATGTAGAAGAAAAGTTATCATAGGCATTTCAGCATGTAGGTAATTGATTCCTAAATCATTTTAAGTCAAAACACACAGGCTGTTCCATTTAAAAAAATTAAGTTATGGTAATTTAAAAATATAATAATTTGAATAATCGTGGAAAACACCCTGTAGAACTAGGTTGAACTTTCTACCCCTGTGTGTTTTTACGTAGAATGTTTCAGCAATCAACTTTTCTTCGACATGAATAATTCAACAAGCGTCAAAGATAAATGGTTGCTATAAGGTATAAAATTAAAAATCGTCAATTCCATGTTTTGCAAGTTCATATGCAAGGTCCAAAGATATTATAAAAAACTACGTTTTGTAAAAAAGTATTTTTTTATTATACGTTTAAAGGGTCAAAAAACGAAAAATTGGCGTTTACTCAATTTTTAGAAATTAATAACATTGAAAATGTTAGGTTCTTTACCCTTCATCGGTAACTTATAAATGTGAAACGTCGTTACAAACAATTATATAAATTCATAAATACGAACAGGAAGCAAAGTACTGTGTTAACTAAATACGTGTAAGCATGTACCTAATATTTACGTCTTATGTAAATTATAGCCATAATTTTACATAACCTTTCATAATATTCATGTTTTTACGGATGTTTTTATACAAGGCAGATCTTCAAACCATAGTCAGCATAACAAAAAGTCAGGAGGGAAACTCTCCGCATAGAAAATCGCCCACCTTGTTGGAATTCAAGTCAGGGGCGAGATATAAGCGAAAAAACAAAAAATGTGACCTCTTACGTGCCACCCTGCACCCCGCTCAACTCATAGATTTGCGGACTTTTAGTACGTGCACCTCCTAACTACCTACTCCAAATACATCTCTGAAGTCAAAAATTCTTTCCCGACCATGTCCCCTACACTCCCCCTTTTGAGTGCTTATTGACTAGAGTATAATGATTGTTGAAAAAAACTGTACGCAATCAATATTAAATATGAATTAATCATTTTAATATTGTCTATAATTATTTCTTTGTGGGTGATTAATATTTTGACGCAGGAGATTTTTTTTAATATTTAATAATTATAGAAAGCTGCTGGTTAAGTAAAAAAATGGAGAAGGAAAAAATCATTTAATATGTGAAAACAAATGATATTTCATATTTTTACGCTATAATTATTGTCCACACTGTCTGCGTACCTACCTTTGGTATTTATTTTGTTTAATTATTAGGTTGAGTTTATCTACGATACGCGCCAACGGTCGGTAAGGTGGCAATGAGGTAATAAACAACTTTTACTTTCGTATGTCTGAGGCCAGAACCGACTTTATTACAGTTGCATTTAAGACTTTTTGTTTATTATCGTTAGTAAATAATATTCAAAATTTGATTTTTTAAAACAATGTTTTTATATTAAGTAAATGTATTGGATAACTCACAATACAAGATTCTTCTATCTGCGTATTTCCTTCATATCAGCCAGTCTTGAATAATCTTGACACCGCCTTCAAATATTTACTATTATTCCTCATAGTCCATAGTCCAATCATTAAATGTTAAAAAGGTTTTAAAAGGTTTTAAAAAATCATACAACCTAGACAATTTACAAACGTATTCTCGGTAAGCTTCTGGTTAAAATTTCATAAATTACCAAAAACACTATCTTACATAATCACGGCAAAAATTAGGTTTATTGCAATTCTTTTAACATCGCTTATTCTACCAAGAAATCCAAATAAAACTCGTTAAGTACTCAATTATCTACAAGTTTTGTGTTTACCATTTTTTTATTTGCAGACCTTCGGTGGCACAAAATGGCCTCGAACTTTTATATATGCTACATGGATAGTATCATACACACTGTCATTGTGAATCTGGTTTGTTTATAGTCTGGGCCAAATCGCCTGAATGGAGTGGCCGTGGTTGTTTTATACGACATATGAACAACCTCAAGTCATTTTATTGTGTTTCTTAAAACAAAGAAAAAAATGTCTTTCAGGTTTCCAGTAATTAATCCGTCGATTGCGAATTAACAACCTTTCGAAAATATTAAACGTTTAAGATTTTCCACGAGAAAACCCCAGCCTACCTCTCTCGTGTGACTAGCTAAAAGCTTAGCAAGGAGGAGAGTTAGTTATGAACGAAACCTCGAACCGAAACGATTTCAAACTTTGTGCCTCTCGTTCCCATAAACAGAATACAAGAAAATGAAATTAGCACATTATCATTAAATTATAGTATGTGAATCCAGCTGTCTCAAGAAAGGATGTTACTTTGATATGAGAGACATTTTTATTCTATCTGCATTTTTAAAAGGAAAGCGGATGCATATATGAAATGCGGTACTAGAGATAATATTCTATCTAAACCGCAAGTAAATCGATCTTGAAACACTTCCTCCAACTAGTGATATGGCTACATCTCTTACCGAGTATACTTGTAAGTGCAACATTGGAATGGAAATATGCTGGGATTCATCAATATCAGGGTGAACTAACAAAAAAAATTATGTGTTAGTTCCTGTGACTTCCTCCAAACAGCTGCACCACCCAAACTATTAAAAATTTCTTTAAAAATAGACACTGAAAAAAAATTGTGCCATAAAATTCAATCGCCACGCCGCGCCGTCCGGCTAATCGAAACTTATTACCTAACTTCAATATTGATGTCAGTAGTATAGCTATGACAGTTCGGGACCAAAATCCCATATTATTTCTTCTGCATATTTTTGTCAGATTTTACCCCAACCACTTTTAGGCCCCGCCCTTGAGAAAAGAATGTTACTCTATACTACAAACTATTGTGAAAGAGAAACGCATCAGTCTAAAAATATCTAAGATTTATACTAAAATGATGTTTAAGTTGAGAGAATTCAATCAATATTGAATTTGAATTAAATAATATTTTGATTAAGAAGTAGTAGTAGATACACTCATCTTACCAAACTTTGCATGAAGCCAAATTGCTTCCAATTCAATAATGCATTCATCGAAGGGCACCGCTTCACCAAAGACGATTTGCCTATCAACCTCGCAAATCAACAATAAATGCTCTACATGGCCTAGTGCCTTTAGCATTAATGAATATTTAAAAAAAAAATAAAAACGTGGTTTTAAAAAGCAACTGAAACTGAACTTAAAAAATGCAGTAGAGAGAAGAAAAAATATTAATAACAATAATAATGTAAATAAACATAAAAGCGTGGGGCACACGATGAGTAGCTCTATGTTTTTCTAAGTACTTTGAGAATCCCACGACAGTTTCAATTGAGTACTTAAAGGAATTTTTTTTAAATTTAATTATTTACTTATTTTCTTTTTACTTTTATTCCAATTAGTGTGTTTGTGACTAAATATTTGTATCCAGTTCTATTGGGGTCGCCGTTTTAAACTGCGAAAATTCCACCAAATATTTATAATCTACAACCTCAATAACCATCAGATACCCATTTTCAGTCGAATCGGATAAATGATCAAATGTATCCGCTCTATTTACGCCGCCATTTTTGATTTTTGAGTTTCAATCACATATTTATAATCTGCGACCTCATAAATCCCCAAATACCAATTTTTAGTAGAATCTGATATTAAATAACAATGAACTGTCCGCCATCTTGGATTTTTTATAAAATGTCATATTGTATCGTCATGTAAATCATGTACACATATAAAATTTCAAGTCAATACGAAATGGAAGTGGGTGAAAATTGATTGCAAGTTTTATTATATACAAAGGTACAGGTGAAGCTAACAGAAGCGTGTTAAAAAGACATTTGCACCTCATATAGAACACCTGTTAATGTGAATGAATAAATTCTATAGATGGTTGCATGGAAGAACGAACGATCGAACGTCGCCATCATAGTTAATGGTGTCCTTAAGAGACACAAATTATGATCAAATATAGCTGCACGTTACGAAAGAAAATATTTGGATTTTTGCATTAATAATATTACTAAATTAAATAATAAGTCTAAATTACTGTGGAAAAAATAAAATGATCTTAATATTTACAATAAACCTTTAACAAATATACTGCCACAACACTTAAACAAACCAACAGAAATTAACAACCACTTCTTACAATTTTCTTCAAATAAAACGCCAGCTGATTTGGAACTCTTACAGTTTTACAGCAATAAAGTTAAAGCCAATTTTAAATCTTTGTTTAATTTGACAACTGTCTCAACTGAAACAGTTAAAAAACAGTTGATGGAAATAAAATCTTTTGCCATGAGATCAAATAAACCTATAGAAATGATTCTTTTATACTGCCCAAGAATTTTAAATTTTCTTACAAAGATTGTGTATTCGTGTCTGCTTGACGGTGTCTTTCATAACAGTTGGAAAATATTCCGAGTAACACCTTTGTCAAAAAAAAAATGCTCTGTCTTGGTCTTCGCCCAATAAATGTACTTCCAGTTCTATCTAAACTCATTGAGAAAATTATATATTACCAGATATGAGAACACCTGAATACTTCCTCAGAATCAATCTGGGTTTCGCTCAGGCTTTAGCTGTGCTAAATCACTGCCGAAAATAACTGATGATATCAGGTCTTACCCTGGCACTTTCTCGAAAGAATTCGATACAATTAGCCACGAAATTTCGCTGTCTATTTTACACTTCGTTGATTTTCGGAGAGTACAACTACGCTCTTAGATAGTTATTTACTCAGTAGGGTTCAGTTTGTAGAAACTGATATAGGTCAATCTTCCATGGTGTTCCGCAGGGCCCAATGTGTGGCCAGCATTCGTTTAGAATATACAAGTGTAATTTAACGCCCTGCCTAAAGGAATGCATAGTACATCTTTAGATGATATACATTTAGATGATATTAGATATCTTTATTATTCATTCTCACCGAGTGATGTAGACCTAGCAAAAAATGTTGTAAATGATGATTTAGAACGCCTGGTTGCATTCTCTGAACGTCATAAAAAATGAAATCATCAGTTATGCTATTTGGAAAATTCAGACGACAAATTGAGAATGAGTTTGTAAATAAAATAGGAAATGAGACTATGCAATATGTACAAAGTGCCAAAAACTTAGCACTAGAATTAGATACAGATCTACGTTTTAAAAAAATATATAAAGAGAAGAATTCAAGAAGCCTACGCCTCATTAAAAATGTTGTTTCCAAATCGCCACTTAATATCACAGTCTCTTAAAATGCAGCTTACAGACTCTTTTGTTTGAAGTCATTTTAATTATTGTGACGCTATATGTGGACCGTGTCTAGATAAACTAAACAGAGAGTCCAAAATTCGTGTTTGGCGTTCATATATGGCCTCAGAAAATTTGAGCCAGCGTCATATAAATTCAAACTGATTAAGTATACAAGACAGACGCAAGCTCCACTTTACAGTTTGGTTTTATAACATTATTTTAAACCAATGTCCCACTTATTTATATAATAAAATAAAATATAGAACGGATGTCCATACCTTAAATTTAAGATTTAAAGGACTCATTCCACCTCCACCTCACAAATCTGCAATGTTTAAAGGATATTTTATACATAATATGTATTTGCTTTATAATAATGTACCAGCATATTTGAAATCTTTAGAACTAAACTCATTTAGAAATCAATTTAAGAAAATTCTTTTTAATGCCTGACATTATACTCTTTATTACGTTCGTATTGGCTGCCTAATCCTATTTTTCTCTTTCCTCTATTTTCAGCTTATAATTTTATTTTCCTTTATTACGTGAGTATGATTTTAACTCGCTGTATAATGTTCATGTATTTGTAATGTATCTGTATCACTAATGGAGGTGAACCTTGAACTATTTTGAATTATTTTCGGCTTCATTTTGTAACTTTTATTTCATTAATTATTTATGATAAAATGTAGATGCTCTGATTACAAATAAAATAATAATTATTATATCGTAATTTGGTTTTAGTTAACCCATTCATTCTTCGTTAAAAATGTGTGACATGAATGAACCTATTGAACACCTTAAAACGGTTCTGTGCAGGTGTTTACGCTTAAAATAATAAAACAGGGTCCGAATTGCAATAAATAACCACTTATATTTTTAAGGTTATGCGCTACTACCGTGTTACGTGTTCTAGGCCCAGTTACAAAATATAGAAATTGCATAGTAGGTATTTGTCAATTATTATTGATAACTTTGTATTCAGTTTCCATTGCGGTAGAACAAATGATGCATTTCTAATAACATGAATAGTTATGAATACATGATTTTTATAAAGGTGTTACTTTATACAAAAACTATCAGTGCCTAACATTAATGTCCATATGAAAATTAAGGAGGTAATAAAAACAAAATTGAAGATTTCAAAAAAAAAGCATATGCAAGCGTGTAATTCAATGTATATTAATAGGGGAAAACAACACAGCCCCACAAAAAAATCTTCTGTACTACAAACCAAACAGCGCGAAAACAACTGTCACTTTTCATACTCAGTGCGAAAAGAACTGTCACTTTTCGCACTGGTATAAAGAGAAATTTATAACATAAAAAATCAAATCAAAGTTTATTACAATTTTGTAAAACTTTATTGGAATTTTACATTAAGAACAGTGACATTAAGAATTTATTTGTTGTATATATTTAGGACACATTTTGTGCAGTTTTTTAAAGTTATCCCCGACGACAGCTGATGGGACAAAATTATGCTTTCCATCAGAATTGCATCTCCAACTTCCTCTGGTGACTATTCGGGTATATTATCTCGAACTTGGAGACCAATTATTTCTTTTTGACATTTTGAACGTCAAGATATTTAATATTTTTCAATAACTTTTTTTAATATTTGTACGTTCGTAAAGAAAAAATCTTGTATGACACTCGTGTGAAAATGCCTTTAAGGCACTTGTATGAGTTACACAGTTATAGATATCGCTTAAACCATCATAGAAAAATCGAGGCACAAACAAGAAAACATGCATACGGAATTGAGAAACTTCTTAAAAATATTTAGGGTTTAGGGTTTAGGTTAGAAATATCTAATATTACACATACATACACGTTTTATTTAAAATAATCAGTTTGAAATTTTACTTAAAGTGGCCATTCCCTAGAAAAAGACATCCGATAGGGAAATATTAATTATTTTTGGCTATAACTTTTTTTTCTTAGTACGTAAGTATATTTAAAAAACCTATAAGAGTACCTAAGTAGAACCATAACAAGAATATTACTATGAATTTTCACTCAATAATTTCAGTGGTTTGCAAAATAGCTGGATTTAAATTTAAAAATTTAACATAATTTTTCTTCCTATTTCGTAGTTTTAAATCTAGCTATTCTGCAAACCACTGAAATTATTGAGTGAAAATTCATAGTAATAGTCTTGGTGTGGTTCTAATTAGATAGTTTTATAAATTTTTTAAATATAGGTACGTACTGAGAAAAACAAGTATGGGCAAACATAATAAATATTTCCCTGTCGGATGCTCTTTCTAGGAATGGCCACCTTAAATTATTTATTATCATGATTAAAATTAGTTATTATTTCAATGCGTTCAAATTTTTTATTATTATAGATATATCCTAATGAAACATATTCTTTATAGGATTTTGCAAACAGCGGAAAGAAAAACTATCTATGAGAACTATGCTGTTTGCAAAATCCTATAAAGAATATGTTTCATTACTATAAGTAAACAAATAATAAATAATTCACTTTTAGATATATCCTAACTTCCAGTATTGATCTGCGAGGTTGATTGTATTCATTCATCGCTGTTTTCCTTTCCCTACCCTTTGCATCCATAAGTTATCATGATATACCAAATTCATTGTGGAAATATAGACAACAAAAAGACATTTTAATAAAAACCAATCGGAAAAGAATTAAATTTAGCTCAACTAGAGAATAGTTTTGAAAGAGAAAGACAAATATAACTGTCATGTATAAAAAAATCAGATTGAAATAATAAAATCTGTATAAAACTACCTACTCTTTTTGATATGACTTTCACTCCATTATACGAAAATATGTATAACCAAAGAAACGTACAGATATTGGGATCTTTGCATAGTATTTAAGTAAATACACAAGATGAAAAATAGGGACAAAAAAAATCGCATTTTCTTTATTTTTTTTCAAATAATATTCTCGCCATAATGAAACTAATTTAAAAAATCGCTGCATAAGGAATCACTACTTCCACATCCCGATTTCCCATACAAGTCTCTTTAAAATAACACATTTTGCCCATATTTCCACTCTGGTATGAGGAAATAATTGGTCATAGAATTTTAATATAAGGGTATTGCCGAATGCCAACCAAGGTTCCAGAATTTCCAGGTGCTGCCGAATACCAAGGTAATTTCCAGGAGCTGTCGAGTCGTGAAAAATATTATAAAGAAATTTGGGGCCTTGACTTTTAGTTTATACACCAAATCTCAAATTTCTGTACTCTTACCACCTTGCTTTACTTATTTTTGCCTATTTACTCCTACTCACCCCCACCCCTTCAATAGGATCATCTCAACATATAATATAGTTCCAAATGTCGTTATAATACATACGTATCTCAAATGGCAAGTGAATATCTCAATTTTATTTAATTAAGACTTAATGAAGTGGAAATGGCGTGGGGGCTGAAAAATATTATAAAAAAATCTTAAGGCCCTGGCTTCTAGTATATACACCAAATCCCAAATGTCTGTATTCTTACCAGCTTGCTTTATTCATTTTCCCCTATTTAACCCCCAATTCTTCAACGGAATCATCTCAAAATATAATCTACTTCCAAATGTCTTTATAATACATAAGTGTACCAAATTTCAAATGAATGTCTCAATGTTATTTCATTACATCCTTCAATAATGGGAAGGTCGTGGTGTAGGGATTGGGGTTGAAATTTTTTTTTTTTAATCTGAGGTCTTGGCTTCTACTATTCTACACCAAATCTCAAGTTACTGTACTCTTACCAATTTGATTTGTTCATTTTCGCTTATTTACCCCTATTTAACCCCCAACTCTTCACAGGAATTAACGCAAAATACATACGCATCTGCAACGAGACCGACCAACCGACAACTTTATGGTCCCGGCAAATTAACGGTAATTACGCATGGGTTTGAATAATAATCTGGTTCTAAAACTTTAAGTAGGTATTCACATAATTTCGTATATCACGTAGGGGTCTTTTAAAAAAAATGTTTGTGTAAGTTGTTAAACTTTTAAGTTGAAAAAATGGTTAAAAAATCGTATTTTTTCGAAATTTCAAAAAATCCCACGTAACACGATAACCAGGGGATAATAAATGAATTCCAATTTATTGCGTTTGTTTCAGATGGACATATTTCCCGGAATCGTGACTACCGTTTAACTTTTTGGAACCCAGTTTCGCGCTGATCACACGGCCGCCATTTTTTTTTCAGAAGAAAATTTTTTAACATACTTTCCATTTAAAAATAAATAGCAAGAAACCGGATTCCTCTATCTTTATCTTTATATAACAAGACTTAAACTCAAACACCACAAAAAGAGCGATACAAAGTGGAAGTCCCCCTTAAGAGTCATGTCGGGTGTTACTTTAAAAGCGCTAAAATAAATCTAGTACGTCATCTAATTCGTCAGGCGGAATAATTTGTATTTCAATTTTATAAATAAACTCATTTAATTTAAAACACAACGAATGGATCGAAAATATACTTTTTATCAAAGAAGCACCCCAAGCATACACCCATAATTAGTTTTGTTAAATTTAATTTTTAGAAGGTGCTTCATTTTACCAACATCGACATGCAGACCAGATGTTATAAAAACGACCAAAACGCAAAGTTTCCTGCGAAATATAAAAATATTGATTTCTGTTCTGAACTTTCTACACAACCTTGGCATATTTTAATTATCCATTTCTTGTGACAAATTGATATTTATAATTCTCTGTAGTAATGCAATAAATTTTAATTGATGCTACAAGTATATGCCAATAATAATAAGCTATAAATCTAGTTGATCTCATGTAATTATCCAAGGATAACATTCCTTGTTCCTCGCAAGAAAAAATACAATACAAGAAGAACAGACAAGACTACATCTTAAGTGAACGGATTGTTCTAAACCTTTCATTTCCAATGCCACAAATTCATTCACAAAGAAAGTGTATATGAACGTCTACAAAGATTACAAGAACACATAAAAAAGAGGCATTTACTTTCTGACGGGTTAGAGAACCTGAGTATAATTACTTAGGTCTATAATTTGCATTAAAATTCATTGTGATTTGATAATCTAACGTTTTGTACATTTACAAACAGATATTCACTCACCCTGGAATAACTTCAGCAGATTAATAACAAATATAGAAAAAAATATACCTACAACTATTATAGTCGACTTCTTATCTCAAGAATATTAGTCCTGAAGGAGATTGGAACATTGCGTGTGGGCCTCTGAAGTACTTTCCACAAACGACATGATACTTGACCACTATACTCGAATGCTATCACTCCAGGAATATTAGAATATCACAACTTTTTTTTGAATGGCCTTATATTAACGCCCTAGTGGAGTTCAGCTACTATTGCTGTTCTACCACATGAAAAACGCCACTAAACATCCATACTCTGGCCAGGATTCTAACCCGGGACTCCGAGATCGCAAGCCATCATCATCATAACAAATTTTATTTAAATTAATAATATACAAACATTTCCTCCCCGACAGACAACCTAGACAACCACGTGGCGCAGCGTCGTGGTGTACGTATTGTTAGGCGGGTCACGACCGGTTTGGCTCAATAAAATTAATACAAAAAGTTAAAACTCTTGCCGCCGGTGGCGGCTTAAAATTAACAATAAAAATAGTAACATCTGTATTACAGATTTAAAACATTTAAAATTAACGCTCTAAAAACTATTGGGGCACAAGATACTATAAACGCTATTAAATTTTGATTTCTGGGGGAAAAACTCAACGAAAAAACTCGTTCGAAGCAATTAGACCCAACGGTCTACCCGCCGTCGTGAAGGTAGGGAAGGCAAAGAATTAAGATTTTTTAATAGTTACAATTTTTAAAAGGTTTTCGGTCTAAAATGAATTTAGAACAAAAAAGGACAAAATGACAAAAAAGACAATAAGACAAACAATTGACAAACAGACAAAGGGGGGAAGGATAGATGTGTGTGAAGGGAAAAGTGTGCGATAGAGAAAAGTTTAGGATTAAGGAAAATGTGACTAGAGAGGTTGCCGGAAGATAGGCAACGCCTGGTATGGTAGGGGGTGTTTGATCTTTAATGGAACATTATGCATTCTGATTCTGGTTATGTTGCGTGTTAGCGGAGATGAGGCGCATAAATTTATGTTCCAGGACCTGGAGTTTTTTCATTGTCGTGGCCGAGATGCTGCACCACACCGGCGCCGCGTATGTGATGGCCGGCCCGATCACCATCGTATACAATAATGTTTTATCCAGTCCAGTCCGCTACCCCTTTCCAGAATCCTGGAATTCCTGGACACGGTGTAGACCATTCGTATAATCTCGTTGATATGAATGTTAAACGTCAGTCGTTTGTCTAAGTTCACCCTCAGATACTTCAGGTACCTTTTTATCGGAATTTATTAAGCCCGGATCGAGATTGGTGTCAAAATGCGGTTGTCGGTGCACCGATGTGTGCAGAGAATGGCCTCCGACTTTGCGACATTGATCCGAATCTTTCACTTGTCGTAATACGTCGTGACACGGGCCATGTGTGTCCTTAGCAGTATGTTCGCTGATTGTGCATTATGCGAATGTGCATACATGGCCGTGTCATCGGCGTACTTGGCACGCTTGGTATTCCGGGAAATCGGATACATACAGGTTGTGTAACCTTGGTGACCCCTGGGGCACGCCCGCGCGAATGTCCCGCCGTGTTCATAGTTCATTGTTTACCCTGACCTGCAGCGACTTGTCCGTTATAGGAAAGAGTGAATCAGTCTGGTTATATGTATTGGAAAGTCCAGTACGTTGAGTTGTGTCCCGGAATTCAGACTGTATTGAACGCCTTCTCAACATCGAGGAGTATCATGGCGGTGCTCTTCCCGAGGTTGTATTGTACCTTGACGTCATTCACGATCCTGACGACCTGATGCACCGTGCTCCTGCCTTTCCGGAAACCGAACTGGCACTCATCGTCGATGTGAAGCTTATCCTGGGCAGCGTTCAGTTTAAACAGGATGACCTTCTCCACCAACTTGGAGATCGCCGACAGCAACTAGATGGGTCGCTAGCTGCCGACGAACTTCGCGTTCTTGTTCGGTTTCAGGATAGGCACGACCACGGCGCACTTCCACTGGCTGGGCTAGTGCTGCAGCCGCAGGATCGCGTTGACAATGTACGTCAATTGTACAATGCCCTTCCTCGGGAGGTATTTGAGAAGCTTATACTTGATAGCGTCTTTCCAAGGAGCTTTGTTGTTAGGTAATGTCCGGCCAATGCGGGCCACTTCCGAGGGCTTGGTCATGACCTTTAAAAATTCTCGTCAATTGAACGTCATAACCAATCAGTTCATTTACGTCGTTTTCTATGGGGTCTTGCTTAACGTCGTTGAGTACGTCCGTATTGTGTATTGTCTGACAGAACGTCGTTCGCCTTCTGCGAGTCCATCAAAACCGTTCGTCTGTTTGCGTTTGTCAAGGGTATAGTGAGTTGTCTTGAGGATTCAGCGCTTCCAGTCAATCCCGCCATTTCCGGTTCCTCGCGGTGTTGATGGCGGTTCTGACCTGCCCTGGCAGCCTGACCATCTAGACCTTAGCTCCGACATCGCGAGTTCGCTGCCAAAGCCGTCTATTTTTCTCCCTTATGTCTTGTTTGACCGCATCGTCGAGTCGGTCTTTGTATGGGTTAATAGTTATGGTTGTGGTGATCGCAATCCAAACACCTTAGCCCTGCGCCACGGAGCGGGCTTTGGAAATATAATATAACAAAATTAAAATGCACAAGCAGGATTAGTTAAGTACATTGAACAGCATACTAAAATTCCCTAATTCGAGTTCATATCATCGTTTTTTCATACAGGGGGACGTAACTCAGTCTTTTGCTAAAAAAGAATTATAAATACGCATCGAACATGGAAATTTTTCTTGAGCTCCATTGCAAAATAAAAATTCCAAAATATTTTAATAATCACTAGATGCTGCTCTTTTTCATGGAGCTTAATATGCATATAGATATTTGCTGTTAGTCATCAGTTATAATATCACAGCTCTCTCATCGTATTCTTTATTCGTAACATTTGTAATCAATCTATCTTAAAATACTTTCATTTCGTTAAACCACTTTCACCCTTTTTTTATTGAATGACATAATTAACATAAGAACAAAATGCATTTGCACATTTAAGTAATTTGAGAGTCGAAAACAAGGCACATGAAATGGACAGTGTTGACATATAGTTTTATAGCCTTTGCTTGACGCGAAATGATCTGTCTCATTTTATACATGATACATAGGTAAATATACAGGATGGCCATCGAAAACGGTTCACGTAGGCTTATCCTATTTTGATTCAACTATAACTATGACGTTGAATAGGTCATTTTATTCTTAAGGGGGTCATTTAAATCCACTATTTTTTGTCATACCTCAACCTCGAAACAGGGGTGACATTTACTCGTAAATTGTCAAAAGGCAAAAGGAGTCAAGTTCATTATTTTACAATTTGTTAAACTTTCTTTACAATGGAATATTACTTTCCAAAAAGGAGCTGTTGTAAATACCTTCTTCACCTCGACCTGAAAGATCTTTTGTGAATTATGATACAATAAGCAGGATTCCTAAACTATTTTTACAAAGCTTATGTTTTTCCTGGGGACTCATCAATTTCCCTATATCTTTAGACGTTAATTTCGCCTTTTCTATGCACTTTAGCCTAATGTAGATTAACATCTTTCATTTGCAAAGTGTATGTTCAGTTGTCTACAATGCAGTATCTGCATTCATCATTATCTGCCGGACTCATATTATTAAAATGATAAAAAGACTTTTCGAGATCTAGAGGCCTTGCGACATTCTTTCCCGAATAAATTATGACCTTTTTCGCTTGTCTTTGGCCTGAAACATTCCTCCGGACGTCTGCTGCTCCTTTTACCATTTTAAGAACTCTACCTTCATGTGCCCCTTAAATAGGCCACAACACGGATTGTGCCGAAAAATGGGGGCTTCGGCATATGTTTTGCAAGGCTGTCAGCCAATTCGCTTCCTTCTATTCCCTCCTGCCCTGGCTCTCAAATCAAGGTAACCTTGTTGTCCATTGTCAATTGGCAGATTGTTTGCTTTCCCATTTATTTCAGATTCAAAGTTGCTGGAACTGAGATCATTTAATGCTGCCTGGCTATGTAAAAGCATGTAATTTTTTTCTTCTCGAATGCCTGTGCTTATGCATTCCTGGGCACAGAACCAAAGCGTAAGTTTCTGCTTTAAAGATAATTGGGGTGCAGCCTAGGGCTCTAAATAGCCTGCAATTAGGCCCCTTTAGGTCCACACCAACACCTTCAGCCATCTTCGATCTATCTGTGCATCAGTTGATATTAAATAAAACTATGAGCACACAAGATTTTAAAAATTTTACCTATTACGTCGGAAGAAACTGAATACTTAACATAACACACGCAAATTCGAAGAATAGGAAAACTGAAATGGTGTTACACAATTTAATAGGCGCAGACATCCATTATCCACCATTACGGAGCTGGAGAACGAACCCAGTATACGGTAGACAGTGTGACCAAGCGCATTCACAACACAACACGCTTTACCCCGCTGTTCTACCTTGTCGGTCACACTGGGAGCGGACAAGTCGTCACAGTCGCAGATATTCGTATACAATAATTTGCAGTTTTTATGTTAATAGAGAATTTTGGAATCAATTTTGAGTTATGTTAAGAACTTAGGCTTTTTAACATAATTCAAAATTGATTCCATAAGTTCTCTATTAACATAAAAACCGCAAATCATCACCGAGCCTTAGCTCGCTCCGAGGGAAAATATACCCTAACGACAGTACTGGGTTGTATCCACCTGTCCATGAAATTACTTATAAATCTGTGTCTTGAAATATGTCATATTTATGCACATAGATATTTTAAGGCATTTCTGATTTTCCATTTTATTTTGTAAATGCAATGAATTTATTATAATTTTGAATGTACACTTAAAAAGGGTGAAAGTGATTTAATAGAATGAAAGTATTTGGATAGATTAACGCACACTTTTAACTGCAGAAATGATGAAATAGATAGCATAGGTAACTGGTGGCACTCACTATATTACTTTTATTACGATGATTAATTTTTAATACTGTTTATTTTGATAATTATATAGAAAGAAATCTACTTTTTACCATTTATTTTCATGAAAAACGCGAAGAAAAATTCCTTCTTTTGATGCAAAAATTTATATTCATGAAAGCAACATTGCATTGACCTAAATGAAGAGCCTAGCCTATTATATCTACACCCAGAAATTTGTGTAGGACAAAGATAAATGTCAGGAAGAAATTTAAATAAACAATTTCACGGTATATTATTATTAGCAGAGTACAGTCAGTAAACTTATCATTGCTTATACAGAACTAATGAAGTAGAATTGAAGAAGAGCAATCGATTTGAATCAAATGCATTCTCCTGTTAATTACGAGCTAATCACCTATCCCAACTTCGCTGTTTGTTTTTTCATGACAGGTCTAAAGGACTTCTTAGTAGACAGCATTTGATATTTGTCTATCACAAAAACATCTAACATAAGGCATAAAATCGATTGATTCACTAAAATACCACAATTTTCTAATATTAAACAATGATAAATCTAAAAAAATTCGTAAATACGTGATTTTTTTCAAAACATGGTAAACCAATTGACCACTTTAGGTGCACCACTTCAACTTTATTACGATTTTCTGCGGTACCTCCCATGTGTATTCGGCTTTTCGTCATGATATAATAGCTAAATCATTAGTAGGTATAGACCATTTCATCAAAGCCTGACTAAGTTCCTGAGCAGTGAGCCTAATAGTGAGATTGATATAGTTTTGGTATAATTCTAGTTATTAGAAAAAAATCGAGACCTGATAAAATTAAGTAAATAATCATCGGCTATAGGGGCCCGTTACCTCTACTGTTTCATAAAAATACGAGTGTTCAGATTTTTCAACGTTTTCCTTCATTACGTGAATATTAAATAAATAAAACAATAAATAAAAAAGTTGACTTTAAAAGAATGAAATGAAAAATTAAACGGGTTCCAAAAATATAAAAAACATCTCTAAGAGATAAGATTTCACTCTGTTTTAGAATAAGGACTAGTAAACAGGATAGTATAACTTGGAACCCTTGAAATTCGGTGAGGAATACAAATAGCCAGATCGACAACTTGCTGTTTGGACAAAATTTGGCGTGATAGAAAAATTATAAAACTCACAAAAATTAGACTTCAGGTTCTAGTTTTTTCTTTACGTCTCAGAGACATGAAGGTTAGGGAGGCATCAATACACCAATGGCGCTTTCAAGAAGTTGATTGCGAATTCCCTGGACAGCCTATCGCACTAATAGCTCAATTATTCAATAAATAATCTCCAAAAGCAACTCTCCGGCATCAAATTCTCCAAAATCCTCTAGATTTTTGGCCACATCATCCAAAGAGAAAATCCTTTGGCAAGGCATTTGATATGCTTCACGAATTACTCGCTTCTAAGTTAAGGTACTATGGTTTCAGAGTAGAATTTATTGAGTTTACTAAATTCTATTATAGGGGTCGCAGAGAGAAGATAAGTATAGATACCAAGTTATCATCATCGTTATTAATAAATAAAGGTATCGCCCAAGGATCAATATTAGGACCTTTGTTCTTTATCATTTATGCGGAAGACTTCATTCAGTAAAGTACTTAATAAATGTAAATCACATGCCTATGCTGATGATAAACAAATTTACCGATCAGAAACAATAGAACACTTTAGGGACAGTATTGTTACATTAAACAATGAAATTCAACAATTAGTCGCTATCTCGGGGATCGTCATCTCAGAATTATTCCAAGAAAAAGTGTCATGATGTTATTTGGTGCTAGAGAATATAGAAGTAACTATAAGAATGAAATGGATGTCCATATAGAAAATCAAAAATCTGTGGTTAAAATATACAAAAACCTTGGACTGATTTTGGATGATGAACTCCGGTATTGAAAACATATCAGTAATGTAATAAAAAATTCATTTTCTGTACTTGGGTGTCTTTATATCAATCTATCATTGTTAAGTAGAAATCTCAAAAAACAACCATGTGACAACTTAGTACTTTCGGTTTTTAATTACTGTGATGTGGTGTACATGTCTGCATTAGATATAAGCACAAAAAATCACACACAAAAAGTCCAAAATTCCTGTACCAGGTTTGTATATTTTAGTTTCTGAATATATTTTCTTGGCTGAAAATGGAACAACATTGTGACCTTCAATATGGTAGTTTAGTACATAGAATATTTCCTCAAAAACAGCCGCATTATTTGTATGAAAAGCTAGTGAAAAATTTAGACGTGCATATTATAGAGCTGCTATATTCAAGAGGGTACCAAACAATTTAAAAATATGTCGTTAAATAAACTTTAATAATAATAATAATAGTAATAAATACTTTATTGCCCAACAGAATACAAAGTAATCCAATTACAGGACAAAATTTAACTTGTATAAACTAAACTAAACTAAGTTAAAGTTATTTAAATTAAGTTAATATATTAAGACGAATTAATCAGGATCAAGAAAGATGAAGAGAAAAAAAAGAAGAGACGAAAGAGAGAAAAAATATACATATGGCGAATAAAAAGTATTACAAAAATAATAAAATAACAGAAAGTGGATCAAATTAAGTACACTAACTTAAGCTAGGTAAGAATATAAATGAATGTCAAATGAGGTTGATATGGTCCGTGATAATTTTCGTTAGCTCGCTTAAGTTATTATGATGTATATCACAGTACATAGCAACGCCATTAACACTATTGCACATTGTATATACAGGTGATCGTGACGGTATATTAGTTCTAGCGATAAATAAGTGAAAAGTGGTCGAAACTCTTGAGGATAATCGCGGAACTCGAAATATTATTTCGTTAACAAGGTCTATGCAATCAATTTTATTATGTAAAAGTTTGTAAATAAATCCTACTGCAAATAAGACTCTTCTTAGATGAAGCGATTGAAAACTCAATGAATTTAACAACAGGTGCTGAGAGTAGCACCTTTCGGGGTATTCTCCTGTGATATTATATAGAAAGAATTTGAGAAACTTCCTCTGAACGTTTTCAACGGCCAGTACATGTACATTATAAGACGAGTGCCAGATTAAGGAACCGTATTCTAACGTTGATCTGACATAAGCAAAATAAAGTACTTTTAACGCAGTGGGATCATGAAAATTGCGACAGTTTCGTATTATAAAACCTAACATTCTTAATGCGGAAGTTGTAGTCTGGTTAATATGGTCAGTAAATGACAGTTTTGGGTCAGACACTATACCAAGATCTTTTATGGATTCACATCGGCTTAAGTTTGTGGACTTTATATGATAAGTGAATTCAGTGTAATGTTTTTAGGTGTAAAAGTTAAGATTTTACATTTTTGGGTGTTTAAGTGAAGATTATTTTCGTCACACCAAACTTCAATCTTTCTCAACTGGTTCTGAAGCAGTCATCATCATTCTCTATGGTATGGTAGATCGTCAGCAAATATCACCTTTTCATAATCGATGATCTGTACAAGATCATTAATAAAAAGCAAGAATAATAATGGGCTAAGGTTGGATCCTTGGGGTACTCCGAAAGTAGCAATAAATTGTTTAGAGTCGAACCCGTTGTAAGATACATACTGAACTCTGTTAGTCAAGTAAGACCTAATCAGTGTTATAAGTGTTTCATGAAATCCAAAGGCTTGGTTAAAATTATTCCGTGATCGATGCGATCAAATGCTTTAGCAAAGTCGGTGTATATTACATCTACATGGCCATGGTTATCGACTGTATTAGCCACATATTGGGAGAAAATTGGTAAATTTGTTATGGTGGAGCGTCCCTCCATAAAACCATGTTGGTGACCGTCCAAAAAGTTGGGCTGATGTCACAGGTAATCCAGACAGATGAGATGATGCTGTCAGACGTATTATACAGCAAGCAGAGGCCAGTTGACAATGCTTGTAATAAACTGAAAATGGCAAGGAGTGGTAGATTATTACACAATATTACGTTGAAATCAACACAGAAATGAATAAATACTGCAATCAGAATCATATGCTGAAATTGCACATTAATTCTGAAGGAGTCAACTATAGTTTATATAAACAAAAGTCAATTTCAAAAAGAGTACACATCAAAAATGTAAATAAACCCCAGTCTAAATCTATATTAAAATGTTTTTGAATACCCTTAATAACACCTAAAGGTGCGCATATGACAATTAATGTGCTCCACATTCGCTTCAATACAGAATTTACTAATATGCATTTACATAAGTCACAGGTGAACAAAATTTACTCAACTGTTATTATGCCGACATGTTAATTATGACAGGCTTCTCACCAGTTATAATACATAGGAAAATGTCTATATCATTGCACACTGCTCTAAATTGTATAGGAAATATTGCCGTATGGAACTGAAAGTTGTAACCTTGTTTAAAAATACAATGGCAAAAAAAATGTGTGCATGTTGTACAATAGTGTTGTGCTCATGGTTTATTTCATATTTATAACCATTTGAAACACTTTCATATATTAGCATTATAGGCAATACATTTACTTATATGTACATAGTAAATGGGAGTGTAAATTGAATCAATTGGTTTCTTTTATTGTTTTTCACATTCATATTAGAGAATCTATTACTATCAATCAATTTGAATACCATCGTTTATACTCTTTTTTGTGATGGAAATATATCTTCTGTTTCAATTTGAAATAGACCTTGTAAAATATTGCATTGGGTGTGGTACTATCAACAGGGACGTACTGTATCAGGTTCTATAGTGATTTTGATATGACATTTAACGTTTATTTTTTTACTTCAAATATACTTACAGTACAATACAACAGAAGTAGGAAATGTAAGAGAAAAAAACATATGGGTTGAATTTTAAATTTCTTGAAATCAGCTTAAAAACAAGTAAATAATATTAAATTAAATTTGCTTGATACTGATCTCAATCCAGGAGATTTCACTTGCTGTATAATAGCATATTGTTTCTTTAATATTTTTAATAATAAGGGGGCGTGAGCATATTGAAGACATAAAAGCAGTTGACCTCGAATTTTATGTGTTAAATAATTTTAAAAGTACAAACCAGAATTTGTTGCACATTTAAGTCCTTGATCTCACAAATATTTATTTTTGCTGAATTAGATGTGTATGCTATTTCAGCCCACGTGGTTCTAGAAGATTCCTTCGTCTGTACCAACCCACTTTAAATGATACTCGTTTCTGTAAGACAGAGGAGTTGCAGCAGTTGTCACCTCCATCAGTGACAAAAGTTCACACTATGGCGGCTCAAAATACCAGTGAAAAAAATCCCCTCTCCTCCCTATATTTGTTCCAAATATAAAAAATGATCCACTAGATTTTTAAAAATCAGTTAATGTTAACACGTGCCTTCTAGACCATGAAGTTTCCCACGTATTTGCCATAAGAAAGAAATATTTTTTTCTTAATGTGACAGAATAGTGAAAATATATTAAAATAAAGATCACACTTGTATTGTACAGAGAATGCGACTTAATAATTGTTTTTGAGTGAAACCCTATGACCCCTTTACGGGGTCCTAGAAATGATCCGATATAGATGGAAACAGAGTACCGCGTATTTTAGTCGTTTACTATTGTTTATTTGAGTTTCTTACACAAACTACTATTAATCAGGCATATTTTTAAATTAACAATAACACGGGTCTACAAATTGGGGGGTCGTGAAAGCTGCTTGATGACTTGGAAACATTTCCTATGCATCTGGCCTCAAAATTTACCCATCACAACAAAATTTTCATATATTTGAGGTTAAGTTACCACAGATATTTAATTTTTGGCTATGTTTGAAGTCGTGTAGGTAAAATTAACAGTTTTTTAGTTCATTAGCGCTGGTTGCATCGTCTAGCAACCTTTCTCTTTCAACATGAGTTTTCTATTGCCTCTTTACGATTTTTCTTATCGGAGTTATGACTTGTTGAAGATGAATAAATTTGAACCTTTGTGAGAGGTGCTAAATGAATATTAGATATTTTGAGTCTCAGTCTCAAACAAATGTCGTTATACTCATAGGAATAAGTCATTATGATTTTGAATTTAAGGTTCAAACTCAAGATCTCTGATATTCATTTGGCAAGTATTATAAATATTCAAATGTATTCATCTTTAAATAGCCATAACTCTAACAACAGAAATCGTAGATGGGGAGACGAAAACTCATTTTGAAGTAGAAAGATAGTACTAAACGATGCAACTAGCAGAAATGAGCTGAAAAAACTTCTATTTCCTATACATAACCTAGCCAAAAAAAGGCATTTTTTGGTCATTTAACCTCAAACATCTCAAAATCCTGACAAGATCAGTAAATTATGAGATTTGGATTCTACGCGAAAAATTACTTTAAACACACCTCCTCTTTTTTAAACAGCTGAACCTTGCAAGCCTGTGTAATTCGTGCAATAAAAATAGCAAATAAACAGATATAAAGTTCTATATACGCAATATTATATTTTTACGCAGTTTTGAAGCCCCATGAACGAGCTTATGGGGGTTTAATTGGAAAAATAATTATTATGTTTACTTACAACATTTATAAAAATATAACACACACCGGATATATTTGACAACATTCCAATCCGGATTTAAGACTTGTAAGGGAGGTTATATTTTTTTTTATTAAAACCATTTCTTTCGCATTCCTTTTATCGTTTTATTTTATTCAAATGTGTTTTTTGATCAAAGTTTTGTTCGAAAATATGAATTATTAATATGCCCCAAAGTTACAAAGGAACAGTTTTTAAAATAACTTATTTGTCTACGTCAATTGGACGGAAATAGTACATTTTGGTTATTTATAAACGAAGTGATACCATAATGATTTGAAAAGGTCTAGCAGGGCAAGCTAGGCGAAACGGATCCAGAAAGCAATCTTTGAAATAACTTGTTATAATATGTTATAATATTGGTAAGAACACTACTGGCAAACTTTGAGCCCCTGACCTATTATGTATATTTTTGGCCATTGTACCTCGGCTCTAACCATAAAAAAATTCTTTCTCAAATTTTTATTTTCACTTTCCAAATAATTAAAATTATTAAAAAATCTAAAATAAATATATAATACAGACTAACTAATGTTATAACAGCGCCTTCTTGTTACATTCGTCTAGCTAAAATAGTTTTCGAGAAGGACCAATGGAGATCAGGGGTTGAAAGTTTGTCAATCGTGTTCTTATGGCTTGCCAATATTATAACATAAGTTATTTCAAAAATTGCTTTCTGGTGCCGTTTGGCCTAGCTTATCCTGCTAGACCCTTTGTACTGAATATTTCCTAACATTTAAACCTCTCCATTGAACATACGCCAATTTTTTTAATCGCATAAGTTTTAGGAATAATATCGAGTTACCAGTGTAAATACTGGGTTGTCAAACAGAAACTCCAGTTCTGTGGGGGTAGTACGTTCTTAAACAAAATTATTGTAAATGGCATTTTGATTTAACTAATATTAAACAGTGACATTACTTTTTAACCTTATATTTGGAGGTTAGTATCTTCCCTAACATTAAACTAAAAATATTTCCAGTTCCAGATCTGGTTATAATACATACGTGTACCAAATTTCAAATCAATATCTTAAGCCGTTTCAAAGAATACGCGCGCACAAAAAGTTACAGACAGTGCTTTTTAAAATCCCGACGTTTCATGACATTCTAAAACCACTTCAACAAAAAAAATGTTTGGAAAATTTTGACGATTACTATACTTCCACTCCACTACGGGATGTGGAAGTAATAAAGTTCATGTGTAATTTTCAAATTATTTAAAAGTATTTAACTATTGAAATATAATATTAGATAACATTTATAAATCTTTTAATTTTTTAAATGTTAAGCAAGACAAAAAATTGTTAATATGAATTTAAGAAATAAACAAAAATTAAATAATTCTTTCTATAATAACTTGACGCCGAAGGGAAATCTAAACACTTTTGTTCCAGGTATAGAATGGCACAGGGACTAAGGAACACCATTTTTTAACAAATTTTGAGATAGAAATCTAACACTTGAAGTAGCCCTTGAAGAAGTAAATTAGGTACACTTCTTCGTCCACCTTCGTCAAAAAAATTACCTACTATTGAACTAGAAGTGAACGCAACAATCTTTAATTGTATCTTGCATATTTATGAAATTTTTAAACAGACATTTAATTTGTCGTTACACTGCTTTTTCGCCATTCTATTCATTCCAATATTGTAATGTTACGATACCATCCCGCAACTCAACAAAATTTAAAACAGACAGAAACTTACAGATAAGTATCTCGATATTTAACTTTGTCAAAATTAATTTTATGAACTTAACTGCATTTTTTCGTTAAAGTGATTATATAAGCAACCTAGTGTATAGTTTTCAGTGTGGAAAAATATGTACATACATATCGCATATCTGCAGCACCTGTGGAGACATAGAAAGAACCTCTTATTTACCAGATCTAGTGAAAGGACATAGTTATTATTCTGGGCTGGGTCTATTAATAATGTTTTTATAACTGAGTCTTTTCTACATTCTTTAACAATAAATCGTAGTAGGTATAGGTATTCAAGCGTTTCCTTTGTACTGTTTTTTTTTTACGGGACTATTATTTAGCACTGTTTGAAAGTCATATCTAAATGAAAAAATTGTTCAGATAGTATTTATAATAATGTTAATAATAATAAATAGCATGATGGGTGGACTACAAAAAGACATTTGATAGCGTTTCTCACACTTAGATTGGTAAATCCCTCAAAATCTATCGTGTATGCCCAATAACAACAGACTTAGCGGAAGTGACAATGCAGGGATGGAAAACAGAGATGCAGCTGTACCACTCGAGTACATAAGAGCATGGAACATGCAAATTAAAACAGGAATTTTCAAGGCAGATTCTCCCTCGCCTTTACTATTTTGCCTGGCGTTCTTCCCATTGTCAAACCAACTGAACAAAAATAGAAATTTGGCTTCGACATCGATAGCAACAATAGAGTAAACCTTCTTTTCTGTATATGGACGACCTGAAATTATTTGCTAAGAATTGAACTCAATTAAAGAGAAAAATATCGCCAAATCGTCCAATGAAGACATCAGACTGGAATTTGGCTTACACAAATGCGCTGTAGTACTCCTCCGACGAGATAAACTTGCAAAAACGCTGCCTACGGAATCACTATTTCCACATCCAGATTTCCCATCCAAGTCTCTTTAAATGAAAGCATCTTGACTATATTTGCACTCCACTATGTGGAAATAATCGATCATAGAATTTTAATAATATAATATTTGAGGCAGATGTCATAAAAAAAATTGAGACGTTGGCTTCCAGCATATACGCCAAAAATGAAGTTTCTGGACTCTTATTAGCTTGCTTTACTGATATCCCCTATTTACTCCCACTCCTTCAACGGAATGATCTAAATCAGATATCATTACAATACATACGTGTACCAAATTTCAAGTGATATCTCAATTTTATTTTATCAAACCCTTTAATAATGGAGTGGAGGTGGTGAGAGGTTGAAAAATATTAGGCCTTGATTTCTACTATACAGACTGTCTATTTTACGAGGGCCACACCAAATATCTCGCTTAATATCTATTCTAGAAGAATAAAGTTTTAGAAACAGTTATCCCATTTTTTGTGAGCTATATTTCAGTAAAAAGAAATTTGAAATCCATAGCCTACTTTATGAGATATATTACAAAAACCTAAAAAATAGGAAAACCACAAACGGTTATAGCTTCCTTATTTGAGGAGATACGAAAAAAGTTAAAGGAATGAAAGTTGACGGCAAAGACAATAAGAATAATAACGTGTAACAAAAAAATCGAAAATTTGCAGTTGGCTTTGACACGCTATTGTGCAAAAATTAAAAATACATATCTCAAAGTAGGCCATGACGCCATTAATTCCGTTATTTTTTTCTCATTCCAACGATATAAAACATGTCACAGAAATTTTAACCGATAGTGTCAATATTTAATATTTTACGAATACCACAATTCATATAATTGAATCGTAACACTCAGCTGTGCCATAATTAGTGAAAAACAATGTATACAGTTATTAATAAATTTGACAGATTGTCACTGTTGTATGTTGTATGTTGCGTTGTCGAGTTCTAAGACAAATTTTATATCAGTAATTATGGTGTACACCAATAATAACAAATTCGATATGATTAGCATTTATTGTCAGTGCAATTTTGACGCTGAGATGGCAGTCACGGTTTACGGAGATAGATTTCCAGATGCTCCGCAGCCAAATCGAACTATGTTTAGGAAGTTAGTTCAAAATCTAAAAACGCACGGTTCATTTTCAAAAAAAGTAGTAAGGCGAGCGCATGTTGCAGATAATGTAAGAAAAGTGAATAGAGTAATGAATTATGTTAACCAAAATGAGGAAACCTCTTTGAGACAAATTCAGAGAAACTGTCTCATAAAAAAAGACAGTGCAAGAAAAATATTGAAAAAAAAAACGGATTTCGATGCTACAAAATGAGGAAAGTTCAACATTTAAATGAGGGCGATAAGCCAAGGAGAGTAAGATTTTGTAGATGGTTATTAAATAAGAAAAGGAATGACGCGCTGATATGTAGCAAAATTCTTTGGTCGGACGAATCAAATTTTTCTAATAATGGATTTTTCAATAGAAATATGCCTTATAAGTGGACACGAGAAAATACACATTGGTGCAAAGAGACTGCTTTCCAAGAAAGATTTTCTACGAATGTTTGGTTGGGTCTTTTAGGGACTAAAGTAATTGGACCTTATTTTTATGATGGCAAATTAACCGCTCGTAGATACCTTAATTTCCTGCAAAACGAATTTCAAGATTTTCTTTATGAATTAACAGTGGCAGAAAGATTAAATTATTCATATTTTCAACAAGATGGGGCTCCACCTCACACTGCTGTAATATGTACAAATTATTTAAATCAAGTTATGCCAGCTAGCTGGATAGGCACCTATGGACCCATTCTATGGCCAGCTCGATCACCAGATATTACTCCCTTGGATTTTTTCGTCTGGGGTTACATTAAAAACAAGGTATTTCAAACTGCCCCTGAAAATATTGAGGACATCAAAACCAGAATTCGAAACGCATGTGAGGCAATTACTCCTGAAATGCTCCAAAATGTAATGCGTGACGTGTCTCGTAGAGCACGTTTATGTGTCAGAATGCATGGTGTACAATTTGAGCATTTGTAGTTAGAAAAATAAATACACACAATTTCTTTTCAATATAGTAGTAGGTAGTACTGTTATACATAGTTTTTCGTTTTTTTCTTTGGATGTTCGTTTTGTACTTGTATTTTTATTTATGAGATATGTATTGGTTTGTATTAAATTGTAATAAATAATTACGGAATTATAATTATTATAAAGTGAATTTTTACTATTATGGCACAGCTGATTGTTTCGATTCAATTATATGAATTGTGGTATTCGTAAAATATTAAATATTGACACTATCGGTTAAAATTTCTGTGACATGTTTTATATCGTTGGAATGAGAAAAAAATAACGGAATTAATGGCGTCATGGCCTACTTTGAGATACGTATTTTTCATTTTTGCACAATAGCGTATGTCAAAGCCAACTGCATTTTTCGATTTTTTTGTTTTTATTATTCTTATTGTCTTTGCCGTCAACTTTCATTCCTTTAACTTTTTTCGTATCTCCTCAAATAAGGAAGCTAGTTTGTGGTTTTCCTATTTTTCAGGTTTTTGTAATATATCTCATAAAGTAGGCTATGGATTTCAAATTTCTTTTTACTGAAATATAGCTCACAAAAAATGGGACAACTGTTTCTAAAACTTTATTCTTCTATAATAGATATTAAGCGAGATATTTGGTGTAGCCCTCGTAAAATAGACAGTCTGTATACACCAAATTCCAAATTTCTGTACTCTTGCCAGATTGCTTTACTTATTTTCTCTTATTTAACCTTACTTACCCCCCACCTCTTCAATGGAATCATTATAAAATATAATCTAGTTCAAAATGTTGTTATAATACATACGTGTACCAAATTTCAAGTGAATATCTCAATATTATTTTATCACCCCATTTAATGTGGCTGAAAAACGCTATAAAAAAATCTGATGCTTTAGCTATTACTATATACACCAAATTCCAAGTTTCTGTACTCTTACTGTAATTGCTTTACTTATTTTCCCTTATTTACTCCTATTGAACCCCCTTCAACCCTTCAACGGAATCATCTTAAAATATAATCTAGTCCCAGATGTCGTTATAGTACATCCGTGTACCAAATTTCAAGTGAATTATTTAAAATATAAACCAAATTTCAAGTGAATGTCTCAAATTCATTTCATTAGATCCTTAATAATAGAGATGGTGTGGTAGGTAGGGGGGTGAAAATATTATTAAACAATTTGAGGTCTTGGCTTCTAGTATATACACCATATTGCTGTACTCTTATCAGCTTGCTTTACTTATTTTCTCTCATTTTCCACTTCACCGAAATCAGCGCAAAATATAATCAAGTTCCAGATTTCATCATGGTACATATGTGTACCAAATGTGTACCAAGTTAGAATTTTTTTTCGCTCAATTTTAAAATCTCGACGTTTTATGACATTCTAAGCTTATTTCAACAATAAGAAAATTTGAAAATTTTCCTTCGATTACTGTACTTCCACCCCACTATGTGGATCTGGAAGTAAAAATCAGGAAATCGTATTGAATGATTAATCTGTGATAGTATGAATCTAGGAGGAAGATATAAGTATCTAGGTGTCGAAGAATGTAACGAAATCGACAACAATGAAAAGACAAGGGATACTACGGATGCATTAGACAACTTCCGAATACACAAAAAACACAGCAATAAACTATTAGCAATTTTTATTGCTGTCCCGGTAGTTACCTACTTACAGTCGATTGGCTTCGAAATGACAACGAGAAAAATCCCAACAATGGGCGGAATTCACCGTCCGAAAGCAGTTGTGCACAAGTCATGTCAAGAGAAAGGAAGGCGACCTTGATTAATACAATTGGAATATCCTTATGACTTCTCTATTGTAGGACTCGGGAAGGAAAAATTCACCCTATAACACCAACCAGATAACCAAGAAATATAGTACGTGTCAAAATTTCTTCGAAGGAATTAAATGAGAATATGTAGACATTCCGTTTCAATTACAAATCGATTTGATTTAGTATTATCAGAGAAAAATTATTGACGAGCAGGCTAGGGCATACCGGAGACGTTATTGATAGATTATAAATGAATTCTCATAGCAAACATTGATGGCAAAACACCAATCTCACTTCAATATTCAGTACTTTAAGAATTTGACAATTAATAAATAACACTTATTTTAAAGAAAAAACATTGATTGGTATCAGTATCCAAGGAATGATATCTTGACAGAAGAAAAGGCAGAGAAAGAAATTGTATCATCCACCGGCTATTTATATAGAGTACCAACAATTTTCGGTTTGCGTTAGTTACATACCCAAGTAACAATTTAAATGCTATGTGGACTTGAATAAGTTTTGTAATGGTTTTAATGGGGATGTAAGTTTACTAAATGGCTTTATAGCGGTAATATAGCAGGCCAACAACTCTTTCAGCCTAAATAGTTTTATTAAGAGTTCTAGCAACCTCCTGGAGTCTGAGTTTCAATATCATTTAGCATTTGTTTTAATTCGAGTCTATTGGCATTTGTAAAGGTTTTATGGTGGTGTCCAGTACTACCATGATAAAATCATTTGGTCTAGGAAACCAATTTACCTCCGAGATAACGTTCATAAAACCAGTATGCCTAAGAGTTTTAAAGGGGCACCTGAATATGCTAATCATAAAACTGCTATAAAGCTGCATTGGCTTGTATAATGTCAAATGTAACAAGAGAACCATTATTTAGTCTGGACAAATTCCTTCATAGAACCACAAAAGTTGCAATTTGACAGGTGGACAAATAGGCTTTACTTATTTTAGGTTAAATTACTTATTTGTGCATATGCGAAGTACCTCAAGAAATGGAGATACATTTTTCACAAACGTGGATGAACAAAAAAGGGCTGGTTACCTTCAAAGGAAAGCCAGAAGTAACTACTTGAAAAAAGTAAATAACACACCATCAGTTTCGATTAGTAAAATAGAATATGATGATTCGTCGCCAGCAAACACTAAACAATTGATAATTGAGCCCACCTGCCATTCATCAATAATAGGACTTATTGTAAACAAATAGAGCCACACCACACATTAGCACACAAAATATCCAAATAAATGTGAAAGGTTATCTTCTTCTTCTTATTTATATATTTTTGGGCAATTCGCGAAAATATAACAAATGAACTCAATGGGGATTTACCTTCGATACAAAGGAATTCACCTATAAGGAAAAGTTTGTATAGTAACAGCGGAAAGTCATAATATCTAAATCGCTCTCACGTATTGGTGAATTTGTGTCTATCGACGGTAAATCCTTGGCTTCATTTGTTTTATTTTTGCGAACAGATTTTATAGTGGTTGTGAATAAGTCCAACAAATCTTAATATGGGTCAAATGGTGTTAGACAAGATCAACTGGTATTAGACAATACCAAATGGACTCACATAAATGTAAGAGGACTTACATTGTTTGTAATTAGTAGCAAATGCTCTTGTACGAGAGGATTGTGACAATCTTAGGATTAAATACTCTTATTGTGGTATAACAGGTTTTAATAAAAAATCGCCATTTTTCTACAAAGATATCTTTGTAAACAAAAACTGCCATGTTGGAATTATTATTATTATTAAGTGAACAATTACTTAGTTGCAATTTTTTCAACAATTTGTGAGTAATAACGACTAAAATCATGATTATTATTACTAAGGTGTGATTTAAGTTGATATTAACAAAAAATAAACCTTTTTTAAAAAAATTAATTTTAAAATATTTTTTTAAATTTCCAAAATTTACAATATTTTTGAAGGGCTTCCGTATTTTTCAACCTACTAGTTGTGATATCATCAGTACAATTTAATGCGCAGCTAAATTTTCACTCATGGTGAGTACCTATACTGAACTTGATATTTTTAACCAGTATAGAGAGACCAGCTGAAAGCTGAACAACAATAAATGCTTATTATAATATCCATTACCAACATGCAACTAATTTGCCAACATTGCCAACTTAGTTTTAATATGATGGCAAGCATAAAACCTTTTTATTGGAAATAACCATATTAACAGAGCAAATAGCATTTTTAACTGCAGTTCTAAAGCATTTTAGTTTTATGATGACTTTACGAAGTGGATTTACAATAGTTTAAACAACGGTTTGTAGATAGTCCCTTAAGGCCAAAAGTATGCTTTTAGGATATATTGTTGATTTTATGGATAGTTTTATCAAGGTCTTCAGAACGTTATCAAGGCTGCTTAGAATAACACCAATTGGTTTTAAAATTACTTTTAAAAAAGGCCCTCAGACCTCTTTTAAGAATGGTCCCTCTTAGCTTTATACAAGCTTTATAAAAGTTTAATAGCGTTTGTCAAAGATATATAGTTTTATCAAGAGGTTCTGAAGATCACGATAAAATTTAAATTGTTACTTGGGTACTCTTCTTCATCCTGCTATTAGCAGGCGGCTTCCACTAAAATTTCTTCCAGTCACGTGTTATCTACCACAAACATATTTACCAAATAAATTTTTGGAGAAAATCGAACCGCCTTCAAAAAATCGATCAGACAACATTATGACATGGAATTTTACCGCCGCCAGGTTGATTGATTTGCCAGCGTAAGGTGGGCATTGCTGCCGATTCCGGCATCCAATCTGGATGTTTCATATTCCGCCGCAGCGACTGCATACGTTGGATTGGATATGGGATATGCTTGCTGTCAGCAGCGAGAGCTACATGACGCATAAGGTAGCAATATAGGATGGGAAGTGTATGTATTTGTGAGATGCTTCTTTTAAGTTTCCATCTATATAATCATCGGATAGGGAGTGTAGGTGTTTGTGGGATGCTTCTTTAAAGTTTCAAGTTTCCATGATTCTTTTAAATGTTCTTCTGAGTCTTCTGTTCCTTCTGTTTCCGAATCTAGCAGTTTGTACATTCTCCTGCCCGATTGCTTCCAGATATGTTTCACCAGAAATTCGCGTTTTCGCTTCAGTGTCCTGCATCAGTGCGTCCACCTCGTCCGCTTGCCAAGACATAAATCAGCTCGCCGCAAGAAGAGTTTATTTATTAACCATTCCACGGGCAAACAGCCGTCTACAGTGGAAGTGCAAGGAAGAGTCCCTATAGAATATTCGAAGACACCCAGTATAACGATCTGTCAGAGTAATGCGAAACATGAAAATAAAATCTGCAAAAATAAAACATTTGAAACGCCCTATATATCCAGCAGACACCAACTATTTTGATTTCCATCTGACTCTCGACTGTTTAAAACTGGATTTTAAGTTGATAAATTAGGTTAATAAAGTTATTACAGTTAATAAATTAAGTCAATACATTAAGTTAATAATAAGTTAAATTAAATTAACACAGCTCAGCTTTCTGTAATCACCTGGTTTGCGCATCCCTACAGTCCGCTGTTGCAGAGTATTTTATGAGCTTATGACTAGCACTGGGTCGCTCCTATTGAACGTGTTTACTTTCTTTTAGCAGACGTTTTTATCCATTTTTAATGTTGTTCTTATACGCTTTTAGTGATGCTATAATCAAATATCATATATCAGCTATATGAAACAGCCAGACATGCTAATTTATATCAATTAATGTAGAACTGTCCATGCTTTAATTCAACACAATTTCGCACAATTTCTCACAGTTTTAACCGATTTTGAGATTCTGTAAGAAGCACTTAAAAACGCGCCTGTCTCCGTCACTGACCGGACTCGATCTCCTACCGCCGCCGGGTTAATTGAACCTTTTTAGTGGCAAATTTTCTATAAAATAAAACTTTCTCCGATTTTCCTCTATTTATACTGGACAGCTTGATGGAGCTATAACGAGACCACCGCCAAACTATACTCTACAGTTTGCAAAAGATAAAACCTTCAACCTACCCATAACAAAAAGATCAAATACACATAATAAGAAAAGATAGATCGAATTGAAAAACTCCTCCTTTTCAAGAAATTTTGAATGTTAAATACCATAACGACAGGTAGCAGCTGAAAACTGACGATCTCATGTGAATACAAGACATATCACCGCAGACAATTTCACTTTGGTGAATTTTTCATCTTTATTTACTTACTTACATGCAGATATTTGTATTTGTTAATTTTGTAAATAAACGTTCGGAGGCCGGAGAGGTAACATATAGTGAAATTTTCCTTTTTAAGTGCATCGGCATCCTCAAAAGATATGTCAAACTGCTATCAAACATGTTTAATTTGTATACAATATCTAATTGAAGTTTGCGTAAAATGTAGAATTATGAAGTCAAAATTACATTTATGCAATGTTTACTCATAATTATAAATTTCTCTGTATTAGTGACTCGCGATTTGCATGAAGTAACGGTTTTATTTCTGTGTAATAAAATAGAGCTTGTTTTCTTCCTTATTAATCAAGTTGACATGTTATAGATACAAGTATACTGGTAATTTATTGACCATATTCGATTCCAGCTTTTACGTAAGGCGATCTAAACTGATATTTCTATATTTTAGTCATTCTAGAAAATTAAAGACCTACCTACTTGTAATGTCATATTATGTCGTACATTGAACTTCATCCACAACGTAGACATAAGTGACTTCCTTTTATATTTCCGTTAGCTTCTACCATAAATGAATTATTACTACAGTAACGATTACTTCACAATATAAATTTATGTGTGGAATACCAATAATATTCGTTTGTTGTTACATTATTTATTGAAACGTGAGGTGGATTTAAAAAAAACATTCCATTTCGAAAAAACAATACCTTATTTATATGAATGTTAAGAAATGTAGACTAGTTGTTATCTAAGGTCATCGGTGGCCTAGATTTTTAATGCACTTCCTTAATAGAAACTTTACTGTAACATATTGCTGCAAGAAACGTTTTAAATACTTTTATTCAACGCAAGGACAAGTTAAATAAAATGATAATCTTAACAATTATGTCCACGAAAACCATGAGTGAAGGTTTAATATCAAAATTTTAATCTATAGTAGGTCATCTATGATGACAATTTGTATAAACATAATGTTATTAAATGTTTTGCTAACTGTTATTCTTCTCAGTATGAAAATTTCAGTAGCAATACTACTACTGATCTAGCAATGTCCATAAAGTTTCCTCGAACGAATGCATGCTTTTAGTTATGACAATCATCTTCAACTCGTACCCATTTTCTGATACCAAAAAAATTCCGGATGTTACGGAAACTTTATTATCTAATTTCTTGTAAACCCATATTCATCAGTAGATAAGAAGTTGCATAGAAGGTTTGGATGTTTAAGAAGTAAACATCCATCGGCAAGAATTTGTTCGAGCTTGAAAGTCAGGGCATTTCAAGATGGTAACAACATAACGTAGATGTTATAGACAGGAATAACAAGGTGGTATATAATATTGGTAGTAATACAACCGAAATTATGGCGGCACCGAGAGAAGAAGAAAACGAAGGTAAAAGTGCGATAGTTACAGAAAAACGCAGTACTAACAAATGTAATATAGCTTTATTAGAATTTAATGGGTTGCAAGCATGCTGCTCCACATTAACATATTAGTAATGTTAGATTGATGGTTCTGTATTAGAGAAGATATATCTTCCGCTTTTATGATCATTAAAACATCATCGGTAAATAACGTCACAAAGCAGTCGCCTACAATTCCAACATCATTTATGAAAACAGTGCATAATAGCGGTTTCAGCAGACTACCCTGTTACATATATGAAGCTAACCATCAAACGCGAGACGTCATTTTCCACATGCATGTAATATTGTTAGGAAGTAATTTATGCTTTATAGTGACAAATTCACAAAGAAAGCCGTAGAGGAATCCTAAGATCCTACATTTTTATTAAAATGATCTAGAATATGTTCATAAAAGGACAGAACAGCCTCTTAAGCAAATTTATCCTTGCGAAAGCTATAGTGACAAGGTGACAACAGATTATCTTCTTCTCGTTATTCACAACGTTTTGACAGACGTCTTGTGATTCATATTATATTCCAGTTTTTCTCACTTTGCTGTATAGCATATCCGACAGCCTCATGTCATCAATCGCGGCTGCCTGTTAGACGCACAACCTCACTAAAGCTCTTTCCCACTAATTCTTTGGTATCATCAGCTCAACGTTTTGGTGGTCCTCTTCTGCCATCAATAACAGGTTGTATTGATCAAGACATCAGAGTTTAGTCTTTTTTCGAGAGTCTACTGCAAAGAGTTCTCGCACACGCGTCGACCAATCATATGACGAGTAAAGACAGAGAAAACTACTACATTGACCAATGACCCGTCCACATATACATATTATGTATGGATGGTTCCGTTATCAGAAATAGAGATGGAATAAAGACAGTACGTACTCCAGTGAATAATGCAATGATTTACTCATATATTACCTATAACCTTTATTTTTCATTTGAGATATTTAAAAACTAAGTTAAGGATATTTAATTAAGTGCATAGTTTTGACATCCCGAAATATTCATGTGTTGCTACTTTTTGATGGTACCGGAAGGAGGTACATTTTTAGCCTATAACTTCTCAGGGGGAGTGTGATTATGTAATTTTATGTCATTTATGTCTACACATGACACATACAAATTATATATTACGATGCAGGGTGTCTGACCCGGAAATGAATCGATCGATATTGGGAAAAGTTTGTAAGAAAAAATTTTGAAAATTTTGCGAGTTACCAAAATCAGTGTGACCAATCCAACCAAAATAATTACAAGCATGTAATACTTCCGGTATACAGACATCGATAACAACTTGCTTATTTTAAATGGAACGCCCTATATATCCTCGACTTTTCGAAATGACCATGAAATTCTGAGTCGAAACATGTTTCACACCCTATACCTAAACCCAGCACTTTCGGATATATTTAACATTTTATAAAAGGAGATCCTCATTTGTTCTTTGACACGTAGAAAGAACACAAGATGAGATAGTCTCTACAATAAAAATTAATTCCATGATAGTATACCAACGATTTTATTTTTCAAGGTACATTTTGTCAAATTCAAACCTCAAAAACTTTATTATTGTGACGTTTTATTCGTGCGTCACACCTTGACACTCGAGCTTTCAAACGGCGGTAAGCTCGGGCGCCACCTTTACAGTTTTTTTACGTGGTGTAAAGGTCCCACACTAGCCTCCTAACGCAGCCTGTTGCAGTAGGGCTGGGATAGCTACAGTGAAGAAACGGTACGTCCAGAGGTCTAGGGATAGTAGACTTCACACACACACACAGTAAAAGACTCTTTTAGAAAATCTATAAAATATTTATTGTCTATTTACCTACTATTTACAAAACTAGTACTTAACACTATACGGTAAACACAACAACCAAGAGTTAAGCGGTTAAAGCTAGACGGAATCAACGGAGTTTAGCCAGACGGAGGTTACAGTTAAGCGGTTAATGAAAGCACTGAAGCGGTGAGCGAGTGGGGGGGGGTAGTGCTGTATGATCGGTCGGTACGGTCGGTCACCAGGCGGGAGGAAGCAAAAATGTACGTAGCACAAATTATACAAGAAAATATGAATACAACTTGGCTAATGCGCAGCGCCTAAATCACATATATGCCTACACAATAAACCAAGAATAAACGGTTACGGTCCCGGCTCGTTGCCTCAATTTATCCCTTGGGATAAATTAAGGTCAATAAGCTCACGTAAAGCCTCACTAGGAATATTTTAGGTGTTAACAGGCCTTCATGACAGCGTGATACTGGAGGAAAAACTACCCCAGCATACTCACGAGGTCTGTTCCTGCCCAAGATATCCCAGCAAAAGATACCAGCTACAATAACAAACTGTCCTCCCCTGGTTCGATTTCACCTTTTAGCCTTATTTAACACTAAAGCTAAATTCGGCGTCCAGGTGGCTGCGGAACGCTCCTGTCAGGAATTTCAGATAGTATGCCGGACGGTAGGGGGCCTTTATGACAGCGTGATACTGGGGGAAAAACTACCCCAGTACACTCACGAGGCCTACTCCCGACCAGAATTTGGCTGAAATCCCGCAAGCGTACACGAACCTATAACAGTCTTCCCCTTACAAGCTGTCTCCCCTTAGTTCGATTTCACCTTTGAGCCTTATTTAACTGGAAGCTAAATTCGGCGTCTAGGTGGCTGCGGAACGCTCCTGTCAGGAATTTCAGACAGTATGCCGGACGGTAGGGGGCCTTTATGACAGCGTGATACTGGGGGAAAAACTACCCCAGTACACTCACGAGGCCTACTCCCGACCAGAATTTGGCTGAAATCCCGCAAGCGTACACGAACCTGTGACAGTCTTCCCCCTGACGCCTTCGGCTACCTCCCGGATTTTAATCCGGTGATACAAGTCCTCTCCTGGTGTCCGGAAAAACTACGGAAGACCAGTTGGGACCACAGAAAGTTGCCACTCTCAACTCCCCCTCAGCAAGCGGAAAAACTACGCCGTTCGGGGACGTCGCACGGTGGCGGGCGTCTCAGCTGAAAACTAAACAAAGGATAATTAATAAACACGGTACTTAACATCAGCCAAGTTGCTTACCAAACTCTAATATGTATGTTTACTTACTTCCTCTCTTGCGGTGCACTTCTGCTACGGACTGGCGGTCTGGTCGGACTGACGGTTTTGGCAAGCTGCAATGGTAATAATACAGAATGGCCAAAGTGGGGATCTGCGCGATTAAATTGCGCTTCGGATACGGACTTAGACAAAATTTAATTTACCTCACCTCTATTACTTCGGCGCGCACGGTCTCCAGGTTCTGCACCACACTTCTGGTTGTTACAACGGTCCGGACACAACTGAACTGTGAGAGTGTCTCGCTTGCATAGGAAAGTTAATTCCCTCTCTCTCTGTGCCGCCGGTCAGGTGGGGAGGCCTAACTGGTGTATCTCTACATATTTACCTAGCTTTTGATAATTATGTACAATAATAAAACTATCTAACGGACTTATTATTATAATATAACAATTATTTACGCAATGTACCCCAACTGTGCATTACAATATAAGTACAAAACCTCTTACATACTAGGACAGAATAATAACGTAGGTGCAAATTGCAAGACAAAATTTGTCTCGTTACACCCCCCTCTTACTTCGCTAAAAAAAATAGAATGAAATGATTATTTTTTTTTCTGTGTCCTCTTGTTCCTAAAAAAAAGAAAAGAAACAACAAATTCCTATAACGGTCCCTATCTGATTAGAAGGCGCTTGCCCCACGACGGTTAGATAAACTTTATTTGGAGGCAAGTACACCTTTTACAAAATCAAAGAAAAAAACTAAAAAGAACTTTATTTACATTTAGCCAAGAAATGCAAAAAAAAAACTAAACTGGACAGGCTCCTCTTCTACCATGACTTATAATTCCATTTCCTGGTATTGAGGGATTTTCCTAAAACAAAAGAAATTAGCGGTAATTCTGATCGGTGGCGGTTAACGGATCTTCTACGGCCGAGCTGGTCTCCTGGAGGATCTTTTCTTAGCATTCCTCCGGGTGGCAGTAGTGAACGGTTTATCGTTGACAGAAGAATACGATTTCAGATCCCGGTTGTGGACCCTAGTGATCTTTTCGGTATTGGACTTAAGGTTTTGGACAACTGGCGAAACGCCATCGGTATATGGTCCCGAATGTTTCTGTTTAAGTTTCGATGAAGAACTCTTGCGGGCGGTACAGACTGTTTCCCATGGTTGGTTGCTGACTGACGGTTGCATGGTTCCTGTTGTCTGCCGCGGCGAGACTTTGCATCGCTGACATTGCATGCAGCTGCGTACATATCTGGCGATGTCACGGAACATTCCTGGCCAGTAGTACCTCTGTGAGATACGTGCAATGGTTTTGGCGATCCCCATGTGTCCAGCGGACGGAGCATCATGGTTCTCTTGCAGGATGGTGCGGCGGAGTGCTGTGGGGACACGTATTTTCCATGAGTCTGACAGATCTGGTTTGCTGGAATCCCCAAATTGACGGAACTGCCGATTATTACGTATGCGGTAATTCGGAAATTCTTTTGGGCTTCGGGCAACTTTTGTCTTCTTCGGTTGGTACCACGAACGGCTCGGCGGTTTTATTATTCCACTGGATAACGTTTCATCAATCTTATTGTTGATTATTTCCTGCCTCTTTGAGTTCTGCGGACGGTACCTTCGCTTGCGCCATTTAGACGGTAAGAGGCGGGTATGAGGTTGAGCCAATTTCGCGGTTTCAGATGTGTTCGGAGAGCTTGGCAATTCAGTATCCTGGCGTTCTTGAAGTTTCGCTTCTTCGCTCTGGGATAGAGCTAAGGCTATTCCTCCCAACGGACTGTTGCCGAGCGGTGATGAGATGGGACGGCGGTTCAGGAAAACGGTGGCAGTAATCAGATCTATCTGGAATTCTTTTGTACCTAGGATATCCATCCCTAGCACGATGTCGGACGATAGGTTGGCCAGATAGAATAGACGTTCGGAAAAAGGGGTTTCATTTATCGTAAACCCTAAATCGTACGCCTTGTAGACGGTTACCAGTTTCCCATTGGCTAACTGGACAGACGGAGCAGATATGTCGATCGGTAATATTTCTAGTTGGTGACAGAAGTCTTTCATCCGGTTTCCCACATAAGACCTCATGGAGCCGGTATCAACTAAGGCAGAAAAGGTGCTGCCATACATGGTTACATGTATGTGCGGCCGGTTGTCTCGGTGGATGGTAATTTCCTGGTCGGTAGTAGTGTGGAACTGGGCTGACCTCGTAGCGGGACAGCTCCTCCGATCTAGTTTTCTCGCCTTGTGGCACGTACAGTCTCGTGACATTGTACCTTGTTGACCACAATGCGAACAAAAGAGTTTCGGCGGAAAATGGCATTGGTTGCGGAAATGTCCTGTTCTCCCACATCTCCAGCAGATATTTCCTCGGTTTATGGGAGTTGCGGTCACGGAAGTCGATGGCCTACTCTCGTAGTTAGCCTCTTGACTAACAGGTGGAGGTTTGTCCATCGGTCTTTGGGAGTCCTGCGATGTTCGTGTAGCCAAGATCGCAATTCGATCCGTTCGAGACGGTGGTGGCGGTTGGTTACTACTTGCAGGCGGTGACGGCGGTCGGTAATCACTTACAGGTGGTGGTGACGGTCGGTTATCATCCGTAAGTGGTAACAGCTGACTAGTGGTGCTTGCAGGGTGTCGATTTGCGGACAAGTACGGTGCAGTGGTACTCGTTCGATACACTTGCTGCATTTCCTGACGTAGCGCTTCGAATTCTTTGACCCTGGCGGTCAAAGCAGCTACATTTGTCAGTTCGGACCTCGGAATGTACTGCCTAAAATCGGGAAGCAGATTCCGGTATAGCCAACGGAGTTCCTGTTGCGGAGTTAAGTCACCATGTCGGCGGATGAGCGTTTGTAAGTCGGTTAAATAGGTGCTTGCAGATTCATCCGGTTTCTGGACGCGGCGGCTTATTTGTGCCTCTATCTCCTCTTGATAATTAACCGGGAAGTAGAAGATACGGAATTCAGCGGTGAATTCTTCCCAAGTTCTCCAATGTGAACGGTTGTTCCTATACCACAGTAGTGCTGGTCCTTGCAACAATTCTGGTAGTACGGGTAGTAACTGTGCCGGACGGATTCTAGTGTAGGAGCAGACTTCTTCTATTCGCTCCAAGAATGCGGCAGGATCTCCTTTTCCATTGAAATGTATCCCCCATTTGCGGACTTTCATTGGATCCAACGTTGGGTCTTCAGTTGGAGGCGGTACGGCGGACGGTGCGAGCGGAGGCGGGATTATTAGCGGTGGTGGTAACGGAAAGACAGGTCTGGTGCCTTGCGGTAACGGAGAAGTGCAGCCGTCTTTGATGAATTTGACCAGGCGGCGTTTCTTATCATCCACGGTGCCTGAGAGGTCCAAGCGGAACTTTCCTAGTTCGGCATCAAGTTGTTCCTTCCTTAGCTTGTATATCCAACTTAGGCGGTGTTCCACTCCTTCTGTGACTGCGGTGTCTTCAGTCGGTTCCATATCCGCATCCTTGTAGTCTTCCTGAGTTGCCATCTTGTATCCTCTTCTCGTATCCTTCTACCACAATGTGTTGGTAAACGGTACCGGCCGGTAAACGGTAACAGCAGATGATGACAGTGAACGGCCTGAGCGGTTTCTCAGATAGGTCTGTTCTCTACGGTCTTCTAACACGAAGTGTCTGCTTGACGCTTGAACGGCTGGTTATGTTGGCTTGAGACTGGGTGGGGTCGGTTTCTGCGCAGAATGAACAGTCTGAGCGGTATCCCAGAATGGTCTGTTCACTACGGTGTCTCAGGACGGTATATCTGAACGGTCTGAGCGGTTTCTCAGAGTGGTCCGTTCACTACGGTCTCCCAAGACGAAGTCCTATAAACGGTAGCAGCAGGTGACAGAAGACTGTGAACAGTCTGAGCAGTATCTCAGAGTGGTCTGTTCACCACGGTGTCTCAGGACGGTGGGGTTGAACGGTCCGAGCGGTTTCTCAGAGTAGTCCGTTCTCTACGGTCTCCCAAGACGAAGTCCTCTGCTAACCCCTGTACGGCTGGATATATCGAGTCAAGAGTAGCTCCATTGGCTTCTGCGCACTCGATTTACTATTTCAGGAGGGGTCACAAGCTATATCTCCTCTGTCACCGGAGTTTCTAGGACTAAGGGTAGAATCCGGCGAGGGTCGCTTAAGAAGGTGTCTGCCGGTGCGGACAACTGATTCCTATCAGTTTTGTTGAATTTCACCTTCCCCCTTTTCCAGGGTACACTTTTTTCCGGAACGGACGGTCGGATCGCGATGAAACCAACGGCAATCGATTCAGCGTCCCCGAGTTACTATTAAATGAGGGGTCACTTGCCTAGTAACTCCAGACCCCGGAGTCGGTAAGTATTCCGGGCACAATCCGGGCGGTCGATGAAACGCAGTGCAGATGGTGTCTCGGGGTGCTGTTTATCACCTAGTATGGGTCCTACTCAATTCAGACCCATATCTTGGCTGTAGCACCCGTTTCCGCGGAACGGTTATTCGGATCCGGTTGCAAACGTCACCAATCGATTCCTTGGGTCCGATTACCCTGAAAACGACACCCCACACGATAGTTTGTGTGTTCGGGTACCTTCGGCGGACTTCGGAAGTATTCGGTCGGAGTTCGGGTTTTTGCTAAAAGTGCAGCCTCCCCGTGTGTCAACTCCACAGAAACTACCTCTGGTTCGGAAAAATTCCCAAGGAGGTTATTAAATGGTTAATAACACCTTCGGGTGCTGTCGGAGCGGTTCGGCAGTAGTCGGAATCGGTTCCTCGTGCTCGGTTTAGTCAAAAATGACACCTCACACGCCTATAAGTGTGTGTTCGGAAAATTCGGTGGCTTTCGGTGACTGCCGAATGTGAAGTCTAAACTACTTTCCCTAATTACGGTCCCTGCTCGGGCGCCAAAGTATGTGACGTTTTATTCGTGCGTCACACCTTGACACTCGAGCTTTCAAACGGCGGTAAGCTCGGGCGCCACCTTTACAGTTTTTTTACGTGGTGTAAAGGTCCCACACTAGCCTCCTAACGCAGCCTGTTGCAGTAGGGCTGGGATAGCTACAGTGAAGAAACGGTACGTCCAGAGGTCTAGGGATAGTAGACTTCACACACACACACACAGTAAAAGACTCTTTTAGAAAATCTATAAAATATTTATTGTCTATTTACCTACTATTTACAAAACTAGTACTTAACACTATACGGTAAACACAACAACCAAGAGTTAAGCGGTTAAAGCTAGACGGAATCAACGGAGTTTAGCCAGACGGAGGTTACAGTTAAGCGGTTAATGAAAGCACTGAAGCGGTGAGCGAGTGGGGGGGGGTAGTGCGGTATGATCGGTCGGTACGGTCGGTCACCAGGCGGGAGGAAGCAAAAATGTACGTAGCACAAATTATACAAGAAAATATGAATACAACTTGGCTAATGCGCAGCGCCTAAATCACATATATGCCTACACAATAAACCAAGAATAAACGGTTACGGTCCCGGCTCGTTGCCTCAATTTATCCCTTGGGATAAATTAAGGTCAATAAGCTCACGTAAAGCCTCACTAGGAATATTTTAGGTGTTAACAGGCCTTCATGACAGCGTGATACTGGAGGAAAAACTACCCCAGCATACTCACGAGGTCTGTTCCTGCCCAAGATATCCCAGCAAAAGATACCAGCTACAATAACAAACTGTCCTCCCCTGGTTCGATTTCACCTTTTAGCCTTATTTAACACTAAAGCTAAATTCGGCGTCCAGGTGGCTGCGGAACGCTCCTGTCAGGAATTTCAGATAGTATGCCGGACGGTAGGGGGCCTTTGTGACAGCGTGATACTGGGGGAAAAACTACCCCAGTACACTCACGAGGCCTACTCCCGACCAGAATTTGGCTGAAATCCCGCAAGCGTACACGAACCTATAACAGTCTTCCCCTTACAAGCTGTCTCCCCTTAGTTCGATTTCACCTTTGAGCCTTATTTAACTGGAAGCTAAATTCGGCGTCTAGGTGGCTGCGGAACGCTCCTGTCAGGAATTTCAGACAGTATGCCGGACGGTAGGGGGCCTTTATGACAGCGTGATACTGGGGGAAAAACTACCCCAGTACACTCACGAGGCCTACTCCCGACCAGAATTTGGCTGAAATCCCGCAAGCGTACACGAACCTGTGACAGTCTTCCCCCTGACGCCTTCGGCTACCTCCCGGATTTTAATCCGGTGATACAAGTCCTCTCCTGGTGTCCGGAAAAACTACGGAAGACCAGTTGGGACCACAGAAAGTTGCCACTCTCAACTCCCCCTCAGCAAGCGGAAAAACTACGCCGTTCGGGGACGTCGCACGGTGGCGGGCGTCTCAGCTGAAAACTAAACAAAGGATAATTAATAAACACGGTACTTAACATCAGCCAAGTTGCTTACCAAACTCTAATATGTATGTTTACTTACTTCCTCTCTTGCGGTGCACTTCTGCTACGGACTGGCGGTCTGGTCGGACTGACGGTTTTGGCAAGCTGCAATGGTAATAATACAGAATGGCCAAAGTGGGGATCTGCGCGATTAAATTGCGCTTCGGATACGGACTTAGACAAAATTTAATTTACCTCACCTCTATTACTTCGGCGCGCACGGTCTCCAGGTTCTGCACCACACTTCTGGTTGTTACAACGGTCCGGACACAACTGAACTGTGAGAGTGTCTCGCTTGCATAGGAAAGTTAATTCCCTCTCTCTCTGTGCCGCCGGTCAGGTGGGGAGGCCTAACTGGTGTATCTCTACATATTTACCTAGCTTTTGATAATTATGTACAATAATAAAACTATCTAACGGACTTATTATTATAATATAACAATTATTTACGCAATGTACCCCAACTGTGCATTACAATATAAGTACAAAACCTCTTACATACTAGGACAGAATAATAACGTAGGTGCAAATTGCAAGACAAAATTTGTCTCGTTACATTATTTCAAATGGAACATCCTGTCTTCTTTACGTCAAATTATGTAAAATTAAACTCCCTATATAGGCATTAAAGTTACAACTTTTGGAAATGTTGGCGATTATCTTAAATGTTCAAGAATTTTTAATAAAAGTTGCCATCAACTTAGCCATGATTAGAAACAATCATTAGTATCAGTAATTCTCTGATGCCAAAAAATGCCAGCACGTTTAAATTAAAGCTACGAAGACTTTTAGATTTGTTTATTATTTATGGGGAATGTGATAAAGTAATATCAAGAACATGTAACACATTTGCTACTCGATACCCACAAGAAGAGAAACCATCACCATACACTGTTAAACGCGTATTGGAAAATTTTAGAATATTAGGCTCTGTCAAGGCAGGAATTCTAAGGAGGAAGCCTTAGACATATTAGCTGAAGAAGAAATCTTTTTAACTTACTTTGTAATGAAACATATTCTTTATAGGATTTTGCAAATAGCAGAAAAAATAACTATCTATGAGAACTAAAAGAAAAACTATGTGTAAAAATATTAATGACATTTTTGAATTCTTTCGATAACCTGAATTCTGGTTATGCTAGCAAATTAAAATCCTAAAATGAATTTGTATAATTCCTTATTTGAAAATTCTCATTCAACAACTTTGTAAATTTTCCTCAAAAAATTGTAATGCCACCACTCTATCATTTCTCATGGCACAGTAAACATTAAACTGCTCATGTTCTTGAATATTTGGCTAACTGAATACCTACATGAGGAGTCGAAATACTCCCCTAATGGGAATTGTATAGATTAAAACGTCCATTTTTGGTAAATTCAGCATCATCTGTCCATATATTTCCCAAAAAATAATTTTTACCTTCAAGTCTTATTAAAATAAATTCTCAAATATTTTCTCTCGTCAGGAAATCTGTTTCTTTTAATTGTTGAACTATACAAAACGAGAATGGATTTATGTTTTGCCAAGATTCTGTGAATTGAATTCTTGGATAATTCCGATTCCAAAGCGCTTGCCTTAATGGCATAGTTGGAAATCCCCGAAAATAACCCAGAATTACTATTTCTGTGTTTTCGTCATCAACAATAGACTTTCTCCTTAGAATTCCTGCCTTGGCAGAGCAAATATTGTAAAATTATTATCCAATATGTAGAGACTAGCTCATTCCAATATCCATCGATTCAGTTCCCTGTGAGACACCCTGTATATTATTACAATTTACACGAGTTTTGCACTCAGTATATCAATGGCTACAACGCATTTTATAGCGATAAAACTGTACATCCAGTTTGAGAGCGACAAAACTGCATGCTACATTTGATTGGTACAATGATCTCAAAATATGGCTCAATGGCATTAATGAGTGAAATAATCTCTAATAAATTCCTATTTTTAAAAAATTTTTCTTTATTTTGCCTTTAGCTAAACAGTACTTGTATCTGCCTATGTTATACGCTTCAAGAATATTTAAAAAATACATGGGGTCATAAAATTCTTAAAAATATGTAAGACCTAAAGAAATAAATTTCAAGCAAAGAATACTCAGGCATTAATGACTTAATGTTATCTATCATCAATGTAGGGCTAAACTTTCTCAAACGTTAAAATTATGTAATGATATTAATTTAATAAATAACAATATTTATGTTTATTTCGACATATCCGACTTAAAATGAGAAACCACTCGTTGGAGTTTTACTACGCCTATTATCTCTAATCGCGAATAACAACTCAACAATTTATATTTTAAAATAGACTAGCTACTAGGATTTAAAATGTGTATGTTGCATTTTAATTATTATTCACAGGACATTGAACATTCTCTTGCGAAGAATTTTTTGTCAACGGTCGTGAAATATAGGCGTATTTTCATACGTAAACCTTATCTTTCATCTAATTAATTAATCAAATTGTCTGTGTTTCCTGAATTAATTTAGAAGATATTTTGACATGTCCACGAAGCACTGCAATCAGATAAAATGAGGATATAGATGTAAAAGTTAGTCTTGTTTTTTGTGCTACTCATTTTCACTTGTTTTTCGATAAAGCAGGAAGTGTTAAGACAAAAATTATTCAATTTAAATATCTATGGCGCCGCCAAGCATAACTTATCGTACCCATTTCTAGCTAAAGTGGGAGATATGGAATTTGATAGAAATCCCTACTGATTTTATTTATAACTACTGAGTAAAATATTGTTAGACATAGAATACATACGAAAGAGTTAACAGTTGAGCGCTACAAAACCGATAATATACTTTCTGATACCTTTAGTACAGTAAGTAGTAAAGAAGATGAAAATTTCCCTCAATAAGGAATGGCAATGGTAGTCCAATTTTTTGTTGAAAATGGCTATGAAAATATTTACTTTTGAAGAAACCGTGAGTCTCAAACTGCACGTTGAGTGAACATACTTAAAAAACGTCATTCTGGACAGAATTATGGTTTTTCGTATTTTACTTGAAATATACGCACTAGGTCAAAAATATCAAGACAACTTTTTTTAAATATATTTAATTTTCTTTAATTTTCATCCATTATGTCAAAAAATACCCAGAAACCTTTTTAAAGAAAATAGCATTTCCCTCTTTCTTTCTTTCTACATTCTCCACATTTTTTTTTTTTTTGTTCAGCAACACCCAAATTCTGAATGTTACTAATTTCGTTCATATCTCGACGACTGATCATAGAGATAGTCACACTGAATTGAATCAAACGTGTATGTTTATAAACAAATAATATTGTCGACGTATGTAAAAGAGCGAAAAAACATATGCTGCACATTTCTAAATTCAGTTGCCTTTGCGAGTTGAGAATATTGAACCGTATAATCTTCCCGGGGCTACAAAATGTTCGTCAAACTAATTATAAATTTTATTGAACCGTTTTATAAAAACAGCTTGATAATATAAAAAAATATCTGTTAGCCCATTCACTTACAGGATGCGACAATTCAAATAATGTATTTGGAACAGGGAAAAATATATATTTATCTATATTTAATACATAGACATAAAAATGTAATAAACCCGAAGTTTGATAATTTTTCATTAATCTAAAATCTGAAGTATAAGAATAAGTATTTATTTGTATTCAACCCATACAAAATACTTTTTAAATGATTCTAACAAATGCCAATTTATTTGCAGACCATCTTGTAAATTCCTAAATTTAGAGTTTCACTTGCCTTGGTTTTGCATGGAACATCGTTATGAGTGACTTTGTGCCTTTCTGACGGGATCAGAATAAGGGCGAAAAACGTTTCAAAGGCTAATCATTTCCAAGAAACTGAATAAGAGATTTCATGAAAATGTAATCCATTAGAATGAAATTTTTTTTTAAGACAAGGTAGGTAAAAATAAATTAATTTCAGGCCTTTGTTCTCATTTTAAACTGAATTTACATACCGTAGAGCGTCATGTACATACTAGTTTAATCTGCTTAGCCGTAGGGGACTATGTTGGATGCTAGTGTTATAATGATAATGTCAAATACAGTACAAACAATGAAGGCAAAATTTTGTAAAAACCTCGCAACAATTAATAAAAGGTTCATCTCCGGGATTTAAGTAGGTAATAACCTGTATAATGGAATGATGCATTCTTTGCACTTCCAAGTTCCGGGAAAATTTAAAAAAATTTGAAGTTGTAGCTCGTGTCTGTCTCTACAAATAAGGTCTATAATTTTTTGTCTTACTTTAGCCGTTTAGGAGATCCAGTTTTCCACTTATAGTATTGAGCCTCTCCGAAATGCACGGAAAATGAGAATTCTCCGGGAGTTTCGTGCCTAAGACCGGACACATCGATCGATAATTCTTACTATTCAGAGCCGCTAAAAAAATTAAAATAACATCAAATGTAGAGAAAAATCTCAGCTTTAATGTGAAACTAATTACAAAGTTCCTGCAAATTTTTATCATAGAGAAAAAAGTGTTAGAAGATGGCTTAGTAACTTTTACACATTTGATTCATTTGTGTCTTTGAGTTTTATGCATCCTCCCTATTTCTCCCATAACAATGAGTACTTTTCATTTCGTCGTATGAAACTCCCGGAGAATTCCTATTTTTCGCGCATTTCGAAGCGGCTCAAAACATTAAGTAGAAAACTCAATTTATCTTCTAAACGGCTTAAGTAAGACATAATCTTGTAAAGGCCTTTTTTGTAGAGAAAGAGACGAGCTACAACTTTTGTTGAAAACTGTTTTCTCTATTTTCATCTCTGTTTTAGTCGCTAGAGCAAGAAGACCGAAAATCATAGTTTTTCCAATTTTTTCTTAATTTTCCCAGGAACTTGGAAGTGCAAAGAATGCGTCATCTCATTCTTCAGGTTATTACCTACTTAAATCCCGTAGATGATCCTTTCATTAATTTTTGTTACCTTAAATGGCTAATTTGCCTGTAGTATGAGAAATCGGACAAATTTATTTTAGAATTTTAACTTGCTTAGCATAACCAGAAGTCAGGTTATCGAAAGAATGCAAATATTTCATTAATATTTTTACATATAGTTTTTCTTTTAGTTCTCATAGATAGTTTTTCTTTCCGCTGTTTACAAAATCCAGGGTTGGCAAAAATTGTGTTTTTTTTACTTTAATCAAAAAATACGTTTTTTTTAATTTAAAACAATTCAATGTGTTTTAAACATGGTTTTTTAATTGTTGAAAAAAAACATGTTTTAAACAATAAAAAACATGTTTTTAAACTTAAATTTATACGGGCGCGTCGTATTACATCGTTTATTCTATAAGCCATGCCCATATTCCATCATAACAAGACGAAGACGATACTTGACAACGGCTCGGCCAATTCGGTGTAATAAATACGTCAAGTTGTGCAACAGTGCATTAATTGTTTGGTGATGGGTTATTGACTACACAGGCACATAAAAAAAAGTCGAGTGGGAGAAGGCAGACCTAAGTATTCCCATGAAATCTGACCTGCTGAACACGAGTCCGATGTCCATTTTGGCAGATTGGCTCTTGCATTCTTCCTAATTTCAAAAAACACCGTAAGAATGCCCGAAAAAATGAAAATGTAGCTAAACATCTGAAAAAATTCAGGGGTACATAGGATGGCGATAGAAATCGAATGGCGCAAACCAGGCATCCCTGCGGTCCTTCGTCAGCTCAAAGTCACCGGAAGGAAAAAATTTGTTTTTTTCGCACTCCTCGAGGCTCTATATCGGAAGCCAAAAAAGCTATAGAATTCTAGTTTGCGCCATTCGATTTCTCTCGCCATTCTACGCACCTCTGAATTTTTAAGGATTTTTAGCTACACTTTCATTTTCTCGGGCATTCTTACGGTTTTTTTTTTTTTTGAGGTTAGGAAAAATACAAGAGCCAATCGGGCAAAACGGACATCGGATTCGTGTTCAGTAGGTCAAAATGCATGGGAATACATATGTCTACCTTCCCGTACTTGACTTTTTTTTGTGTGTACCTGTGCTATTAATCGCTTTAAAATTAACACTTAAGCAAATAAATAATAACAGGTATATCTTCTATATAATAATAATATGTCTCGTTCGTTGTACTTATACTACTATATTATTATAACTAGTTTTATTGCATTACATAAAAGTTCATATTTTTTTATTTTATTGTATTTTTTTTTACCTTATCAAATACAACGATGTTCCAAAAATTATCCATCAAACACATTGAATAAACGCATTGAAAAAAATCATGTTTAAAACAATTGTTTTAAACATGTTTAAAACAAATGTGTTTAGAACAGGTTAGTGTGTTTTACACACTTAAAAAACATTTGTTTAAAACATTTTGTTTTAAAACTGCCAACCCTGACAAAATCCTAGAAAGAATATGTTTCATTTCACTCTATTTGCCCCACTGTGTATTGCAGACAATTTAACTGGATGAAAATGAGCAAAAATAGTTTTTATTAATTATTAAATAATTTATATAGAAATCAAACTCAACAATCTAATCAAAATGAGTGATTTATTACAATGATTTACATTTCTCCCGTAATTATGTCAATTTTGAAAGCTATACTTATGAAATCCAATTATAGTAAAACCATATTGCACCACATTTGAAACTATATGTCTTTGGGTGTTGGCAATGTTAACCATACACCTGTAACATGTAAACATGAATATCGAGGAACGTCTATAAATCGTGCATGCTCAGAATATTGAAAACCACTACATTATTAAAGGTGTGGCTGCATTTTTTTTAGTCTATACGTAAAGTTAAGGTGATCAACTTTTATGGCGATAGCATTCAATGTATTTTTCACGTTAGCAAAGAACCAACACCCTTTAAGCTTATATACCTACATGCTCATAGTAGGAAGTGATTTATATAGTTGTTATATCGACGATTTTTATTTCGTTTTATCCGACATTCAGCAATAACGATTTTCCGCATTTCCGCATGGTTTATAAATTAAATTATCGCTATAACATAGGCACTGTATTTCTTGTGCCTAAAATAAAGAAAGTAATAAAACATAATATATTTAATTCTGCGAAACGATATATTAGCCGCGGATGTGTAGAAAAACTGTGAAACTTTTTTCAAGATAAAATATATATTTATTACATTTACACAATTTATTAATATGTAAATGGTTGAATAATTGTCAAAATAAGATATGGACAAACATATGGTTTGTACAATTTTCTAGATATAATTTTACGATACGAGGTAGTTTCATTTCAGTGACAAGTAAAAGTAATATTTAATAAACAATCTTTTTTTAACTGGAAGAGGTTCTCAATTCGGCCGTAATATGCAGAGCTGCCCCAAAGCTTACTGTGCTTTGTCGAATCAATTTACGAAAACCCATTGTAAATTTTGAAAAAATTGTTAGTAGGATAAAAAAATATGGTAATGTAGAAAAAGAAAATCTAAGGAAGATAGCGTTTTATTTCTCCAAATTTTTAATACCGAACTTAACCTAAAAAATTCGTAAAAGTAAAAATAAAAGAATATTTTGCTAATATTAAAAAAATAAGCTCGAATCGAAAATAGTTAAATAGGACCGTTGAAAGAAAAATGGAAAAAACCGTTAGAAATCACGTTCCCTAAATTTGTTAATTACTTTTTTTTAACGTAACTTACTTTGTTATGTAGTAAAAATATAGGTTCTTGCTAACTAAAAAAGCAGTTTTTTTTTCTGTTGCAAAATTTTGTATATTTTCTTGAAATTTTAATTACTGTAAAAAAAACCGTTTTTCCAAAATGATGCTCTTGGTCAAGGAATTGTCGTAGAGCAACGCTTAAAGGCTCAAAATTTTCTTCAAGACTTGTACTACCATTTGCAATTAAACAAAAAAAATTGTATTTTTTTTTTAAATTTAATATTTATCGAAACCGGACAGGTGACAATCAATAGTCACTATTTTTTTACGTATATTATAAACAATAAAATTTATCTTACGACCATCTGGAGCTGAAATAATTTTGCTTTTCTAAAAATTCCTCAGTCGTTTCTATTTATTGCAGACGTTTGAAATTTACACAATTTGTTGCTCAATACTAAGCCTACAATAAAAAGAAATTCGCAGTCATTTGCTTGGTGAAATCCATCAAAATAACAGCGTCGAACTTGAGTGTACATATGCGGCAAGTCTTGAAGAAAATTTTGAGCTTTTAAGCGTTGCTCTACAATTCCCCGACCAAGAGCATCATTTTTAGAAAAACTTTTTTTTAGCTAGCAAGAACCTATATGTTTACTACAGAACAAATTTGTAAATTACGTTAAAAAAGTATTTAACAAATTTAGAAAACGTGATTTTTAACGGTTTCTTATATTTTTCTCTATGGTTTGTGCACTAACCTATAACTTGTTGTACATCAATCAAAATGTAATTTTAATACTTGCAACTTTCTCATTTAACTATTTTCGATTCGAGCTCATCTTTTTTTATTAGCGAAATGCCGGTTTTTTACTTTTACGAATTTTTTAGGTTAAGTTCGCCGATAAAAGTTTGGAGAAATAAAACGCTATCCTCCTTAGATTTTCTTCTTCTATATAACCATATTGTTTTTATCCTACTAACAATTTTTGCAAGGGCTTGTGTAGATTGATTGGACTACAGAGCTTAGTGCTCCACAGTGGGATACAAATGTATAAAACTGGACAAAAATCGTTCTTTAAATATATTTTTTTAAATACTCGGGAAACATCAGGGTTTCACGTAAGTCTCTAATTTTTTTAATTATTAATTTTTCGAGGTTAGGATGTATGAAAAATATTTAAAACTAGAGATTTTTATTTTATGACAAAAATGTATCTTAAATATTTTTGTAAGTTACTATGTAGCTTCTTTGGGTACAGCAAATACAGTAACGATCTGTCAGAAGTATATGTGAAACATAAAGAAAGATTCAGGTCCGGAGTCACTAAAATTTACGTTTCGTCTTTACCTCTAAAAAACATGACCCTTTTTAAAATTTCTATACGATATTCGAAAAGAACACAAAAAATAAGCAAAATGGCCTAGTTCATTTTTTTGTTACACCTTTGTGGTTATTTAAATGTACAAGAATATGATTTTAGAACGGTATTAAATGAAAGTCACGTGAAACAAATAACTTTGTAACTAAAGATTTAAAGATCAATTTTTGTAAAAAATGTAGCCCTAATCAGTAATCGGGTATAAATTAACAAAATATTTAATCGATCGTAGGCTTATTCAAAGTGACGGATAATAAAACTATTTGACCCTAAGCAACAAGTTATTTTAATCAAGAAAATGAGCAATATTTTACAGATAATAAAAATTGGAAAGCAGAACAAACTAAACCCCGAAATTAATAAGCTAATTTCTGTTCTGCTAACAATAAACAACCAACCAATAACTAAATATGTTTAAAAATAAAACATAATTTACACAAAAGTAAATTTTCAAAGTGACCTCCCTTAACTTCCGTGCATTTCCTTGCGCATTTAGTTAGGTCACCAATTGATCGACGTATCATTGCCGGATTATTCCGTATTTCGTCGCAGGTTGTAAACTCAAATCCAAAATATAAGGAGCATTTGCGGCTTCCTTTATTCTTTTTTTACTATTGTCCGGAGGTGTGACAAAAAATGACCACAAATTAAATTAAGCAGTTTTTTTATAAACCACCGCCGAGTTAAGTAAATAAGTTACGCCCGCTAAATCTGATTGATGGCAAATTCTGCTACAGATCTACTGATTGGTCGAATTTTATTATGCGCATTAGTCTAGTATGTAGAGTCCACGTTGACTTGCAGAGCCGGAGTTAGAATTTCAGAGCTTGGCAAGTAATGAAACAATGAAAATAAAATATTCCCTGCTTTCTTAAATGTTGGATTTCACAGTTCTACCTATTATTAAATAAAAATACAACAACCCTACATTCGTTTTATCTAGGATTTAATTCTAGCATTATATTGAACCTACCTAACAATGGTTGTATAATTCTAATATATACATGTGTATTGCCAAAGCACCTGTAGCTAAAATACATTGTTTTCTTTTTTTGGTGTATGTTACAAAAAAATCTTTCTTTTTGTATATTGTATAAGACAACATTATTATTGGTATCTACATGAAACCTACTTACTGCAATGCATGCGCCAATAATTAAATTATTCTTCTTCCCCGGAAGATGACGATGATGAGGAATAATTGGGATTTATTATAGTCGGTTCTTGTTGAGGAACTGTGGCAAAATATTGATTTTCAATTTTGTTTAATATGGTTCACGCATCCTTTCCAATGCTTTTCTATGGGCTTCTCACTGTAATAAGTTGTATCACATTATGACTAAGTCGGGGGCTTGTGTTTCTTATCCTAACGTAATTTTTTAATGCACTCCAAATTTTTTCAATAGAATTTAACTCACAGTCTTAAAACTGTATGACCATGTTGTTCTGCAAGTTCGTCTATTACAAATGTTTTTTTAATTTTTGCATTTTCACCGTTTTTTTTAAATTCAATTATTTCAAACTTTCGCGTCGATGTAGTTGGTATTTTCTCAGCTTGTCGTGAATGGTAACAGGCATTGTCTAACACTATGACCGAATTTAGCTTTATGTTACCCAATAGTTTTTCTGCAAACCATTTTTCAAACAAAGTGGAATTCATATCTTGGTGGTAATCGGCCGATGACTTTGTTATGTTTTTTGCGGAAAGCATTAAATACCCTTTTACAAATCCATGTTCATTACCAGCGTGTACTATTATTATACGTTTACCTCTCGAGGAAGGTACATTTGGAGAAGATTTAAGTGTCATCCGACCAAAAAAAGTTTTGAATTTTTTTTTTTTAAATAGGTTTAGAATGCCAACGTGGAAATTTTAAATTTGAGTAAACAATTTTTTTTCCATTATTTATTCCATTTAGATGGTCCACCCTGTATATTTTCCACTGAAAGTTTAACCATTTCATCGCTGACAGCAGCGTCAGCTACCTACCAAATTTGACTGTTCTACGTCAAGTAGTTTTTTAGATAATACACCAACAGTCAGTCAGACAGACAGACAGACTGACGGAATTGAAAAATCTATATTTTCGTAATCTACGTGATCTGAAACGTGAAAAACCGAAAAATTCTAGGAGGGTGATTTTTTTCCCTCGGTATGCGAGGGAAGTATATATTTAAAAACAAACATATTTGACAGTAATAAAAGAAATGCTAAACAGCTGAGTTCATATTTATAAAGCACATACGATGACTCCTTTGACGGCAATTTTTTATTCGCTGAATAAATATGAACCTAATGTTCTGTTATTTTTGTGGTGCGTGCCCTTTCTGTTGAAACTGCCGATAAGAAGAAACAAAAAAACTGTAGTGTAGTGCTAGTATTTTAATAAGATTAAATTGGAAAATTTGCCAGTAATGTTTTTTGTGGTAATAAATATTTAAATGGAGAGTTGTCATACGACAAGTAAAATATGAATGTAGTCATAAAAATTTTGAATCCGATTCTGAACGCATTAAGCAGGTGTTCGTTTGCAAGCGCGCGGCTCTCTGCGATGCAATTGTTAAGGGATGCCGCTTTGAGTGTTATATTTTGCACACAACTTTACTTCACAAACTAAATGCGGATTATTGACAAATTTAATCACAAACAACTAATTATTCAACTTTTTAGGAGATTTCTGTTTATTATCTATCACGTTGAATAAGCCTACTATGATTGATTAAATATTCTGTTAATTTATAACCGATTTTTTATTAGGGCTACATTTTTTACCCAAATTGATTTTTAGAACGTGTCCGTGAATTAGGATCCTCCCAAAACACCTAGCCTCGATAGAATTTTGGCAAATTTTAATTACAAAGTTACTTATTTATTTCATATGACTTTCATTTAATATCGTTTTAAAACCCATGTTCTTGTAGGTGTTACTCCGTATTTAAATAACCACAAGGGTGTAACAAAAAAGTGAACTAGGCCATTTTGCTTATTTTTTTTATGTTCTTTTCGAATATCGCATAGAAATTTCAAAAAAATGTATACAGGGTCATATTCTTTAGAGGAAAAAAGAAACGTAAATTTTAGTGGCTCCGGACCTGGATTTTTATTTATGTCTCACATGCACTTCTGAAGCATCGTTATTGTATTTGATGTACCAAATATGAATCCCTTATTCCATTCCCGGTCAAAGTAATGACAAAAAGTAGTTTTTGCCAAAAATGATAAAACATTTAAAATGAAGGCCCGATGAGAAATTTCTATGGGAGGTTTTGATTACCACTGATGGTCTCTATCCCCCCGTTAAGTTCTCATGATATAACATCCTGTATATAAAGAATTGTTTTTTAAATTGCTTTTCATATTGAAAATCAGATGTTAAATGTATGAAAGGTATCTACCAAATGCCCAAAACAACATTTTTCTAGAAGAAGAGCAATAAGACTTATCCTACAGTACTATTGTCTAAACTCACATTGCAATAATTTACTAGTATTGCCTTGCCATTACCTACAATTCTGAAGCAGCTTCTTTCGCAACAACCCCTATTCAATAATTAGATTTACCGTTTTTTTAAGTAGATTACGAATTACAATAAAATGTCAACATTCTTTTAAAATATCAAATAATAATACCCGAAATGCCAAAGTCATGACCAACGATCTGCAGTGAACATCATTATTGTTAATTTGCATGCCGAGAATGAATAATTACATCAAAACAATAGGTCTAAAATGCCAATTTGCGCCTTGAAAGGTTTTAATTATAATGCTATTGACGCATTTAAAAAACTACCAAAAATAACAAATTAACATTAAAATTATGAATTTATACACAAGGAATAACAAAACAATATCACACAACTTGACGTTATCAACACCGACTTCATAGCAATGCATAAGCTTGTGTTACAAGTCCTGGAGAAGGTGCTAAAGGATTTATGGGTAATAATTTTAGTTTTCAATCATCGATGGTACTTCGTAAACTAAAACAAGTATTGGGCCATTCAATAGAACCTCTCCTGCCAATCCATCTGTTTGGTAAAATTTGATTCGAATAGTTGCAAATCATGGTAGGTACAATTGGAGGTGATGTTGATGTCAGTAAGAATCATATCGGATATATGTCCAGCAGATGTATGAACTTATCCTCGCTTGCTCCAACTAAGGTGGTATTGTCATAGAACTCAGGACATGTTCTCCGATAACGAATTTAGAAATTGCAGCCAAATAAAATTAAAAAAATCATCATTGTAATATTTACCAATAATGTAAAGGACGTGAACAACGACTTTAGACCAGCTTTAAGAGTATTATAAGAATTAAACTTGAAAAGAGAATGTTTTGGAAATTAGGTACCACGAAAAATAACTTTAGAACGTATTTACAGCACAGTACGAATGTACCGCAAAATGTAATTTTCTGGCCCAAAATCGGAAATGGCGGAGAATCCAAATCTTTTTGTGTCAGTAGATTATTATAATCATTTCACCATTGTATAGAATTGTGATCGCACGTCTTCGAGACGTATCCCGCTCGCCATGTGTGGTTACGCGAACCTAAGTCGTTCTATATCTAATTTATCTAGAGTTTAAAACTTTGTTACCGTATACATATTGCATTTTACATTCAATAAATACAGATATTGAATTCGAGTCTCATTTAACTACTTACTTGAAGCTTTACGACCTTGGTGCGATTCTGTGTCGCAAAGCGGCAACTGAACTTTAAGAATCTCATAAGGTTCTTTCGTTTAAAAGTTAAAAGTTTAGGTGGTCGATTCTTTACAAAGTTTAGCGAGGTTATTATCTTTTAAAGTGTCAAAACAGTGGTAATTTTTAAGATAAAGACTAGATAAACAATTATGGATCTACAAGGTACGACGGAGAGTAGAGTATCAATATCTGTATTAAGTAGTAAGTAAACATTTCAATTTTCTCGTCCCTAACGTCTCTACAAGTTGCGATGACCTCAATAAGTGTGGAAAGAATCGTCTACCGTTGCTAAGAGCACTCCTGACGCCCTTAAACATAGAAATATTGTCGTGTCCTTCAGACGCAAGGCGAAGATCATCCACGGTATGATCTGAAAATCTCAAGAAATCTTAGTCCCGCCAATAGTTATTCCATTCTATCAGTCACCCAGCAAACATTGCACTATAGATGTTAAAGAAGATTACGTCTTTGCCATCTTTCACCAAATACCAGTTTTCTTAAGACAGTCAGCGAACAATAAAGTGCAAATATTTGGATATTCCCATCTCCAATAATACAGCCCACAGCTCATTCCTCGTCATTACGGTATGGTAGTCTATAAAACAAAAGTACATAGGCTCGTAATATTATCTTGCGCCAATATTCTTGACTGTGATGACGGTCTCGGATGATTAGGGGTCCAGCTTGAGCTCTTTGCCCCAATCATCGCTGTAGACCTGGACCGGCCTCGTAAGAGGTGGGCCCGCTTTTTACGACTACCCCCCCTACAAATGCAGACGGTGTAGGCGAAGTTAGCAGACCTCTCCTGGTCCTGGCTGTTGGACCCTGCCAGCTGGGTCGTTTCTTCTGGCGCGCTTCTGTCTTGAGTTTCTTTCTTCGCTGGCATGTCGGCTCCCGGGAGTGTCTTTAGTCTGTCGCGAGAAGTAACGGCTGTTGCTGTACCCTCTCGGAGGAGGGAAGGGTTTGGAGGTGTGTGACTAGTCGGAGCCCAGGGTGCCAATTGGCATCATGTGCTCCGATTTCGTCGGAAGGAAGTTTTGGGCTGTGTAGCTCAAGGATTGTGTTAGGCCAAGGACGCTTGTTTTAGCATCGGAGGTCGGCACGGGCTAGGGTAAGGGTACCTAGCTGGTTGTTTGCTGGATACCCCTGGGTTTATTACTTTTACTTCTAGGTAGATTGTCGCAAAATCAGTATTTGCACACTAGTACCATGTTCTTTAACAAAGTCTGCATGGAGAGATACTTGCCAAGACAGAAAATGCTGAAGTCTGAATTGGCGAATATACAGCATTATTTTACTGTTGGAATATTTTACTAGCGTGTAATATTAATGCCTGTAATCTGTAGTTATCACATACAACTGTAGCTCCTCTTTTACGTGGTACGATGATTATGGTTCCCCAATCATACCTGATTGTTGTATCTCATATTACTTACACATCCATGGAGTGGAGTAAGTAAGTAAGTAAAGCAAGATAGTAAGAGTTCAGAAACTTGGAATTTGATGTATTAACTATATAGACAAGGTTTCAATTTTTTTTATATCTGCCACCCCTACCACCATCCCCACTCAATGATTTTAGGGGTTAACAAAATTAAATTGTGTTTTAGTGTATGCTGTACGGGAACAAAAACACTTGAATGGGGTGTACCACCTTGGGGCAGACGTTATGAAATATTATATTACATGGGACATCTGGATGTGGAAGCAGCGATTTCTTAGGCAGCGGTTTTTTTTTGTTATGTTACAGCACTATTAAATTTAAATTGAATGTAAAATTTTGTCCGAGATACAACATGGTTTTCATTGTGGTAAATCCTATAACGGCTATAACAACATTTTATAACCATATGATTCTGAACCTGTTGGAATATTTCTTTATTTCAGCAGGGCATTTAAGTGTGTTAATCATGCCAAATTGTTGACTGTACTGGGTATATGACTATGGGATTAGAGGACAACCATTAAAAGTCTAGGAATTCCACAGGGCTCAATATTGGGCCCTGTGTTATTCGTATTATATATTAATGAGCTTGATTGGATTTGATTTAATAATTTCTTTTCAATGTAGGCTGATGATCTTTCTATGATTATTTCAGATCCTATGCATAATGTGTTAGAAAGAAAATGTAATAATATTTTAGGAAAGGTATCTACGTTCTTTAATCAACATCAGTTGTACTTCAATGCAGATAAAACTCAGTTAATTCAGTTTCATAACAGATGGAAAAAAATGCGAGTCTATTTCTTTTCAGCTCAACGAGTTGATTATAACAAGTACCCATGAGAGTATACAATTTTTAAGCTTACATATTGATTAGCGTTTGAGTTAGAAGTCATATTGTGAATATCTGATTTCCAAGCTAGCATCCATTTTATTTTTATTTAATAATATTAAAATCGTATTTACTACGGAGCAATCAGTTAAATTATACTATGTCTAACTGCCTAAGCGGAGTCTAGATTAAGGTGTAGTGTCAGTTTCTGGGGGAACTCCACCCTATCACAGAACGTTTTCATTGCTCAAAAACGAATAATGCGTTGTATAGCGCCTGTTTCTATTCTAGAGTATAATATTTTAACCTTGCCATACATTTTCAAGAAGTATGTTTATGTTTATCGAAACAAAAATATGTTTACTGCGAATAAAGATATTCATAAGGTAAATACTTAAAGTAAAAACTTAATATAACTTGCAATTCTCCAATTCCATCGTTTAATAACTTACCCTCAGAGTGTTAAATAGCTATAAACTTACTGGATTTTAAAACTAAGTGAAAATTGTTTTTGCTGTCAAAATGCTCTTACGATGTATACGAGGTAAGAACGTAAGAGTTCTTATGGTTCTAAGGTATATGTTTTAATACATTGGGTTGATTCTACGGTTGGTTCCTTGTGAAACATTATTCAATAATTTAAATATACAGGAAAAATTATGCTTTTTAATGTTTCAAAAAGTTTTATTAAAACTCTACACGTGTTTCGGCTTATTAGGCCTTTATCAAGAGTACAAGATAATACTTGTACTCTTGATAAAGGCCTAATAAGCCGAAACACGTGTAGAGTTTTAATAAAACTTTTTGAAACATTAAAAAGCATAATTTTTCCTGTATATTTAAAGTATATGTTTTAATTTGACTATTCCTATACAACTCTAATGTTGTCACTATGGAAAATAAATTATTATTATTTTGTGAATGATTATCATTTCACCTTCCTCAACTATGAATGTGTATGGGGGCTTTAATATGCTGTTCTGGCAGTGATTCGTCATTCTCCTTACAACCCGTTTTTGTGTTCTAGAAACCGATCTACATCGCCTAAGACGCCGATACCATTGTTTTATTAATTTTACATTAATGGAAAATAAAATTCATTTAAACTAATACTAACACTAAAAATAAAAGATTTCCAGTATTATATGTAACTATATAATTGAAGTAATTGCTTAATTTTTGAAAGTAAATTGGATCTGTTACTTAATCATTAGTTATTGTATTTATTGATTTAAAGCAACTAATAGATATATTGCAATCACTAACAAATTGTACAACTAAGATATCGAATAAAAGAACTCAGTTATTTTGAAAACTAAAGATGAATAGATTTAAGATGAAAGCGGAAAAGTCGAAAAGTTATTGACGAATTTTAAGTACTAATATTAAGAAGCCATATAATTATAACAGGCAAATATAACATTTGAATGATGGCAATAATTAAGCCTTGATGATATGTCATGAATAGATTGTATTCGGTTTTATATAAAACTGATAATTTCCAAGGTAAAAAATGAATAAATAGATAGGTACATAGGTATTGTACATTCACGTTGTAGAAACATATGTCCACCAACAAAACTGCAAGAGGAGGAAATAAATTAACCTTGGTTTATTTATGTTAATTAAGAAATATCTCTATATAAAAACTTTTAAGAAAAATGTTGATGCTTTTTGTATGCTTAGTCGAATTTCAGAACAATGACTGGAAACTTTTGGAAAGAGATTAGAATGGACGTTCCTTGTCAAAAATGTTACACATTCCCTTCAACAAGAAGTTAATCTAAACTCTACACAATAGAAAGAGTATCGTGTAGTTATTCAGAAACGTTATTTCTGTCATTTGATATTAAAATAAATATTTACCTAAATATTGCTGTCTAAGGAATCATTACTTCCACATCCAGATTTCCCATCTAAGGGCCGGTTTATCAATGCGAGGTGTAAGTTATCCTATGGTTAAAGCATAGACATAGGCATGGGCTTTAACCATAGGATATTCTCGCTTGATAAACCGGCCCTAAGTCTCTTTAAACGAACACATCTTTGATAGGTGTTTATAATGCATATGACAAGAATAAAACTAGGTTTGTTAGACAAAGATGTAATATCACCGCGGATGTCACAGAGACATTTATACTAGCATAAAAGGGAAACTGATCTTTGGTCAACATCATTAAAAATAGTTTTGTTCTTGTCTTATTCATTATAAACACATTTGAAGAGGTAGCATGGCCAGCAGGGTATGTTAATTTAATTGCTATTTAATTCACACTTTCCCAAACGGAGATGACATTCAGCACCTACTATTTTCTTTGTAACTCAACCTAACCTCGCCATCCTCACCCCATCTCTATCGATCGGTGCCGTGGATGTACGTCTGGCTCCGAAATAAGTTTTATGGGAGGGTAAATGTAATATTTAATTAATAATAAATTAATTCTGATTTTATTTTATTTCATCCGAACCATTTCATATAAGTGCTTCACCAATAAATTGGAATAATAAAATTAAAAAAACATAAAGGAAAATTATTTACAAGAAACTGCGAAGAGTATCCAAGAATTATATTAAAAGTGAATAAATCGGTATATTGAGTATAATGTTGATTTCAGTTTTCATTTCTAAAATAATATTTAACACCTACCGAATTACAGTTCTTGTTTCCTTTAATTGTGAAATTTAAAAAGTCTGTTGATTCACCATAACAGTTCATCATTTATGTCCCTCAAATCTTATTGTTTCTGTACGCTTTCCAGAGATTAAACAGTAGAGAATCCATAATTTTTTTTTAAATTGGGTTAATCCGGTGGTTCGTAGTATCGAGAATAAGAGTTTCAAAGAGAAAGTTGTGCAGAATGCACCTATATCCTTTACAATGATCCAGTTTATAGAATTTTATAGCATTTTTATGACATTATGAAATACATCCACTTTTAAGCACATAACTGGTAAGGTGTATATAGTAAGCTAAGATAAATAACATTAGGTCCTCTATTCTTTCATCACTGCAGCAAGGACGACATAAATATTGTTAAAGGTCGTACAATGAAATGCCACAGATATTAAAATATCAACTTTATATTTAAATCCTTACTAAGTACTACTTACGCAACATTCGAAAAGTAATTTGTTTGTAAATTGCGTTTTATAACAAAATTAATTAATTGATCATTTAGGTATGCTGCAATTGTTTTTTAATATTAACGGTTATTCTAAAATACTTTTCACGTTTAAGTTTTAATTAGTGCTCGCTAAAGTCATATTAATACAGGGTGTATGCAAAATCGGGGCACGAACATCGCAAGTTGATTGGACTCCCAAAAATATGAGAAAAATCCTTTGTACGAGCTTTCAAAATTGGGCAATAGATGCTGGTTTACAGTTAATATGTATGGATCCAAGCTGAGAAACTAGATTATGTACTCTGACAGCATATCTCTTGGACAACACACTTTTTTGTCAATTGGAGGTGGCGGATGTTTAACGAAGTGATGAATGTGTCAGAATGCATTGAAATTGGTAGTTAGCACTTTTTGAAGAGGCTAATAGTGAATCTAATGTCAAAAGGTAAAAACAAAAAATTGAGAGTCCAATAATGCTGCCATAATTTCAAAACTTTTGCAGTACATGTGATATGAGAAATCTCTGATAACGAGTCTGACATTAAAGTTTAAAAATTTAAAACGATGAATATTTTCGTTTTGCAGAAACTACATAAGAAACTACGAAACGGGTGGAAATATTTTTTTTTTTTAAGAAATTGAATCGAATTAAAAAATGGTCATTAAGTACTGTTGAAGTAAATAGAAAAAATATTGGACTTGCCTACTCCTAAAATTTTTTTTAAATCGCGATACTTATACACAGAGACTGGGAAAGCCCAACATTCTGTCTACAATTTTTTAAATATAAATTTGAAAGAGTGCGTGATATAATTATAAAGCCAAAAAAGATGTTCTGTCTGCGGGATCAGACCATGTTTACTATATGTTCTTGGGGTCCGTGAAAGCGAATCCGAAGTCCGACTAACCCCATGACGTCAGGTTTTTGAGATAACCTCAAAAAACCCTACAATCCAAGCCCAATTAGCCAATTATACCTAATATATTGAACCCATTAATCCCATAACCCCTTTAATCCCATAACCCCATAACCCTTTAACCTCACATTCCAATAAATACAGAACTCTCGTAGCGCAATCTATTGTGGCTCAGCATTTCTAAAAACCCCAGCCAAACAGCCCAAAAATAAGTGTTTGATCCGGATAACTGACTATGGTACTCCTACGTATTTTTCAATGCTGAATCAGAATCCGAGGTAAAAAAATTCGTATACCCCTTAAATCCGTCTCTTCAATAAGGTAAAGTGAATATAAGTATCATTAAGGAAAAAAGATGGAGACTTTTTATGTCTAGCATTCTTCTTTTTAATGCCAACGGCTTCAGCGAGGGGGTAACAATTTTCTCGAGGGGGTTGATACACCCTGTGCACCCCTTTTATACCCTTCTAGACATAGAACTGCGTCATAAAAGCTTTTAGTTACAAGTTCTTGAGAATGCAAAGGACATGTCCGCTCAGGAACCGAGCCTCCAGGAGGGTATAAACGACCCCCTGCTAGATGAGGACCACGGGAGTAGGGAGATCTGGGAGAGCAAATTTAGGGGTATACGATTTTTTTTGATCACAGATTCGGATTCAGCGCCGAAAAATACATAGGAATACCATGACCAGTTATCCAGATCAAAAACTTTTTTGTGGGGATGTGTAGCTTTGGTTTCTAGAAATGCTGGGCCATGATATATCGCGTTATTAGCGCTATGAGAGTTATAGGTAGAGAGGCGGCTGTACAGATTTCCTATGAATAATATACATGAAAAACTTTGTATGAGTGAGTAAATACTACCACAGACCTACAGAGAGCCACTTTTCATATAAGCAAATTTTGCCCGCGTCATGGAATTTTACCGGAAGTGACGTCAAAATGGGAGGATGCGGGCAAATAAGAAGAGGCAGCCTATTTTTTTTAATAACTAGAAGGATTGTACTTTAACTTAAAAAAAATCATTCATGTATTCGATGACTTAAGAAAACACAAAAAAGTTACTTTAATCGAGAGTGTCTCAGGGTTGCAGGCAAATTAAGCCTGCCACCCGACTACAATCTCATTGTATACCTCAAAACCAACATTTTGACGTAAGTTTTATTCATGTATTCGATGACACAAAAAATCGTGACCGGAAGTGACGTTAAAATTCTATGACGCGGGCAAAATTTGCTTATATGAAAAGTAGCTCCCTGTATGTCTGTGATAGTACTTACTTACACAAAGTTTTTCATGTATCTCATTCATAGGAAATCTGTACAGCCGCCTCTACACCAATTATGTGGTTATTGGAATTTGAGGTTAAGGGGTTATGGCGCTACGGACTAATTGGGTTTGGATTATAGGGTTTTTGAGATTATGTCAAGAACCTGACGTGATGAGGTTAAATGGACTTCGAATTCGGTTCCAGCGACCCCAAAAACATGTGGTCAACATGGCCTGCCCCAAGCCCGAACTTTTTTTTTTGTGACTGTATTATTTATTGTCTTCTGTTTCACTGGAATTAACTCTAACTGTCTTATTTTAAATAGCTTCGTGTACACTTAGATTTTCTTGTAGACGTTAAATTTTTTAGGATAAGTACATTTAATTAATCAAATTTTCTTTAAATTTAAAATCAATTTATGACAAATTATGAAAGTATCCTTCAAAGCATTTTATTTTCGTCATTTACTGTCGATGTACTAGAATTTAAGTAGCGTTTCATGTGTTGACCTAAAAATTTTTTTGAGATACTTAGTTAATAACATTCGTGCAAGAAGAATTTCTTGATAATTTTAGCATTCAACGCACTCAAGCCTGTTGCTTTTTAAAAACTGCTTTCGTTTGTTTAATAAAAAAGATTATTGGACCAGTCTCGGAATCTTTCTTATTAAACAAATTCAAGCGGTTGCTAGGCAACAAGCCTTCGTGCATTAAATGTTCTATTTTCATTATGCAAGTGGCTGCCATGATTGTTAGCACTGGTATGTCGTGCACTATAATAATTGAAACTTCATCTAACATAAGACATACATGATGTTAAACTTAACTGCATTTAAAACAAATTTGACTTTCATTGCCCTTAAGAGTGAACACTACCTAAGGCTAGTGGGGGGGGGGGGATAAAGCGCCAAATCAGGAGATATCTCCCTAATAATCAAATTTTAGCCAAAAATAGTCTTCAACAATCCTGGAGTATTTATTTATGTACAACTTACACTTATTTTTAATTACATAACATCACCCAATTTGCAAAAAACAGCTTATTGTTAACCATAATTAGAATGATTAACAATAAGCTGTTTTTTTGCAAATTGGGTGATGTTATTTAATTGAAAATCAGTGTAAGTTGTACATAAACAAATACTACAGGATTGTTGAAGGCTATTTTTGGCTAAAATTTGATTATTAGGGAGATATCTCCTCATTTGACGCTTTATCCCCTTCATCACTAGCCTTAGGTAGTGTTCACTCTTAAGCTCGTTTTTTAAGTTAATTGAAATGGACTGCACATTCATGTATAGTCCTACTGTCAATGAAAATTCAGTCTGGAGCGTTGCTAGGAGGATAAATCATTACAAAGCCTGATGTGATAGAATAGGACCCGAGACCGTGCTTGAATGTTGCAAACGATACACGTATACGAATATAGTTAACCAGATATGTTATGCGCTTACCTCACCTGGCTCACCATTACAAATCCCTTATCTGCCTTTGGTTCATTCTTAATATTGCCGATAGCATAGTCGTAGATTAAATGATATTTATTTACTTTTATGGAATCATTTATGGAGTTTCTTTTCCCTAAGGAAATGGCTATTGACAAAGTAATTCTGTCTATTCTAACCTAATCGGAAAAGAGAAAGAAAAAAGAAGAGAAGCAACACAAGGAATAAACAAGGACACACTCCTCGCGCCTAGGATTCCTTCAAGGCGACTTTATATAAACACACAAAATTGGAGACCACGGTTGGTAGATGTTCACAACATAGGGTTAAAGAATAGGATACAACTCTAAACCTACGCCAATCTATAGTTTATCTCTTATTAAATATGGAAGTCCGGTACAATTTTACCTAATGGCGATTTTCATTGATTAGAGCTATTTTACCATATTTGATATATTTGTTGGGATTATTAAAGATAAGTCTGCAATATTCATAAGAAACCGTATAATTTCTATGGTATGATTTCCAGTCTCAATGAATATGTGACTCAAATCACATATCGATATGTTGTCACATGTGCATCGGAGGCTCTGGAGTTGTTCATTAAACTAACATTATTTATTATAAATAAATAATTTACATCAATTAATATAAAGTAGTGAAACAATATTTACAATAATTCAAAGTGATTCAAAAAAATTGTCGGCATATGGCCATCGCCGGTGTTATGAATTAATCCTTTGTCGGTCTTTTTTTATGATTTTCAAACTAACTTTGGATAACTTATGCAAGTATAGGTTTTCAAGAATGAAGGCGCATTCTTTCTTTTTCCAAACGGTGGATGGTAAAATAGAATCACCCCCTCTCACGTAAATACATAGGTTCGAATATAGCTTATAACATAATAATAAAGTATCCTTATTCATAGAATAATTATTGATATGACTGCTTGCTCGGCGGCAAGCACACTTATCTCTCACCCTGGAGTTTGTGGTTCGAATTCCGGCCCTGCCACTAGATTTTTTTCGGAAGAAGACTTTAATTGCAGTATACTCGGATACTGGATGTTCGTTTGTTTTGTTTTCTCTATAAATTAATAAATATATATCTTTCTTAGAGCATGCGTAAAACCTGCAATCCAAAGAATAAAACTGAATGGAACTAAAAGTCTGGAATTTACGAAATTGTTAAACGGATTATGATTTAAAATATATTGGGCAAACGAAACATCATATCATAACAAGATTTAAGGAACATATGACTCATCTCAAAAATGAAAGAACTAAAAAGTCTATTATTGCCCAAAATGCCTTTGATAATAATTATAGCACTGACGAGAAATTTAAGGTTAATTAAAAATGTAACAAAAAATAGACAGCCGGATGCATATAAAAGCTTAGAAATTGAAAAATGTAAAAATAGTATGAATAGTGACACAGGGCATATCTCAAATAGTCCCTTTATTGGTTATTGGGTTCGTTGAACCGTGATTGAGTTTAGATAAGGTTGGCCGGATTGATGGAATTTATTCAGCCATGACGTTGTGGAATTAAATATAAGCGCACATTTTTAGTTATACTTTAGTTTTAATCATCTCCCGATGAAAAATTAATGGTCCAATGGAGACCTCAGCACCCAAACGGTCAAATACATTTTGTTATAGCGACTACACTGGGCAGAATATATATCTTAACTTTTGATAGACACGATCAAGACGCTTTGTAATCTATGCATTCTTCTAGTTGGCCTCCTTTTGCTGGAGAGCACGTCTAACATCATCACGCCATCCGTCGCGGTTCTCTGTTATGTGCACGACCTCATCAAAGAACTTTCCCATCAGCTCCTTAGTGACTTAAGCCCAAAATTTTGGAGGGAGTCCTCTTCGCCTCTTGCCATATGGTTTTCCCTAGAAATTATTTCATTTATCCCGTCTGGCTGCCACACCCGCAGAACACTTAAAAGTAGTGTTCAGATCGGAATAGACAATAATATATCAGACGGTAGCTCAGTAAGTTGGAGCGTCTAGCTTGTAAACTGGAGTACTTAGCGAAGCGGGTTCAAACCCTGCTTACTGCGAAATAATTTTATTTGCAAAATTATCCCCAGGAAGTGATCCCAGCTCCCCTAAAAACTGTAGGGCCTCGTTGGTGCCTTGACTAGCGGTTCAGAAAACACATCACAGTGGTCAATTATCAAGTTCTGGGCGGACAAAATTCTACAAATTTGCAAATGAATAGAAAATATTCGTTAGAAAAATGGAGAAATATTGAAAAAAATGTAGGCGCTAAAGGGGTGGGATTTGAGGGGGTTTTAAAAAATTATTTAGTTTTAAATTTCTGAAACTTTGTAGATACGATAATATTGTACTCGTGAATACATAAAAAATAGTGAACAAATTCTAAGGAGCAAGGGGATGATTTTAAAGCGGATTGAAAATTAAATATTATTTTAAAATTACGTAGCTTTTTGAGTAAGATTTGCGAATCTACGAAAAAAAATGTAAAGTAAATGTAGTGAAATAAATAGCTCTTAAAGGATGGTTTTTGAAGGTGTGCAGCGGGCAATTTTGTATTTCTAGGAGGACGAAATTATTTCAATTATCTTTTTTCTGTTTTTGATGAAAATGGTTTACTTTATAATTTTAGAATGTTCTTTAAATAATATTAAGATATGAAATATATTCTTTATAGGACTTTGCAAACAGCGGAAAGAAAAACTATCTATGAGAACTAAAAGAAAAACTATATGTAAAAATATTAATGAAATCTTTGCATTCTTTCGATAACCTGACTTCTGGTTATGCTAACAAGTAAAAATTCTTATTTGCCATTCTCATTATACTTATTCATGAATATTGCCTTGGTTTTGCATGGAGCATCGTTATGAGTGGCTTTGGGCTTTTCTGATGAGTCCACAATAAGGACGAAAAACGTTTCAAAGGAACTGAATGAGATTTTATGAAAATGTAATTCATTAGAATGAAAAAAATTTTAAAGACAAGGTAGGTAAATTAATTAATTTCAGGCCTTTGTTCTCATCTTTAACTGAATTTACATATCGTAGGGGTTCATGTAGATACTAGTTTAACCTGCCTAGCCGTAGGGGACTATGTTGGATGCTAGTGTTATAATGAGAATGGCAAATAAGAATTTTTACTTCTTAGCATAACCAGAAGTCAAGTTATCAAAAGAATGCAAACATTTCATTAATATTTTTACATATAGTTTTTCTTTTAGTTCTCATAGATAATTTTTCTTTTCGCTGTTTGCAAAATCCTATAAAGAATATGTTTCATTACTATAAGCAAACAAATAATAAATAACTCACTTTTAAACATTTAGATATGTTGTAAATTAACTTGTTTTTAAAGTTAATTGCTCTAAGTAGAGCAATGTAAAAGTAGGGAATTGTAATTTTCTGAATATCTACAAATTCTTGCAGCTGCATAGTTTTATTTATCTTGATTTAAGTTTTGTCATGTTAAGAACTATAGTTACCTATTATTACTTTTTCATTTTATTAAAAAAAATCTGGCTACTTTAATCATGATTTTACTTTTTAGTTACTTATGCTATACTAGAGAGAAGTCTCTTTGAGGTATGGTTAATGGAATATAACAAAGAGGAGAAATAAATGGGATGTACTTGTATGTCCTTAACCTTTGCGTCTTTTAGTTTTTCACTAAGTTTATTAAACAATTTCCTTGGCCGGCCAAGTGTTTTGAAAGTTGATGGCTGATGGTGTCCTTTATCCACTTTTCCAATTCACTAAATTTAATATTCCCATCCAACCAGAAATCGTTAGTTTTTAAAAGCTTGACCTTAATCCTACAACTTTTTCGCCATCTTTCAGAAATTTGATATCCAATTTTTTAATTTTGTCCATTATTGCCTGTTCTAAAGTATCTCTACAATGTAGTACGTAAATGACATGTAAGTACATCCTATTATTTTTTTCCTCTTTATCAGAATCCATTAACCATACCTTAAAGAGACTTTTCCATGGTACAGCATAAGCAACTAAGAAGTAAGATCATGACTAAAGTAGCAGATGGTAGCAGCTTTTTTTCCATAAAATGATAAAGTAATAATAGGTAAATATAGTTCTTAAAACGAAAAAACATAAATCAATATGAATAAAACTATACAGCTGACTTTATAGATATTCACAAAATTACAATTTCCTACTTTTACATCTCTCTACATAGAGCAATTAATTTTAGATACAAGTTTTTGCATCAAAAACAGAAAAAAGATAATTGAAATAATTTCGACCTTCTAGAAATATAAAACTGTCCGCTACACCCCTTCAAAAACCATCCTTTAAGAGCTTAAATTTATTTCACTACATTCACTTTACATTTGTTTCGTAGATTCAAAAATATTATTCAAAAAGTTGCGTAATTTTAAAATAATATTTAAATTTCAACCTCCTTAAAAACCATCTCCTTACTCCTTAGAATTTTTTCACTATTTTTGGTGTATTCGCGGATACAATATTATCGTATCTATAAAGTTTCAAAATTTTTGAACTAACTAATTTTTTTAAACTCCCTCAAAAACCACCCCTTTAGTGTTTAAATTTTTTTCAATATTGTTTCGCTTTTCTAACGAATATTTTCTATTCGTTTGTAAATTTGTAGAATTTTTTCCGTCTAGAACTTGAAAATTGATCACTGCGTGAAGGGCCGAAAAAGACGAAATTTCTGAACTTAAAATATTATAAACTGGCAAATTTACTGCAAATGCTTTTTTGTGGATCAAAAAATGGGTACAGAGTAGGTTGCGACTGTAAAGAAGCTGATCACTTTTGCTTACCAACTACTTGCACCGACTGCAACAGCCAAAATTGACTTAATTTTGTATATGCTTGTATTCGTACTAAGTATTTTATTTAATTATAGTGGGCCGTGATACATTAAGCCCAGAATTTGGGATAGATAGCGAGTTTATTGGGGAATAAATAAATATTTAAACTTTTTTCTAAGATTAGCGGTTCCCAAAAAAAATTAATCTATGAAGTAATGTTATAGGCATATTATTGGAAATACAACTTGCGAAGTGTGTGTGCACTTTAAGTTTTTCCAAGAGAAAAGCGTAGTAAAATGTTTGTCTATGAACTGAAAAAACACCAAATTCTATGCTGCTGATTGGTTATCATTTCGTCTTTGACGAATGATTGAATTTCAAAAACTAATTAAAGAAATTTTGGAAACGGATATTTGTTTCGAAAGAAGGCAAACATGAAGTACTAGCTGCTTCTTACCAAGGACGATAACCCAATAAAGTCAACATTTTTGCAAGGTACTTTAAACAAGTTGACCATTCAATCTTTGTCATAACTTGGCCAAAGTTAACGTAATTTGGCTTTTAATAAATACCTACCTATATTTGTAATTCGTTTTGTCCAAGTAGTTATTAAATAATATAAGTAAGACGTAGTTTAACATTTTATAACTTTTTAAAAATTAGGAACGGTTCTTTGCGCAGTGAATTTTATGTCTAAGAAACAATATAAACGATTAATTTTCTTTTTAAAACAGTTTTTATGTTTTTAATACGAGTTTTTTAATTGCTAAATAATTTACCGTACTCATATACCACACTAATTCGTTTCTAATGGCAAATGTTTCATAACTGTATCTGATCATTTATTTCAAGAAATCAGGTTTTTCCATGTTTGTACAAGGTCGTCTCAAGGATTTTTTAAGCATTTTCGTTTAAAAATCGTTCCCATTCTGCGGTTTATAATGTCGTTAAAAATTACGAGGGAATTATGTCAGCGATAAAACTTTTAATTTTTATTTGTAACTATACAGGGTGATCCAGAGTTAAACCGCCAAACATTCTGGATCTATTTTTCAGGTTAGAATAAGACTCCTCTCATCTATAAAACATTTTCCAAAACTGCGCCCCCTAAGTGCTAGAGTAAAAAGAAAATAACAGAGAAAAATCTCGTCTCGCTTGACGGCATTTATTACTAAACGGTTTTGAAAATTCACAAAAAGTGCTCGAAATGACTGCCACTATTCTCAATGCAAAGCTTCCCCTACTGACGACAGGGTGAGCAGCTGCATGCACGACACTCGATGGTGTGATCTCTCGGGCTACTTGAACATTTCTTGATTGCAGCTTCGTCGTTCACTACAATTTGCATCAAATACCTGCTCTCATTTTTTATGAGATATTTTGTGGGTGTCAAACTTTGACAGCCTTTGACCTTTTTCTGAGTGAATTGGTTAATTGGTGTTGTAATGCGTTTATGCGTATTTTTAATCACGTCAGAATCATGCCAAATATTTACACTGCAGCTGAATATACGGATGTTGTATTTGTTTATGGATGCTGTGATGGCAATGAGTGCTGCAGTAGTTGAATTCGCTCGTAAATTCCCACTAAAGAGGTTGCCTGACAAACCATCGTTTTCCAATACTTTTGAACGTCTAAGAGAGACAGGGTCAGCTTCATTGCGGTTACGAGCAGATGAAATTTTCGCACCCCTTCAGAATGAAAGAAGAACAGGCCAGATCTTGGAGCACTTCCACGAAACGCCTTCTAGCAGCACGCGGAGATGTCCTCTGCAATTAGGCTTTTGAAAGAAGACGGTCGTCATTCATATCACCTGCATAAATTTCAGAATTTGTTACCTAAGCCGCGAAAAAGAGAATATCCCAGATGGTTCTTGCGGCAAATGGTCCAGCTTTTCTTCATTTTTTGGAAAATGATTTCAACCAATCTTAGGCGACATGCCTTTAAAGAATAGAGTAAACAGATAGTTTCAATTAGATGAATGTCCAGGCTATTACACTTTACCAGTCCACCCATGCGATGGTTGCAAGACTATTTGACGGGAAGATGGATCGGTCGCGGTCGAGACTGCCCCCGCCCTTGCACGGTGGTCCCAAATCGAGTTTTTTGTTCAAAAATAACTAGAGATCGCAAATCTTGTCGGAAATGAACTTTTTTTTTGAAAACATTATTTTAAGTTAAAGCCCAAAAAACAATTACAAATTTCAAACAGAAATAGTTGCTTCGAAGTTTTTGAATAACTAAAGCTAGTTAGAAAATAAACTAAAGCAAAAGCAGCTGCCGATTAGAAAAAAAAGTGTCGTTGACAGTTGCCAAATTGACATTTGACTTATATTCCAAAAATTGTTTAAATAATTTTTGATACAATGTACTTAACAACTTCATACGATAATATGGTTTTAGGAAGCCAAAAACCCTTACGTCAAAATATGTTTTATATTTAAATTAAAAATAACGGCCATTTGGAAATTTGACAGTCTAGCTGAGTTCTCCATTGATATCTTTTGTCCAATTTGACATCTTAAAAAGATGTCAATTGACAGCTGCCAAATTGACTTGAACTTATAGTCCAACATTTCTTCACAAAACTTGTTGCTCTCAAGTTTCTGGGGTCATTAAATTCGTACAATTGTACGAATTCAGTCAGTCAGCTGATTTTGCTTTACCTTATTTTCTAATTAGCTTTAATTATTCAAAAAACTCCGAAGCAACTGTTTTTGACTGAAAATTGTAACTGGTTTTTTGGCCTTTAACTTAAAATAATAAAAAAAGAAAATTTTGTTTCAAAATTCGGGGGCTCTGAGGATTTGTTAGAATTTCGATAAGCTTTAATTAAAAAAAAAATGTTCATTTTCAACACGGTTTGCGCTCTCTATAGCCATTCTTCAACCAAACAACTCGATTTGGCACCACTGTGCCTTCGCCTGCGCGCTTTCCGGACATGACTCCTATGGACTTTTTTATATGGGGTACGATGAAGGAGAAGGTTTATGCGAAGCCCGTCAACGACGAATCAGTCCTCCAGGAAAGGAAAGATTGTTTAAGCAGCTCTGGAAATTACGCCAGCAGAGTGCCGTGCAGTTGCTCAGTATGCTCAGTCCGTAGATTTGAACTTTGCATTGAATATGGTGGCAGTCGTTTCGAGCACTTTTTGTGAATTTTCAAAATTTCATCTGAATAGTAAATTTTGGGCAAAAAATGTTGGAAACTATAGTAGATGAAGTAGGACAGTTTTTTTTTTATTTTACACAGAATTTTATCAACTTCGTGCTCGTCTCAAGATGCTTTTAGTGTAGGTAGCAATAGAAACGAATAATCTAGTTTTGCGATTTTTTGTATCTTTTTCTAAAAAAAATTGATGTTCCGGATCGTGGCGACGCGACTCAGGTCTTGTTTTGGACATCCAAATTAGGAATTTTAGGGCAAAAATCTAGACCTAAATTATTTTCTACATTTGTGTAAATACCATGCTATGTTGTCGACATACATGGTGATTGGGTTAAAATATAAGAATTCTGGCTGTCTACTAAAAAAGTTCATATAATAGAAAGGTTTAGAAATTTATATGTACACTCATTAGGTATAAAAACCATCTTATTTGTTCTTAATAAATAGGTGTAACTGTCGTAATTTAAAAAAAAAGGAAAACTCATTTATTGACTACGAATTTAACTGTGGTTTCACACAATTTCTTTCATTTAAATGCATGTCATTTAGCTGTCTGATTAGTATAATTAGTATTTATCCATCAAGCACACATGTTAACAATTGCCCACTTAATTCATTATGCGACTTACCTAGGTTTATATCTAGTACAGTTGTTTTCCAATTAATTAGAATAAAGCACTTAAAACATTTCACTTTACCGGAAATTAAAGAAAAAGCACCACCACTAAGTAAGAATGTCCTTTGAAATATAAATCATATAAAGATAGGTCACAAAACTCAAAATTATTGTCAATATCAGGAATTTTAAATAAATTAACAGAAACCGCTGAATTTTGAAAAAATCACGCGTCCAAAGCTAGTGTTTTGTTCAAGAAATCGTTAACGGGTAATATTGAAAACGGCAAAAACGCGTACAATCCGAATTTTACTAGCTTGATCCCTGTCTGAAGCTTAGGGTGTTTGTTAATTTTTTTAATAATTATCCGACTAATAATCAGACAACAATTTTGATTCATTGAATGAATTTTAACCTATTTGTATGGGTGAAATCAGTTTGCCAGTTTTCACTTCACAGACGGAGAATAAATGCAAATTATAAAATTCACTTTATAACTTTTTTGTTTTGTTTATGACTGTGTTGTATCACCTGGCTGCGAGATACCAAGTGAAGTGACTAGAGGCATGGAGCAGAATTGTTTTCGAGACTTCGTGAATACAGGTCGTTTTGCAATGGTGCGGTTCCCCCGACTTTCTATCAAATATGTTGTAATAGTTCTTCAGATTAGCAGCCGCACTTTTTTATGGAGGTATGAAATTTACCTGCAACTTTCTAAGGTGCCATTCGTTCAATTTTGCTAGCTTTCAGTGGTGTAACTTGCAACGGAGAAGTGGTGAACCACAGAAATGTTATTTTTTTTGGTAATTTCGCGATTTATTTATCTTGTGCGGGTAATTGAATGACATCTGTAATTAATATATTAAAATATTATTATTCACTTTACTCAGAGGCACAATTTTATGCAAGAAGTAACTTAAAATAACGTTGAAAAAATCGACATAAAAATATTTTTTAAGATAATCCTCAAAAGAAAAATCTACACCGTAGCTATAAGTTTTTGTCATTGGTAGGTAGTTTTTTATTTATCCGCTAATTTTAATGCACTTTCACTAGTTATAATATTTAAAAATGGCATATTTAACGGAAAAAATTAGATTTTTACTTCGAAAAATATCCAACCATCGCTGAAATATTGAAAGATGTTCTTAAAAGTAAAAAAAAATAATCATTCCAAAAATTTAGCTTCTCTACCCACTTGCTTTATTTATAGATTTATTTAATTTTTTTAATAGGTTTTACTTACTCTTTACTAACTAGCCGAAGAGGAGCATTGTAATCGTGGAAAAATCACTCTCTGAGATTTCTTCGAATTTTCATGTCTCAATGTAGATTACAAAAATTTAAATTTTTAAATTCTGTTTGTGCACTATACTACAAGACTGTTTGACGAAAATGTATTTTACATTACAGTTGTTGGCGTTATATATGGCTGCGGTTCACTTTAAGGGCCTTTAAGACAATATGTTTTTTTACATGATTTCTTTAATAATGTAATGAAACATATTCTTTATGGTATTTTGCAAACAGCGTTATAATGTGTTACAAATTTACTTACATATTGATCTAGGTATGGATGAACATCACGAATATGCTTCAAAATATACAGTGTGAATCTAAAGAAACGCACAAAATTCATAGCTTTGGCATGTGTCATTTTTCAAAAAAATTCTCGAGCTGGTCGATTTTAGTTTTGTAAATTTTGTCACTATACCAAAATTTATGACGTCATTGGTTTTTGAGTTATGGCGCCATCATACATTTTTTTTTAATGGAAGCAGACATTTTTGTTTACTGTTTTTGGTGGTATATTCCTTTAGCTTTTTGGTGATATAAAAAAAATGATATTACCTGAGACATTCTTTCGGAAAAATGACTTGTTATGTAAAAATAGCTTACCTTTCGCAAATTCACGAGTAATGTGCCACTTTCTTATGGACTGATAAATCGTGTTGCCTTCCTTTTTGTTTTAACTAGCATGAAAACATTTGACATAAAAACAAAACAAATAAAATAATAAAAAAACAATCACCTTAACAACAGAGAGATACGGGCCTTTTTGTGTAAAGGATCGATAACTTGTTTATTCCTGGCACGTGTGGAGCCTCAGTTTTGTGACACTTCTGAGACAGTGTAAAACTATTGAATGCAATACCACGTTTAAGTAAAAGAGAATGCGTAGAACTCTTGATGATGGTTGGATATGGTGATAGGCTGAGAACTCATCAGGAAGCATGTGATGTTTTCAATGCCAAGTATCCCGAAAAGCGAATTTCTAGATCCACTGTAAGTAGATTGGTGACTAGATATGATGAATCTGGCAGTATATCTGACCTCCCTCGATCTGGTCGCCCTGGCACAAGCAACGAAACCAAATTAAATATTCTTCTAGAAAGTGAGGAAAACCACCATCTTTCGACAAGACAGCTGGCTTTAAGTCATAACGTGAGTCAAACTTATGTTGTACGTCTATTGAAAAAAGAAAAATACCATCCATACAAAGTGTAATTAATCCACGAATTGAATGAAGACGATCCAGATCGGCGCTTACAGTTTTGTGAACAGTTGATGACCTTGTGCGATGAAAACCCAAATTTTTTAAAGAACATTGTTTTTTTCTGATGAAGCTACATTTTCTTTAAAGGGGACTGTACATCGGCATAACTGTAGGTATTGGTTACGCGAAAATCCTCATTGGACTCAAGAAGCCCGTACACAGCGACGAGGCAAAGTAAACGTGTGGGCAGGTATGATTGGTGATCGTTTATTGGGACCTTTTGTTTTAAGAAAATCTTACGGTCGCAAGATATTTACAGTTTTTGCGAGTTGAGTTAGTGCCAGACTTAGCAGTTATGTTTCCGAACAATGAAGATGAAGATATTACTGCTAAAACGTCTAGTTTCAGCAGGACAGGGCCCCACCTCAGTTTGGGATAGCAGTGCGTCAGTTTTTAGATAGCACTTTTACTGTAAGGTGGATAGGTCGTCGAGGTCCGATTGAGTGACCCCCGCGTTAACCGGATTTAACCCCTTTAGACTTTTTTCTTTGGAGTTACTTAAAGTCAAGGGTGTATCTTAACAGACCGGATACCATAGAAGAATTGAAAGACAGAGATGAGACGAATTGCCCATGAGTTGATTCAGAACAGCGTGCAATGTGTCTACACCCGTCTTGGTCAATGCCAAATGGTTGGAGAGTCGCAATTTCAGCAATGGAGATGATTTTTTTCTCACAATTACTTATGTATGATATCAATCAATAAAAATATTTTTTTCCAAAAAAATGGCTTAGGTAATATCAATTTTTTTCATATCACCAGAAAGCTAAAGGAATATACCACCAAAAACAGTAAACAAAAATGTCTGTTTCCATTAAAAAAATTATGATGACGTCATAACTCAAAAACCAATGACGTCATAAATGTTGGTATAGCGACAAAATGTAGCATTTACAAAACTAAAATCGACCTGTTCGAGGATTTTTTGACAAATGACACTTACCAAAGATATGAATTCTGTGCGTTTCTTTATGTTCACACTGTACAAATTTGTTAATTGCCACATTGTGTCCAATATGACTTCGATGTTGATATTCTTATCCATTACATAGATTGCGTATATTATACCAGTATTATTTTCTGTGACTATTTCGGAGGTAGTCGTTACATCCGCAGTCGGGAACTTACAACTAGATACCTAATTGTTTTAAGTTGCGTTTGATATTATCGAATTTAATGTTAACATTTGTTTCTTTTAAAAAATTGATGCAATTGCAAATTTACTTTATTTGATGAAAATAGTTAACAAATGCACTTAAAAATATTGTTTTCCTTACTCCACAGGATTGATCTGTGTCAGAAGCGATTTTAATACTTTTTTTTAAATTAATAATGATCAAATTTTTGATCTCTTGACATGGACTTAAGATTAACAAAGTTTTAAATTAGCCGTCTAACATGAATCTAAGTTGAAGTTATAGTTAGTATATTTTTTACATGGACTTAAGGTTAATTCTTCAGGTTAATTAAGTGAGTTTTTAGAAAAGGTATTAACAATTTTGAAAAACTGTGTACATACAGGTATTTTTGCAAGTGTATTTTTTTACATGGGTTATGGTTTGCCATTTGGGTTACGTTGGTTTTACTTTTTGCGGTTATATAACTTCGTAACATTCATCGTTGGATCTGATATTTATACTTTGTTATACCCCATCAAGCATCCCATTTCGCTCCCAGTTCCCGTAATTTTCTTTTTTTACCACTTACTTTATGTTCATCAAAAAATAATGTTCCTATGCTTTTTATACCCTCTATACTCTTCATTACTATTTTGAAACAGATCAAAATCGGCGGAGGACTTAAACTGTACTAGATCCGACGCTCTATTTTTCAACGAAGAAATGAAATATACTTTTAGTAAAAAATATACAGGGAGAACACCATTTATAATTCAAAATGTGACGGAGGACGATACCATTTTGCATGTAGTTAACCCAACTATCAAGGAAGATCTGCTATATTTTTCATGAAAAATATACAAGGTGGTCACTCTCAAAAATATTTCGTTAAGAACCTATGTTGAAAATAACATTTCAAATGCAGTTACACCATTACCGAAGAGGAAACTTGATATCCGTCTAGTGAAAAATGGTCATTGGTAAAGGATGGTCATTTTAAAAAATAATTAATTGGAAAATGCAGAAGGAAAATAATATTTGGAATGTAGTTGTCACTGTTGCTATGAAGAAAGTCCGCTATAGCATTAGTAAAAAAATGTACGGGGTTGTTAGCCAATAGAAAAAGTTATTAATGGAGAATAGACAGAAGGCAAGTTTTGTGTAAATATCTTTACATGTTTTTTTTAATATCTCAAGATGTATTTATTGAGTAGTATAGCTATGGGGATTCTGGTCCAAAATCTCATGTTATTTCATTTTGCTCATTTTTCCCCCACTACTTTTAGGCTTCGCCCCCGGGAAGATCCTATTGGTTGGGGGGTGTGAGATCCTATTGGCTGAGGGGTCTAGGCTCTTGCTATTGGTCGAGGGGCGTAAGATGCTATTGGTTGAATGGTCTAGGCTCTTTCTATTGGGTGAGGTGTCTAGGCTTAATGGCGGGTGGCGGCCTGATTTTAGACTCTTCCTCTTGGTCGAGGGTAGCAATGGCGGATAGCGTATTAGACGGTCTAGAGCATCACGTGGTTTCAGACTATTCCCATTGGTCGAGTGTAGCAATGGAAGATGACATATCAGATGAAGTTCTATTAATTGCAATTCATCGCGCCACGCGCCTCACGGAAACCTATGAACGCCGTGTTTTATAATCCGTTAAAACTCAATTTTTATTGCATAGTGAAGAAACTAAATTAAATTAAATTAGATACAAGGTTTCAAACAAAAATAGTCGTTTAGATGTAAAACTTTTATTTTAAAAGAGAACATTTTGTTATTAAATTAAACTTAAGAAATTAAGGTAAATTCATCTCCTAAAATTGTGGGTATGAAATTCGTGTTCAATGATAGCGAAAATCTGTAAGTATAATGTTTATGCCATTTTTGTTTTTATGACTTTGTATGACTTTACTTTGAGTTGACCATATATTGAATCTGCCATTTTCAATTTGGGTTCGATGTTATGAGATTTATAATCAATACCTTCAATTCTATGTCTCTTGACTAAATTATTTATATACTTGGGTTATGTCAATTTAAATATAAGCCTGCATGAGAGAACGTTTTTTTTAATTTTCAAAAAAAAAAAAAAAGAATATACCTTTTTAATGGGTAAACTTCTAAATTAGTTATATTTAATTACATTATGAGAAGTTTCATTTAGCTCAATTAAACGGGAAAGTAGTCTGAAAGGAGGCCCTTTATAAATTTATTTTCAGTTACAATTAGTTAATTTACTGCACATTAAATTAAATCACCTTTGTCGTCTATTATTCATTTTGTAGCTGGATTTTACAGAAATAAATGCGCCACTGACTTTCCGATTAAGTAAGGTGTAAGGTACAACTTGAAAAGCAATTATATCTTGCCAAAACGCTGGCACACGTAAACTGGTTATTTTAATTGTTTTTTTTTTTGTGATATTCGGTTGTTTGTGACGCTGCAGACGTGACGCGATTCTCAATTTTTTTTAAACGTAATGGGTGACTTTATTTAAGTATTTATTTATTTCTAATTTAAGACTATAGGTGCCATTCAACAAATACATTCGGTTTTAGGGGGGAGGAAGGCGGTCACCGAAAACGTGACAAAGTGAACGATGGGGTAGGAGGGAGTTCACAAAAAGTGAACTTTCTCAGTAAATCTATATTTTTTAAGAAAGCATAATTTTTTATCATTACATGTAGAAGGGCGGGGTGGGTTTGCAATCGAACGTTCATGTAGCGGGGTCTTATAAATGTTACAAAGTGGTAGAAAGGTCGAGGACGTTAAAAATAGTCCATTTTTGAAAACGTTTTTGTTGAATGGGCTCATATATGATATAGTTTAATAAATAAATTAAATACCACTGTAAAGTGAGAAAAGTATCTTACTTAAATACAGTTTTGAGCTAGGCGCCAACATAACCACTTAACCTTGAAAACCTAAAAGAGATAAGGAGCATCGCTTTCACCCCGAGAAACTGATTTACGTCTATCACAAATTACAAACATATGTCAAACGTGGATGTAAAAATTCTAGAAGCTAAACATGTTTACCATAATTCGATACATTTGTTACCAAAAGAAAACGTTTTAAATTAGGTACATTTTAGTCCGCGATATAGTGGCAGAAATGTGACTTAATAAGATCCCTAAGACTCACGCAACCAACTGGCAAACTAAGCTTCGAATATATGAACACGCGCTTTACATGCTTACGCGAAAAACATATAACAATCTTACAATCCACACAAAAGGCACAAAACCCATTCCAAACACAACACACCTAACCTCCTGAACACCAGGACCTCAAAAGATCAAAGATCCGTAACGACTGTTACGCTATTTACGAAATATCTTTCTGCTCCCAAGCGTACAGTGGACACGCCTACAGACGCATTAATAACAGAATATACGAGCACCACCTTGCTAATTCCACCTCATCGCTAGTCTTTTAACAGGGTTAGAGTATTAGACTTCTACCACACAAATGAATTATAATCCACCCATCCAGAAACGCGAATAATTTTGGACGCAATCGAGATTGATAAATGTCCCAATTATTTATGAAAGAGAAGAAGTCCTTCGAATTCCATTTGCTTGGGAATCATTAATCCCTAGATTGACTATTCAGCAGTTCACAACCCAAAACATCTCAGCTACCGGAACAACGCCTCTGCATTTACCCCATCTACGAATCTTCCACCCCCAACTCCTCTAACTCTCTTGAAAATGACTCCAAAACGAGAGTCGAAACCTCGATATCAACAATCTCAGACATGGTTCAAACAGAGAACCAACTAATTTTGAAACTAACAAGCGCGGAAATATTGATATTTATGATTAATTAATGGAAAACTCTAGGATAGTAATAAAGCTATTTTTTTATTAAAATGCTAACATAGGGAATAAAAAATACAACAGAAGAAATTCTTCAATATTTATAGCTTCTATATATGCTATAATTTGAGCGAGAAAATCCCTGGTATCCCCTGCACATCGCTGCATAAAACATTCCCACTTTTGTGCAACTGCACTAATGTCCACAGCGCACTTTTCGACCGCAAACTCTTCATTGGAGTGTTTTATCTGGTTCTGTATATTGCATTATATACTGTTAGAAAGAGAATTTTATCCTGTGTAAATCACTCATTTTGTATTTTCATCTAAAATTCTTAGTTTCAATCATATAGATATTAACTATATACTATGAGTTTCGTTCGTAACTTGACGCCAAGGAAAGGCTGTCTCTCTATCGTCTAAGAGTACTGTGGGTATGGTGCGCATGCCTTAGTGACGCGAGATTGTGACCGTTCAACTGAATATAGAAGGCAAACGGTTACAATCTAATCGGAAAAATTGGCCACATGGCCACTGGCCTATTACAAGAGCGCGCTTCCTTACTCCTTCATCAGATTGTGTCGTCAGAGCGTGCGCGTTGGGTCCCAAGTTCCCAGCAGAGATAGAAAACTATTTCCTTCTCTAGCCTCAATTCCGTACATAGTGGCTTATAGCATGTTACCAGTATATAGTTAATAGGTATATGGTTTCAATGTTATCAGTAAAAACTGAATAATTGCACCATAAAAGTTAATTTTAGGAATTAAGCCTCTGTGTGGGAGCCGGTGGGATTTTATATGTTACTCTTGCCACAAAGATAAAATCCAGAAATTTTCAACTAGATATTAATTTCGTCCTGGAGATATCGTAATTTGACAGAAGTACAAATTGTCTGATGACCACAGAACCGAGAGTACACTGATAATGTAATTATACCGCCTCCTCGACCATCTCCAATAAAAATAAAGACAATATTTTATACTTACAAATTATTTATGTATTAACTCAATTAACAATGTATGGAAACACACAGAGGAGAAGGTGCTATCGATCAACTATACATTTCTCATTGTCATATAAAATTACTAGCATAATTGTACTATAACGTAAAATTTTCCATATATTGATAACACAAGTACCTAATGCATTTTGTTAATGTGTCATTTTACACCAGTTCAATCTGCGATTACTTATTTCTATCAGTCGATTACCCAACTAATTTTGAAACTATATAACTAGCGCGGAAATTTTGATATTTATGATTAATTCATGAAAAACTGTAGGTTATTAATAAAGCAATTTTAGGGAATAAAAAATAGAGCAGAAGAAATTCTTCAATATTTATATCTTTAGCTTCTATGCTATAATTTGAGCGAGAAATCTCCTGGCAGCCCCTGCACATCGCTGCATAAAACATTCCCACACTGAAAGAAATTTCTATTATCTAACCTATAAAGAGAAATTGACTAACCTCTACAAAATATCTGCATTAAGTAGGCTCCGAGAAGACTGCTTTGTAACCGCAACAAAACGATCTTGCTATGTTGCACTTATTTTTCGTTAAAAAAATTCACAGATTTCGCAATTCTTGCAACCATCAGGACATTGGAAATTATAACACCATACATAAAACATAAACTTTTTGCTACTGGTAACTTGACCCCCTTGTGATATATGCAACCCATATTACATTTGCATATATCAGCCGTTGCTTATACGACAGTCTCACTCGACCGCGATACCGCTGTCTTTTGACCTTGAATGAAAACTGGTAACTCGACCCCCATATACGAACATGAACATTTCCAATGTTAAAAATCTTAATTATTTATTTGTTGCTCTAAATAGCCTTGCTATCAGGAGTCAGCACCCTATTTTAATCTTAATAAGTTTTTTGTTATAGTTAGTAAGTTCCTATTTCGTACACCATTACTACCTTGTAAACAGAAAAAAGCTTTCCTGCCGCTAATAGGTGACTTATTAAGCACTATGCAGCTTATATTATAATGACAACAAATAATCTTTTTTCTACTTCCATCTTTAAAATGGCGTTTATCGTATACGTTTCCATGACGCTAAATAATCCTTTAAACACGCTTTCGAAAAACCGTGACTTCGTGCATTTTAGTCACAGGCTGAACTTAGCAACGAGATATTAGTCACGGCTGAGGTTAATTCTAGATATTTTAATGGCAAAAATCAAGTTTGTTTTCCGTAATTCTTGTCATCAATCTGTCAAAATAAATCGACGCGTTGTGACAAGAGACAAGTAATTTTGTTTTTACTGTTGCCATGTTATTGATACGTTAATAAATGAAATATTAAAATAACTTCCAAATTTTTTATTTAGATAATTTGCTGTCGTAGAAAAAGTATAGTATGCAACACGTTTTATAAACTTGTTAGTCACTCATTACGCGTCGCTCGCGATTAATAAAACTCGTGACTAAAATGACGTTTATAAAACTTGTTACATAATATACTCTTTTGACCTAGTAATGTCACTTTTCAAGTTATTTTAATTTCTTATTTTTCAGAAAGATAGTGGCATATTCATCAAATATAACTTCACACTTCATATTAAAACAACGTTTTTTGATACATTTCTATATTGACTCAGACAAAGAATTATTGTTAGTAAAATTTAAAATAAATGATTCGTTTAATGGTCCAGGGGGCGACTGCAAATTTGTACGGGGAACGAGTGGACGGGATTTAGCAGTTTAGAATACTGCAATAGTATGCCCTAAACTCATAACCGCTGGTCGGCCGATCACGGTCCCTGGTGGTAATGAGTAATTACGGTAATTGTTTATTGGGGCAATGGGGCGATTGTGGTGACAAAGTGAACGGTTTTTCTTTAAACTAATTTGTTAATTATGATCCAAAGAATGTAAAATGCTCGGTCGGCCGATCCCCACCCCTGGCGATAGCCTTGGCCGACCATTAACAACAATGCAATTTTTAATGCCCAGCCCCCCCCCAAGGAGTGACCAGGTCGGCCTTGGTCTATTCGAAAGAACAAAATTTTTCCTTTCATAAAATCCTGGTCGGCCGATCTCGGTCCCTGGCTTTAATGAGTAATTACACTAATTGTCGTGGGAGCACAGGGGGGATTGTGGTGACAGAGTGGACGATTTTTTGTTTAAACTTTTTTTTTATTGTAATCTCGAGTCTAAAATGCTCGGTCGGCCGACCCCCACCCCTGGTGATGTCCTTGGTTGTAAAACAGTTTAATTTAAAAGTACGAACTAGGAAAATTGGCATAATTTTTAAATTTAAATCTAACTATTTTGCAATCCACTGAAATTATTGAGTGAAAATTAATAGTAATAGTCTTGTTAAGGTTCTACTTAGGTAGTCTATAATTTTTTTAAATATACGTACTAAGAGAAAAAAGTTATGGCCAAAAATAGTAAATATTTCCCTATCGGATGTCTCTTTCTAGGGAATAGCCACCTTAAGGGGGTATTATTCCAACAACAGAATAAAACAGGGGATTTTTAAATTTTTTTACTCAAAATATGTATAATTTGTTTTCTACAGAATTTCGAAACGAATAATATCTACGTTTATGAGATTATAATAATGAAGCACGTTTTCCTTCGGTGTATTGTTGGTGTCCAGATTTTATCAAATGTGGCCTTGACAGGCCCCTGGTTAGTGCCATAACATGTACCTTTATAAACAAAAAAAAAATTTATAGGACAAGTTTTTCCTCGGTGAGAATCGTAAAAGTCACTAAAGGGGTTTCTTAAAAAACCAAAGTTGGTGGCCATATCTTACATAGGGTGGCCTTAATAGACCCTTGATAAATGTCATCATATGTGCCCTTTCAAAACAAACTACTTTCATTCGGACAATTTTTTTCTTCGATCCAAATTTAAAGTTATTCCAAGTGTAACTTCAAAATGAAACACGTATATTTATTTTATATGCATTTTTTTAATTAACATTGTAGATATTTTTTTTCAAATGTAATTTTATAAAAACAAAATGCCATCATAAACACGCGATGAATTCCGATCATACAGTCAGAAAAAATTTACTAGTTTTAGGTAAATCCATGTATTTGAATCAGATTTTATTGAACCAAAGTTTTTTTTCCTCTAAAACAAATAATTCTTTATTTACTTCAAGAAAATTGATTTATTTGATATTACGTAGTTTAATATCTTAGAAACAATTTAAAAAATCATTAAATGAAATAAATAATTTACTTGAATTAAGTAAAATTTTATACAATTAAATAAATTGATTTACTTAAAACAAAGAAACATTTCATAGGTTCATATTTAAATTAGAACGTTTTCTTAAAACTATAGAAATTTACCTAAAACTATAGTACACTTTTTCTCTGAGTGCAGTTGCTACAACATTTATCCCCCCCTTTAAGGGGGGGAAGAAGTTATAAAAGTGAAAACAGTGAGGTAATAACAATTCTTTTGATAATTTACCCTTTCGAATATTCCAAGACCGATCTGCTAAATTCGTGCGTGAGAAAAGGCATTTATAATGTTGCAAATGGTCGGCCAAGGACATCACCAGGGGTGGGGGTCGGCTGGCCGAACATTTTAGACTCGAGATTACAATAATAAAAATGTTTAAACAAAAAATCGTCCACTCTGTCACCACAATCCCCCCTGTGCCCCCACGACAATTAGTGTAATTACTCATTAAAGCCAGGGACCGAGATCGGCCGACCAGGGTTTTATGAAAGGAAAAATTTTGTTCTTTCGAATAGACCAAGGCCGACCTGGTCACTCCTTGGGGGGGCTAGGCATTAAAAATTGCATTGTTGTTAATGGTAGGCCAATGCTATCGCCAGGGGTGAGGATCGGCCGACCGAGCATTTTACATTCTTTGGATCATAATTAACAAATTAGTTTTAAAAAAAACCGTCCACTTTGTCACCACAATCGCCTCATTGCCCCAATAAACAATTACCGTAATTACTCATTACCGCCAGGGACCGTGATCTGCCGACCAGCGGTTATGAGTTTAGGGCATACTATTGCAGTATTCTAAACTGCTAAATCCCGTCCACCCGTTTCCCGCACAAATTTGCAGTCGCCCCCTGGACCATAAGGAAACAAAGGACTAATAAACAATTCGGGGTGCCTTTTTAAAAAAGTGAACTTTGACTTGTATACCTACCAAATTTGACTGTTCTCCGTCAAGTAGTTAATGCGCCAACAGATAGACAGACAGACAGACTGACGGAATTGAAAAACCTACATTTTCGTAATCTACATGATCTGAAACGTGGAAATCCGAAAAAATCTCGGAGGGTGATTTTTTCACGAATACAATACTTCCCTTCGGTATGCGAGGGACGTAAAAATGGATATAAACATAAGTCTGAGAGACAAAGTAATAGTTTTTCTCTGATATTCTCATCTATCCTTCACATTTTTAAAGATAACTTATTCAAATTCAGCAAATAAAACGCTTACAGGAGTACCTCTCTTTTGTGCAACTGCATCACTAAGTCCACAGCGTACTTTTCTACCGCAAACTCTTCATTGGAGTATTTTGTCTGGTGCTGTATATTGCATTATATACTGTTAGAAAGAGAATTTCATTCTGTGTAAATCACTCATCTTGATATTTTCGTTTAAAACTCTTAGTGTCAATGTTATCAGCAAAAACTGAATAATTGTACCATTAAGGTTAGTATTTAGAATGAACCCTCTGTGTGGGAGGCGGTGGGGTTTTATATATTACTCTTGTCCCGAAGGTAAAATCCAGATATTTTCAGCTAGATATTAATTTCGTCCTGGAGATATCGTAATCTGATAGAGGTACAAATTGTGTGATGACCACAGAACCGAGAATATACTGATAATGTAGTTATACCGGCTCCTCCACCATTTCTCAGATTCACTAAAAATAAAGACAATATTTTATACTTACAAATTATTTATGTATTAACTTCATTAACATAGAAACACATAGGGGAGAAGGTGCTATCTACATTTCTCATTGTCATATAAAATTACTAGAATTGTTTTACTATAATGTAAAATTTTCCAGATATTGATAACACACAGGTAATGCGTTTTGTTAATATGTCGTGTTACACCAGGTCAATCCGCGATTACTTATTTATATTAGTCGATTCATTTTGTTTATAATCTGGTCATTCACACTTACAAAATTGCAAATATTACATTACCGTTACTAACAATATACAGCTCCGTAGTCGCCTTTTTAAAAAGAATTTTTAAAGTTTTATAACAAAATGCCTTTATTTCGATTTTTATACAGAAGATAATAATTAAATGTTTACTGCTTGAAAGCTTACAATAGACTGACTAACATAAAGCAAAGCAATCCTAGTATTCCGCGAGACGCAGATAACGTCTCGCTGAGTCGGCGGTTTCTTTAAAGATGCAGGGGCGGTGCATGATGTAATTCCTCCCCCCGAAGATTCAACTACCGAGGGTAACTAAGGGAGTTGAACGGTTGAAAGGTCCATATCTTCTGTTTGATGCTCCTTCTTGGGTTTTTGGATGTACCACTTAAGGATGACTCTCTCCCAGACAATATAGACCAATATTAAAATTATTAGGCCATAAATAAATAATGTCCAAATGCTCTGTACGTGGGACACTTTTTGGAAATACATATCGGGCTGATTTTGGATTATTTGTGTTTTTATTTCTTGAAGTTCATCAAGTTCAACGTTGTCAAGCTGGAGGCTAATATTTATTTTTGGTGTATTCATAGCTTCCGTATTTAGATTTGGGAACAGTATTGGTTGATTTGAACTTATCGATTGCATCGTATTATCGATAGTTTCATGGCGGGTGGCTATTTGACAACCAATTGGAATATTTAGTAGGTAGGTACCAGCGGTAATTTTTCTGGTTTCTTCTTGTTGTAAACAGTTTAATTTAATCGCTTCTTCAGATGGCAAGACTGCAATCCACTGATCAGATTTATCCAATTGTTTGATTATCGGTCTGGATAAGGCAACTTTTACTTGTTCACACGTAGAATTACTTGTGTCTAGCAGCTGTATTTCGCAAGGGGTTTCTTTCTTGATTTCTTGCAGGTCTAATCTCGCACAGGTGAAGGTTTGTGTGGTTACTTCTATACAGGGGTCGCTCAGAAATGCGTAGTACAATCCGTCATTTACCAAAAATTTGTTTCTTGGAATTATAGCCTTAAACTGACCCTGGGTCAAAATGGGGATAGAGTAAAGGTGATAATAATTGAATTCTGAAGGGTAAGTTATTGGAATATATAGGATGTAAGTAATTTTGTTGTTCAATATATATCCATCTATTTTTATAATTTTTTCGAACAATAATATATTATCCAATGTGACTTCAAAAGGAAGTTGGTTTCTTTTAACTTGTTTTTGTAATTTTTTCAATTCATTAAACAAATCTTTTGTTTTTATAATACTGGGGTGCATTATTTGCAATTTTAAAAAGGATATAGAGTTTTCTATATCTTGCAATATTGAGTTAATCATCTCATACATTGTGATAATTTGGTTCATAATATCTTTTATAAACAATGTAGTTTCCTTGTATAATAAGCGGTCTGAAATTTGGTTGATTTTCAGTTCCAAAAGTTTTTCATTATGACTTATTTGTTGAATTGTTTGATTGAATTTGTCTATTAACTCTATTGAAAGTGAATTTTGATTTTTGATATTTGAAGCTAATTTTAGTTGATTTTCTTGTAGTTCTCGAATTAACATCTCGTAACGTTCCCCGTCATTTGCATCTAAATTTCCTGTGATTGATTTGAAAATCGATCCTAGGCCATTTATTAGTCCCCTCTTTATTCTTTGACGTTGGGGTAGTATTTCCGACAATTTGTTTTCTACCTTTTCTTCAGCAAATTCAAGAATTTTTAAATAATTTGACACTTCAATTGAATAGTATTTATCTTCGATAATTATTTTTTTCAAATTTGTGGATTGTGATTTCAAACGATTTATTTCGGCGATGACTGGGTTAAGGTTATAGTAATGTATTAAAGTATGTGAATATTTTGTAATTTTGGCTGTTCCCAGTTTTAGGGGAATTATTCCAGGATTACCTTCTAAATTTCGTAGGGATATTTTTTGTGAAGATCCAAAAGTTCCCAAAAATCTGAAATGAATTTAAAATTTTATTTTAACTACTGTTTACTCGTTTTACGTGGTCGTTTTAAATTGTCCATATGAACGGGACCTTGTTGGACAGTAGATACTGTTTTCTTTTTCTTATTAACCTTTTTTATTGTGGTAGGTTTATGGAATTTATTTGCATGTTTCTGGCGTTTGTGTTTTTTAACATATACCTTTTGTTTTCGCTTGAAAATATCGGGATTTTCTCGATCTCTGTTTTCTCTTTCAATTATCTTTTCTTTATGTTGGATTAGATCCGAATTAATTTTTGAGTATAATAATTTTGATTTCTCTTTATGTTCGTTAACATAGTCATTAAGGAGAATTTGATCAATCTGCATGTTAAATGGGTCATTATCAGTGATATGCCCGCTAACAATATCTATGGGCTTCATTTTAGTTGCCGAGTGTATTGAATGATTATAAGCGAGGACAGCATATATCATTTTCATTTTAATGGGTGTTTTTAAGAAACCTTTGGTATTAAGCAGACGAATGTGTTCGGCGATAGTCGAATGAAATCGCTCGATTACCCCATTCGATTGAGGATGGTAGGGCGTACAGAAATGTACTTTAATTTTATGTAAACCTAGAAGTTCCGAGATTAATGAGTTTTTGAATTCGGTTCCATTGTCTACTATAATTTGTTTTGGGATACCGTGGTGAGAGAAAAATTGCAACAAGCTATTTGCTATTTCTGTGCCTGTCAACGATGTAATGAAATATGCTTGTGCATATTTTGAAAAACTATCAATAATTGTGAGAAATTTTGATTGTTCAAGTGTGTATGTATCTAGGTGAATAATTTCGAATGGTTTCATTGCGGTCGGCGTAACATTCATTTTTACGCGTACCGGGTTGCGTTCATATTTGCTTTGTAAGCAAATTTCGCATTCGTTAATAAAGGTTTGAATGGAATTTTTGACATTTGGCCAATAATATTTATCTTTGATTTTCAAGTACGTTTCGTCAATTCCGCGGTGATTTGATTTACTTTCGTGATAGCCTTTTATAAGTTCCTCAATATCGTCCTTATTCGTGACGTCAATTAATTTTTTGGTACACCTTTTAAATTTGATTGATCCCCATCTAAAATATTTTTGAAGGACGGCTGAAAATGGTTCATACATTTCGGGGTTTTCGAAGTATATGTAATATTGCATTTCAGGAGATATATAATTTTTGATGAGATCTATGACATCTTGCTCAAAATTATTTTCCGAAATTTGAACGTTTAAACGTTTTTTCTTCTCGAATAGAATCGTGATTTTCGGTTTACTTGGGGAGTGCAATACTGAATTTATAATAACTTGATTTTGGCCAAAATTTACAGCACAGTCTATTACAGGGATTTCTACAATAGGGTTTTGTTCTGCATTGGAATGTAATGTGTCATCGTCGTCATTTTCTTCTTGTGGAATGTTTTCTTCTGGGTCTTGGTCATCGACCTGGACTTGCATAGATACATTGTCAATTTCACAATTATGTGATGTACCCGGTAAAGATAGGAGGTCTTGGACGAACCGATCAATTTCGAGATTTTCAGCCGGATTTCTGTTATTACTTTCGATTAATTTTTCGATTTCGTCAGAGACTGTATCGGTTTCCTTAGTATGAATTTCGACGCGCGACAATGCGTCCGCGTTAGTATTCTCTTTTCCCCGTTTATAGGTGATACTGTAATCAAATTCTTCCAATTTAATGCGCCACCGAAGTAATTTGGAGTTTGGGTCTTTTAACGAGAATAACCACTGTAGCGGTTTGTGGTCGGTAACTATGTTAAACCTTCTGCCAAATAGGTACGGCCTGAAGTATTTTGTCGCCCACACGATACTCAATAATTCACGTTCGATCACAGAATAATTTCGTTCAGAATCATTCAGTGTTCGAGATGCGTACGCTACAGGGAGGTCATGACCTATTGGGCCCTGTGATAAAATAGCACCAAGACTTACATTACTCGCATCGGTCGTCAAATTAAAAGGTTTGGAAAAATCCGGGTACTGTAATAGCGGTTCGTTAATTAGTAAATTTTTGCACGTTTCGAAACTTGTTAAAAATTCGTCATTATGTTCAATTTTGGCACCCTTTTTTAAGCACTTAGTTAGAGGCTTGGTAATCTTGGCGAAGTTGTTTATAAAGCGGCGATAATAGCCTAACAACCCTAGAAATCCTTTTATTTCTTTCGTAGTCTTAGGTATCGGGAAATTTTTAATCGCGCTAATTTTATCGGGGTTGGGCTTGACACCCTCAGGAGTGACAATATGTCCAAGGTACGCGACTTCCTTTCGTAGAAATTCCGATTTATCCAATTGGATTTTGAAATTTGAGTCCCGTAACCGTTGAAATACATTTTTTAATCGTTCTAAATGTTCCTGCAAGGACGTGGAAAAGACAATAATGTCGTCGAGATAAACAAGGCATTTTTCATTTTGAATGCCGCGTAGGATGTTATCCATAACCCGTTGGAACGTGGCAGGGGCGTTTTTGAGCCCAAACGGCATCCGCAGGTATTCATAATGCCCGTTCTCGGTATTGAACGCGGTCTTTTCAATATCATGTTCCTCCATTTCAATTTGGTGGAACCCGCTCGCCAAGTCTAACGTGGTAAAATACTGACATTTTCCAAGTTTATCTAGTAAGTCCGTAATATTCGGTAGCGGATACCTGTCGTCGACGGTTTTTTCATTAAGCTTCCTGTAGTCCACGACTACTCTCCACTTTTGTTTTCCCGAGGCGTCGACCTTTTTGGGCACCACCCAAATTGGTGATGACCATGGGGAATTACTAGGTCTGATAATATTTTGATTTAACATGGTTTTGATTTGATTTTCGACTTCTTTTTTATGTATAAACGGGTATCTATATGATTTGGTATATACCGGAATTTCGTCAACTGTTCGTATTTGATGTTTTATTTTGCTAGTAAAACTTAACGGCATATTTTCTTGATAGAATATATCCGAATATTCCTTACACAAATTGAGAATTTTTGATTTTTCCTCTGAATTCAAATGATCAGTTCGAATTTTTGACAAATTTAAATTGTATTTTGAATGATCATCAAAATTATTTAAATCAATTTGTTCAATTATTTTTCTCTCAAATTTGTCAACTTGAATAGGTTGCGAAAAATCTAACGTTACAGGTTTAGTGGTACTATTTAATATGGTAGTCAAGGCTTGTCCATTTTTTGCAATTGTAAGCGATTCAGGTATTTCGCAGTTATGAAATTTTTGGTGGGGAATTATTACTTCTCCGTTTGGAATTGATGTTTTAATTCTTATCACTTGTTCAGATCGGGGTGAAATTGATATTAGATTTAGGTCATTTGATGTTTTATGATATAAGAGCTTTATCTTTGCATATGGGGTAATTAAATAATCGTTGCTAAAATCTAGATTTGCATGTAGAAGTTTTAAATTGTCTAACCCAATTAAACCATTAAAAATGTTGTGAAACTTAAATAAAAAGAATTTTAAATTTTGTTGTGCTGGTAAATTAAATATTTCAGATGCAGGTATACAGGCACTGTATTTATGCGCAGATTTTTGAAAAACTGTCGAAACAATGAAAGGATCATGCACAATTGAATTTGGAAAAAGTGTTTCTGCTATGTTGGGGTCAATGAACGATTTTGTCGATCCCGAGTCTATTAAGATTTTAAGCTTATACTCAGGAAATATAATATATGGTAATTTGCTTGAATTAGTTGTGTTAAAAGATATAATTTGGGGATTTATGTCTGATCGGCCGGTTGAGGCACTATCTGAAAATTTTCCTCCTGCGCTTCGACTACATTTGCATTTTCAAATTCATGTTGGCTATTATATTCAGCAAATTCATCATTTTGGTAATTATAATCCACATATTGATTTTCAAAATTTTCATTAGATTGATTTGTTTCAGTATTAAATAATTTTTCAGAGGCAAAATTTCCCTGTGGTTGATGAAATTGGCGCGAAGTTGACGGGCCTTGTTGATAAGTATTTCTAGTAGATACGCTCATGGGTGTAGGTTTTGGCAAGGTTCTATTTAAGTCTGGCTTAAAAACATTGTTATTTTGCTGTGGCTGTTTAAATACTTGTGCATTTGTGAAAAATCGCTGAGGCTGATAATTCATTCTAGGCTGTACCGGTACCGGTTGAGATGGAAAAGTATTCCTATTATTAAAATTATTGTTAAAATTTTGATGTCCGAAATAATTCGGTCTATAAAAATTTGGCGTATGGGCATTAAAATGAGATTGTCGAGGAGCTTCGACAGGTCTTTGATTTGATAATTGTGGTCTATTAGGTACTTGAATATTTTTTACAAAATTTTTATTAGAATAATTTTGAAAATAATGAACGTTATCCTCCTGAGTTACAAGCTGTAAAGCTTCGCTAAGAGTTTTCGGTTTCATACAGCGAATGGTTGTACTTAATGGTTCTTTCAGCCCAGATAAAAATGTTCTTAATGCCAAATTATTATAAAGATCTCGCCTTAACTTTTTTGAATCCTCCGTAGTTTCATGTGCACTAATATAACTACATAATAAATTTAAAATTTCTAAAACTCTATCATAAAACTGTTGAGGCCTGTTAGGCCTTTCGTTTTGTAATTGTCTCATTAAAACAAGATCTCTATTAAGACATGATTCGTCTCTTTGGTCAGCAAAATTCCTAATTAATGTTTCTTTTAGTTCCTCCCATGTAGAAACATTTTGAATGTTTATTACAACTTTTGCATTACCGGTTAATTTTGAAATCAACGAATTCAACAAATAAGTATTCTGAAAATCACTTGTATTTTCGCGATTATAAAAATGTGTAATTAGTGAATCACAAATTGACAAATATCGATTTAATTCATTAGGATCGCCATTAAATTCTGGCACACATTTAAGATAGTCATTCTTAAATTGAGGCATAATTCTAGTCGTATTTTGATTTGGTTGCACTGCTTGATTTGACTGCATAACTTGATTTATATTTAAATTTAAAATAGTATTTTGATTTTCTTCAAGAATTTGAAGGAAGTTTGAAGGATTTTGTGAGTCAGTTGAAGAGCTTTCTAATTTCAAATTTTCCAAAATATCACTTAAATCTTCTACAGACATGGATTGTACTTACATTAAACTAAATGCGACGTAGAGCATCTTCTATAAGGTTAACGTTCGGTTCGGCGATTCGGTCCTCTCCAAGTACGTTTCCCTTGCAAGACTGGACGATTTGTGTTCCAATCCTCGATGAATAATTGCTATTGTGTGCTGCTTTCAGGTCTGCGATAGACAGGGTTTCTTGAGTTTTGAAGAGCCACTCCGAAACAACACCTCCAGTCAATAAAATTCACCAATGTTCGATATTTCGGCTAATCGATGAATCGAAAAACTATACGTTCGATACGCGTAGTCCCGAAATTATCCTACCGACTGCGCCACTAACAATATACAGCTCCGTAGTCGCCTTTTTAAAAAGAATTTTTAAAGTTTTATAACAAAATGCCTTTATTTCGATTTTTATACAGAAGATAATAATTAAATGTTTACTGCTTGAAAGCTTACAATAGACTGACTAACATAAAGCAAAGCAATCCTAGTATTCCGCGAGACGCAGATAACGTCTCGCTGAGTCGGCGGTTTCTTTAAAGATGCAGGGGCGGTGCATGATGTAATTCGTTCCATACAATTAGTATATAATAGAAATTAATTTGTTTATTCAAATATAAATGACATTTTCGGGACTGATTGTCACGTTACGTATTATAAGTGATAAACATTAAACACACAATTTGATTGCAATATTAACAGTGTATACAGTTATGTGAGCATCCTTATCTACATTATGCTGATGTTACCTAATGGCCACATGATGCATGCTGCTTACTAGACAATAAATACCTAGCTTATAAATAGGAGTTTTGCTATAGAGCTCATTAGATTTATATCCATTCTCGAACTTGCCACATGTGTTTAATTGTAACACTATAAAATAAATAAGTTAATTTCTTTGAGTTGTGAACTTTTGACTTTTTAAAATCTTTTTAAAAACGTCTTTTCCAAAGCGAAAGACTTAGCTGGCGCAGTCGGTGTAGATTTAAGTCCGTCGGTCCGTGCATCGTGCAGAAATCGACGTGAAATTTTGATTTCTTAAGACTTAAATAAAAGAACCTCGTGTTGTGAGTGCATAGTGCAACTTTTCCATCAAGGAAATTGACAACAGCCACTGCAAGTTGAATTGAGTAGATTTGCAAGAAGAACCAAGTGCAGTTCCAGGTGGATAACTTCTCCAAAGGCAGCAGACACCTCTTCCAATCAAGGTAAGTCGAGTTTGTTTTCCTTTGTTCACTTCCTGGGTATATATCGTATAAACCCAAGAAAAGTTTAGTTTAGGTGAGAACATTTCTGTTCAAATTCACAATCACGTGAAACGTAGATTTAAGAAGAGAAAGTAATTTTAAGAAACTTGAAAACTTTATCAATTTTTCACACATCGTAAAATAAGTGAACCGTTTCCAAATTTCAAAGAACCATCATAAATAAAACAAGTAACAATTTTTGGCATTATTTTATATTTCAAAAATTAACAATTCTTGATCAGATCTTGTCAAAATTTTACCATTTACAATCAAATATAATTTTTATAAGAAAACATTGTAAAATCATATTTTTCATCTCATGAACGATAATAACCAATTAGACTCAATACTTTGTTCACTCAGTTCTTTATCATTAGATAAACCTGAACCAGAAAAAACAGAAAGTCCAAAAATGGCTACTGAAAATGTCATAAATATTAATGTTCTGAAGTTGTATGCAGACTCAATAGCACCTTATGATGGTACGGAACTCGAATTAGAACCATTTATAAATGCGGTTGACGAATTTTATGACTTATACGGAAATACCACAGATCGCGGATTAAATAAATGTGTCGAACGCATAATAGCGGGTAAACTAAGAGACAGGGCCCGTATGTTAATAGGCGCTCGTCCAGAATTAAATTCATGGGCACTTATTAAAGAAAATCTCAGAAGTACTTTCGGAGACAACCGATCCTTAGACATTTTAGAACAAACATTATTTACCATGACGATAAAACATAACGAAAATCCTATTGAATTTGCTAGACGGATTCAAACAAACCGTAGTAAATTATGTTTTAAATTAAACTCAAAACCTGTAACAGAAATTACCAAACAACAAAAATTAATTTATATAGATCAATATGAGTCCCAAAGTTTAAAAGTCTTTTTACGGAATTTAAATATGCGAACTTGTGATTTTATTAGATCTAGAAATCCTAAAGCATTAGAAGAAGCCATAAATTTGTATATCGAAAATGAAAACTTTATACAAACTCAAATTCAGACCCAAAATTCAATTAACAAACAACCTGTTAAAACACAAATAACGCAACAAAATTCTAACAAATTCCAGACTCAAATGCCATATAAATATAATTATCAAAACCAATTTTTGCAATTTCCACCACAGCAAAATTTTCCTAGTCAACCTATACCAATTCAGCCTAGACCAAATATGAACATTAGATTTCCCACAAATAACCAAGTTTTTGGAAATCAACAAAAACAAAATGTGTTCAGACCAAATCAGAATAGAACCCCTCAACATGCACCTGAACCCATGTCAATACAATCACGGCAAAGTTTCCCCACAAACAGAAACTATCAAAATCACCCACAGCCGAGACTTACCTCTGGCCAGGTGAGACAACAGTTTCCTTGGGTACAACGCACCCAAAATCCAAAATACACTGTTCAGGAGCTACACGCGATAAATGACGAACCATCCGACGTCACATACGATACCGAAAATGCAAATTACCTTTATTCTGAAGAACAAAATAATGAAAATTTCGATAATCAATATTCAATTGCTGAAAATGAAATGTATCAAATACCCGATCAATACCACAACCCATATAACCAAGAATATAGAGAAGACCCTATAGATAATTATGATCCAAATCTCGAGAATCCAAATTTTCTCAAACTTCCTCAAACAGACAAGCTTACCCTATTTGCCTTACAGCTACTCATGTTTGTGAAGGTTTACTAAAATACATGTCACACTACGGTATCCCCAGAAAAATCACTTGCGACCTAGGAACCGAATTTAAAAATCATTTATTTGAAGAATTTTGTGCTAAACATAGTATCGAATTACACTTTACAACTGTAAGAAATCCTGGTAGTAAATCCCCTATAGAGCGATTTCACTCTACTATACTAGAAGGACTACGTATATTAAATACGGGACTAAACAAGACACAAACGATCGAAACGTTAATGAGTTACGCGATTTTAGGATATAATAACTCCATGCATTCAGCAACAAAATTTACACCTTTTCAAATTATAAAAGGAGATTTTGATAATAAAACGGCATTCGAAATGTCCGAACACGACATTATTAATGATTACGTTAACAAACACAGTACAAACTTACAAATAATAGAAAGAATGGTTAACGAGAATAACGAAAAGAGTAAAGACCTTTCGAAAGTCAACGAAAATAGAAATGAACCAGAACCGATTACCACGCACAAAACCGCGTATGCAAAATTAACTCTCAGAAATAAAATCGCTACTCCCTACGAGTCAGTTATGGTCGTTCAAGACCAACAAAATAAAATATTAACAACAAAAGGCACACGCCACAAATCTACGCTTAAACCAGCCAGAAATCTAAAAGGAAAATTACCTGTTTCAGATGCTGGGACTACTAGCCATATTGTACCTGACGTCGCTAGTACAAGCACAAATCAAGATAGATAAAATTTCTAACCCTATCCTTCCTTTTTCGTTAGGCAAAGCCCGAACCACTTCACAAAAACATTCATTTATAAAATACATTGATTTAACAAATTTTGATGCACCCATATTAAGCATAAAAATAAATATGAAAACAATAAAACCCATTATAAATGTAAACGACGAACTATACCCGCAATTAAATAATATATATGAACATCTAGAATACTTACTAAATCAAGCGGAAAATAAACTGAAAAACGTGAAACCGTTAGGAAATACACGAACAAAAAGAGGCCTTTTTAATATAATTGGAAAAGCCTCCAAATGGGCCTTTGGCACCTTAGATTCGGACGACGCAAAACGATATGACAACGCTATATCCATCCTAGAGTCAAACCAGAAAGAGATGCATACAGATTTAGAAAATTATTTAACAATTACAAACAATTTCATGAACGAAACAATATCAACATTCGAAAAAATCACTATTAATCAAAATCAAATAAATACTAGAATAAGAACGATTGAACAAAGCTTGAATAAATTTACACTATTTTTAAGATTGCAAAATTTTCTAGACAATATGATTATAGATTGTTTATCGTTAATTACCATACTAGACAACATACAAGATGCAATATTATTTGCACACCTAGAATCAATACATAGTGCTATTCTACCTATTAATGATCTAATTGATCTGACAAGGATAATGAATACCCTGTATATCGAGGGAACCCCAGAATTTAAAAATATTCAGAGTTATTACGAACTAATAAAAACAGAAATTTATTATGTAAAGCAAACCATATGCTTCATATTTCACTTCCCTATTTTGAGCGAAGGTTTATACGATTATTACCACTTATTCCCTATACCCGCTCTAAATAAAACCATAATCCCTCTAAAACCATTTATCCTTGTAAACTCGACTTATCACCACTACGAAGAACTACCATGCCCACGTATCGAGGACCTGTGTTTGTATCATGTGACACAAACCGTATCACAAGGAGATTGCCTACCCCAAATACTTAGCGGCGCTGGATCAGCACCCTGCCAAACTACAGACGTCGTCATAAAAAATGACATTGTGGAACGAATAAACAACGCCTATGTATTAGCCATACCAGCCACTAAGATGACAATAGAAAAGCAATGCGGAGAACATGGTTACAATATCATTGAAGTAGTGAAAGAATGACAGTTTTGTGACACCTCCCTCCACTTTTAGCACCCCCCTCCACTTTTCTAAGCCACACCCCACCCCCTCCACTTTTCTAAGCCACACCCCACCCCTCCACTTTTCTAAGCCACACCCCACCCCCTCCACTTTTCTAAGCCACACCCCACACCCTCCACTTTTCTAAGCCACACCCCACCCCCTCCACTTTTCTAAGCCACGCCCCACCCCCTCCACTTTTCTAAGCCACACCCCACCCTCTCCACTTTTCTAAGCCACACCCCACCCCCTCCACTTTTCTAAGCCACACCCCACACCCTCCACTTTTCTAAGCCACACCCCACCCCCTCCACTTTTCTAAGCCACGCCCCACCCCCTCCACTTTTCTAAGCCACGCCCCGCCCCCACCTCCACCCCCACCATTATTCGGGAACCCCCCACCACGTCACAGAACTCTCCACCATAATTTAGAGACCCCCCACCATAATTTAGACCCCCCACCATAATTCAGTACCCCCCACCATAATCAGAACCCCCCACCATAATTCAGAACCCCCCACCATAATTCTGGAACCCCCCCACCACGTCACAGAACTCTCCAACATAATTTAGAAACCCCCCACCATAACTTAGACACCCACCATAATTCAGAACCCCCCCACCATAATTCTGGAATCCCCCACCACGTCACAGAACTCTCCACCATAATTTAGAAACCCCCCACCATAACTTAGACCCCACACCATAATTCAGAACCCCCACCATACTTCTGGAACCCCCCACCACGTCACAGAACTCTCCACCATAATTTAGAAACCCCCCACCATAACTTAGACCCCACACCATAATTCAGAAACCCCCACCATAATTCAGAACCCCCCACCACGTCACAGAACTCTCCACCATAATTCGGGAACCCCCCACCATAATTCAGAACCTCCCACCACGTCACAGAACTGTCCACCATAATTTAGGACCCCCCACCATAATTCAGACTCCCCACCATAATTCAGGGCCCCCATCACGTCACAGAACTGTCAGCCATAATTTGGGAACCTCCCACCATAATTCAGACCCCCCTCTCCTTCTGTGATATGTTAGACAGCATATATTTTACTAATGTTCCAAATACTTCATTATTATGCCCATCTGTGTATGGATATGTATCAGATGTAAACCCACCTTAATTTTGGCAGTGGCCTTCTCCCTAAGTTTTGGCTGCTGGCCTACCTAGTTCAATTTTTGTAACCCTACAGTGCCATCTATCAGTCATTTCCTTAAACTCTGACTACTTATATTTCCCCATAAAGGGGATCACGTGATAAAATTTAACCTAATTTATTTCAATTCCTTAATTCCACCATAATTGTAATTCAGAACACACCAAAAATCAATCAACACCTTATTGAAGGTTTTAAGAAAGTGAAAAAATGTGTAGGAGATGTGTATCATCACTTTGAGAAACGTTTAATATCATTTAAGAATTGGAGAGGCACTGCAAAACCTCTAGATCTCGCACTGGCAGAATTTCATTACATCGGTTGCGAGGACACCGCTGCTTCCATTGCGGAGTTGAAATTTACAGGTGGAAAGTAGGTGACGTACCTATAATTGCACATTTACTGTGTTTAGAAGATCGCTCTTATGCAAAATTAATCAAAGAGGGATTGTTCAGGTTTATGGAAAAGTAGAAGGATGTACACATATCAAGAAGCAGCTTATCAGTAATCAATTAATTAAGTAATGTACTATGAATCAATGGAGGCCTTATTAAAGCTTTATAAACCACCAATTTTCAATGTACCACCCTGTATATTTCGAGCTGTAATAATAAGAAAGAAAAATACATATTTCATATAATACATTAATTTTTACAATTACAAATTATGATGCAGCTGCTTGGTGTGAGTTTAGGTTTTCGCACACCCTGTATTCAAACTAGAAATCTTCGTACATGTTGTCATCAGTTACTCAACGTTTATTTGGATTAAAATTTTACTGAGATCACTCTGTTCTAATTAACAACCCAAGAAAAAAACGAGAATGAAACTAAATGCATTTACCATCAAATAATCCTTCAAGTTAGGAATTAATATCCAAGCACAATATAATAATGGATAGATCAGCAGATGAATAAGGAAATAATTTACTAATAAAATCATTATGATGAAAAAATGTCTTATTAATCAACATCTTTCGCAATAATGAAAGAAGCATTGTTCAGCCACACCGTTTAATAGTAATGAAAGAATTTGCAAAGTCATGTGTGTATGTAAGATCGAACAGTCAGCACAACCCACCCCCCCCCCCCGGCACCCGGCACCCGGCACCCGGCACCCGCACACCCCGCGGAACACATCCACAATCCATACATCGTAAATATTATGCAAATTTTAACGTGTCAGCACCTGTCAGCATTAGTATATCACATTTCTTGATAAATATAGAAAGGCAATAAATACCGTAAAAAATTATCAAAACAATGCATTCATCTAACAAAGAACAGTTCTATTCTCGTGAATTATAAATTAGTTATTTAAGCTACATAAAATGACCCATTTGGTTTACTTTAATATATCAGAAACTCCATTCATAATAAATGCGATAGAAAATAAGAGAATATTTCGTAAACTGCAATGAAAGCGAATAGATAGATAACTGTTTGATATTATTTCAGTCCAGCGAACAATCACAATAAATAGGTAAAGCATATTATTAATACTATTTTAGCGTTAAAGACAATACTGCACAACAGACAGACAGATATATCACAACTACAGAGTGGCCTATACAAATTTAGATACCCCACCCACTTATTTCGAGATATATAAAGGGAGTAACAACATTTCTGGTTTTTAATACTAGTTTTGCTTATGTGGTAACGCACATTTACTGCAAAATAAAGTAGTTTACTACATCATCAAAAATATCGACGAAAAGCACCATATTCTTTTAGGAAGTCATGAGCAAGGTACTCTTCAGAAAAACTAATGTAGTGGGGGTTTATACAAAGGAACATCATAAACGCACCAAGAGAAGCGCAGTTGGGAAATATCGAAGAAAAAACGTCATGGACGTCAAAGAAAAATATGAGTAGTGGAGATTTTAGGACAAAACATTATAGTCGTCATAGGAAAACATGCGTAGTGGAGATTTTTATGAAAAACATGTATAGGGAGGGCGTATGCAAAAAAAAGCACCATACTCTCTTAAGAAAAGTATGAGCAGTTGAGGTTTTAGTAAAAACATTATAGTCGTAATAGGAAAACATGCGCAGTGGAGCTTTATAGGAAAAATATTATAACTGATATAAAAAAAGCATACGAAGTACAAATCTTTTGTAGAGCCTTTCTGTCTCTGCCAGCATACTATTACATTTTAAGAATAAATCGCGTTATGCTGAATATATAAAATATACACCATAACGATTATTTACGAAAATCGAGTAAATCGAATATTCTAGACTCATGATGACGAATTTTACGAAGGTATACTAACCATTAAGCTCTATCCATTTTATGAAACAAAACCTAAAATTCATCAAAAAGGACTCCTCCACCAATTCAAATGACCCTCTATTCGAAATTAAAAGTATCATTAGGTAAGAACCCACTCGCCTGCACGCATATTATTCTAAATTTCAGATATCATTAGGAATTTAGTGAAATATCAGTACACCTATGTCAAATTATCAACAAAATCTCAGAAAATTGCAAATATTCATATTTATGAGTTATCGATGTCAAGCGTAAATAAAATTGAAAATAAAACCCTATCGATACAATCTCTTACGTAAGCATGCTAGATATCAAATACAATACAAAATTAAATTTTACTCCCGTTTACAGCGAAACGAAAATTAAAATTAACTCAAGACAAGACAACTAGAGACTCCCCTACAGGTTAATAAACAAAGGAGCTTAAAAAGTTTCAGATATTCATATTTAAGTTTCCACGAAATCAAATCAACACAAAAACTAAAATTCGTAAGATATAGCAAGAAATACCACATAATGCTAAAAAATACTGTAATGGGCAAGCCAAATTAAGTTTAATCATCATATAATAATATTAATATGTTTACCCGATTCTGTTACGAAGACGCAATCCAAAACTGATAATGACGCTACATACAGAAACTTATAGAGAAAAGCATGCGCAGAGGGGAAAAACAGTGTGGTAGTCAAAAAACAAAAATTATGAACAGTGAGGATTTTAGGAAAAACATTATAGTCAGCATATTAAAACACGTACAGTGGATATTTATAGGAAAAAAAATATTATAGCTGTTATAGAAGGCATGCGCAGTAGGAAACTTTGTACACCTTTTCTATCTCTGACGTCATACTAATACATTTTCAAGATAGGTGGAGTACCATTGAACATATAATAACATAGACTCCTAACAATTCATACTGCATTAACGAATTCGATTAAATAGAATATTTCAACCTCATGAAGGCCAATTTTACTTTGTACACCTTTTCTATCTATGACGTCATACTAATACATTTTCAAGATAGGTGTAGTACCATTGAACATATAATAACATAGACTCCTAACAATTCATACTACATGAACGAATTCGATTAAATAGAATATTTCAACCTCATGAAAGCCAATTTTACGGGGTACACTAAATATCAAGTTGACACAAAAGTGTCAAAAAAGACCCTTACCTTAAACAGTTTATGAAACAAAATCTAAGATTCATTAAAATAAAATGAAAAAAACCAAGAGACATCATTTAACATGTCAATACGAAAAATATCATAGATCCAAGAAATATACTTATCTTATGGTAAGCACACACACACACACACACACACACACACACACCCACACACCCACACACACGTACCTTAGATGTTTAAAGGCGTAGTAACTGCTAAGAATAATCAATGACATAACCCTTATGACTCATAAGCAGGTTTACTTACATATACCAACAAGATATTCCAACTTCAAATGGATAATCGAAGAATTGTAACTGGAAAGGCCGTAGAGATACATATTCCAGTTCCCCCAGTATCGACATATAATAAAATAGACACCTAACGATGCATGTTGTATTAGCGAAACCGATCAAAGCGAATATAATAGCCTCAGTACAACAGGTCGGCCGCAAATTTTTACTCTGATATACTAGACATCTAATAATAGTATTACCTAACATATTATGGCCGAGAGAGAGCCTTTACTTAAACTTTTATCAGTTTAACGAAACAAAAATCTAAAATTCATAAATTTACTTTACAATACAACGGGAGACAAAATTCCTGTGCCTCCGTAATAAAAGGCATAACTATAATATAAATTTCGCGATGTCTGATCGAAAGAGAAATTTACTAGGAAATTATAGACAACAAGTAGGATCACCCCAAAGTATTTTTACCAAGAGGGTCCTACTTTTAAGATTTAGCCACTTTAACGAAACAAATATCTAAAAGTCATAAAATTACTTAATAAAAAACACACACACACACACCCACCCGCACACAAGCCTTAATTATTAACGAACAACTGCTACAGACAACTAAAAATATCTGTACAGGCACCTTAGATGTTTAAAGGCGTAGTAATTGCCAAGAATAATCAATGACGTAACTCATAGTCAGGTTTACTTACATATACCCACATAATATCCCAACTTGAAATGGATAATCGAAGAGTTGTAGACACCTGTGCCATAGGAATGTAATTCATCTATAGGTTTAACTGAAAAGGCCGTAGAGATACAAAGTCCAATTACTACGGTATAGACATATAATAATAAAATAGACACCTAACGTTGCATGCTATATTAGCGAAACCGATCAAGGCGAATATATTAGCTTCAGTACAACAGGCCGGTCTCAAATATTACTCCGATATACTAGACACCTAATAGGATCACCTAACATATTAGGGTCAAGAGGGCCTTTCTTTAAACTTTATCAGTTTAACGAAACAAAATCTCAAACTCATAAAAATCGACCCTACAAAACAGCTGGAGACAAAATTCCTGTACATCCGTAATAAGAGGTATATCTATAATATGAATTTCGCGATGTATCATCGAAATAGAAATTTACACGAAAATTATAGACATCAAGTAGAATCACCCAACGTATTTTATCAAGAGGGTCCTACTTTAAGATTTGGCCATTTTAACGAAACAAATATCCAAAAAATCATAAAATTACTCTATATAAAACAACTAGAAGCAAATATTTTCAAATCCATGACGTCATAAATTTAAAGAGCACTACTACTAGCACCGGATGTCTTTATCGTAATTACTGAGGTGACCATGACTTAAAAAAAACGGTTATTCATACTGGTCGATACTCTACATTACGCTAACTAAGAATCTAATACCTTAATTTAAAATATAAGAATAATATATTCTGCACACGATCAACACGTCTGAATCGTCTAAGTTTACCGTATGGTACCTCCAACAGCATCACCTCGTAACACAGCCTCATATCATTATATCATTATATTGCAAATCTCTACATGTATTTTTTCTATATATATATGTTGTCACCACTTCAACTAACTGATCGCATATTTTTAAAAATAAATATTATTTAAGTTAGTCTGTTCTTGCTAGATAAAGTTAACATTTTTTACACAGCATCCTCCATGAAATACTTTTAGGCCTACTGGAGGTAGGTGATAGGTTATAATTAAGAAAGCCCCAATGACCATATCTGAAAAATCAAGACGAAGTTACGGTTTAATTCTAATATGTATTCATTTATAAATAACGGCTACGACTCATCTCCCACCTCTATCCCCTACCATAATTCGGAACAGACCCCACCACCCCAGAACTCTCCATCATAAGCCGGGGGCATTTACTATACCAGATTCTCCTTCCAATTTTATAAGGAAGTGCATCTTTCATGAAAATACCTCGAAAACGCACCACCAAAATCAAGAGTTGCAATCCCAATAACGTATTTATATCAGTTTTGCGTAACATAGCACCCCTCTACTTAATGACGGGGCCGCTAAATACTGCGGAAGAGTTCTATGAAGTGGTGGAGAATTCCGTGACATGATGGGGGTTAATAACCTCAACACGTGAAGTTTAGGTACTTACAAAGTACTACTAGGGAACTTTCGAGAACGACGAAACGAAAAAATTAGTCTGCCTCTAATTTTTCTTTAGAGGATATAAAATACAGTACTTCAAATATTAGGTAAATATAGTAAAATGACAAAGTGGGTCAACAGATTAACTAGTTTATATCTCTCTCTCCATAACTTAGGTATATATTATGAGTTATAAGACCTCGTGTTGCTACAAATTTATCGTGTACTTACCTATAGAGCCCCATACCCAACCCACTCCAACAGCTACATACTTTTTAATAATGAAACTGTACCTAGTCAAAGTAGTTATGTCTATCTATTTATTTGCGATACATAATACTGATAAAACACACTAACTACCTAATTTATTTAAAAATAAAAGTTTTTTATTTAAAATAATAGTTACTACCTCATAAAAAAGACCCCTTAGTCCATGGCACATAGAAAACATTTTCGCCTGCCTTGCAGTTTTCAAAGAAGCAGACATTATTATAATTATGATTAAGGAAAAGTTTATGTTTTAGATATGAAAATAACAGAGCAGTATTTCTTCTTCAAAAATTCTTATATCATTATATTTCAGAAATAAATAATAAGTCGCCTGACTCGTTTAACTTATTCTTGCCGTCTATATCTAGAAACTAATGAAAAGTTTTCTCTGTTAATAAATAAACATTTCACGCACAGGCTCCCTAGATCGGAAAATGTGATATACACAAGATTTCAGATTAAGTAGATACTGTTTTTACATGAAGACTATCACATACATTTTATTCATTATTTATCAATGTACAGGGGGGCTTGCAATTTTAAAACAGGGATATGTCTGGTGATTTTATGTTTGTACACTGATTTACATGAAATATCGTAAACATTATTTTCAACTATTTGGAGTACACAGAGGAAGTAGATAAGTACCCATTATTAATAGAAACTTTGCAGTTAGATATTTTGTACAGGGTCACCTAATCTAAAATTCCTAGTTAGAGTAGATAATATTATCAATTTAGTTGGTGTCCCAGAACACAGAAATTCCTAAAAAATGTTTTTCCAACAAATTATTGAATATTTGTAATAAGAATACATAAAATGATGAGATATCATAGTTGATATCAATGTTGAAATTTAAAAAATATGTATATATATATAGGCTATTGGTGACATATACATAACGTCCTCCACCGGTAGTCTCCGAACCATTCTCAAGTGCGGATGAAGTAAACATTCTTGAGGTCCATGAAGAACCCTGTTACTTGTTATTATCTAACACATACTGATTATAAGGTACAAATCAAAGAAATTTAAATTAGTTTTTAAATTTTAATCCATTGATTTTTTTATTTATCAACATTAGGTTAGGCCATCATGGTCGAGGCCATCCTTCCTTTGAAGAGGTGAATGTGTAGGTTATATGAAGGTCATATAGGTCAATAACCCTTGGTTTTAATTAACGTGTTTCCACTAGGGTTAGATCGGATTTCGCCTATACGACGTCAAGTATTTTCAGTATCCCCACCACCTCATGAACACTTCATGGCCTCTTAGGTACGATGGTTAGGTTAGGTACGCGAGCATTGTACCTAACCTAACCATCGTACCTAAGAGGCCATGAAGTGGTCATGAGGTGGTGGGGATACTGAAAATACTTGACGTCGTATAGGCGAAATCCGATCTAACCTAGTGGAAACACGTTAATTAAAACCAAGGGTTATTGACCTATATGACCTTCATATAACCTACACATTCACCTCTTCAAAGGAAGGATGG